>OX421471.1:6843114-8085614 GCA_949126895.1 Eilema caniola | reverse complement strand
CCTCCTGGAGCGCTGCGATTTCAGCCGCCATGTTGGCCATCTCCTTGCGGTACTCAGCCGCCTGCCGCCTAGTCTCCTCGAGCACTGCTGCCTGCTGCCTGCTGAGCTCAGCGCGCTCGCGCTGCGCGCTGGCCAGCTCCGCCCTGAGCAGGTTATGGTGCTCGACGAGGCGCAACGTCACCCGCATGAGCCGGTCCTCCTCCAGGTTCATAGCCCCGGTCTGGGCCTTGGCCAGGCCTTTAAGGGCCTCCATCACCTCTATGGAGGTGCTGTCGCCGGTGCAGGCCAAGGGCGCCGCCGAGGTGGAGGAACTCGGCGGCGCCACCACATCCTCCGGGGCAGAGGCCCGTGATGGACGGGCCTGAGGGGCACCTTTCTCCCCACCCCGCGCCTTTTGGCGGCTAACCGCCACCAGTTTGGGCGGGGGTGGGCGCAGCATCTCGTTGCTGCTGTGAGTGCTGCTGGTGGAGGACGAGTCGGAGAGCGTGGGCTCAAGATCCGACACCGTCTTCCTTTGGGTGAGGACTTTTTTTTCCTGACGGTCCTCGGCCGCCATTTAGACCTACGGGTCCGTAGACCCACCGGGCTTCGGTCTCGGCTGTCCCGGCTGTCAGTGGCGGTGTCGAAGTTCTCCGACACCGCCTGGGACGCGACTTCCGCGTCATGGTGCTGCGCGACCTCCGCGCAGACTGTTTCGCTTGGATGGGTTTGGTTTTTGTGTTTGTTAGTTATATTCTCCATAGTGATCCCACGAGTTGAACCGTTCGGATTACACTTCCTGGGTGACGGCCATTCCAGGAAGCGGGGTATATACTGTGGAGGTCCCCCGGTATCCACAGGTTTTAAACGACTTCGCTGTCGGGTTTTCAGACTTTTCCTTGTCGTGGGCCGGCCAATTAAGGCAAGCCCCGCGGCCTCCGGGATATCGGCGTTCCCGAGTGTGGCTAGCACTCAGGTCGTTGTCGATATCTCGGAGGTTACGCGATGCGGGGGAGTAGCCAACTCTCCCAACGCCGACGGAGGCACGAATGCCCGTCAGCCCCTGCGCGAGCAGTGGGCCGACCCGTCCCCGGATCCTACGGATCCCGTCGCCTCTCCCATGTCTCCTCTGCTAAAGCAGAGGGGTACTGGGAGCGACGGCTAGCCCTGAAAAGGGCTGTTGAGGTGGGAGGAACCCTACGGATCCCTCCCCGCGGGCCTTGCAGGCCCGCCATACCACGACCCCCTCGTGCAATGGGGTCAGCTAGCCCTTAAAAGGGCTGTTGGAATGGAAGGGTGTCCTACGGACCCCTTCCCGCGGGCCTTGAAGGCCCGCCATCCCACGACCTCCTCGTGAGGTCAGCCGTCGGGTTATTTGTCAACGGCCAACAGAACTCCCAAGGTAGGAGTCTGTTAGCCGTTGTCCAGGGTGCACCAGCCCCCCCGCTTCCGCTCCCCAGGACCGCGGTCCAAAGGGGGAAGAAACGGAGAAGCCGACGTGGAGGTTACCCAACGAGCACCCCTGAACAGGGTCCTGCAGAAAAAATAAAACGAGGTTCACACGGATAAAGGCACGGGCTCAACTAGTCATATAAAATGCCTTTTCTAAATAGATTCAGGAAAGTGTAATAAATAAAAAAGTTAGGAAAGCCGACCAAGCACCTCAATCATCAATCAATCCTCGCGGATCAATATAATTGAAAGAAAATTTAACAGCCAAAACATCTCTACTAAAATTTAATGGTTATGGGTCCGCTGAACCATTTATAACAGTTCGGGTTGAGTTGAGTTCAGACAGTTTATTATATCGAACACCGAAAAATTAATTCTTAAACAAAACTAGTCATGATCCCCACGGCTACGCCCGTTTAGATGCCTGTTTTATCTTTGGTTCTACTCGACCAATTGCAATCGTTCGGCTGTTTGTAAGTTTGACCAATACCTAACTAAACAAAATTAGTCTAACGAAATTTTAAAGCAGTTGGGATGCTAATAATTCAAATCGTTTTATATTGAATCTGTAAGGGACTAGTCGCGGTCTAAATGGTTAATAAAAGGCTTAGGTATTTTGTACATTCATCCCGAAGAAACTGGCAAGAATAATGATAAAAATATAGTTTTGGATCCAGAATACCCCAAGTATCTTTTTAAATATTGCCAATGTACAGACCCAACTAATTTACAATTTTATAGTAGTATAGATAAATATTACTCATACTGTAGTTTACGTTAATTGCTTATTGTAGCTACCCATATGTTCGGTTCCATCGTGAAATGTGCACGGGCCCTCTGGTCTGAATTATTAAAACCGTTTAGTGAGGTGTGGGTGAAGCGCTTCCGTAGGGGAAGTGCACCGGCTATATTTTGATTCAAATTCACTTCCGTCCGATTTGATGATAAGTCCCTACTTGATTTGTGCATTTGGACTATAAAAAATTACGGATGAGAGCTTCAACAATACATTTTATAATAATACGTGCAGTACAACGGATATGTACTACAGTACTTTTAATTTGGTCGCGTATCTACAGCTTGGTTCCTTTTTAGGGTGGTCAAAATCAAGTAATAAATTTAATATTAACAAACACGATTTCAACTACTCTATAAAGGTATAAAACTGTTCGTCCGATGTACAATAGAAAAAAGGGTTCACAAAATTAAAGCGAACCGATCTTAGTCAAACACGAACATACTTTCCCAACGACGACTTGCCAAATAAAGCGACCAAGTGCGAGTCGGACTCGCCCATGAAGGGTTCCGTAGCAGCATGTAGGTAAATTGCGGTTTACGATGTATGACGTATTAAAAAAAAACTACTTACTAGATCACGTTCAAACCAATTTTCGGTGGAAGTTTGCATGGTACATCATATATTTTTTTAGTTTTATCATTCTCTTATTTTAGAAGTTACAGGGGGGAGGGGGGGGGGGACATTTTACCACTTTGGAAGGGTCTCTCACGCAGAAAAAAATGATATTAGAAACCTCAAGATCATTTTTGAAGACGTTGATGTAAAAAAAAATTGAGTTTCAGTTCTAAGTATGGGGAGCCCCCAAAATTTATTGTTTTATTTTTCTATTTTTGTGTGAAAATCTTAATGCGGTTCACAGAATACATTTACTTACGAAGTTTCAACCGTATAGTTCTTATAGTTTCGGAAAAAAGTGGCTGTGACATACGGACGGGCAGACAGACAGACATGACGAATCTATAAGGGTTCCGTTTTTTGCCATTTGGCTACGGAACCCTAATAAAAAGTGGGGAATATAAGTACTTACTGATTTAGTAATCTAAACTTTTTAAAAAGTTCGTGTTAATTGGTGATACATAACTGTATATGCTGATAAATAATGCCAGATAAAACATACAGTTACGTATAAACAGATTAAAAAGCGATTAAGTGCTAGAGTAAGCCGTGCGAGCTGGCGGCTTCCCACGCGGGGCACGAGGCGTCAAATCGTGGTTGTTACTCCTATATTATTCAATACATGTCCAACGCATCACTGCCTCCCCCTGTATAGCTATGAAAAACGTGTACTAATTGACCCCTCTTTCTTGAAAAAAGCGCAACATTATATCTTAAAAAAGCAGTGAATCATGCTATGGCGTGTTTGCTTTTATTAATGAGAAGCTATGGTGAATATGATTGTGAATGACAGTGATAGTATTCCACCGGAATCGAGTACAGGGACCAAGCTACCGGTGGTCAGGGCTCGTGTCGAGGAGCACCGCCTTCTGCATCAGGCCCTTGACCCAACTGTCTAACGCGAGCCTCTTTAGATGTTGGTCGGGGCTCTTAGCAATCAGTCCGTGAACCGACACGACTATCGGAACAATAATCGCCGAATCCACACTCCACATGTCGACAACATAATAAAATACCTATAAGATTTGTATGACTTATGTAGTAAATAAATACATGTACCATCTGGTAGTAAGCCTTAATGGACTAAATGTTTTAAACAAATTCTACCTAGGAGCTTTTCCATCAGCATTCATGATTGATACCAAGAGAAGGAAAGTGGGATGGTAATAGAAAAGGAAAAGTCAGGGTGTTTATATGTTCTGCCCCTCTAGACAAGTGGCAATTCGCTAGCAGGCGTTTGGTGGAATAGAATGACGAATATATGGGATTTGACGTATTTGACATGCGTTAACGACTGTCATATACGTCAAATCCCATATATTCGTCATTCTATTCCACCAAACGCCAGCTAGCGAATTGCCACTTGTCTAGAGGGGCTGGTGATGGCCGTGCGTTTGTAAATATGTGTATATAACCGACAAGCGTTGCTTCTTGACTATGCCTGCTGAATAGCGCGTGAAACGTTTAAAACTGTTTTTCACTGTTTACCGGAATACTGTTTATAGAATATATCACTGTATAAGCCAATAAAACAAAAGTATTTCAACATCTGTAATTTTATTTATAAAGCACATAACTCAGAAAAAAATAAACATAACATGATATTAAACATGTAGGTCAATCATAATGGCATTTTAATATTATGCATCGCACATCAAACTGTAAATAAATAAAGGTTGCAATAAAATATTTATGAATAAACACATTTTATTGTTATGGTAACATGTGTTTCATCGAACTGTTACAAGAATATCTTTTAAGTATAATAATAATAACCTACTTCTGAACTCGTTTACAAATAAAAGTGTTTTATGTGTGAGATCTGGATTAAATAGGTCACTTACTTTTTATTATTGCACCACCATTTAGAGTTGTTTTCTCCTCCTATTTTCTATAATTGGTTAATTAGTTACAGGAGCGTACTTCGTCTTACTTGAAACCCCAAGAGGGAGGCCTGCAACAAATCCTGGCCTATCATTCAGCGGGTGTGGTGGACATGACTCTAAAGATTTTGTTGGTACTCCGTACAGGATGCACCCTTTTCTAAGCTGCTTCTCTAGTAATTCTGCACTACCTTTACTTGATTGGTAGAGAATGCCTGTGGCGTTAAGCCTTTGTACTTGCGCCATAAAGTTAAAAAATGAAATAAATAATATAACTATACATAAAAGTCTGCCAGTTTATGAACATATTCACAAATAAATATTGAATGTTTGGGATCTGGCTGGAAACAATACGTAAATAACGTATAATATCGAATTTCGGGCTGATAGTGAAAGAGATGACACATAAATATCTAATTACAGCATGTATCGGTTGATGACATCGTTCTACTAACTTTTATAAACAAACTAGCTCCGGATCGTGGTTTTACTCGCGGTTTATTTTTCGTAACCGTAGTTTAAAACTTTCACCATAACATGTATTACAGGTTTAAAAACTATAAATAATCACGCTTGTTACGAAATGACAAATTAATGTATCATCCGGATGTCATTTACCTACTTGAAAAGGGCCAAATCCAAATGATAGAATTAAATACCAGTTAAGTTCGATTTAGATAACATAACTAATTACTTGGATACTAGTGAAGCTTGTGAAAAATCTTCAAAAAGAGAAAGTCTTACACCAGAGACCTATATAAACGGCAATAAATCAAATTATTTTATGAGGGAAGGGTCAATTGTGTGCATTCAACATTTTCAGTGCTACAAATAGGTGATTTAAATAGATATATGGCAAAAGAACTACAGCACAGATTAAATACACGGCCGGCGACGGTGCACATCGCGGGACGATGCGCGCCTCCCCATACCGGGGATGATTCGGGGGACCGCGGGGTCCCCCCTCCCGAGGAGGGCCAGACCGAGAGGGATGGCCTTGGGTCAGCCGGGGTGCGAGGGATATGTCGCCTGAAAACCTCATCTTCGGCCTAGCAACACGACCCACAGACGGCGTGCGGAGTCCGACGTAGGCTCCGGAGGAGGGCTATCCGTGGGATTTTCCGCACGTAAAAAATAAAAAACCAACGATTCCGTGGAATAGTGGAAATAGGAACTACAGTTGTGGCTATCAAATGCATACTGTTTTATTGCAATTCAAAGAAAAAAAATTCACGATTTGACGTTTTTGAAGGTAAATTGGCGGCCTCCTCCATTCATGCGAATGTTGGTTCTATTTATACTTCTATCTATTCTTTACTATGGTACAGTGGCCACAGAAGTGGCTACTTTTTGAAATAAAATTATATAAAGATCAATATAGTAGCTCGAATCGTCCTCCCACACTTGATAAACAGTCCTCTGTTCAGCCGTCCTTTGAACCCGAGTAGCAAACGGCGCCAATACGTCCCGTTACTTACCGCTGTAAGTCGTCTGTGTCTTCAAGAGCTAGCTACTAATAACACTTATGGGCTAGTTATTTTGAACCTTCCTACCAGGATAAAAGGTCCTAATTGACATAATAGGTGCAACAGACTTAATAAGTAAGTTAGAGAATAGACGGGATTGTAGATACGATTAGGCCATCGTCTGCAACGTTATCGATTTGTTATCTATACCAGAATATATACCGATAGAAAATGGATTAGTTGTGTTCACACTTCATCGTACCTCAATCTTTATTTAGGCGAATAGTTACCCGACCGCGCTCTTCACACTTTTTTCTCTTTGTTTGATTTATGGTTTAAGTCCTAAAGGTTGTAGGGAGGTGTTAAATTGCCTATAACCTATGTTATGTACTTCAGCAAACCTTAAAAAAAAAAGACGGGTTGCACTCTGGGAGTGCCGGCAGAAGTGAAAACATTTTCTTTTGTTCTGTCTTCGTTATATACATAGAAAAAGATAAAAAAGAACATACCATACCATACATATAATATAGCGCTAATCATAGAACCTATCACTTATTTTCTGCTAATTTTCTGTCAGAAGAAATTAATAAATTATGAAAAGAAAAAATAATCACAAAAAATAATAAATTACAGAAAGAAAAAATTATCATAAAAAGTAATAAATTACAAAAAGAAAAAATAATCACCAAAAGTAATAAATATACACCAAAAGTAATATATAAGAAAAAACAATTACAAAAAATCCCTGAAAGCCAGGTGATTTGAACCCGATACTATCTGAAACTATAAGGACTTCCAGTCGAAGTGCTTACCGTTTAAGCTACGACGCTATCTATTGTAATTTGCAAAATACATAGTCTGTACCTAATCTTGTATGACGTCAGTCGTCGGTTACGGTTCAAAGGTCAACTAATCCTGACGCTTCCTTAACATTTTACACCCATCCAACGCCGCTAAAGAAGTTTTCACTTCAAAAATTAAATGACAGCGAATATTGGAATCCAAATATCTAATTATATGTGGTGCCTTAAAAAGATGTTATTACCTAACCTAATCAAATTACGACTTATACCCCCAACACTCCAGTGGGTTCACGTCAGTAGTTTAATGACCAGGATTCGAACCTGCGACTAACGCAAAGCTTAGAAAAAATAAGCGCAAAATCAGAAACCTAAACTTTTTTTCTACTAGGTATCTACATAATTATGTACTTTTACAAATTTAACTTGCAAATTTCTGTAAGTAACTACCCACTTCCTAATCACTACATCTGTTTAGATTGATTATCAACTCCTAATTTGCACACATTAGGTAACCGGGTTGCATGAATAAAAGTTCAGTTAACCTACCGTTTGAACAAATAGAGAGGCTTGTTCTACACGTCATTCTGTTCTGTTCATACTTTAACAACAGTGTTGCTAGCTAGAAATTTAGTATCAGAGCTTCGTTGCCCTGTTCTTGTGTACATTTGTGGAATATAAAATTACGAGGAGTGATCTATAATCTCGTTGGTTCGGAAACTGGGCCCGATTCGGTAACACCACATTTCCAAAACGCATGATTTCAATTCGAATAAGTACAAAGAAAGAATCTTTTGTTTTCCGTCTTTTACTGTGCAATCTGGTAAAACAAAACGGTACCTTTTCGTGAGGTTAATAAACCTTCAGAATATCATAGTATCATTGTGTTTTCAATTAACTAAGCTATTAGTTATCGTAGGTTTTGAAATCACACGTTTTAAAAACAAAATTCCCTGCATCGGCCCAACGTTGTCGCCTAACATATTTACTGCCGACCACGCGACACAAAAGAGCGTGATTTACAAATTTCAACAGCGAACAAGTCTATAAGTAAATGGCAGTTAGTAACCAATCGCCTTGCTAATTTTGTTGGACAGTTTCACTACATTGTGGAACACAAACTTAGCGCATTTCCTATGATTTTATTTTCCTTGTTAACCACAAGTGTTTTATAAAGTAGAGCGTTATCAGTATAAATATTGACAAAAGCCTACGTTTCTTCAAACCATCTTGTTTCGTAATCGTTATCTTCCGACGATACTTCTATGTCTCCACTTCCATTAGCGAGAAATTTTATCTGTTTGTCACGCGCTTTAGTAAACTTAGGCGCACACACCGACCCTCTGTCGATCACTTAGCGTATGCTCCAAAAGATATCTATAGTGCCAGATAGACAGTTGAGTATATTTGTTTACGGACAGAGCTTTTGTTGTGTATTTGTTGATTCTTTCACAGAATATAATAAAAACTGAACTGGTGTTGTAACTTGTGGAACAAACTTGGTTTTTTATTTGTCAAGTGTAGGATACCTTATTGTAGATACCTTAGTTTTATTGTATTATCTAGTTAATTGTATTATTTAGTTGAATATATGGGGCTCTACCAAGTTCTTCGGGGCTCATCTCACCTTACTGCAAGTCTGTACATCTACTGGTGGACAAACGTGCCCTGGTGTAGGCCTTCTTTTAAACGTAAACGTTAAGATAAGCCACTTCTGGAGGAGAAAGCGTAGTGGAATTAAAACCAGGCTGCAATGCAGCAGGTACATTCGTTAGGATGATACACAAGATAAACTAAATAGTAGATATAGTATAGATTTATAAAAATGCATCAAATATATCACGTAGAGTCCGTTAAAATTAGATTTGATTCAATTAAATGGTAAAGTTAGAAATGATTACAATAGGTTTTTCTAGATAGATACAGTTATATAAATATACTATACACCAACCAATCAAAATAAAGTAAAAAGAAATCATAATTTGCAGTCTTCCCCAGACAGCCATTAGATGGAAAAAGATTTATGAGACAATAATGGGGATATCGACTATTATGTATATGGAATATTAAGTTTATTAGTTTGTGATTATATGTTTAGGCGTATACGAATGAACAACTGTTATTTTGACCACCAACCAGCAAACTTTGCAACAGAACCTACTTAATCATTCATGTATTCCGCAACTGCCTCTAACTGAAACTAGTTCGATAGTCATAGAAACTACCTGTGTAGACTTTAAACGCGGAATACGTAGCCAGCAATCGCCAGTAACAGTACCTTAGTTACGTGACTGAGAAAAACCAACATTTATTTGTAGGTTAGTTGAATACTTACTACTCGTTTCGCAGAATATCAACGCTATTGCAACGCATGCGACGCTTGCTCATCGCACATCTGCCATCCGTCACTTATAAAGCTACTGTACTTTTTATCTTCCTGTATCTCATCCTGTATTAAAAATTTAAATCTTTAAGGTGATTCAGAAACTCGTAAAAATTGAAGGTTTGCAAAAATCTTAGTAATTATGCGTATGTTAATTTCTTAATGTTTATTACACAGTCTGAAATCGATCTGTAAAAGAATCCAAAATAAAAGAATAATACTTTTTTATTTAGAGCGTTTGCCTTGAGAGTTTGAGAGCATCTGCTCGGAGCCAGTTAGTTCGCACCTGCCCTCAAGTCCCCGAAAGAATCGCGAAAAACTAGTCGACGTAGCTTATTACAATAACAGGTGAGGGATGATCTTATGGTAAAACTGCTAACTTGTGAATTGTGCTGTATAAGCTACATAAGCACACACAATATATATAATTTGAGAGGCATAGACGATGGTTTTATAAGATTACCAAATAATGTAATATGTCATTAGTCATTTCAGTAGGTGGTAGGACACGACGGTATTTCCGTCAAATTGAGCAATCCGACTGGGGAAGTACCTCCACCCTAAAGAATACCGCGGCCATAATAACCTCGTGTTGTGTTCCCGGGTGGTGAGTAGAATATCCAAAACTCACTGGGGTGCTTTTGTGCTGTCAGTGGAAAGACCAAAGGCTGACCTGCTTTGTCTTCTACACTGACGGCACAGAAACTCTCTGTGTTTACAGGGTCGGCAGCACTAGTGTGACTCCTCTTGTTCACACGACCATAGGCCACGGTAACCACTTCCCATCAGGTGGACCGTATGCGTGTCTGCCACCTCAATGGTATAAAAAAGTCATGCTATGAAGTTATAGATGACTTCCAAATTTTTAGGGTACGACCTCAGCGTTTAGACCATTAATTTCGTAGTAGAGGCTTCAATGCGAGAAATTTGGCAGCACATAGTACAGCCGTAGATAAAATAATAGCAATATTAAAATTAGTCCCTATTATCTTATCGGCCATTCGTAATACGATATCCGTCACACACTCACCCCAGTTTCTACTATCAAGGTAGTATCGATAATCAATTAGTATGGTTGTAATTGCTTGCATAAATTGACTGATATTAAACTGTACCTGCAGCATATATTGTTATTTATTTACTCAATTTTGAATAGGTTCGATGTCAGTATGGAAGTTGAATCTAGTTATAAATGTAATGTGAATTGAAAATAGAAACACATTTTAATTGCTTGGACTGTAAATCTTTGTAATGTACTAACATTACAAAGATTATCAATAAAACAAGTAGACGTGGGGTTATCGTAACAGTGAGTGGTTTGTCACAAATATGTGTAATTTTTAAAAAGCATGTTTAAGAAATTAAATTTATTTGTAGTACTCTTTAAACTTTTCATTTTGGTCTTGTTAATATTTTTAATACACGTGCAAATATAGGTCGTCACCACTTTCCATCAGGTGGGCCGTGTGCTTGTCTAACACCTTAGTGGTATAAAAAATATATCGAAACTTTAATTACGAAGTTCCATTTCCTCCTTACGTGTAAAATACTGTATGTTTGTAGCAGTGCTCTCCCCTACACAGCACGCACTGCGATTAAGATTTAAATTAAATTTAAAACTTAATAAAAAAGAATTCTGATTACCTATTCATAACACATTCATTCATTATTATTGAGTTTAAAAAATTACCAGGCGTTCCTCGATGTCTGAATTTACTAACAGTTACAAATTTTCGCCAATAAAATTTAATGCTCTAAAATAGAAATAAGAAGATTGTTATTTAGACCAGTTGGACTTGTTATTTGCAACTAATAAAAAATGGAGTAGCAATACGTGAGGTTTATGTGAGGTGGGTGGCACAGGAAATGTGTTGGCGTTGGGTGACCATAATAATGTAACTAATATCTGCTTAACGAGAAATATAATCGGAGATTTAAAAATTGTTGTTAACAAGCGATAATATATAGAAAAATTTATGATATGCATATCAATTATTATAATATAATAATATCAAGTTGTGCCAGTGTGTCTCCTCTATATTAGTCACTGCTGTTTTAGATTTATACACAAGTATAGAATGTTACTTTGATCATTTAAAATAATAAATCAATTTTAGAAGAAACGTTTGCAATTTGTGACATTTTTACTTTCTACGAAAACCTTAAATAGGCGTTGTTATTGGAATTGCATTCTAATACAAGTGAGGCTTTTTAATTGACCACGGACTTGCAAGAAATAATTCTTTATTCATAATGAGATTTGAGGAAAATTAATTGAATTTTATTGTTTTATTTATGCAGTTTACCAGATTACCTGATCTGAACAAATTCGCGACTAACCAGACCTTTATTTAATTGAGGGTATGATTGAATATAAGAAAAATAATGCTACAAGAGCTTCTAAAGCTGTAAGAATTAATTAAACATCCAAGTAATTATCCTGATAAAAATATAACGCTTTTATATTTCTGCAGCTACTATATTTCTGCATCCCACTATGCGTTATCTCGAAACCATTGACTATAAATTACTGAATAAACAGCTGCCCTAAGCCGACAAGGATTATAATAAGCAACATATTGCCTATCAAGGTGTTCAGCATACGATAAATTAGGTACCTGCCCTTGCATTTATTTAAGTAAATTATCTCACTCGTCTTCTATCATTTATTTTTAATAATTAATTTATTTTTAATACATAGTGCTAGTTACATTTTTATGTCAATATGTCAAAGAATTAACTAGCTTCGCCTTAAATGTTGATACATCATATCGGGGACTTTTATAAGTAGATAAAACCTCCCTATCGAGCAGTTTTTGCGACGTCACATGTCGGTAACACCTGACGCCTGCCACGTGCTTTAAATGTCAGGTCTTTCTTACAACATGTGCTACTGTATACTCACTGACAATATCTCATTTTATTTTTCTTGGATATACTATATTAAGTTTTATGACACGTCACCACGTCATCCATAATTGATTATTTATTTAAATTTTGGAATAAAAAATAACTACCACGTTGATCACAGATGTTGTAATAGAATAAATTAATAAAATTAATTACGTATTAATGAAATTGAAGAAATGATAATTTTATTATAATTTGCTTAAGTATAGACCTGCAGGTTGTGAGAATTGACCTGCAGTAACCCTTTCATATTTTATACCAGTTTTGCTGTGTTACTTGTCATTAGTACAGATTTAAGTACCAAAAGTGTGTGTCAATGAATTTAAGTAGGTTTTTTAATCTTGGACATTATTAGTGTTCTAAATGAAAGCCATGTAGACAAACTAAACAGGATTCTCGAAATAGCTCCTTTGCATGAAAATTTAAATAAAAATATGGTGTTAATTAGACATTTGATGCACCTGCCCAGCATGTGACAAGTAAACTTAACGGTTGACATCGGGCATCCTATTCAAGGAGTTACTGAGGAAATTTAAAAATAAAAAATAATATTTAATGGATCGATATTCCGAGAGTTGTATGTTGTTTTTAATTTACTTAGTATGTGTTTCTTTTGTTCCAGGTGTTGTGGCATCTGGACATTTTCCGCCGCAGCTTCCGCGAGCTCACCGGCCACGCTTGCCTTGGACCTTCGTGTATTTTTTGCGCACTAAAGGTAAGACAATTACTGAACTATTTTTAAGACTAAACATCTGCCTGAAGTCATTAAGATCATTATTTTTGAACTTATGGCAGCTTACTGCATTTAATTCGCCAAAATAAAGTAAGTCAACACGCAAATGTTTTGAGCTTATCATATACTGTATATCTTAAAAGACGATTATAAGAGAATGGTTTGTCAAATCATTTGTACTTCAAAGCGAACAAATTTGCTACACATCGAGGTTTTCTATTTATGTAATTTGTTCCACACATACCGTTTAATATACGGAGGCTGAAACTGCAAAAGCCTTTCTCTAAAATTTTAAACGGCTTGTTTTAGTTACGTAATGAACACTGTTACACTTAAAAAACTAGGAACATGAGACTGACCATTCGAAACTACAAAGTACTTCGAACGAAACGAAAGAACAGTGTGACCTCGTGCGTTGGCCGGCAGACAAACGTGACCTTTTCGTGAACAATAGATTCGGTTCATCGCCTTATACGAAGCAAAATCTCCGAGCTTTTGACATCTTACACAGAAATATCAAGCTCACAATACGTTTATAACGATGCTTCAATGAATATTGACACGTTGAAGCGAAATTTTAATGACAGCACAGTATAATTTTTTGTCCTTTAACACATCCTCTAAAAGAAGAAATGCAAGCAATGAAGTTGTTTATTAGCTTCTGAATCATTTTATATCGTTCTGAAAAATCTTTTATTTAACTTAAATTATAACGACAACGAAAATTACAACGACAATTGCAATAAATTAACAAGATTTTTCATTCACAATTTGAGTCTTATCTGAAAGATATAAAACTCACTTCAGGTCAAAACCAAATGGGTAGTTCGCTAATTACTTTAATGTTTAGTTTAGATCACTACAAATAATTAAATTAAATTATGGATATTACGTCAGTTTTATAATTTAATACTCTAATTATCCCAATTCTGAGGCCTTGTGTACGTTGTAAAACATAAAACACGGGTAGCTCAGAACTCTTCGTGGAAGCTGTGCCTTGGTCTTAAAATAGCTACCTTAATACATGAGGTTCACGAACACCATTGGTTAATCTACTAGACTGGACTGACTGGTTTCGCAGAATGTGCCAGGTATAATCAAGCCTACACCGAGATTTAGCTGCCTAGACTGCAAAGCCCTAAGGATTGCTTTACGGCCCTTTGTCCTTCGCTTTATTTATTAAACTATCCCTGGTTAGACGTACATAGTAGGTTAGTATATTTAGTATACTTGAGACCCTCAAGTATAGTAAATATACTCATACATAGATGGAACATAAGAAATCACGTAGAAAAGTTTTTCTCTAAAGATAAATATACTTAGATATACAGAATCGTATGTACAGTACTACATATCTACTACAATCATGACGTCATTTGTTAATAGAATAAAACTTTCTATCTCGTAACTACTCGTATTTTGGTACCGACAAAAGTGAGCGCGCACGCGCCTTGCCTCGCCGTTACTTTTCCATTTTCAAACCAGTTTGTAATAGGCGCGCTTTTCAACCAATGAGAAGAGCCTGCG
This sequence comes from Eilema caniola, assembly GCA_949126895.1. NCBI lineage: Eukaryota > Metazoa > Arthropoda > Insecta > Lepidoptera > Erebidae > Eilema > Eilema caniola. The sequence continues at coordinate 8,071,067 of OX421471.1, read as the reverse complement.
AGTTCGTAGAACTTTTAGCCTCCGCTGCGATTGGAGGGTTGTTATGATGTTGTGGTGCCAATCATTCTTGCTGCTTTCTTTATAAATGCTTTTTTATTCAAATTATTAAAGTCAACCCAATCGGATATTGAAAATGCGAGAGTATATTTGTTATTTTTGCATCATTGGACTGATAGTAATAAAACTTGTAGTCAAGTTTGTAGCCTACCGTGTTACCTACAAAGTAGACTGTCTTATGGATCTGTAGAAGGCCACGGATTACTTTTAGACACAGGTCTTAACTGAACAAATTATAAGGTAAAAAAAGTATTTCCATGCATATGAATAATTTTATTTGAATAGGTAATTTTTTATGAAGATCAACTATTCAAGTGTTTGACAATAGTGCATCTATGTGTTATATGATTACAGTACCTAAATTATATTCGTATTAATGTTGGCATACCTACCTCTAGGTCTAACTACTCGAAGTATCGTCATTTTTAAAACCTTTTTATTAATTACTAGCTTGCGCCCGCGGTTCCCCGCGTGTAGATGTCGGTTATCGCGACCAAACATAGCCCTGCCTTTGTCCTTTCTCAAAGTCTCATCTACCCCTATACCTTATTTTATCAAAATCAGTTCAGTTGTTTAGGCGTGAAAGCGTAACATACAGACAGACAGACAGATAGACAGACTTACTTTCGCATTTATAATATAAGTATGGAAGTAGGTAAAAAGGTTTAAAATATGCGAATTGCATCGCCCACGATAGTATATATTACGTTTTCTTAGTTTTTTTGTAGTATCATGACTAACCCAAATCTGACAGTTTGCTTCCGCTAATAAATTAAAATATGTAAGTGAATCATGACCATGACGCAAAAGTACCAAAATTATGTTACATAAGTCATAACTCATAAATCATAAGATGGAAGCATTTATCTGTACTTAAAAGTATTTTACATCGAAATACTAAGTAAGTATAAATTTGTAAGATGTAGATGGTTCTACAGAGAAATGCAACAGTTAAAAAGCTTCAAATAATGGCATAAAATAAAGTGGAAAACTATAAAAGTTATGATCAATTCAGAATAAATGAAATTGCCTTTAGAAATCTGAAATTATAGCATTAAATCAAAGAAGTCAAATAAACTCATTTGTTTTAACTACATAATTAAAAGTAATTAGTCTCTAATATACTCTGTACAAATCCTAAAAAATATTCTAATGTAAAAACTATTCTTCCAATGTTAACAAAAGGTGCCTAATTTTATCACACCGTAACAGGTTATTCATTCGGTGCAATCTCAGAAGCCGTTTCAATTTCAATTTGTTTTGCGGAACCACGTAAGCGAATCCGACCTGAACGTCTACTTTACTTAACAGCCAGATTATTAAGACCCTCCAACCCTCCAAGATAAAGAACTAACGGCATGATAGTATAGGTCAAGAACTTTTAGTCCTAAAGTTTAAAGATTGGAACACAAATTAAGTGTTCTATCATGCAGTACCATGGAATCAATCCAGGGCAATTTACTATCCACGATCTATGATTTCTATAGTTGTTAATGATTTAATCGAAAACTGATGTGAATACTGTTATAATGAAAGTTTTTATAAAAGAGTACAGCTAATTGACTTTGTTTTAACTAAATTTTATTGAGCGCTTTTGTAATTGTATACAGTTATGTTAACAATTTAATCTTAGAAGAACTTTAGTAACTATATTCCCTTAGTTGAAATATAGAAATCTATGAACTATTTTACAACGAATCATGTGTCCGCTTACTTCATATGCATCTGATAACAATGAAATTTTAGTACATTGTTGTACGAATATTCTGAGTAAAAATGAATTAGAGAGACTTTGCAATACATACCAGGCAATTAGCCAGTAATGTAGGTAAGTATTGTGAGTACAAAAATTCATGTGTAAATTGCCCGTAAATTATAAGTCTCAACGACAACTAAAGTACCTACGGACAATGTTACACACGGTAGTGTCGTGAGAGCTGTGAAATAGTAGAGTATTGTGCCTATGAAGTAAGATCTAGTAGACAATGATCAAGACGCAGCTCTCCGCCTTATCTCTAATATTAATAGGTAATTAAAACTTTTACTTCAGCTTTCTTCTAACGAGATTGTCTAAGTAATTCATGTAGAAGGTAAGCAACACTTATAAACACAAGTATTCGACGTAATGGGAAAATGCAGTGTTCAGTATGTCTAATCACTAATCTGTTGGATATTATTTCTTTTAATAGATGTGATAATATATTATGTAATAAATGTTCAATAGTGTTCTTAGTTTGTTATTTTCAAAGGCCTAGCAATATTGATGTTGCCATTGTAAGAAGTTTCAACGTTTGACATCAATTTCCTGTGTTGATATTTCGTCTCGGAAAAGTCAATTGTGTTTGTTCCTAATGAAGGAAAATATTTAATGAACAAGTAAGGAGTAGTTTAGGTACACTATCAGTATGTCATATATCTTTCCCATACAGTCAATGCCGGCCAAAGTCTAACTCAGCTAACTCTTGTCTTGATCCGGAAGACGGGGATACCGTGATATATATATAAATATCTACCATAAAATGATCTATTTACATACATACATATAATCACGCCTTTATCCCCGGAGGGTGAGGCAGAGGTGAATTAACACCCACATTTCACCAATCTGTATTCGGTCCCACGTAATAGGGGGTGAGCCTATTGCCGTATTCCGGGCACTATTGTTGACTCGAGCCATGCATCTAAGGCTGAGTCTGGGCTGTACATATCTATCTTGTTAAAGTTAATCAGCACTATCCCTAAGTCACCTTGTACGACACCACATGGGAACAGAAGGGGTGGCCCAAATAATTCTACTCTGCCGGGTTTTAAAAAATCTCTACGAATTTCCAAATATATCTAGAATGAAACTAAAGCAGTGTAGTACGCAGCTTGATAAGATCTCCTATGATGAAATGACATAATGTGAAAACATTTGACCAAATAGAGAGCGGTATGTGGCAAGACTAGACCGTGATCTAGGCACGTACATTAGAACCGTGTCGCGGTAGTACGTGCCTGTGGCTAGACACAAAGTAGGTCAACCAATTACACTGATAGATAACACCATTGCTGTTTATTTAGGTACTCCAGTTTCGAAGACAAAGTTAAACAACAGGGGAAAAAATAAATTATTAAGAATAAAAAACTGCTATAAAGCTTGTTTCGATCTTTTTAGCATCAGTCGGGTTTTTTGTCTTTAATAATTTAATTCATTTTATAATTTTTAGTCATGACATATATATATTTTATAATCGTCTTCTAATTACCTTCATTTTGATACCCTACTTGATAAATTTGAGTGAAAATTTTTTTTTTACCACATACATTTTGGCGTCAATAACCTAACATATGGCATTTGTTCATATTTTATATACCCAAGAACACTTGGGCATTAAATACCTTTCATCTAAGACATGAATCAATGAAATCCGTACGGTGGATCAGAAGATATGAGGTATTAAAGAATATTACAAAACATACATACAAACATATAAGACATTATCTATAAAAGAAATTTAAAGAACCTGTAATCGTTTTGATTTTAACTGCAAATCAGCAAATGGAATTCCACCTTCTGTTTGCGTATTCCCTGATGATATTGGTCTGATGACCTGAAAAAGGTGGTTAGAATAAACTTTATGAGATGATCATCAATTATGGCCTGATTAAAGAAAAACCTATTTTCATCAGTGAACTGTAGTTATCCTATTAAAAGGCTTATAATTAACAGAGCCTTTAGTAGAAGCTTATATTAAGAAGAAAAATAAGTGCACACGTGACTTAGGTTATAGGCCTTTTGGTTAGTCATTCATCATACTATTTGTAGACTGTCAAGGTTTAGCCAACAGTATCGGACATCCCTTTTAACATCCCACGTATTTTTATAATTATTTAACAAGACGCCCACAGAAAGTGATGACCATCTGTTATGCTTTTTAAATGAGCGGATCTGTTGTAATAGTAGCCATTATCATCACCTCTGCCACCCACCAGAGGTTAAAAGGGCTTTTTCTCATACACCTTATCGTAATACCACCCACACAATCCATAAATGAACTTTATATAAAAAGCAATTAACTCTGTATTAATAAGTAATTATATATCGCAACTCGGCCGCCGGCGAGGCAAGGTCTCCGAAGTCGTCGTCGCCCGGCCCTGCGCCACTGAAGATGTCGACCGCAGTGATCGACGAAACGTCTGGAACGCAAGTTTCACATAGACCACGGCCAAACAGCCCGAAAGCAGTATATTCTACAAATTATATATCGTGTTTGAATCTGCATTTCAATGAAGCTACTGCTAATATAATTTTTTTATACATTATTAGGTACTTGCTATTTCCTCGGTCTCAACTGCATATTAATTGTGTAACTGGTTTACTTACAGCCGGTTTCTGAAACGTTGATCAACGATGAAATTAACTAACAATCAGTCAAATCTCTTGTCAAGCGCCAAATGAGTTGCTGAAAGCCTGATTAGCCGCTTTGATTTGACCATCATATTAATAAATCTATGATTAAAATTATAGTACAGAATCGTATGTCAAACGACATTTTGGGTTTCTTGAACGCAAATTAAGCTTTAATCATTGATTAAGCGGCTGTCAAAGCTCCTGTCAACTAATCGGTGTCCATTGGAGAATTAAGTTTTAATCGGTGTTATTTTGTTGTTTGTTATCGTGTAATTTACAGTTTTTGGACCGTTTTAAATATTTAAGGTGAGTAAAATTTATTTACATAGTAAATTGAAGTATTGGACTTATAAGTTAATTAAAAAAAAATAACATGTAAACAAAGTTATTCATTGTTTTCCTATGTTGTTAAAATCATGATGACTTGCGTCGAATATTAGTGGTATGTAGCGTCAATAATTTCTAATAGGTATCTCTTTTGTTGTTGTAGATATCATCATGTCTCTGTCGGATATCAGCAGCGTCAGTATTTCTAGCAGCGATGAGGAAGAATCAAGTCGGCGCACTTTTAAACGAAGAATGAATCCATTCGAGTTTTACAAAAAATCGATACCGCATAACGAAGGCAGTACTAATGCTGCTGGTTAACATGTTAGAGCCAAAACTAAAACCTTATACTTCGAGGAACAAATCCGTCAGTGCATTGGAACAAGTTTTGCTCACTATAAGTTTCTTTGCAACAGGAGCATTCCAAATTACTATTGCTGATCATATAAGGATACATAAGTCTACAGCATGTAGAATTATAAAAAAAGTATCTGTAGTCATTGCAGAACTTCGGCCTCAATTTATAACTATGCCCAGAACTGAACAAGAGCGCAACACAATTTTATAATATTAGCTCATTTTATAAAATACAGTCGGTGGTCCCCGAGCTGAGCCATACAGAAACAGGAAAGGATATTTTTCCCTGAACATACAGGTCATATGTGATGCAAATCTCAAAATACTTGATGTGATCTGTCAGTGGCCTGGATCTGTTCATGACACTACAATTATTAATGATTTCCACATTCGGGCTGATTTTGAAAGTGGAGTGTATGGCAGTGACAATCTGCTAAGGGATAGCAGTTATCCATGCAGGTCATATTTATTGACACCTTTCCTACGCCCTCCAACACCCAGTGAAGAAGCATATAATAGAGCACATATCAGGACCAGGAATACTGTGGAGAGATGTTTTGGTGTTCTGAAGAGACGGTTCCCTATTTTGTCCATGGGCCTTCGTGTTAAGTTGCCTACTAGTATGAACATTATTGTTGCTTGTTGTGTTTTGCATAATTTGGCACCTAATCATAATGACCACATAGAAGAAGTAACTAGTTCATCATTGGATCCGGATGCTCCATATGATACTGGTGCTAGTTCAGTGAATAATGAAAACACTTCTGTGCGGTCATCTCTATTACTGACACATTTTAATTCTAGTTAATAGAAAGTATTGTACGGTAAATGCACAGGACCAACCATTATTATCAACATGTTTATTTCTTAAAATGAAACATATATTTGGAAATTAACATAACATTTGAAAATAGATAACATATTTTATTTTTGTACCATATTTTCATATTCTTTTTGTTTAATTTTAATTTGGTGTTTTAAAGTTAATCTATATTCTAATAACTTGTTGTTTTTCTCTAAATTTACGCACTCCATCTTTGTTTCATAATAGTTCTACTTTATAAAGGTATTATTTTTGGGAACTATTCTCTTTTTTGGCGTTCCTTTGTATTTTTCATTATGCACATTTGACTGAAACAAAATATAAAATGTTACTTATCAAGATGTATAATGAACTGTAAACAAACAGTATTATGTTTTTTTTTTCAAAATCCTACCTCTAACGTTATCACTTCTGATGGTCCTGCTTCACTGTCACAAAGATCATTCTTTTTATTATCTAAATATTGCTTTACCTGTAAAAAAAAATAATTATAGACCTAAATGTATTCCGAGTATAATTTTTATTTTACCTAATCAGGAAAAGTAGGCTTTCATCTATCCTGATCTGATATCAAGCAACAGAGTCAGAATATTTTGAAGTGATTCCCAGATCACCTGCCAAGTGTAAAGCACTGTTAAAAGAAGTTGAGAAAAAACTTACATTTTTATTGGCTACATTTCTGTCTAGTAGTGCGCTTTAAATTCAAATATGCTGTGTTTAGCTGTTTTTTGTTTCGAGGTACTTCTGCATTACTGTTGAATTCTTGGGTTACGGTTTCCCAAGCTTCATTTTTCTTAACAGTAGATACTGCATTTGTAAATAGTTTTCGATTATATTTTTTAATCTGGAATGAAAATTATACATCAGTCTTAGCTACAGCGCAGGATGTGCAATGTAAACAATGATATTAAACAATAAAGATTTATAAAACGCAGTTTGAATAAAGTATATGTACTTACTACTGAACCAGTTCTAAAAGCTTATACTTTTCCCGTTCGGTGAAATTCTTTCGTCGTGCGGCTATTTTAAACATGAACATAAATGAACAAAGTGTTAACAAAACTTTAAATAAATTTGAAATAGTCACTTGAGATTTTAAATTCTCCCTTTCCCTATATTTTGTCAACCGTGACACTTGACACAATTCCACGATAACAGTCCGTAACATTTTTTCTACCGTTTTGGAACCGGGCGTATTGGCATTTTTGACTGATAAGAATGAACTAATGAACAACAATGAGTAGTGTGGCCACAATTAAAAAAAAACCGCATGTCAAATCAAAATAATCATAGATTAGTTAATTTTGGCCTGATCAACGTTTCAGAAACCCAAATTGATTTGACATCCTTGTTAAGTTAACAGCTATGTTAGTTGATTATTGATTTGACAAACGTTTCAGAAACCGGCTGTTAATCTGAGAATCTGAATGGCGTCAACTGTTCGCGTAAAGTAGTATTTTATGATCTTGATCTTTTTTTTTTTAAATACTAAGAAGGTGAACAAATTTATAGCCCAACTGATGGTTAACATATAATCTTACAAACTTAAAACTTTGATAATGCCAGTTGTAGAGGTCAAATCGGATTCGCTTCACGCAAAATATTGCAGTCTGATTGTTTCTGTTTTATACCACTTAGGTGGGCAGATAACCTCACGGCTCAACTGATGGGAAGTGGTTACCGTGTCCTATGGACGTATGCAACACTAGAGGCATCACAATCGTGTTGCTGACCCTGTAGAAACCTTCGATTGCCTTGCTTGAAGGATTTTCTGTATTGTGTTCTGTATTGAGTTTGTTCTGTATTTAGGATAAAAATATCACCCCCAATTAAGCTAAGAATAGTCTCGGAGTGATCAAGATTAAGTTAAAGAGTGTTGGGTTGCATTTACTGTTGGATCGTGAGTGACTCTACGACTAAAAATATTTCTCCCAGAGGCGAACCTTTTCTATTAACTTGAATTAACAGCATATCAGAATCATCCCTATCCATTCCTCTCTCGTTATATAAAGTCGTGATTGATTTGCCAGTTCATGGGGGTTGGTCACGCGAGAACGTGCTGCTACCTCGACGGCGATTGATTCATGGCTTCGTATTATTTACGTTACACTATGTAGGTACACCTTGGGACACATAATTGTGGACGTACGTAAGTCGCAACACAAACAACGCCCTGGCGCGCGCGGATTGTTACTTGTACTCTAAGGTAGCACACGTAATACACGTAATTAATTATTGCACTATTGATATTATGATAGACATCATGATAATTATTATATTATCATAATTATCATATATTGATAATTATGATAATATAATAGATAGATATATATTGCATTTTCTTTTAATATGTGTCTTTCTAAATTTTTTTTATAATTTGATTTATATTTTGTATTAAGACCTTTGAAGAAGTAAATTGTTATTGAATAAATAAACAAAGAAACAAAATATTTATATAATAAAAGTCACTTAAGAAATGTGTAGGTACTGCAGGCACATATACACACACAAAAAAGCGTCGGTAGCTAAGTGTTTAAGGGGCCGGCCTAACGATCGAGAGGTCTCGAGTTCGAATCCTGGCCATAACACTATCGGCGTGAACCCACTCCTTTTTTTCTTCTTTTTTTTTACGTGCGGGAAATCCCCACTCCTAGCACAAGCAATTTAGCTTAGTTGAAGGGGTTAGAGGGAATATTAGTAAATTCGATAATTTCGGGTGCTAATATTCTTTAAAAAAAAAGCATGTTGTGAGAACATTTCGAACGATTGAACAAACTCGACAGCTGAATCCGTGGTGAGATTTCAATTTCGTGTGCTGTAAATTAGGTGACGTCATGTTGTCGTGTATAAACATACATCACTGTCGACTTGTGCTCGTTAACATGACGTCACCAAATTTCGTTCGTTCGAACATTCGAAGCGTACTTATATGAAGTGGTTGCTCCGCGTATAGAGTATATTTAAGGTCCAAGATATTAAATGTCCCGAGGTGTATCAGTGGACGTGCGCGCGCGCAGCTGCAGGACCGGTTCTAGCTTCTCGTTTACACCAAGTTGTGCGGTGTAATACTTTACTATAAATGTTTATAGCTATACAGTTAAGCTTGTTGGGATGCACGTGAACGGACCCATCGTTCCGGAGGCTGTACGAGTATTGTTTAAAAATATTGATGAGTTGCATTTTTGATGATGGTATTATTACTTTTATTGGAGGGATAGACAGAGATGTTTTATTATCTATAGTGATAAATATATTAAAAAAAAAAAACAACTTTGTAAATTTTTAGATTCTCTATACATAGGTAGATGCCTATATAATTATGAATTTACTCTTTCTGCAATCAAGATATCTTCATTATTTATGAACACGTAAAATATGCCGCGGGATCAATGTGGGATAAAAATCGGGATGAGTTAAGAGATCGTATGGTATGAATTTTAGGGGGATGAATACGGAACAATTCCAAATAACGTCCATCATCATCATAATAACATCCATAGTCATAAAAACTTTGTGATTTACAGAAAAAAAAATTGTCTCCTGTGGGAATCGTACTTCAACCTCAAACAGCGGACCACAAAAAACGCTGCGCCATCCATAAATTAGAAAAAAAAACCATTATGTAATATAGAGTCGAATTTATGTGTTCGCAAAAGACAGCCATAAGTATCTCCACGTCCAGTGCATTGTCAGGTATCAGTTACCACAATGAGTTCGTAGTACACACTGCACACTATACCGTGACTTCCGTGAAATTACTCAATATTGTACAACTTAACGGCGTTTATTTGAACAATTCTACCTTTTAAAGGGTTTTTAATCAACTCTACTTCTATTTTTTGTTGCTTGAAGTATTCTTACCCTCTTGGGTTTGATTGCAAGAAGTAAAGTAGGTAGTTGAAGATTAAGATGAATATCCTTACCGAAATTTGAGTCCGAAGAATGATTTTCGCACCTTTATTCGAATTAAAACTTCATTGGACTCTATGAGTCCTAGCGCGATGTTATTTTAATACCCAATACTGACTTGCCGTCGTAAAAGATGACATGTCTGCTAATGGTTGCACTGCTAGTGATGTTGAAGATCAGACAAAGTTGAAGGGAAAATGCTGGATAACAGACTGACTGGGTTCCGATTGTTCCAGTATGAGAGCCTAGAGGTGACCGACTCGATCTATCTTGATGATATTTCTTAAATAATCCTTTTGTTTCTAAAATCGTATTAAATTTGAAACTATTTCAATTTAACGCGCTAATAACGGTTTTTTTTTCAAAATACTTTAATAGCGCCATCTTTCGAATTGTGTCGAGACTAAAATGAAAGAGCTTGATGTAACATCAAAAATAATTAAAATGCTGTTCCACGAGCGACATTCTATTCGTGAAGTCAATATATACACAAAATAATAATGTACATAATATAATAATCTTTTCGACACCCACACACAAAATATTAGCTACCAACTACCAACGCTTTCGCCCACTGCTGGTGACGAGATGCAGTCGTTGTCAGTGACTTAAAAAAAATTCGGGCATTAGCTTTTCAAGTCCTCGATAAACTTCTTTTATGGTCTATAAAACTGCTCTACTTTTACGATTAGTCTTTATAGTGATCAGTGTGTCTTATTACCGGTGACTCCACCCGCGTGGAGTAGGTACCTACTGGTTACATTTATATCTCTATCGCTGCGAACTGTATTAAAATCCGCTGAAAAGTTTAAAAAATCTAAGCGAACAGACAGTGGGTGCCACTTCATTTTATACTATGTAAAGATTGCCCGTGGCTTCGTCCTCGTAAAACACTTATTATTATTATTAGGACAAGTTACCAACGGCCGATACTTTATTGTTTCCAGAGACTCGTGATACGCATTACAAAATAATATAACTAGAATGTTGGAGTGCATGTCAATCATTGTACGCATATGTCCATAACCAATTTACGTTGCGTGTGTAAAGCTTGTACAGGCGTACTATCCGGCCATCGGCCATCAGGCAGTTGTCAATACAATGTGTTGTTATACGCGGGTTGCATTTGTATTTGATACTTGATGTTATAAAGAAAGGTCACCACACCGCAGAGCTATTTATGAATATAAAAATTAATGTCACGAATACCATGTTAAAATGTACTGCTGAATTAACCATTTTTATTACTGATTACATTTTAAAACAGTGGTTTAAATTTAAAAATCGAAGTAGGTATTTAGTGTATTCTCACATTTGATTATGTGATGATATTATGACATTAGAATATGTTACCGAAAAGACAGAGATACAGTTAAAAATACCCATGTAAAAATGAGCCTGACACTACTTCGACAAAAATATCATAATAATTCATAACGAAATATTAATTCATAGTTTAACATTCAAAGCTTACACTTATAAGGGCCCGGTATGCACTTTTCTACTTCTTGCCATAATTAAAATTCACAGTAACCCTTTAATTATCGAAAATCTACTAGCAGATATTTTTAGTTTTATGTAGTAACACTAATCATCTTCATATCAATGGCAACATTCAGAATAATCAGATACGTGTATGTACAACAAGCTTCTTGGTGTACAATATAATGAAACCTCTAAAACATAATTAGACAAACAGTTTCATTTAGTGATAGAATTCCTTTAGAACATTGAATAAATAAGCAAACATGTTATTCACGTATTATAATGTCGTTAGGCACCGCAGGGCCTAACCTTCGACTCGTGTAGAATGGTCTGGCCAAGTACAAATTATTGAGGAATATTCAATCGTCGTCTATAATCTGAGTTAGGTATTATCTGCTGTAATTACTGGCTAGATCATTATTTATTTCGTGATCTACCGTAGGTGTTGACCTACAAAATTTCTTGTAAAACATTGTTTAACAATAGTCTGAAGGACCAGTTGACTTTTGTGATACTCATTATAACCCCATAAAATTATTTATTATTAATTACTTTACGATAAATGTCTTACGGAAGCCCTCAAATATGAGATAGGTAATGCCTGAAGTTCTAGCCTGGGTTGATATTTCACAAGAAAATCATTGATATAATTCTGGATGTCAAATGGCTAAATAATCTAACTTCTAGAAATGTAATAATGTTAAAATAAAAAAAATATGGCACACACATTATCATGCACTATTGTATGTGTATGTGTATATGCACCTTTGCATTATCTGAAGGTGCTTCGAGCTGAAGCATATGGAGGAAAAATCGTGCTGCCTTTTAGTCTTTTCGACCAAAAATAGCTGAAAAATCTGTCAAACGGCAAAAATTACCCATTTCAAACACACTCAACACAAAACGACAAAGAGACTCGAGAGACATAAATCTACGGTACTGTGCTGGCACTGGTTCCATTTGCCATTAATCGTAGATCCGGTATCGTGCCGTTATTATTAAAGAAGACATCCTACGTATACAAGGATATCTGACATTCGTAATATCACCACGTCTTAAATTATGAGATGTAATATCTTATAGCGGCCGCACCAATACGGTACATCTCATCATCGACTTATAAAGGCTTCTGCAATCACCTTTTCAATTGCTGGCGCTGGCTTGCTAAGTGATTATATTTAACTTATCGTATATTAGTGGTTAATAACTTTAATAGCAAATATTTAGTTATGTATTCAATTTATTGTAAATGTCATAATTATTACCTACACGCGATATTTCAATTCAAGGGCATTTAAAACATCCATACCATGGAAAGATCTTATGATAAGTATACATACTTTAGTATTATGTTATCTGTGATACCAGTAAAAAAACTACCGTAGTTCGTTCACCAACAAAAAATAACATAAATTTTAGAGATATCTCTAGTTAATATCAGAAAAAGTTACCACTGTAACACAGAATAAATAGTTTAAAATTGACTTAACCCTATTTAAGCAACAATAATTCACATGAAAGACTATTGGAAAACGCTAGTGAAAACAACTACAGTCTTAGTTGAGCAACCAAAAATTTGCTTCAAAAATTGATAAATGTGACGATGACGGGAGCAATCTAATCACTGGTTAACAGTAAACTTTTGACAGGTGAAATGGTTATTCATAGAAATCAAGTTTCGCTAAGATACACGTTTAGGCTTCAAACTGGTTACCCGTGAAGTGAACAAGTGTACATTCAGACAAACTGGGACGGCGACACACATTACTATCTTACAGCGAGAGTGGGCATCAGTAGAGCGTATTATAATAAAATGAATTTACTTGAATACACTATTATTTTGAAAGTGTTCGCATTGTTAAGTTCCAAAAAAATGTTATTTCTGACTGCGTTATGCGACTGTCTTGCGGCGAAATTTATTGTGACTAGCTCCGATCTAAACTCCCGGCTCACTTATAGCAATTTTCGAGTTCCTTTTCAGTGGTATCATGTAGTGGGGTAGTGCCTGTTTGTCAGTGGTGGGCTCTCTCCTTATTACGTAGCCTTAGCTATCAGTTGACAAAGTTCTATCGTAATCCGTTGAACTGTACGACTAACAAACAAATAAATAAACTTTGATTTAATGAAGAGTAATACAGAGTAGTCTTGCTTTCTATTATATCTGATCTAGGCTATCATATTTTATATGATATTCTAATTACGCAGTGCTTCTTTTGAAACGCTTTATATAATTGTATGGCGTAACGCGCACTGTCTGTGATAAGGATGCCTTCAGTGCCCGCATACTAATGTGTAATTTATTTTACCTTTATCTTATTCTAATTTAGTGTCTGAGGTAACAGCACCGATATTACGTCGATATACTGCAATTATAGTGTATCGTTAAGGTATGCTTTTATCTCAATTAACTCACTGTATATTCAGTATCTAATTCTGTTGGTTACTTATTACCGATTTGAATGGTACAAGTTTCTTAGTAAAAATTTTGCGTATGGAAATACTACAATAATCCCTGCCACCCCATATTTTTAATAACCTTGCATTTGCGCTTAAATTGATGAATTTGTTTAAAATTTTAAATACAGTCCAAGTCCTAAATTTTATATTCCGTTAAAAGTTGAAAATATGTCAACTTGAAGTGAAGTTCAAGCGAAAGAACCTTTGTCACAGCTAATATGGAATAGGTGTAAGGATATTCCTTTATAAACAGTTTTTTAACGTATTTTCATTGACCACCTATCGGGCTATACCTTATATTTTATTGCCGTGTGAACCTTCTCCGATGCAGGTGCGTCTATTGTCCAGGTTAACGTTCTTTCATTGAAAGAACTAAATTTGTAACGAATAAAAGATTCAATAGAAAGCAGTTGGAGCTAAGCGTGGATGTCTATTTTATAGGCACGTATCCCGATTTCTTTTTAGCCTCAATTTTTAACACAATCAATATAATGTTTTATTACGTACAGTTTTCTTCATAAATGTCTCTATAATAGGTCAAATTTAGTAGAGATATTACCGATATTGAGCTGCAACCATCGACATCTCCTTTATGATGATCCCATATTAATGATCCTATCCAATGCTTCTTACCTCGAAGCCCAGAATCAAGTTTCCATTTTGTATGTAGACTTATTTGAGAAGCGTCAAAGTAGCGACTCTTATTCAGTGGGTGTACCCTGGCACGTTAGTTTAGGTACACCTATTGTATGAAAATTGAATTAAAAGTTTCTGATTCTTTCACACATGATGACAGGTCAAGCGTGAGCTTTATCTTTACACTCGTAAAGCGTGTAAAATGAGCTCAAACTGTATAATTTGTTTAGCTTAATTGTTTCTTACACAGTAGTTTTTCAAAGTGGTAAAACTATGCTTTTCTAAATTCATGAAGAAAACTATATTGTAGGTCTTTTTTCGCACACATTCTATAATACCATTTTATATCAGATCTTGCAGCATTCCCTGGTCCAGGTAGTCCTTTTTTTATTGAGAATCATCTCATTAAAATAAAAATCAATCTCAAACAAAGTAGAACAACAGGAAGGAAATTTTCACTTCACTATTATTATGCATTTAGTGCATTGAAATTTCGTAAGAATTATCGCTATCAATATAGTACACAAAATTATCATATAAATCTCTAACAATTAAATGGATTATATAACTAAAAACTATCAAAATCCGCTCAAGTCAGGTCGGTATGTATATTTTTCGTAGCAAATTGTAATTGCTATTGTTCATTCACACGCTCGAGAGGAGATGAAATGTATAAAATGTACATTTTAGCATTCCAAAGCGTATGACGTGCTCGTCCTATATTCATGTTAGTTAGTGGCTAGTGTATAAAGTTTTATTCTACTGTTGCCAATAAATTCCACATAGCTACAGTCTAATCGTTCTTTGATGTCGTAATGTGCCTTAGTTCCATTTCTGATACAATAACTGTAGACTTGACGATCTGTATCTAAAGTAAAATTTCGTCAAATATTTTTTATCTTGATCTAGTTTAGTCTAATACATTACTTTAACATCTTGAGGAGTCTAACTTGCCTCACCTGCCAACTGATACACTAGTAGCTGCAAGCGCAACCTACTCGGGTTTGGGAGGTTGGTAGGGCAGTCAAATGAAATGGATGTACCAGGAAAGAAATCGTTACCTTGCCTTTAAGTACATAGATGGTGATTTAATTATAGATACTCATTAAGTCAGGCTTCAGTAAAGATAATTTGAACAGTGATACACGCATTAAAATTTATATTGATAGTCACAAAGCTCGTCTTTTAATCTCCTAGCTTAATTGCGAATTAAATTCAACTCGACTTCCTTATTCAAGTAGATAATTCATATTAATTAATATGATGTGAACTGATTAACATCATAATTCCATAATTTATGCATTCATATTCAATATTATTCACGGCCACAAGTAACACGCCACTCGGCGATTACCTTGTTGCGAGATTTGAGACGTTGATGTAGTTGGAACTAAGCTTTTGACATTTACAAAAATTGCAGCAAGCCGTCGATTTAATGAACCTCTCTTATGCGCTTAACACCCGTGACGTTTCCAATTACGAATATTGCAAAAAGTTAATAGCATACATTTACCGAGGTCAATGAACGCTTGCAATATCTGCAGAGGAATCCACAGAGTCGCTCGTTGGCTGCAGGGATTCCTATCTCCCTCGGAGGGTCAATTCTCAAAATAAAATCTATTCCCACCCAAATGTCAAAAACGGTATTCTCTTAATACAATTTTCATTGAACAACAACATCATAGAACTCTAAATAATAATATTGAGAGTTATAGGATGTTAGCCGTCTAATATTAAAGCTTCTGACGTATAACTTCATTAAACAACACGTATGTCTATTTTGAGACACAACTCCAATTACCCACGTTCATCTAAAACCACTTTTTCCTTGTTTATCGCGTAAGTTCGCCGAGCTAGTCTCATCATGGCGATAAGAAAAGCATTACGCTGGCCTGTCGCCGGCACTGTGGTGATATCTTATATGTAGTTAGGTAGTATGAAGTGTCGTTAGACTATATCACGTTGCACGTTACTGAAACCGGTACCAACCGCGACTTGACCCCGCACACTCAACAGATTTGTTTTGCATAACGATATGATTACATATTGTGCCTTGTTTTAGCACTACTGAATATAAATTGACAATACTGCAGTAATGATGCGGTTTTACATTGTATTATTTTTTGGTTTATTAAGTTTTAAAAACTTAAATCACGTTTGTAAGCAAATATTTGATACCTTTCCTTGCTGTGTCAAAACCACCACCAAGTGTGTATTACCAATGTGTGTATTAACCATCGTAGCATCGAACCGCCCGCCCCCTAGGCGAGGCCGCAGCCGTAGGTCTGTTGGTAGTCATGGGACATCCTTCCGAGGGCTTACCCGGGGCTACCAACCGCAGGATATTAGGCGGTACGTGAGGGTTTTTAGTCGGTAGAAGTTCGGCATAGCATCCATGAAGGATTTTCCGTCACGGTAAAAAAAAATAGCATCGCCGAGCAGTTTTACCTGCGTGAGTTGCGATCCTATCGGCTTATCTGGATAAAAAACTAGTATGATAATTGAAAGCTTTTTATAATGAAAGGTTAAGTCAGTTCATTATAGTTCTTGAGTTCATTTTCTAACAAAGATATGAATCATTTATAACTAGAATTACTTACCACGAATTCTTACTGTCACGAGTTTTCATCGAATTCGCAGTAGTTGTATTGTGAATTAGATTAATCCAATTTCTTACCACGGCTGTTTGGTCGGTGTGTGTGTTTGTATATCGTATTGCAACTTTATAATCTTCACGAATCAGGTAGTCACGTCACGGGTCAAGGTAAAACAGCTTATGCTTACCAAGACTAGAGTGTTTTCGTAATATTGAGTTACAGACACTAAGTACCTACGTAGATAGTATCTAGATACTCACGCTGCCGCTGGTATATGCCCGTAGGGTAGCTAAAGGTTAATGAACATTCATTATGCTGATCTGTTTTCAACTTTTTTGATCCTAATATATTTACCAGATACCGATCTACTATTGAGAGTTTGTTTCACAATACATAACTCAGAGACCGAACCTAAATACATTTCTTATAAAAAGTTTTACGAAAATTGATTTGCATTTTTTTTTATATAGGACCCGTCAATTTGACTTTACCTTGCCTGATGGTAAGCTGAAGGCAAAGTCTCAGGAGAGAGGGCCACCATTATATACACGTGCCATGTTAACAATGGTGGCACTCAGCTTGACGGCCTCATCAGATGCTTTTTCACGCCCCGCGCTTAAAGGACCCGGGACTGTAGGAAGAGGGAAACACGTGAGCTGGCAAGGAATTCCAGGTCTTAATGGTGCGCCAAAAGGAAAGAGTCACCGAACCGCTTGGTTCTTGAAGGAATGTTCTGCACCGTATGCGGGTGACATCTAAGTCCTGCACGTGTCGTCCTGTATAGGAAAGGAGAGGGTGGGACTAATTGGAATAGCTCTTCAGAACATTCACCATGGTAGAGACGGTAAAATACTGCCAAGGAAGCAACATCTCTACGCAACTGCAAAGGCTCGATGGTACTCGTGACCTCAGGATTTCCGATAATGCGGACCGCACGTCGCTGCAACCTGTCGAGAGCATCTAATAAGTACTTTGCGGATCCATCCCAGATATGCGAGCAGTATTCCACGCAGGAACGAATTTGTGTCTTGTATAGAAGACACCGTTGCTCCGACGTGAAAAACCGTCTCACTCTGTTCAGGACTCCGAGTTTACGCGAGGCTGCTTTGATGATACTCTCGATGTAGTTTTTAACTCTAAGTAAGTAACCACGTTTGAGTAATAGTAGTGGATACTTCCCTGCAAAAGCGACTCCACAAAACGGAAATCCTGCTATATCTTCTTAAAAAGTATTTGGTTCAGTCAATCAGCGTGCAAGTAGCATCGTCTCTCTACGTGCGACAAAAATACAACTCTAGTTATGCTGTGATCACTGGTCTAGGATAGATATTTAGATAAGAATGTAGACTAGACTAGTATTACCCCAGTACATAGTATTAGTTGCCAAGAACCGTTCGTTCTTTGCTTGATGATGTCATCGTTTACGTGTGTTCTTACTGTTTAGAGTACTTGTACTATTTAAATATTTATACTTGTACCATTTAAATGTACTTATATACTTGTACCATTTAAATATTTATACTTGTACCATTTAAATATTTATACTTGTACCATTAGGTATTTCCACTCGTCATAACATAAAATATTGTTAACCAAAGAATAAATTATAGTAGCGAGCAGGCGCCACAATTTGGCCGTATTGTTGACCTCATTGTGCAGACAAAAAGTTCAGTTCTTAGAGCTACAGCGCAGCGGGCAGTACAAAAGTTAACCTTTGAATAGTGAAAGTTCAAAAGCAACGAAAAGCCTTACTAAAATATCCTATCATATGAGAGAATAATGACCTTTGCTCCCTTAGAGTGTGTACAATATTTCGCAAAATTAAATTGCTTACATGTACCTACTATCCTTTTTGTGCTTATAAATCTAATAGGTATGTAGATGAGTTTATGTTATACATTTTTATCACCAATTCTGATATATATAACATGTCACCTCCGGTATTTTAATTAAAATTGCAATATAAATCGTAGTTTCTACATGCTTTTAATCTCCTTGCCACAACAACAAGTAAGAAACATAACCGGACTCCCGCGTAAGCCTCTCGTCGGTCTCGCTCGCACTCGAGTGATCGCCGATTTGGCGCCAAAGCCTTCGTCTGTTATCTTTGTCCCACGCAAGCGCTCTTGCAGCCTGTCACTGCACAGCTACTCCGCGTACAGTCGTACATGACGCCTCCATAACGAAGCGCGTACGCATCGCTTGTTTACTTCGGTTTTGTTCGGAACTAAACGTTCTAATTAACTGAAAAATACTATCTACCACGTGTTCGGATGTAGTGTTCACGGAAAATCGATAGTCACTTTAGTGTATGTGTAGTGTAGTTATTTTCAAGTGATATGTGTGAGTGCTAAAGGTCATTATCATACAAAATCGTGTCCTAATCAAGTGAACGGTATTGTATCTATATTGGATGTGATATTATAGTGAATTGGTTACTCGTTAGCCTTCGAACGTCAGCTCTAAGATGACTGCCAACTAAATATACAACTGTTAATTTATTTAAATGTGACGCCACAACCCTGTATCGATAAGTAAATGCGAGACTCAGGGTCGATTTTTGATTATATATATATAGATATAAATGAGAAATATGAATGCGGTATCCAACGATCTATTGCTCCACACTGTGTGTATACTTGCAACACTCAAATTAGCTTTGTAATACGCTTGAGTTCGTGTCTAATCTATTTCTAGGTCTTTGATGTTTTCTTCTGAGAAAAATATTGTAATAGACAGTTATTTAATTGCTGTATTTAGCAGCCGAACATCAAAAGACCATGATTGACTCCACATAGAGCTATACCTATTACTCATTCTATGTGCTGGAATCAGTAATAGGTACAACTCTATGTAGAGCCAATCGATAGGTAGCTGAAGTATCCTTAGTAGAGAAACTGAATAGCAGTGTTAATGAGTGAAATTAACAATAGGGGAAAAGATATAGCGATTAAAATTAAATTAATATTTAGTTATAGTAAGAATATTATTGAAATAGGCTTATGAGGTGCTTGAATGAGTAAAGTAATAAGAGCCGACCTATCTAACCTAACATACGTATCTCAATCTCATCGAACGTTATACAGAATTTCCAGATCAAAATCACCCTCACCGAGAGTATTTCCTGATACCTATGTGTAGGACCAGGATTGTAACAAGCAGAAAGATATGGTATCTACCTAAAAGGTATAACAGTATGTATAATTTATATATACATGTAAGGCTGGGCACATTAAGCTTCACAGCCACGTCCTTATAAATTCCATTAGACATCTCACTTGCCCGTAAATGTATTTCTAAATAATTTACCTACATAATTCTACCGGCTCCAAAGTTACATACCAAATATTGTAAGTATTGAACAGTTGTCGAAATGCGTCACAAATGACAAGGTATTACTTCCATTGTTCACCCACACGATGCGACATATTCGTACACTTGTGCAGACAGACGTATTCGCCAAACAGAACGCCTGCGCTTGCGCATACTGTCATAAATGCTCTCGATGTCCTCGCAATTAATTGCTTATTACTCCTACAGACCCTCATGAATTGCTTTCTTGTTTCAATGCAGAGAATGCTAAATGGTTTCGCTATGCTTCTTAGTAAGTAAAACTAAATGTATTCGAATACAGACAACAGGATGCAGGTTGTACTCTCATCCTGTTTTGATTGTTAAAAGATAGATAGTATAATTTTTACATAAACACATACAGAGGCGTGATCTTGCTCATTAGGATAAGCAGATACCATATTTTTCCACATTTTACGATCCTGACTTACACCTTTCACTACTACTACTTTCATAATTGTTTTTATTTACGCCTGCTGGTTATGGATCTTACCCTGGTTCTGCTCAAAACGTCTTCGATCTGATTGGTGTAGTATATCTAGGTCGACCCTTGCGTAATTTCTGATTTGATAAAAATATATAGTAGGTACCTAACTACTTTTATGTCGCAGATTAGTTTATAGATTACGACATAGCCTTTCTTTACGAGCTAAATGCAGACACTTGTCTGTAGTCACTTATAGAGAAGAAAAGAGAGGGACAACTGGAAATAACTAGAAAGGCAGGGAAGTAAAACTTCAATAGGTACCTAGTATCATTAACGTATAATACTTCAAGTCTATACTTTATGTCGATATCGAGTGAAAGGGTGGTATTTACTAAGTTGAAACAGCCCATTCGTGCTAGAAAGAGCCTTTACTAAAATTTGCTTGTATTAAATTTATATACGTTTATATTTTCATAAATGTTATACAGTGTCTAAGACTGGGACTTCTTCATCAGATAGTAAAATATAGCCCGTGAAAATTGCCCAATTGACGGTATTATATAGACTCGATCTCTATTAAGTGCAACTCAAAATCATGGGTCATTTGTGAAATATTAGGGTCAATTCACCTCAGCCTATCCTGACTTATATGCAATATACAAATTATAATACACAGAAAAATGTATTGTCTGCTGCTTTACTAATTTCAAAAACTCCTTACATGTCAACCAAAAGAGTTGATACAAAGCTTATAAGGCTAGTCTTAGCAAAATCCAAGACTTTAAGGTGTATAAATCTATTTCCTTGGTTCCCCTGTCCATTGATCATCTTTAAGGGTCTTATGTACGAATCGATAAATCTCACATTCACATCCATTATCGCGGAACTTGCACAATGCTTTATGACCGCAGTAATTGAATTAGATGTTACGAGTAGAACAAATCGATTGTGCGTCGATAACTCTGGTTAATCGAATCAAATGTTCTAGAGTTCATCACTCTTTACGATAACGATATCATCTCATTCCTTAGACTTGTTGTTGCACCAAGAGTTATTTGTGTCAGAGCAATCATTCTTGTTCTTATTTATTTCGGTTACATTAAAAATCGATTACATTCAAGTATTTAGAGCTACTGAGCTGATAAAGAATAATACGTACAGAAGACTGACTTTATAAAAAGAGTATACTCACTTATACACAAGCAAGCGTTGATTATTATAAATTCTGGCAACTGGCAGTCAAATCAGTCAGAGATCCTCGTATGCAGATACATGTTTGCATACGTTTTCACTCGTTGAATGAAACGAGTTTTAAGTACCTATTTCTTTTATGAAAACGAATATATTCAACTCAACAGTCGAATAACTAACTGGCAGTTACACAATTGCCCAATAGCATTATTTCGTGGGGCTAACTATCACCTATGTGCATATGGTTCCTGAGGTCAATATGTCTGCGAAACAATCTTATGATTGTTTGCAATAATTTCAAAGAATCTATTAGATTGCATTACAATAGGTAATTGATATAGAGGATTCTATGGAATAAAGAGTTCCGCTGAATGTTGAAATATTCAATTGTTTGAGGCTTCACATCTTAGCAACGGCGATTACAGAGAATTAGGTCATTGTGCTCTGAATTACCGACACATCTGTTTACTGACATTCGATTCGGTTCGTGATTAAAGTAATTACTGTTAACTGCAGTAGTATGGATGTTAAATCCTCACTAAGATCTTTGGAGCCTGAACCAACCTCACCTGCTAGCTAATGCACCTGCCGACTGTTGGACGAGACTCTGAAGCATGATTTATACACAAAATGAATAATTAAAGCAACATTGTAGGTATCGAGGCAATTACACTTGCATTTTGCCTAGATTTTGTCTCATACCTTCTTTATACTGTTCGAGCCCCCGAGGAGGGCTAGACCGAGAGGAATGGCCCTGGGTTAGTCGGGGTGCGAGGGATATGTCACGAGACAACCTCACCTTCGGCCTAGCACATCGACCCACAGACGGCGTGCGGTTTAGTCGGTTCGAGTCCGACATAACCTCCCCCGTCGGCACCGAAGGAGGGGGTATCCGTGGGGATTTCCCGCACGTAAAAAAAAATACAGCTCGAACTTTACGAATGTGCCCCGTTTCGGGGTTGAGCGGTCAAACAATGTATTTTCAGTGGATCATTGACCAAATAAACCTTCATGATAATGATGATTATTGTTAACTGTTGTTGAGTTAATAGTTCAGTGCAATCAAATAGATCTTGCCATCGTCCAACGTTATGCACATATCAATAAAGGAAATGAACAGATTAAATTGATAGCTTTACACCCGGAGAGGTTAAAGCCGTTTGCGTCGTTAAATGTTATAAACTACCGGTATTTAGGTACACCTGATAGGTCATCCTAGTATACATGATGTTAATTGTATAAGTAAGATGATTTAGACGACTATCCTAAATGGTAGGTAATCAGTGCTGAAAAGGAACCAGCTCATATTAATAATTTGACCATTCATTTATTGTATCATTCAAAATCTAACCATATAATAATAGGTTGCTATCTAACCACTACTCTTTGTTGAAGCATCGGTAGCTTAGTGGTTAAGGAGTTGGCCTTACGATCGAGAGGTCCCGGGTTCGAATCCTGGTCATTACATTACCGATGTGAACCCACTCCTATCACAAGCAATTAAGCTTAGTTGGAGGGGTTAGTAATTTCGATAATTTCGGTTGCTAATATTCTTTAGAAAAAACACAGAAGACTAGAGAACTTGTAAGAGCTATGCCTACTGGTTGAAGGACGGTGCTCTGGCGCAAACTTTATTTTCGAGGTTGAGGGGTCAGATAGCAGTCGCATTAAGCTAAGCCAATCCTAGAGAAAGTAGGAGTGCGGACCCTGGGCTCCAAACTACAAACCTAGCATGCAACCGTCACAAATGCGCTGCTGTGATAACGATAGTTTAAATTGACACTTAGAGAATTATTATCCAGGTCAATGACATTTTTGTCAGACATTTCTCACAATTTGACATTCATTTCTCTCAGGACCTAGTTTTGAAGTCTACGCAAATAAAATTGGAGAAAGAAACTAGTTCCATATAGTTCTATTGTAGTAAAAACTATAATCCAAGGTCCCTTTCGAAAGAGATTGATTGAGTAACCGATGAGCGATTGAGTGACACATCGTGAGATCCGCCTCTTAAATTACCTTATACACAGAACTATGAACAATGACAAAACACATGGCCAAAATAACGTAATGGCCGTAGACGCTATCGAAATTTTGATCCAAACGAATATACCTATGTGCCAACTACAACAAATTTACGACATGTATGTGAAACACAAGTTATCATTAATAGTCTAAGAAAATAATAGAATTTAATTTGGATGAAGAAACCATTCTCCTTCCAAATTATTTTTTTACCGAAAATGATTATTTAAGTATTAAACATTAAAAAATAATTGATAGAGCCTACTAAATAATTACATAGGAGTTATATGTATAAAGATTTTATTTGGTTAAATCTATATTTACATCTGAAAATGATTTATCTACTTTGAAGCTCAAAGTCTAACTTCAGATTGCTCCTAAAATACTAGTCTATTTGCATGTTTATCTTAGCTAATCAGTCGATATAAAGCTATTAAAACTGAAGGAATCAATTCCAATATCTATTTTAATTCTACGCTCATTTTCATAACTATTGAGACGATATTATCACATGTAAATGATCTATAACAAACTGATAATTATATCAATGTTATTCTCATTAAATTATTATATTATTCGTAAAACATGGTTGATGAAAAGATTATGTTTTGATCGCAAAATTTAAATGTTAAAAGCGGGAAGTAGTTAATTATTGAACAAATAGATAATAAGTTCTCACAGTTGGCTACACGAGATGGGTAGGTAGGTGTAACTGGATCGCAACCTCACATGTGAGAACCTCTCACGGTTGCTGCACACCGACTCATTGAAGTTTTACTTATAAATATATTATATACACTTTTCCTATTCATTATTTTTTTGTGACCGACTAAGATTTTCAATACAACACACACGTGTACTAATAAGACACGTTCAAACAATCGTTGCATTGTGCGAAAATAGGTATTTGTAAAAAGAAATTCTTGTTCTAGGTTTGTAGAATACAATACTATATATCTATATACAACTTACAAGTATTTTCCATTGGGTTAGGTAAATATTAGCAGCCAAAGGTGTATGCCCTACTTGCTATCCAAGCATAGCATACCTACACTTTTCGCTTTTATTACTTTCGTAATAGTCTCCATAATAATATGCTCGCTGATTACTGAATTACCTAATAATTATGAAGACACATTATAATAATAATCGTGATATATTCTAATTGTATAATGCTATCTAAATATGTTAACGATATGCATTATAATAAAGGTGTGCACGTCGATAAAGTTCAATTCATTCACACGCTAAGTTTAGCTAGGATAGGTAGAATTCAAATTCGCGTGCGTGGGTGGTGTTTTCTGTTTTCCTTAAGAGACCTTAACTCACTTCTAAGAACCAGAATCCTTGCGCTCATATAGGCCTCTAGGCATACGTTATATGAATGAATCACCAACCCTTCGGATGTTAAAGTAATTTTAATCCAACCAAATTAACATAAGATAGCCGGTTTTAGAAATCGAAACGCAAGTTAGAAGCGGATTCCGTTAGTTTTCTGCTCAAGATTTTCGCATAACTGTAGTATTCGATATGCATACAATACAATAAACAGTTTAAGTAAAGATAACATCATTAGTTCTTTTATATGCAAGAGTATGTCCACTTTCGAAGTACCTATTATAATTTATGACTTGTTTTAAGAATTGCCCGCTTACGCATCAGCCCATCGGCCGGTCGTGGAGGAAACTGACCACATATTTACAAGTTCGACATACTTTCGAACTGACTCACGTGCGTGAAAGTCCATTGATTATTATGAATAGGATCTTACGATATGATGAACCACATATAAGCTTACTACAAAAGTGGTTTAAAGTGTATCAATCATTTTGACCTGCAGTGTAGGGTTTGTATGAGAATATTTTTTTGTTAATTTTTTAAGTTTATGTTGTGAGTCATTAGGGAAGAATGTGTTAAGAGGTCTACAACCATCAACATTCAATACCTTTATGAATGAATAATATAAGTTTTAATATTGAAGAACAGAACTCATATCTTGATATATATACAAGTACGCATTTGTGTAGTTTAAATTACACAGTAAATTTTAATACTTTAAACATAATATTTGACGTTTACAACTCAGGCATAATTCCAAGATGTTCTGCTAATTCTAAAAATAAAAAGCTATTGTTATCTAAATCCCGTCCGTTTCTTTTGTGTAACACATTTAGAACACGTGTTTGTACACATACAATTTCTTCTAAAGTTTTATAACTTTACGAGCTTTTCTGCGTTATCGCCATTGAAACATAAACAAAGCTTCGCGTCATCATAAAACGTTGAGACGGCGTTACATTAACTGCTAATAGGTTAGACAGAGATGGAATATAGCCCACGTGAGTTACGTTAACAATAGATTAGAAAAAAACAGAGGTACCTGGAAGGTAAAGGCGTCCGGGGTCTCGCCCCCGCGCGGCACGGCTTCGTCTCACTTCAGTCTGCTCGAAAGCCTTCATAGAGTCGAGCGTTCGCTCCTCTTTTACAGAACCAAAGCTAGTGTTTCACATTAATTATTATAGTAGTTATTAAAGAATCATTAGTAGTAATTAATTTAGATTTATATCAGTGATCATTAATCGCTTTAATTCTAGGAGTGTTGCACCGTGACAGTTGTGTTAATAGACTTTCGGCCACCTGCTGCTTTAGGCACCTGACGTTTTGGCGCCCAAAACCTAAAACTTTCTTATGTGATATTAAAATTAGTTGCAATAGTGAAATAATATACTGTGATGGATTCGCATATCTAAGCGTAGTTCGTAGAGTGGAATTCTTATGAAAAGTTTCTCAATTGTACGTGTGTCGGTTACTTATTGCCATATAGAGTTGTTGTGCGGACACAAAGACAGACATATGTATATTTAGTGTGCAGCCATTGTGTTTGCGATAGGAATGGAGATTGAATTCAAATGAGGAGCTGAACCTAACAAGTTGAGTGATTCGAATTTGCGATGCGGACTAAAGTAGAACGATGATCAAGTTTCGGTATAAGCGTAAAGAGACCAGCGATGGCGGCAAGAGTGGGACGGCGATACAGAAGCAGAAGATCGAGGGTCTTCGAGACCGCGAGTTGCTGCCTCCGAAGGATATGTTGCTGACCGGTTCTCTTGCCGGCGTCAGAAACAACACCCTACCTCGTTCCCGCCCGCCGTCTTCAGCGAGGCGAGAACCCGTCGAGGCGCTTATCAGTCAAACAACTCTTTCACTGTTTAGAGTAAGTCTATACTCCTGTTTTAATTATATAAATCCTCCCATCTGTTCCAATGGCTGTCGGTTTATGGCGAACAACAACACTTCCTTAGATATTGAGCTTTTGTTCTACATCCGATGATTGTTCATTGTCGAATGGAGTTTAGTCCATTGAAGTCTCAAAATACAGAACAAACATTGAAGTGTCCGGTTTACCGTAGACAAATTTGTCTTTATTACGTTGGATCTAAGTAAAACAAAATATTGTTAAAATGAGGATTATGTTATGGTTTATGGCGTCTCTATTTACTGCTTCAGGGAGGTATAGATTTAAGGATAATATGTATAAATTATTTCAGTTTAAAATTCAAAGTAAATGACTTTAAGGCTGTGCCATGCAAATTCGTAAAATCTGAATATTTTGCAAGCTCTATTAGTATTCAATCACGCCTCATTTGTAATTGAGGTCTCCACACATTAACATGAGCGGGAGTTTACCTTCAATAGACATCAACGTGATCCTTGTAAATGTAATCGAGTCGTTACCTAATTCGTCATTTATTAAACCAACTACATATTTAAATCACAGGACTATGCTTGTTGAATGAATATTAAAAAGCTGTAATACCAGTTTCAATATGCACTAGGTTCGTTGGAATTACAGATCAACTGATTTCCTGAGTCGATTCGAATCGTAACGTGACTTATCTACGTAATTAATTTTATTCTATGAGCAAAATGATAACTTTTACAAGTTATTACATATATAAATCGCCTTACAAAGCAACTTTATAAACTATTTATATAAGCTATCAATGCTCTCACGGAAAAATGTTTTACATCTGAATATAACATGAGACAAAATTTTCGGAAAAATCTAATTTTTCATTGTTTCAATTTAAACATAGGGAAAATTTCACCAAAGAATGTAAATTGCGATCAGATCAAACTAAACTGGTTTAACACGTTTTACTACTGCTTTCACTTTTGAAATTCGTCCTTAACATGTTAGCTGTTAGCCGTTTCGTAATAAGGACATACGCGACTAGCTATAACTTAGAACAAGTAGCCCTCTTAGTATTAATGAAGATTAATACGTTGCAATATAACAGAAAAACTGATATATTCACTCCAAATATACAATACAGATACTTAAAAAACCTGGCAGAGAATAAGTTGGCCATGCGTTATGTCTCTGACCCTCCAAAAAGCTATTGTGTGGAGGCCTACAAAGGTAATTTGTCTCAGGAATACATAAAATGGTGGCTTTAGTGCGTATGCGCAACTGTGCGCGTTCCTCCGGTGTAACTCGCGTCTTGAATTGTCTATTGTCTTCGCATCGTGACATACGCCAACATTATTATGTATATTGAAACTTATTCTTTAATATTCATATTTTAAACACGTGCTTACACTTCTCACCGCGATGTTCATATTAATCAGATAAGTATGCTAACATTTTTATGGCTCTTTGTTGTTAGGGAAAACTTTTGATAGCTTATATTTCTTTTAAGTCGTTATTATAGCTAACTGCTAACTGAATTCTAAATTTATTTAGCAAAATAAATTAAATCAATCGTAGTTATTATCAAATACACAAGTCAATAGCTGATTTAAATATATATATATATCAAGTCAAATGCATCAGACTCTGCCACAATCCCTCTTTAGTTGTACAAAATGTAAAAAAAAACCTAATTTTTTTTCAAGTTATTGAATAACAGCACAAAGTTTACAAACAGAAGAATTCGCTGTCTTATACTTATTCGCATAAGGACACCCACTATCACGGAATTCTGAACAAAGGTCCTTATAAACATAGAAAGATAACTTTGTATTCTGGTGAGTAAGGTACACATCCTTAGTGTTCCAATTGTTTGTTGATACCGGTAACCGCTTATCATCAAGTTAGTCGTGTGTGTGCATGTTTACCAACTTACAAAAAAGAATGAGAAATACAGAGTACAATACGCCTGATCTCAGACTTAATCTTTATTCACACTTTTTGACATAGGTACCTATTTTTTTCCTGCTTATGGTATGAGCTCCTAGTAGGAAGTAGTTATAATTATACAGTATACGTATATATTTTTTACTGCTGAATTGATTTTACAGGATTGGGGGATGGGGGGAGAGTATTATCTATGGTCTGGATGATATAAACATGCTACATTATACTAGACTAATATGACGGTTGTTCAATACCAAAAAAGTGGATCAGTGTTTTGGTATACTTAGAACCAGTTTATCTTACCGTAACAGTAAATTATGCAAATATTTCGTATCCATATGGCACGATTTACCTTCTTCTAACCGGCATATCAAGTGGCAGCTACCAGGCAATCAGCACGCACAAGAAGCAGGGTCAGATCACACGTCTGAGAGGGTTCACCGCATGATTCTCACGCGACAATAGCCTCCATAGCATGTTCTCACCGCACATCGCGAAGCAATGTGGCACAAACGTCAAATGTTTGATACATTAGTTCCGTGTTAGTTCATATCCTCGCAGTACTGTTTGTTATAACGAGAATGAAGTTATTGCCAAGAATTTTGGGAAATGGTAGACAGGAAGAGGAAGTTACGTGTACCACAGAGAGTCTACTGATATCGTAAATAACTACAGATAAATCTTTTATAATAGTGACTAATTATATTCAAAATGGAAATATTTCAAAACGATTTTAAAATAAACAATAGGTTTAAATTCGTAAAATGATAAACGTTTCAGAATTCTATCATCACAAAGAGCATTGGGAATACTTATGTAAAATCGTCAAATATGATTGTCTCCTTCTCTCATTGCTAAGAAGAAAACCCTGCTAGAAAGATCTCTAATCTCCAAACAAATTGATATTTTAATCTCTGACGTAAGCTTCAGTTATCTGATCTTTTGTGGCATCAACAATAGGAGTCACTAGTTACGTATTCAAAATGATTTTCGCCTATCGAATCGATTACGTCATGGTCCTCTATAAAATCGATTGACTTTAACATTTTCGGAAACGATACACGCAGTCTATGACCATTTTTAGTGTTCTTTAAAACTTTTATGGTAGTACCAAAATGCTGTAGGTTGAAATCTGCTTACTGGCAACAAAAAAAGAACTGTCAATTGATCTTTACAGTTTGTCACATTTGGTAATGAACCGGCTCGGCTGAAAAACTTGTCCAATTTTCTCTTGGAGCGAAACGACTTCACGTTCAACATTAAAACATCTATTAACTGTTAGTTAACGCAGTTGGATATAAAAAACTACACTTAAAAAAGAATACTGAACTGGGCACCAAACTCGTTAATAATTTCGACTTGTAAGAAAGTAGAACACAGTGAACGTATTCGTATCTTTATTAACGTGATCAGTTATCAATTAGCATTTTGTTATCATGTTTAGTTAGGTACGCAAAAGCTTTATGTGAAAGAAGAATAAATTTTGCAAAGTTAGTATACATATTTCTAAGTTACTCACAAAACAATAACGTACCGTTGAAAAGCAAAAATGCCCGGTCGCAGGCGATAACTACCTTTGACAGAATAATCACTTGCTTTAACTCTAAAGTATTTATCATGTCATTCAGGAACGCTTTCTCTTTGAAAAATAAAAGTCTCTTGCACCTTTTCGTCTTTCATCGATTTGTGTATTGTATGTGTCACCAAAACTTTTCATGTCATGACTCAAACACAACTTTATTACATAACGCACATTAGATCTATTTACGTGAATCGGCCCATCATATCCGATTATAATCGTGTTTATAAACTGTCTGTACTGTACTAACGGAAGACACGGCGCAAGCTGCGTCCGCCTCATACCGGATAATGCGATTTAGTTGTGCACTCACCTTCATCAGATTGTACACACATTGTTGATCAACAAAACTTTATTCTCTCTGTCTTATCTGGTTTACTACTTTCACAATGTTTTAATTGAGTGTATGGGTCCTTAACATCTTCGGGATCCGAGCCAACCACACCTGCCATTCGATACACCTGCCGAAAATCGACGAGACTTATTACGAGGTTTTCTCTCGATATCGGGATGTTGAAAGTCAGAACTAAGATTTATTACAACTATAGACCAAAATACAGGTGAAACAAAGCAATTTACGCTTATATTTAGGCTATCGGCACAAGTTTTATAACCCCTAGATATTTTTAGATACATTTGTTAGTCGACGCATGAAATGACGTTGAATAGCGTTTTGTGTAATAACGGTTACAAAATCGTAAAACAGCAAGATATATCTACGTGTATACGTCAAATTATCTCGCTTGGGTCACGCCGTGTTGTGACCTATACCTCAACTTGTTTTCGTGCCATACTGGTTTTGTTCCAGCCTCATAAAACCACTGGATGGCGATATTAGATCTTAATGTTCGAGCATTAAAACTCAAAATGATATAGAGTTAAGTTACTCACAACTTTCTTTGTGAAGAGTTTGTCATTGCTCTGTATATTTTTATGAGAAATCTTTCATTAGTTCAACAAACCATACTCTTATTTATACATTGTTAATTCAAAAAGCGGTTTAACTTAGTAGATAACTAAAATTATAGAAAAAAAAGTGAGATAAGATTATTTTTGTTTAAAGGAATTATTCACGCAACTGCAATGGTCTGCCGAACGTGCGCCGGCTGCGGATGCCCTTCGCCGGGCTCTCGGCGGCGGGGGCGCTCGCTTCCAGCTCGGTTGCATGGCCGACGCAAGCGAGTGCTTTGAACACTTACTCCTAAGAGTCCACGCCCACGTGGCCGCCGGCTCCGGCGACAGGAGAGATGACGACGCCTGCAGAGCTCCGCACTGCGTACCCCACCGAAAATTCGCAATGATGCTTGTGGAACAATCAGTCTGCGGTGCCTGTCAAGCCACTTCTGAACCTCTGCCTTTTACGCAGGTACGAAAAAACACAAGCATGTAGACCTTTACCGAGGTCACGATATTAATTAGTAGCTTAACTTGAACGTTTAATAAAAACGTCCTTCCTCGTTCATTATGTTTTTGTGTTGACATTACAACGACTACGTATGACGACAAAGACGTATCTTAACAAGGTGATATATGTTTTATTACAGATGGTTCACTATGTATCAGCAACAGCTTTAACGGCTCAAGCAGCTTTGGGTGAACATGGAGACAGCTTCGGACTGTTGCTACGGAAAGCGGGAGGAATGGGCGATATCAGAGACTGCCCAGTAAGTATCAAAAATATATTAATGATATACTAGAGACACAGGTTATTGATATTTGTATTACATTTAATTTTCGTCCTCCTATGCTTTCACACACACACGTATCTTTTATAAATTTAAATACCATATGTAATGTAATTTTCTTCTTTTACAGAATGCTTGTGGCGCAAAAATCCAAATATGCAGAACGCTGATGAATCGACCTGAAGTAGTGTCAATCGGTATGGTTTGGGACTCAGAAAGGCCTGCAGCGGAGCATGTGGCGGCGGTGTATGCAGCGCTCGGCACCGAACTGCGGCCGACAGACGCCTTCCACGCGTGCGTCGACCGTGCGTGGGCCGCGCGAGCCACTCACAGACTCGTCGGGCTCGTAACCTATTACGGCAAGCACTACTCCACCTTCTTCTTCCATAGTAAACTCCGCCTATGGATATACTTCGATGATGCGGACGTTAAAGAAATAGGACCGGAGTGGTCTCACGTAGTGGAAAAATGTCAGAGAGGACGATTCCAACCGCTCCTACTCCTGTACGCAGCTGTTGATGGAACGCCGTGTGACACCCGTCATGCGCCCAAAGATGTAGTTCCATTTCCTGCTCCTGAGCCCCGACGAGCTGTGACACCAGCACCCGAACGTCCGTCGACGGCATACGCTCGGCGAGCAGTCACGCCAGGCCCTGACAACGAGAGCGATTACGTTAGTAGAAAAGCTGTTGAAAATATCCTTGAAGTCCAAGCTAACCGTCGGGCACAACTTGCTCGAAGTTTAAGCACAGGTTCTGGCTCTGACACCCAAGAAAGGTCACGGGCACGAAGGGACTCGGGCAACTGGAGCGGTGATCGTAATAGCGCATCATCAGCTTCGTCGTCAACTGCTGAAAGTCCATACATGTACCCAAGAGGCCGAGGTGCCGGCAGCGTTCCTGGAAGTCCCACCCGCAAAGGAGAACTATCTAGTGGCGGATCTTGCGATGCCGGTTACGACTCATATTCTTTGTCTTCCACGGATAGCCTCTCTCTACAACAAGGTGTACGTCAAAACTTACAGAACTTGCCACTAGCCCAGATTCCTGAAATAACAACACGAGGGAATTGCGAAGCTCTTTGTTTAGAAGCTGACGGGCTATTAGAAAAGTCTCGTCATGCAGAAAACTCAGCAGATTATGAACATGCCTTAGTACTTTGTGACGCAGCTGCCTCTAAAGCTCGTGCGGCCATGGATGCCCCTTACAACAATAGCCACATGGTCACATTCGCTCGCATGAAACATAACACATGCGTGATGCGAACACGAAGTCTTCAGAGGCGAATGGCTGGTATGACTAGAGTCACCGAGATCCCCCAAGCAGCACCTATCAGAAATACGAAAGGTGGCTTAGAAAGTACACCTGTGACGATTGAAATCTACGCCACACTGCCAAAAAAGAAAGGTTCCTCAAAAAAGTCGCCTAAATGTATTGAAGATGATATTGACACTATTACTCGCGAACGTCCTCCAAGACATAAATCAAGGGATGAAGAAAAGGTTAGAGAAAAACGATCTAGAAGTGAAGATCGGAGTCGAGCTCGGAAAGAAACTATCGTCGTTAAACCTAATGACAAAAAAGAGGAATCTGCAGAAGACAAAAAAGCTAACAAGAAACAACACAAAATTCGTAGAAAACTATTGATGGGCGGTTTAATACGTAGAAAAAATAGGTCAATGCCAGATTTGACCGACGGAGCCGACGGTAACGCTGAGACTACTAACAAAGAGAAACGTGTCTCGTCTGTCGACGACACCGAAGTTGGAAGAACAATAGAGGACAAAACAAATCTGAGCGGATACTTATCCGAGGGACATTTGGAATATTCAGTAGCCAGCGGTACGAATCCAAACCTCGAGAGAAGTAAATTGATGCGAAAAAGCTTTCACGGTAGCGCTGGCAAAATCCTAACTGCCGCCAAAGTTCCTCCCCCACCACCGCTAAGAACTACCTCTCAGCTTACCGCTTCTAAATATGCGTATGCAGAACATGGAAAAGGCACATATCCCACAGAAATTGAAGAAGATGGCGGTTTTTCAGAACAATATGCCGATGAGCCCCAATCGCTACCCTTCCTTCATTCATATGATGAGAAATCTGCCAGTCACTATGACCGATTAGATAATTCACCTCCCCAAAATTTTCATACCGTCGTAACAAAAGCCATGATTCATCAAGAACAAAGTCCAGTAAAGCGAGACACCCTACATCCGATACTGCCATCTCACAACACAATACAAAATTTGGCTAACACTTTCGATAATGGTGTTGATGTGGTTGATTGCGCAATGCCAAGAAAATCCCCCACAATGTTTGAATTACCGCCCTACCCAAGTCCCATGAACTCAGTTAACCACTCAAGGCAACCCAGTGAGGAGTTCCCTCCTCCTCCACCGCCTATTGATCTAACACCTCTTCATGATGAGCTAGAAAAGATCCAAAACATTACTGACATGAATTACGATAAGGATGTTCCAGGAATAAAAGGTTTACTGCTATCGAGTTTACAAGAGAAAAGAAATCAAATACTCCGAAATGAACATGAATCTCAGCAAATGCAACAACATATCGAGAAGTTAAATACGCCTCCGTCTTTGTTAAAAGAGCTACAAGCCAAACAGGCAGCCTTTAAGCTAAAGAGGTCAGGATCCCTGGAAGGACAGCTCTCGAGCCCCGTTGAGAATCATTCAATGTTCGAGAACAATAACGTAAGGAATATGGCTTCGAGATTCGAAAACAGCTCTCCAAATATGAGTCAAGAAGGAGAGAGACAACATATTGGTTTCGTGGGTATGAGCGGAAATAGGGATGTTATAAACTGCTCGGACCAATCAAATGCTGGACTAAACCGACGAGCATCCGCATCCTCTATTGATCCTAAACAAATCGAAGAAGAACTGTGTGACCAGAAATCGACAAGCAACGCCTGCGGTGATCGATCCAAATCCAAAAAGAAAACAGTCTCCTTCTGTGACCAAGTCATTCTCGTATCCACCGCCGAGGACCAAGAAGACGATAGTTACATTCCTAACCCAATTTTAGAACGTGTATTGAAGTCAGCTATGAATAAACCTGAGTTAACAACGTTGCCCTTACAATCGGAGAAGTCGTCACTTCAGCGGCAAGATTCCTTCGATAGCCAATCTTCGCGATCGACGATATCATCGTTATCGCAAAACTCATACGCAGCCGGCAACAATGGCCAAGATCGCGCTGAGTATGTCCGACTACACTACAACTATCCTGCCTACCAAACTACGCAGAATCTTCAACAACAGTATAACTTACAAAAGAATAATAATGTCTACGGCACGAATTCACCGATCACTACCCAAAACCAAATCCCAAACAACAATCAAACGTGCCAATCGCTTCCTGCCAACCCGCCATTGAATACAACAAGCCCAATACCATATAATCAACCACCATCAGTCTATGCCAACCACAGCAATGTAAGCCCACCGAACTTCAGCCAAAACCCTGCCAATAGACTGACTCCTACACAACACTCTGTCTATATGTCGAAACATCCTAGCAATTTGCAAAGAACGATGCCTAACACATGTCCGCACCCATCTTCACAACTCCAAATGAATCAGCCCAACCAAATGATCTCTAACGCTTACTATCACAGAGTACCTCAAACATCATCTGCTTCAACTATGCCCAGTACAAATTACAACGCTAATCGTCAATACGTACCAAATAGCAATCACTCGCCTTATCAAACCGTGCCCACCAATTCACCAGCTTATGAAAGCTCTCACAACCCACCGACAAGCCACGTGAGCACCGAATATTCTAGTCGATATCCATGGCCAAACAATAGTACAAATCACTACACTCAGTCACCGTACCAGAGAGTACCACCACCGCACGGGGAATTACCCGTCGACGTCGACTCATTTCCACAGAAACAGTTCACGAATTACCATTTGGATAACTCCCAACCTCGTGTGCAAAGACATTACCCTAACACACAGCAACAACGCATCTACGGCCAAAACATTGACAACAATGTAACCAATGAACAAGGACAATATCCGTACAGTCAGAACGGCTACAACCCGTACCAGCACATACCACAACCAAAACAAATGCAGAAGAAGTCTGTATCGTTCGAGCCTGGTACGAAGGGCGGGACAGATTCGCCCATACCTCCCCAGATGAACGGGCCCAATCCTTGGGCGTTGGGTAGTGAGGGCCAAACGACGCAGAAAGGCCCTTGTAACTTATGTCGAAAGAAAACCGTCAACCCTCCAGCGATGTATTGCCCAGATTGTGATTTCTACATGTCGAGGTTCAAACCCCGGTCATAGCATTAATTTGATATAAAACATGCTCAATAGTGTTAATAGCCCACTCACGTGGTTCAATCGTATCGATCGATCGATGGATCTGTTTAATCGATTGTTTGATCGCGTACTCGATCGTGGACCATACATTCGCGA
The DNA here is from genome assembly GCA_949126895.1 of Eilema caniola. Classification (NCBI taxonomy): domain Eukaryota; kingdom Metazoa; phylum Arthropoda; class Insecta; order Lepidoptera; family Erebidae; genus Eilema; species Eilema caniola. The sequence continues at coordinate 8,034,175 of OX421471.1, read as the reverse complement.
TCGTGTATTCGATCCATCGATGGATACGGTTTACCAGGTGCTTTTAGTGATACGTCTGAATATAATAATATTCAGCGTCAACGAAATATTTAGTTCTGATATATTGTAAATATAAATATTGTTAAGAATTAAAGCTAATGTAGTTGTTAGTTGAAACATCAAATGAAATTATGTAATAAAACAAATTATCAAAGTAGATTTTATCATAAGGCTTGACTGATGATCTCATGTGAGAAAATATTCTTTTAAACTTTGCATAAATTATATTTGTAAGTTTTGTATGAATCTAATGTATTACTCATAAAGTGCCTTAAGTCGTTGAGACTGGTATATATTTTAATAAACTTAATGGTTTTAATTGTTTCGACATCGTAGCATCAATAAATTATTTCCAATGATTTTTATCGTTTTATTAAATTCTACGCAATACATAGGTACCTACCTATACCACATTATATTACTAACATTGAATTTTTGAACTGAAAATACTTTTAGCCATAATTTAAAAGTACAGGCCCCGTATGGTTTATGCCGGTTCGAGACAGACATACCTAACCATATTAACATTAGCACTCAACTGCTACATAAGTTGCAGTCAGTTTACTGATATATAATTATTTGTAAAAGATAAAACTGTATCATCGCAACGGTAGGTACCTACCAAGTACGAATGATTTTTATGTGGTTTTAGAGGTCACGAGATTGCACGTGAAGTGCTTAGAATAGTTCTCGCTAGGTCAAACCTTTCACTTTCCTGTTATTTGATGGAAGTTTACTGTACAATAATAGGTTGGCATTAAGCGGGTCGGGTCATAGTATATAAACAGGCAATCAAAGCCTAGATACAACTTGTTTGTCGTGTATGATACAATCTACACGAATATCGCGACTATTGGAGGGCTGTGCTTCCTCTGTGGGCACCTAGATCTATCTTTATATACATATAGATGGATAGATAGATAGTAAAGGTTACGATATTTGTGGCCAAGTTTTGAAATTATTTATTTAAGTAAGTCATAAAGAAAACATTGAATCGGTCTAGGCGGGGTTACAAGGTCAATGCTTTGACCACTAAGCTACCAGACCTCGCCCTAACCAATTAAATTTTCTCCTATCTGTCTTTGGGGCGAAAGTGGAGCGACTACCGACGTTCTTGCGAACTTTCGGAACCAATGAACGATTTTTCAACCCCGCCTAGACCGATTCAATTTTCTCTCCTTTATTCGATCAACGAATATAATTTAAAACCCGGCTAAGTCAGCCGGCATCGTGTTGGTAGGTACTTAAGAGTTACGTATTCCGTTCCGTACCTACACATCACAACACGTGCAGGGCTTAGATGACACCCGTATACGGTGCAGAATATTTCATCAATAAGCAAGCGGCTCGGTGACTTTTAACTTTTTCGAACCATTAAGACCTGGAACTCCTTGCCAGCTCACGCGTTTCCTTCTTCAGTCCCGGGGCCTTTAGGCGGGGCGTAACAAAGCTTCTGATGAGGCCGTCGAGCTGAGTGCCACCATTGTAACATATTACGTGTTGACAGTTTGCCTTCAGCTTACCATCAGGCGAGGTGAAGTCAAATTGACGTGCCCTATAAATAAAACCACACTGAATTGAGGATCCATAAAAACTGACCTAGGTCGCGAGTTAATAACTGCAAAGATGTTTCTGCCTGCCACCATGTGCGTTCAGGGTGTTTGTGATTGTAATGTCGAAAATTGGATACTAACGCTGGGGTTATTAGTATTTACGTACTTACTCATAGACATCATGATTATTGTAATATTACTTGGGAGTCGGGACCAAATAGATACCTACCCACTACACAAATTAAAAGTCCGGCTGTGCTAACTTATAATTTCTGGAGTAGCCCCGTCGTCGCGTCGTTAGTGTCCAATTTATAGAAATGCGATTATCAGACGAAGAACTAAAATAATCAACATACTTAACTCGAAGAACAAAAAAAGCGGAGTGGCATGGCTCGGAATTTCGCGTACAACTGCCGAAGGACCGTAGCCGCATGCAAGTACGAGTACTGAAAGAGGAAAAATGAATGGATGACCTGGCTATACTTATAGGTAACATGGATGGACTGGATGGCCGAGTGTTAAGGATGGTATGGACCACATTCATTAGGAGAGGCGACCTACGAGTTGACGAGCAGGTAGTTATAATATAAAGCCCGCCGTCGAAGGTCTGGCTGGCCAGCAAATTAAAGCTGCGGTGGTTGGCGTTACAACCACCTGTGACGACAAGCTCGTGTGGGGCCGCTGGAGCCCCACAACACCGGAGCCCCGCAACGCCGAAGCTGAGACTGAAAGCCGGAGTTTGCTGCAAGCTGCATGCTACTTGCTTACTGCACCTGCCGTGCCTGCTACACGCGTGGTTTATGCTTGCTGGTTATCTGTTCGTTAACTAACTTTATTTATTCAAATGAATATTCCAAAAATAAAATTTTAACAATGGGAATTATAGTACATTTGCGAAACCTGTATTTAGTTCCGACAAAGCAAGCCATATTACATTTGTGAGGTATAATTCGCACTCGGCTGAAAATTGGTAGGATTGTTCCAATCATCATCATAAACGAACTCCAAGGAGTCTTAAATAATCCGATGCATGGTTTAAAAAAAAATAGTGAACCGGATTAAAGACACGGCGGACATGGTCACGATGCATAAATAAATATTTATGTCGAATTTGCTCAAATTAAAGACAAGCAATAGGTAAAATCAGTAAAACTTACTTGGTTCATCGCTGAGCATTTCGAGAGAATATCAAGAGAATATTGCCATCTATGATTGATATACAGAAAGAGGAACTTTGAAAGCTGTCTTTTATTTCTAAGAGATGGCGCTTTCAAGTAGCGCCACAGATAATATAATATAAATATTGTAAATACACTTGTGTATCAAAAATACGAGTATCACCAGTGATGTGAGTATTCCTATGAAAAGAACTGTGCAGTGATATTTTAATGTACTTGGTTTGGTATCCTTCATTGGAGTTTTCTCCCTATCAGAATAAGTCTATTTTATGTATAACTCTTTAACTTATCCCACTTTATGTAAGTAATTTGTTTTTTGAAGAATATACTGCTTCCGGGCTGTTTGGCCGTGGTTCATGTGAAACTTGCGTTCCAGACGTTTCGTCAATCACTGCGACGATGAGTTCGGAGACCTTGCCTCATCGGCGGCTTCGCTGCGACTGATGTAGAATCTTGAGTCGCTGGCGTATTTATAGGCGCGGTCGGAGGGGGGAATTGACTTGCTCGATCATGATTGGTCGAGAGCTGTGGCACCGATGTACTCGATCCTGATTGGTCGTTTGCACTGTGATACCGAGTGGCTCTCAGTACTGGGTACCAATCTTTTTGGAGCTGAAATCCCTGGATTTCAGCTGAGAGGAGAGAGAGAGAGAGATGTCGACCGCAGTGATCGACGAAACGTCTGAAACGCAAGTTTCATATGGACTACGGCCAAACAGCCCGGAAGCAGTATATTCTACATGCAACGCCGGCCGTGAAAGCCTGAAAACTTAAATTAGTTTTTTGAAAAAATCACTTTGATAAAGAAAGTAATTTTTATTCAATGTTTAATTACCAGTTATTTTAATTAACCACAAAAATAATACCCGTACTGTCTGTAAATGAACTGAAAAAACGTATAAACTAAAATATTTACAAAAATATAAAAAAGGTCAAAAATTCAGGCGTCGAAAACGATTGTTCATTTACGATTCTTTACAATCCTTTACAGTTAACCTCTTATGTAAGAATTTGGCAAATACAAGGGTGAAATCGTCAACGATCAATTTTTATGAATTATGATATCACAATATTAGAATTTAGAATTTAATTTTTAGAGTAAAAATCATAAAACTTTTAATTCTGCCTAATTTGCATAATTGATATCATTTTTAGTGCATAATTTGTCATCAGGATCAATCATAAATTAAATACACCTATGAAACTAAAATTTTCAGTTCTACTCACCAGAATAATATATATAATCATGTGTGAATTCGAGTACCATTAACAGAATTCTACATGGCACAGGTTCCGAGGTATCGATACCAAACGATATTGTGATCAAATAAATACTTGTAGCTGTTACTCGAATCACGTATCGCACATCCCTACTTCACGCAGCTGGCAGTTCATTAATGGCGACCACGGGTGACGGGTCGTGTGTTTAAAAACTGTCACTATTTATTATTATTATAGAATTTTAAGTATAGGTTCTGTGTTTACGTAAACATGACGGGGATTTTGCCAACATACCAACGTTTTGTAAATGGAGTTCCTGTACCGTCCATATCCAGGCGTTCCTTTCGCCTACGAGAGAAATATTTGATTGTTTCTGTACTTTTGACATTCGGAATCGTGTGGTTAGGTGCACTGTTCTACCTGCCCGAGTTTAAAAGTTCGAATAGTGTGAATGACAGTGTGTACAATGTTTATAAACGTATTCAGAAAGCTGGTCCTGAGCTACTTATGCCGCCTCCTTTGGCACAAAATGAAGTAGGAGACTTTCCTGTCGTAGGGATCGTTCACCATGGGGAGGAAGGTGATGATCCTCACATAATTGAGGACAGAAACCGCTTACGTGCTAAGATAGAAGAGGACATGGGCATGAAAGTGTTAGAGAGGCCCCAGTTCGATGTGGCGCCTTCAATTTCATCGTCAAAGGGACCCAGTAAGCCACCAGTTGATGCTATTGAGGAACCAGCGCTAGATAAATTTGGTAAAAACGTGTCGCCGTCAGGGCCAAAGGCGGAGGGCTCAGACAATAAGTATGTTGCTGTGGCATTGGCGCCAGGGGCCAATCCTGATGTGAAACATAAACTGGATGTTGTCAAACAGGTGAGTCATAGTGTTAATAAGATTTAGATTTGTCATCAAAAGATTCCACACAATTTATTAATAGGTTGATGAGAATTTAATTGTATTTAAAGGCTTTATGTTAATGAGAGAAAAAGCTTGTACAAATAATTTCTAGTAAAACAAAAAGTAGTGTGCTCAATACTTATTGCTACTTATTTTTTGTATTGCTCATTAAGTAAGCACATTAAAAGATGTTATAACCTGAACCTGCCTCGTAACAAAGCTGAGACAATAGCCAACTGTTTCTTATTGTCTTAACTTTTAGGAAACTGGCTTCCTCCATCATCATTGAAGCTTGCATATAAGTCTGCTGGTATTGTGGTCTGGAGCTAACGCTATAATATAATTTGAGAAAGACCTTAACCAACTTGTACGCTATGTGCCACCATATAAAATTGTTTTGTCCATATGATCAAGACATGTTGGTCTCGGAGTTATATTTTTTTATATTTACTTCGCCAATTGACTGCACTCCACTAGATGGTAAACAGCTGAGTGCAGTCTAGAAGGTACAGACCGTTTCCGAAGCTAGGTTTTCACCTTGAAGCTTGGCTTGGCTTATATAGCTTACAGGAAAAAGAAACCTCATCGGTCAATAAGCATAAGGTTATAATTTCCATGTCCACAATGAGATTTGCTAGTCAAATCATGGTGCCTATGAATAAAGAACGAATGGATTACTGACAATTACTTTTTCAATTTGAATAGTTTGCATACTAAATGCTTTTAAATTCCATTCAAAAGACTATAATGGCTATAAAACAACTTGTTCTCTACCAGTTATAACAATAGCCGTGAACAACTCGTATCAGTGTTCAAGAAATAAATACTATGGTTTTCTCTGATTATTTAACTTATCGCCGTACCTATATTAATCATTGCAATCACCTATTATAAATTATTATGTGTTATCAAAGCCATAATAATGCAATATCATTTCACTGTAATTTATATCAGCCATTATTAAAGGAAAGCCCATTAAGTTTAAGTAAAAATTAATGCTGTATAATTTAAGATGAACATCTCCAATTGCACATGAATTATTTACTGAGTTAAAAATCATGTATCCATAAACATAAAATATTAATCTTCATACCTTCTTCAGCATTACTAATTGTAAACTAAAAAATGAAAAGTGACTTGAATCTCATTGTATGGACCCTTCACCACTATCCATATTCCACATGTACAGCAATCTTAAAGGTAGAGTATGGCTGATATAATATAGATAATGGGGAAATGGATAAAATGATGAGCAGAAGCCGCGGATAGATCATCCGTCGGGTCATCCGGAGTCCCCACAGTGAAATTTAAATAGATCATTATTTGACATAGTTATTTAAGTATTTGTTTTGTGACTGACCAGTTAAAGCCTGGTAAAGATTATTAAACGATTCTATAGAGATAGATAAATATCTAATTTAGCTAGCTAAAAGTGCCTTGTCAGAACTGAAAGAATTAAAGCTGTCAGTGTTCTGTCTATTATAAGGGAACCTGGATAAACCATTGGAAAAACCTCTCTCCATTATGTCACCTTGAATGAGTTGCCTAATCTGTATAGGTCTGTTTGTATTGTTTAAATTGGTTGACGTCCACCAAGCAAGTACTGCTATAGTAAGAACGCGTCATCACATGTTAAGGAAACTTCAAATCACAGTCCTACCATACACAGTTCTGTAGACTGTAGATTTAAACTTGTTGGCCTACACCTACCAAAAACAGACTCACCGACTTGAATTTGCACTGCTGTTATGGTGATTTTTTTGATGGATTTTTTATACCACTTAGGTGGAAGACATTAGCACACGGCCCACTTGAGGGAAAGTGGTTACCGTGGCCTATAATGGACATGTGCAATACCAGGAGCACGGGCGATCCTGTAAGAACGGAAAGTCCCCTTCTTTAAGACTTGCATATTGTAGACGCTTCGAAAATCCTCGGCAGGGAGTTCATTCCTCAGCTTAAGTGTGCGGGGGAAGAAGTTCCTTCCTATCATACCTGACTGTGCCTATTTTTAAGTCGCAACGTGTGAGCATGTATTCCCTGCCTATGGCGAGAGGTGCAATGATAGAATGAGGTCGATGATAGAAGCGGTTCATAATGAGGTCATTAAACAAAGCACTGAAGCAACCAGCATAGCTCGCAGAAGACGCAGAATAAGCAAGCTAAAGTGGAAGTTAGTTCTTTGCGTCGTCATTAATTTATTATCAATTCCATTAAGATAAAGTTACTTACTTACTTACTTAGCTGGAAGTAAGTAAGATAAAGTTAATCATAATGTTATGACGGCGACGATATTAAAAATAGAATTATTTTGCGTAACGTAACTTAAATTTTATTAATATGAAATATTAATACTATGCATACTAATACTATGCATTTTAGGCAAAATAAAAAAAACGAGTTCTCACAAATTAGAACAATTACGTTGGCTTTTTAAATTATGACATAAATTTTTGGAAGATGCACATTTGTTACTCAATTATGGTAAACTTGCTGACTGAATTGGGATGAAATTTTCCACAGTGATACCTAAATAATAGAATAGCACATAGGTCACTTTTATCCCGGGTAGTTTTTTGTAGGTTTAGAAACGGTATCGCTACATCGCACGACAACTAGTATTTTATATTAGGGGTTAAAGTATGAAATTGCCGATTTGTACTGACAAATTGAAATTCGTTTATTTTTTAATTTAACGTATTTATTTAATCAAAATAATTACCATTATTATCTATACATTGCTGCCATCTAGTAGGAAGGTCATTTATGCCTTTGCGATAGAACTCTGGTGATCTAGATTCGACAAACTGTGTGAAAGCATTTTGTACTGCCTCCTGAGAAGAAAACTTTTTATCACATAGAAAATTGTCCAAATCACGAAAAAAATGGTAGTCTGTTGGAGCAAGGTCTGGCGAATACGGAGGGTGACGGATAGTTTCTAATTGCAGTTCCTGTAGAGTTAAAACGGTTTCTCGTGCTGTATGAGGTCTCGCGTTATCATGGAGCAATAATGGTGAAGATCGATTCATGAGTCGGGGCTGTTTCACAGCTAGTTTTGCTATCATTGTTCGGAGTTCGGCACAGTAGACATCTGCCGTTATTGCTTGACCAGATCGTAGAAAGCTATAGTGAATAACACCATGCTGAGACCACCAAACAGTTACCATTACCTTTTTATTGGTAAGCTTTGCTTTAGGACACTGTTGTGGCGTTTCACCTGGGGTCAGCCACTGCATTTTTCGCTTACGGTTATCGTAAAGAATCCACTTTTCATCACATGTCACAATTCGATCCAATATTCCTTCATTTCTGTATCGATTCAACAAGGCAACACAAGTTTCAACACGCATTTCTTTCTGCAGATCAGTCAAATCATGAGGTACCTACCCATTTTTCACATTTTTTTATTTTATTGATTTGAAGCAAATGATTCAATATTGTTGGTAAGGTAACGTTAAACCATGCAGCTAATTCCTGGGTAGTTTGGCTCGGATCGGCTTCCACCATCTCTTTCAATTCATTGTTATTCACCTGTGTGGGACGGCCTTCCTCGTGGTTCGTTCTTCAAATCAAAGTTTCCATCACGAAAGCGTTTAAACCAAAATCGCACGGTGCGTTCATTAGCAGTCCCCTCTCCAAACGCAACATTGATATTGCGAGCTGTTTCTGCCGCGTTAGTTCCGCGTCGGAACTCGTATTCAAAAATCACTCGAATTTTCGAAGTATCCATCTTTCTTATCTAAGCTGAATAAAAAAAAACAACTGAAAGTCGATGATCGAATGTTGCACATTTTTAAATGAAGAACTACATAGGTACCATGTGGAAAAAGTTTCACTCAAAAATCTCAAACCATGAAGGTTCTATGTCAATTCGAAGTACCTATTACAATGAAACGGCAATTTCATACTTTAACCCCTATAATAAATGTCACAAGTAGATCTCGCATGCAAGAAAAGTACCTACCCAGAAATCTAATTCTAAAAATAAAACTTTTTTTTTATAAGAATATTAGCAACCAACGTTAACTAGGTACCTACTAATTGTTCCATATTGACCAAAATGTTTTATGTGATTTTTATTAAATGAACCAGCCGATGGCTTTGGATTAGCTTGCGTACAATTCTGTACCCGTTCCTATTGATCCTTTTTCTTTCGTGTTTAAAACCTTTCGTGAAATATGCGAAAGGAATAATTCGCCGGATCAATGGAATTGTTCCTGAGTTACCTGCGCTTAGCAATCTCGATTTTTATTAAGCAGATTTAACATCCAAATCTTATGCGTTATAATTATAATTTCTTACGGTAGGTAGGTACTTTACACGAGTTATTATTAAATGGAATATTCCAACAAACAGAAGAAAACGTGATCACAAAATATTTATGGCATGTTATTTGCGATGGTTCTTATTGAAAGAAAAACAATCGTGATTCTCATAATAGTATTTAATATTGCAAAATTACTGAACACAAGGTCGTATGATAATTCACCAGAGCTAATCAGACACTGTGTGGCGCACGGACGTGTTAATCAAACTATGAACCGTAACGGCATCTAACAAAATTGAAAACCTGATTCGAGTAATAACGTACCGCGGCTCTATTGGATACTAGCGGACATTTATATTATTGACATTTACATTATTGATATTTATATTGTTGACATTTACATTATTAACATTTATATTCTGACATTAATATTATTGACATTAATAGAAATTGACATGTATTTAAATTGAATATAACAATGTATTAACTTATTTTTATCATTGCTGAATTCATTGGTTTTGACATTTTCATAGTTCCTTAGTGTGTTCCTTATTGTTTATTTTTGTTAGTTATTATTGTTTTTTTTTTGTGCGTAATAGTTTATATTCATGTTACCATCATCACTTAATTATGATATACGAAATTTATATTTTGCTATAATACTAGATACTAGAAGCTCCGACAATAATATTGGATACTAGGAGCTCCCTCCTATTGGATACTATCTCACCTGTCCGTATTGGATACTAGAGATTCCATCCATATTCTATACTAGAGGATCTCCCACACGCAGATCTTCATTATGATTTCAAGCCTCTTCAATTTTTAAGTGATGAACTTTCAAAGTCCCCTTTATTCGGCTTTAATTTACCAAAGAATAAGTTGATAACAGTAGAGCATTCAATTATTCCGCCAATTGCAGTCCACAGCTGGTGAGTCACCTTTCTCAATATTCCCGGTAGCAAGTAATCTTCTCCTTTCCGCATCCAGTCTTTCTCTAGTAGTAGTTTAAGTTGTCAGTCTGGCTGTAATAGTAGTACACTATGAATGTATTTATTAAACATTCGAAGTAGAACCGAGTATATGTATTGAGTCATGATACTTATACATGGGGATATATCCATGATATAAAAGAACTAAGTACATAATGTACACAATCCATTAACGTTTGAACTCATCACAAAGTTGCTCGTAAGTAATTAGTTTTCATGGAAAAAGACGTCTTATTCCGCCAACATTTCTTATTCATTATATTCGTCGTACTTATTCAATGTAAGTACTCGTTATCTAATGTCTTGTACCTACATTTAATTCGAGATTCTCCATGCAAACCGTTAATAATTTTATTATCTTATCACCCAAGGGGAGACCTCGATGCGTAGTCGGTAGATGGTACTTCTGTAATCAACAGTGATCATGATTGTGAGATGACATACAAAGCACGCGTATAGAAATAAGACTTAAGCACCAAACGGTACTTGAATTTTCATGAATATAATAAAATCCGGTAAATAAGAAAATGTTTTGGAGGAATTTAGATATGAAGCTGCTACTTGCGGTGATATACTCACCCCCATACATTTACCAAGAGCCAGCTTAAAAATGCTTGAATGTCAAATACGCAAATGCTTTGCGAATTATACTGAACAGCTTCACAGCAGAATTCGCGGCACAGCGATAGCAAAGACATCACCACTTGACTTTATAAAAAGTTTCAAAACGTTCAATGGGTCGACCATTGAATTTTTATCAAAGGTACATAACTATCAATATTTATCAGTTTGATTGTTACATAATCGGTTTAACCCAAAGTATTCAAACTAAAATACGCGGCGTATGCCGTGGAGCAACTGATAAGCGCTATAAAAAGACCAAGAACCGCCGATAATGAACTTATTTATACACGAATTCTTGCATATTTAGCTAACTGAATTATAAATTAGGAGTCTCATTGAGACAAATTTTATTAGATACTATCTGTTACCTGCGGCTCCGCCCGCGTGGGTGTCGGTTATCGCTCAGTGTTGAGTCAACATATAGTAACTTTATGCATGCAAAGTCTTAGCCCGATCGGTTTAAAATTGACAAAGTTTCATACAAACTTTCATCCCCTATTTTATCCCCTTAGGGGTAGAATTAATCAAAACCCTTTCTTAGCGGATGCCTACGTCACAACATCTACCTGCATGCCAAATTTCAGCCCGATCCGTCCTGTGGTTTGGGCTGTGCGTTGATCACTATGTCAGTCAGTCAGTCACCTTTTGAGTTATATATATTTAAATTGCTGCATAATTTAAAGCCTGTTCAAGAAATTTAATTACAGGAATAGGAGCAGAAGCCAGCGGAGAAAGCCTAGGGGAAAATCTCGGATATTAACGTGATATTAACGTATGTTGACAATTTAAAATCTATAATACATAGTACTCTCGCTTGTATAGCAAAAAAAGGTACCGACTACCTTTAGATATTGTTTGGATATTTAAACTATCGTGGTCACTAACATTACTTTTAGTGACATCGTGATATTTAGCGTGGTGTAGTTTTGACTAAAACAATACAATCATGGTAAGTATCCCGATTACTCCAATAGTAATATTGTCAGAGTGTTGAAAGGGAAAGGTATAAAGAGATATCGCTTTTACTGAAGGATTTAGGAGTTTAAAAGGAATTCGCACGCAAGTCAGGATCGCACATAACTTGTACTGGCCCTAACTTGGTGTCTTCAGTTAAAAGATATATTGCACAAAAGAATTGAATTGCCTTCGTGAAGCTACTGCCACGGCTATTGCGATCTGTTGCATTTATAGAATGATTCGTTCGATGCTTTAAGCGACATTCTGTTTTACGATCCAGCCACTTGGCCAGAAATTTCTTTTTTACTTCAGTTTTTTTCAAAAAGGCCGTTTTTAGTGCCTGAATACTCTAAGAAAAAAGGCTAGTTCATGCTACACCGTTTCGTAACCGGAGCAAGCCTTACGTGAACACGGCCATAGTGTGCCGGTCGAACCAGTCGTTCATGCTATTGCGGGCTGCTTCAGAGTATTGCTGTTGTGTTGTGCATGGCCGTTGTGTTTTGTGTTGCGATGCATTGCTGCTCTCTTACAAAGATTCGGCGTGGATTACCGCCGGGCTTGTGATGTACAGTGAATCGTGATGTACAGGGATCGAAACAATAAACAATGCTTACTGATATTTCGTTTCGACACCGATGCGCCGTGCTTTGACCGGCTCGGTTGCGACACGGTGTACTGTTAATCATCCATATAAGTACTTAGATTCTGGTAATAGCTTCCCGTAACAACTACAGGTTTATAAATACTCAATTATGTACGGAACTGTTTTTAAATGAGAGGCCGATAGAGATCGCATAACCTATTTTGCGAACAATAAATTTAGTAAAGTACTCACCGCAGCCTAACCTCGAGGATTGTGCCATCGATCTGCGTAGTGGCCATTTAGAACCACAGACTGGTAATATATTATGCACAATAAAATCATAGGCGTGTTGATTACGGTTATAAACTTGCCTGAATTGTCGCAGTCTCATATCGTAATGGTTTACGTTTCGAAACGAACCACGGTTATATCCACGACATTGCTGAAAGCAATTCTTTTTCTGACATGCTTTAATTTATTATTATAGATTAATATCATGTCTACACTGAAGGCCAATTCGCGTAATAACTTCAGTTTCCATTAAATGTTAAAAAAGATAACGATGTTACTGTTCTTTCTTGATAATTGTGTTGCCAAAAAACGTTTTTGACGTTTCTTTTGATTTTAACAGATCGAGACTCAATTTTAAATAGATTTTTATTAGGTGAATTTGGTGTAGCGGTAGTGAACGCGGCCGCTACGCAGGAGGCGCGGGTTCGATCCATGCTCAGTGCAGATATTTGTATGCATGAATATGGGTATTTGAATTGGTATGGTCCCGCATAGGAGAGTACGTTAAGCTCTCGGTCCCGGTTATTATACGAACATGTATGACAGTCCTTAGGGGAAAAAGCTGAAATGGCGCAAAAGGGCTGATCACCCGACCGGTCAAATTACGTCCCAGAAGGCAGTAGCAGTATTAGGAGAAATGGAGTTCTGGGGTTCACCATCATTCTCGGAACTTAATCCAACTTCACCTCGTCGTAGTGCAAAGCCGAACCTGAGGTTGGCAACGCGTATCCCTCGCACCCCGGCCGACCCAGGGTCACCTCGATACACTGACTGATTGATGGATGATAAACTAATGTTTTTATCAAAATATCGTAGACATTTGAAATTATGATCAAAACTGGATATCTAAAGGATGTCGATGTATTGAAAATGCTATGGCAATGCGACGATTAATAAATCGTACGTGCTTTAATCTATGTAAGTAACCACTTCTACTGAGTGATCAATTTGTACTCGTACTTAAAATAAGGCTGTAAGTTTTTATGGCTAAATTCTTTTATCAGTGACTACACCTCTTGCATTTCAATGTAATATGTTGTGTGTGCTTTTTAGCAGTCCGTACTTGATTCAGAGTGAAATATCGTTACGTTTATAACGAAGTTATAAAAATAGAATTACTTATCAAAATCGAATTGAAAATGTAAACTATGAATGATTCTAATCGAATTGAAATCACGTGCTTTGATGAAGTGACTTTACTAAATTGGGTTAGTCAAAGTCAAAGATTTTTATTCAATCTAGAACAACATGATTGTTTCTTATTGACGTCAATAATAAATTCTACTTAATCTAAGTTTACTACCGCTTCCAAGGCGCTGGTGGAGATGAAACGGCGCAACGAACTCCACAGCGGCATTTTTTCAGACGTCAACTTACAATATTTATATCCTTAAGGCTAAATGTGGACGAATCTACATTTGTCTCGTGTCTAATGAACAAAATTGTATAAAAAAGACCTAAGAAAAATAATTAACCTAAGTTAAAATATGGCTTAGAGTTCAGTAGTTCAGAGTACTAAACCGAAACTATAGCATTTTAGGAGGTGCCTGCACCATGCTCAAGCCAAGCGTTTTTATCTTTAAGATAGTCATATGTTCTATAGTATGCTTTTTTACATAAAATGTTTTAACATAGGTTTTAAATTTATTTTCAGGCATACTTAGGACCGATTCAGGCAATTCATTATAAAAGCGTAAACCTTCTCCCTTAAAAGAATCGCTAACTTTGCTAAGCTGATAACATGGAAGTAGCAGTTTGTTTATTACGCAGATTTCTGTCTGTAATGTCACTCACTTTTGTGAAACGAGATTATATTTTTCCTGACATGCATTAACATTTTCAAATATTTTAAAAATGGTTATTGAAAGGTAGCCAACGGAACCCCATTAGTAAAACTCTTCGCTGCCTGTCGATCTTTTAGTGATTAGACTGGTTAAATTCTGACAAATTTTTACCATCCTTTATATCAAGAAGAATAGACGAAATCAAAATTTGATCCTAGGTACCTACTAGTGAAACTGTATTCTAAAACAGCTTCTTTGCGAGATCTATTCTGACTTACTTTTTAAATATATAACTGCATTTTATCATTAAGTTTTAATTGGCATAATATTGTTGAGATTTTCAAAGTCAAAGTCAAAGTAAAAAAGTAGATCTGAATGAAGATCTTGTATGAATAAATGAAGTATTCAAATTGATTGACGTTTATTAAATTAAGATTTGTGGTAATTACAAATGTCAATCGTCATTTACATATCATTTGCTTCGATTATCTAGATGTCAATATCAGATTAAGTATGTACGGTGGTCGACTATTGATGTTGAACGTAGGAGGTAGAAAAATCAAGCTAATTTCATATTGCTGTGTGTAGGTCTCCGGTCGACGCGCTCGCGACCGTCACAATTTGTTTTGGACTGTATTGACGGGTTTTACACAGGTGCGTGCGGCCGGACGCATAATTTTTGCAAAGGTTTTTAACAAATTGCACCGGTTGTGACCGCGCGTGACCGGCGACACGCTGCAGTATGAAGGTAGCCTAAGATCGGGTTTGTATATCGTGTTCTCTGTTACACAGTGTATATACACAGCTTGGGTTGTTAAAACTGTAGCAACAGTTTCAATATTTTAAAAGGGTACTCTTAAAAAGTATCAAGCCGATGTAGGTACGATAGAGAACGCTCTATAGCATCAGGATCGATATTGACGAACAAAGTACTCGCAATGATCTTAATGTCTTGGTTTCCCTCTTTCCTGTTGACTGATATTTGGTACACACCTTTAATTCGGAAAATAAAACAATTTATATCAATAAAACAGTTCGATTTGCTCTAAGTACATTGTTATTAAGACCATTTTGAAACTTTGTAGTCAAAGATCGTTCTGACGCCGGCTGTAAATTGTCAAACACTACTTTTTATATATCGACGGTAAAAAGGAAAAATACTTTAAGCGACATTTTTTGAATTTTACAGGAGAGCCAATCAAAGTTAAATATTTTCAAAAAAAAATCATAAAGAAATCTAATTCGAAGTTAGAAAAACCAGCGAAAAAACAGTTTCTTAATTTTTTAGGTACTTTCTTCCATTAAACTTACAAAAAATCTCTAAGCAATATAAGAGGAGTTATATGTCGCTTCAGTTTTTTTCATTAAATACTGCGCAAGGAAAAACGCATTAACCACAACACCAGTGTCTTGACAAATGCGAGGAAAAACACATTAAGTGACAAGCAATGGGTGATCTAGCTTGGAGGAAAAACAACTGAAGCGCCATGCAGCCTGAGACACAAGGATGTGGAAAAACAAGTTTTCCAACAAAACCATAAAATATTAAGTAAAGGAAAAACCCAATAACCACTAGTAAATTATCATTAAATTTTGAATTTTTAACTGTAATCCTTCCTACGCTACCGATAGATACCAAAATAAAACCAAGAATTTAAGGATAAAATAAATAAACTAGAATCTTTATTGTTTTAAAAGCTTACTGATTTATATACAATATCCTTTTTAGAAAATAGTTAAAAAGAGGAAAAATCATCTAAAATATTGTAGATCAATTAGTATTATATTTATACCCAGTTTTAACTCGCTGCGAAATGTTGAGCCAGACTGATGTGACTGTGAACAAACACTTCGCAGCGGGGAATACCTACTAGTCATCATCATCATCATCATCATTATCGATATTTAGATGTTATCCTGATTGCATCCGTCACCATCCCGGCCTCGGAGCTCAGGGTCCGCCTTCCGGCTCTCCCTCCTCCATTTCGCACGATCTTGGGCGTCCAGCGTCCATGGTAGTGAGACCATTTGCACGCATGTCACCCTGCACGACGTCAAGCCAGGACTTTTTGGGCCTACCCCTTCTACCTGGACCCGGCGGGGGCGCCATTGTCAGGCATTTGTTAGCCACGTAGCCTGGCTGTTGCCGTAAGACGTGGCCACACCAGCGAAGGCGACTATCTTGCATTTTATCTACTATGTCACGGACATGAAGGCTGCCGTGGATGCGAGAGCTTCTCACGCGATCTTTACGTGTGACTCCGCATACCCCCGCAGCATTTTAATCTCCGTGACACGCAGCCCCTGCTTGTGTCGCTCTAACACGCCTCACGGTCGTGTAAAAGGACAGGCCTAATGATCGTCTCATAGACCTGTCCCTTCAACCTGGTTGGCATTTGTAGATGACATGTGACGCCAGTCATTTCCCGCCACTTGGCCCACGCGGCGGCAATACGTGCCTTGACGTCGTGGTCGATGTCAGCGGTCACGCGGAGTTCAAATCCCAGGTACTTAACCTGGTCCGTGCGCTCGACCAAGTCATCTATGCGGATGGGTGTGGGATCTGTTGAGATTAATACCAAGTTTTCTGTCTTCGCCACATTTAACTTCAGACCGCCGTTCTGAAGCACCTCCTTCCACACTTTCACGCGTCGCTCCAATCTGTTCCTGTCTGTGTCCATCAAAGCAATGTCATCAGTCTCTGATGCTGTCCGACAAAACGTCTAACACCAAGCTGAACAGGTAAGGACTGAGTACAGATCCTTAGTGTACCCCGACGATGATGGGGAAGG
This sequence comes from Eilema caniola, assembly GCA_949126895.1. NCBI lineage: Eukaryota > Metazoa > Arthropoda > Insecta > Lepidoptera > Erebidae > Eilema > Eilema caniola. Next base: position 8,016,994 of record OX421471.1, on the reverse strand, counting down.
TTTTAGTGTCGCCAACAGCGGACCGAACCACAGAACCGGAATCGTGATACATGCCTCGGATGGTGTCAATGTAGGCCTCAGGGATTCCCTTGGACCGCAATGCCTACCAGATCACCGAACGAGGAACATAGTCGAAGGCATAGAAACAGAACATAGGAATAGGCAGTGCAGTGGCGTGTTCTTCGCCCTATATTTCCCCGCGACAATCCTTAGGGCGAAAACCGGGTCCATGGTCCTGAGCCCGGGACGAAACCCATACTGACACTCCGAGAGTGCATTCTTCTGTCGGATACGGGTGTCGATTATCCGCTCATAGAGCTTCATGGTGTGGGACATTATCTTAATACTACGGTAGCTGCCACACTCCTGCACCGATCCCTTTCCCGTGAAGACTGGTATTATGATACTCAGCCGCCACTGGTGCGGGATCTTACCGCTGGGGAAAACGCGGTTATAAAGATTAGTCAGGATGCCCACCCCACGGGCACTCATTGCCTTCCAAGTTTCGATGGGGACATTGTCGGGTCCGTCATACCGGTCCTTCATGCGTCGAATGGCAGTCTGGACTTCTGCAGGCGTTATCCGTGGCATTAGTCCTTGATTTGGAGGGAGGTCTGATAACTGCACCTCTTTATTCTGCTTATTCAGCAGCTCATGGAAGTATGAGCGCCATCTCTCCTTCACCGCGACTTCCTCGTATAACAAATGGCCTTTAATGCAGCGGACGTTAGATATAGACTGCCCTGCTTTAGGCCTGGAATGCGCCAACTTATAGATTAGCTTTTGCCCCTCAGACGATTCCAACTTGTGGTACAGCGGTTGCAAGTGGTCTCGTTTGGCCCTGGCTACGGCTCTCTTAGTGGCGCGTTTAGTATCTTTGTGCGCGTCGCGGTCTTCGGGAGATTTAGACGCATGCCACTTTTTAAAGAGGGCTTTCTTCGCCCTGATCTCCCTCTGGACTGTGTCGTTCCACCACCAAGTGTCCTTGTTACACTTGCGTCTACCCTTAGACATGCCGAGCACGGCCGTTCCTGCCTCAAGAATAGCTGTCTGCAACTTGTCCCAGCAATCTTGTACTGATTCGGCTTCAGGCATCGGAGACGAAACTCTGGGACTTGGCTTCATCAAGCAGGCACCACCTGATTCTGCGTTGGCCCCGCTCAACACGCTTCCCTTTGAGTTTCACACAGAGGTCCATGCCAAGGAGACGATTTTGCGAAGTTAGACTCTCCCGGGGTATGGCCTTTCAGTTTGCTACCTTGCTGATGCTGTGCCTCCTAGTGAGTAGGAAATCGATCTGGGTAGCATGCTCCCCGTGCTTGTAGGTAATAAGGTGTTCGGATTTCCTTTGGACATACGTGTTCACGATTGCAAGGTCGGTAGCTGCACACGTTCTGAGAATGTGCCCACCCTCTGGGTTATGGCTACGGTAACCAAAACCACCGTGGAAACTCCTTACACCTATCACCCACATGACCGTTTAGATCACCACCCAGAACAATTCCCTGCGACAGCGGAATGCCACTAAGCACTTCCCCTGTGTATGTGCCGCAACGACAGTTCACCGGTGAATGAAGCGCCACGTCACATGTCACTTCCTTACATAGGTTACACAACTTCCACAAAAGAGACAAAAATACATTGCAAGTAGCGACATGAATGATTTTGAACAGTTAACTTAAGTACACAATTTTGAAAACAATGTTTACTATAAGCGACAATCGTCTTTATTTAGATAGTCGACGAAATTAAATGAACCGACGTTATGGGAATAAAAGACGATGTCGGTTAATTTAAAAGTTTCTGTAAAAAAATTGATGGTGTTACTTTAACCGTCACTATCGATTCTTTCTGCAATTGCAAAAAATACTGAAATCCATAAAATGTCATAATGATCGTGAAGGCAAAACACATTAACTCCATCTTACAGATGCAATGAAAGCAAGGAAAAACGAATGTAGCGACTCGGCACTAGTAATGCAAGAGTGAGCCAAAACACCTATAGTGCTTTACACCGCATTTTCTATGACGGAGAAAAACGATTTAAGTGACTTAGGATATCCGAAACAGAAAAAGAAAAACACATCAAATAACAATCTTACTATGGAGTCGGTACTTTAAGCGGTAATTTGACCAAATTCACTACAATTTTGTGTCACTTCATTTAGCGTCTGGAAAAAATATGCCTAAAAGTGCCATTACTTGAAGCGACACCAAAGTGGTCAGATCGCTACGAAACCGAGACCAATCGACGCGGAAAAATTCGCTGATTCCACATATGTATATAACTCATTATCGACAAAAGTGTCGCTTAAAGTGTTTTTCCTTTTTACCGTCGATATATTTATATGTACCTATCGGTCCTTAGCAATGCTCCGTACTATTACTACTGTTGTTATCAAAATAACAAGATCCTTTGTAACTTCATATCTTGTGAACCACACTACGGATTGAATGAAATTTTGGTATGCTAACTTTTCAAATCGATTAAAATAGGAAATAGTGAATCGCTCAGGCGGGACTCGAACCCGCGATCTTTCCCTCACAGGGGTATACCGGTTGATTAATGGACGACACTGGACACTGATGCAGGTTTTTCTGGTTGGACTGTTAGACGGCCGTTGGTGTTATGGTGAAAATATAACAGATACAGACAACAGACAGATAACAAGATAAACCTGCGACCTAGCTATAATATGGAAGCACAGAATAATTAATAGTACTAACGTACAGAAGGATCACTGCGCAAGAAGATTTAGTTAATTTCAGTCTTGCTCCGACGCAATACGGTGGAATTCAGCTCGCACAACATTAGGTACCTATAATTTTATTCACCTACTACTGCGTCTCTTTCTATCGCGTACCTCTTATCTCTTCTTTCGCTGTTAGGGTTGCCTTCTTGTGAAGAACTGAATATTTGATTACCGGTCCAGTTATGTACTTGTTACTATTTTTCTACTTATGTTAAAATGACAACTTTAAACATACCTACCTAGTATTAGATGAAAAAAGTATTTTATTACAATGTCCGCATATTTTAACATAAGACGATAAGCATACTACTACATTTGGTATTCTTTGCTACTACACTTTAGTGTATTTGCTAAATTGAACATACCATTTACGTGTTTAGTTACATGCCGTACGACGCAAACACGAAACGGCTTAAACTAGTCCGAGAGCCGACACCCAAAAATCATGTTGGTAAATTATTTTGATTTGCCAGCAAAATCGAATGTGACGCGCTGCGCTTTGAAAGCAGTTCATTTTTGAATTTATATTATCGTTAGGAACTCGGTTTTCGGATACTATAAGCTTTGTTGGAACTGTATTTGGTTTCAGTTGTTTGATTGTCCTGATATCAGAATCTTCAAAATGGTGGGAGCAGACTTCGTAGCTTAGCTCTCAAATTTTCTTTGCTTAGTAAGTCCTCTCGTCCTATTAAAATCAGCCACTCTCGGCGCCTAAAATAAAATAGACAAATGGTAGTCAGTACGGAGCAAACACACATGTGCTTATGGTCATTGGTTAGAGTGAAGCAAACGGGGCACTGAGGAGCGCAGTCACCGTAGTAGTCGCTCGTCGCCGTCACAGAAACAGTCGCCATAGTCCAGTCTCGATACAATGAAAATTTTTCTAAGTGCTTGACAATCGCCACGCCGAGAAAGGTTAGGTGCGCCAAAAGTAGTATAACTTCAAAAATCTAAATCCTAAGCTAGTAAAAATCACTGGACATACATGGGGGTGGCTCAAATACTCCTCAATATGGGGCGCCAATTTTTTCGCCAGGAGAGCTGGCCACCCTGTATTGTCAAACTTAACCTTAGCTCTCGGTCTATATACCCGTCAGCCTAGCCAAAGTGCGCCAAAGTATCTAATTATCATGTTCAGGTAAATAATATCAAATATTATGCTATTCATTTGTATACCTATTAAATTTATTACCATTTATTTACATTTATTTACTAAATATTACCTATAAGCTATAAGGTAGCTTTCGAGCGCGATGGTTTATATATTATGTAGGTAAGAACTAATAAATGACGGTGTTATGAAGGGACAAACATAAGAAATTAAAAAAATCGAATTGAGACCCTCCTCCTTTTTTGAAGTCGTTTAAAAAGAAGGAACTTGGAACTGCAGAAATTACGTAGGGTAGGTATCGTCAGTGGTACCTACCTACCTATAGACAGCGCGTAATGCCCGTCAAGGACACTCGAAACTTGGAAAATACGTCGAGGCGCGTGACGGCGGAGTACGTTGACCCCGATGGGTCCGATCCAATAACCCTCCCAATTCAAAAATCTTGCTGGCTAGGTACCTACCTAATTCGTGGTAAATAAGTAGTTTTTGTCTAGATACGTATTCTGAGCAGTAGAAGTGGTAGGTTGGGTTATGGGTAGGTAGGTACCCTAAAAATTTAAGATTTATTAATTTGGCAAACTTGCCTTTCAGCATCTTTGGGAAGCGAGAAAAAAGATAAATCCGGTATATTTCTATTCGAATTCAAACAGCCGAACGCCACACAATATCGTCTGTCATATTTTCTTTTCTTGTCCATTCTTAGGTCGGTACCTACTTTAAGTAGGCACGATCAAGAGAGAAAAATTAATGTTTTTATAAAATCCCAGCCGAGCGCGAGCATAGAAAAAACCTCAAGCGTTCACACGAGCGCGCGCGTGACACTCGACTAATTTTAAGTCCGGCGGCCGGATACTTCGCTGTAGGTATATAACGGATGTACTGCGCGGAGTGAACCACGCCTGATGGAAGCTTGGAATGCAGCCTAGTAGTAGTAACCTTTGGATTATGAGGCACACGGTGTCCATCTCCAAATATAGGCCAATTTAAAGTTTAGATCGGTGCTCTATATAAAGAATTGTTCAGAGTTTTCGCTTTATGACTTAGCTTTAGTTTCTATATCAATGACTAGCTGACCCGGCGAACTTCGTACCGCCAATATGTTTCCGCCCGTGTGGCTTCAGATCCCGTTCCCGCTGCACCTTCTACTATATTAAACATGTATTATACATATAAACCTTCCTCTTGAATCACTCTATCTATTAAAAAATACCGCATCAAAATCTGTTGCGTAGTTTTAAAGATTTAAGCGTACAAAGGGATATAGGGACAGAGAAAGCGACTTTGTTTTATACTATGTAGTGATAGTGAGCACATAGTATACACTATACAGCCTCCATTATTACATTACGCGGTATAAGTTGAGTCATTGGCTCTGTGGAATATTAGCTCAGGCCTGAATCGCGCTCTTTGTTTACACCAACATTGCAACAGAAAATTATGAAGCTATTGTAAGCATAAAAAAGCGGTTTTGAGTTACTGTTATTAGTTGAACAGTTGAACGCAATAGAACGATGATCCACTGTATGTGTACATTCGACAAAGGAAATACGGTCGCACTATTTCATATAAAGTTGTATATAAAAGTGCAACTGTGTCTCCTTGTTCGACTGTACGTGGCGGTGCCATGCCATTAGTTCCATTCTCGTTCATCTATACATACATATAAATAAAATTGGAGTGTCTATTTTGTAATATTGAAATAACCGTTTTTTATACATATGAATATAAAACGGTACATACACCAAAACAACATTTTTCACAATTTTTGTCTGTCTGTCTGTCTGTCTGTCTGTTTGTTCCCGCTAATCTCTGAAATGGCTGCACCAATTTTGATAGGACTTTTATTGGCAGGTGGCTGATGTAATAAGGAATAACTTAGGCCACTTTTATTTTAGAAAAATAGCGTTGACTCAACACTAAGCGATAACCGACATACACGCGGGCGGAGCCGCGGGCAACAGCTAGTTATAATATTTTTGCGCATGGATATGTGAAAAGTGCTCTCCGCGATTGCTATGCGTTAGCGACGCGGTTGCTATTTGGACGCTGAACGAGTGGCAGAACATTACAACGAAACAAAAACCTTAAATTCCAAAGCATCTTGTTGCACCGTAAAAATTCGCACCCGTTTAAACGCAGCCTAATACGGCTCGACAATCGCTTTCATCTTGTAATTTGCGGATAACTCACCGTATTTAATTAGTTAGTCTAGATTATGGTAAAGTGCTCGCTATTTCAGATTAAAATTTTGGTGCTGTACCGGAACACGTTCACCTAAAGATTGCAAAAATTCCAAACTTAGCTCCCATAATACAGATAGTTTCTGAAGACCCCAGACGGCGTGCGGTTTTAGTCGGCTCGAGTCCATAATAGACGCTCCCACGGGGCGCCAAGGGTTTACGAGGGGATTTCCGTATACCGGAACATGCGGATCGAAGTAAATCGGTTTCACGGAAATATATTCCGAAATCGGTACTGAAGACAGTTCGTAATTCTTCGGCTCCAAAGTGACTCCATGGTACAGTCAGCATCATTAAAATGTTGCTAACAAAAGTACTCAAAATAATCCAAATACCAAAATTCCAATTTCATATTGGTTATAAGAGTACTCTAATAGTTGTAAGTGTCCAAAGTAACTAAATTTTTTGAAATTATACTTGACTGGATACCATCGACCGGCGTGATAGTGTATATCGACGGTAAAAAGGAAAAACACTTTAAGCGACACTTTTGTCGAAAATGAGTTATATACATATTTAGAATCAGCGAATTTTTCCGATTCTAAATATGTATATAACTCATTTTCGACAAAAGTGTCGCTTAAAGTGTTTTTCCTTTTTACCGTCGATATGAATATGAATACTCTACTAACTGACACAATTCTGGAAGACCGATTGTTAAGATAGTTGGACCACTCTGGACACTTACAACTATTTGAGTACTCTAATAACCAATATAAAATAGGAATTTTGGTATTTGGATTATTTTGACTACTTTTGTTAGCAACATTTTAATGATGCTGACTGTACCAACACTCGTATTACCTTTATTCACATTACAATTTGTTTTCGTAAATAATAAAAAAAATCAGAAATCAAAAACCAAAAATCCATAGTAATATTATAAATGTGGAAGTGTGTGTGTGTCTGTGTGTCCGTCTTTCACGCCTAAACCACTGAACCGATTTTGATGAAATTTGGTATGAGGGTAGATTTTGGTTTGGTCGCGATAACCGACTTCCACGTGGGCGGAGCCGCAGGTAAAAGCTAGTAATGTGTGTTGCCTGCGGCTCTGCCCGCGTGGATGTCGGTTATCGCTTAGTTTTGAGCCGACGCACGCAACCGGCCGGGGCACGTTTTTATTTTGCTAATATCTTTGAAGATATTTCTTTAAACTGTATAGAGTAAAGGGCACAAATATTCTACATTCAATTTCCGTTGTTACAAACATATAATTTATTAAGATACTTTTTTTTACTTGCGGGATATTTCCCTCGGATACCCCCTCCTTCCGGAGGTGGAGGTTATGTCGGACTCGGACCGACTAAACCGCACGCCGTCTGTGGGTCGCAGTGTTAGGCCGAAGGTGAGGTTGTCATGCGACATATCCTTCGCACCCCGACTGACCCAGGGCTATTCCTCTCGGTCTGGCCCTCCTCGGGAAGGGGTCCCCGACTCGTCTCCGGTGTTAGGTGGCGCGCATCGTCCTACGATATAATAAATATTACGAATTATTTTTAATCCACAATTTTAACGGTAAAAGCAGTTATCGTAAGTTATCCGTGGGAGATAGGCATATGCTTTTACGGACTTTCTTACTGATTTTGATACGTTCTTTAATATTATAGTTTTGTTCTATCCTCAATAGTTTTCGCAGCACACGCGATGAAAGCATTTTTTTTACAACTTGGATTACATTATTCAAGTTTAAGTAAAGATGCGTAATTAATTTTGGAAATGATAATAGCCTATGACATTTCACAATAACGTAGCATTCTATTGGTGAAATAATTTTTAAAATCGGTCAATTAGATCCAGAGATTACCCTTTACAACGTCACAAACTTACAAACAGTAACAAACTCTTTATAATATTAGTATAGATTAAGCTGTTATGTTTAATTAAGCTGATTGAGTACATCATCTACAAGATTAAAAAAAACCAACAGCTCGGAATAAAAACGAGGCATAATGCGAAAAGGCCCTGTTTAATTACGTAAACAGCGTACCAGTTTGATGACTCAATGGCATCCAGCAAGTACAGTCGCTGACATTATTAACTTAACACATTCCGAGGTCTTAGCTCTTAAACTTAAAATATTAAATTTGTCCTCTGAAGATTACTAAAAGTGCTTGAGTAGGTACCCTTGTACAAATTATTTGTATTTCCTATTAATTCCTATCACATGTCAGCTTCTCAGTTACTCCTTGACATATCATCTTACAAGCATTGGTTATCTTGCCCACCTCTGCACCTTTTTTAGTGTTCAGCAACTTCTGAAGGTAACTGTACATGGTATTAATACAAGTACCTTCATTTGCACAAGTAAAAGTCTAGACTTTCTTGTTAACTTTCCTGATGGGTATGACACTAATATCGTATTGGTCGATGACCGGACATGGCGCCAGCAACGGTTTGCTTACGGTACACGAAATGCGCGTACGCAAACAGCGCAAGTGAAATCATTTATTTATGCTCGCTCGACTTGCTACGAATCTGACTTGCTGCTATAGTAATGTGTGTTTGCATTTTAGGGTTGTCAATTTGATTCTGGCTACAAGGCATAAACAATCGATGGAGAATTTGAAAAACTCATGCCACATTTCAATCAATCCTAACCTATCGCAGTCTAATTCTGGTCATAGGCCTCTTCCAATGATGAAAGGCTTTGGCGTACTGTTTTCGCGCTGGTCAGACGAGTTGGTTGGTTTTATTTCAAGTTTTCCATCTCTCGCAGTGATATCGTCTGCGTATTTTTCCATTAGTCGCCTCTTGCGACACCCTTCGAATGAGATGGGGGCGGTGTTACTTGTCTTCTGTCTGCGTCACCACACATACTATATTTTAGTTACTATATTTTAGCCGCGTGGTTCCCGGCAGAGTAGAATTTGGGCCACCCCTTCTCTTCCCATGTGGTGTTGTACAAGGCGACTAAGGAATAGAGCTGATTAACTTTAACATCAGACAGATATGCAGACTCAGCCTCAGATGCATGGCTCGAGTCTACAATAGTGCCCGGAATACGGCAATAGGCTCACTATTACGTGGGCCCGAATACAGATCGGTGAAATGTGGGTGTTAATTCACCGCTGCCTAACTCTCCGGGGATAAAGGCGTGATTATATGTATGTATATTTTTAATAACGCGTATTGCCGTCCAATTGAGCAGTCCGACTGGGGAAGTACCTCCGCCCTACAGAATACCGCGGCCATAATAACCTCATATTGTGTTGCCGTCGGTAAGTAGGGTAGTCAGAGTTCACTGGAGAGTTTTTGTGCTGTCAGTGGAAGACCAAAGGCTATTTCTGCTTTGTCTTCTACACTGACGGTGAAGAAACTCTGTGTTTATAGAGTCGGCACCACGAGTGTGACTCCCCTGGTCTTGCACACGTCCATAAGCCATGATAACCACTTTCCACCAGGTGGTCCGTGTGCTTGATTGCCACCTCAGTGGTATAAAAGAAAATCTGTCTTTTTGTCTACGATTGTTTGCGTAAATACAGCGAACTGTACTTAATTTTTTCATGACATAACGTAAAAGGCAACAACGACTTACGCAACATTTGTTACGTTAGATCATTTTAGATTAAGTCATTTGGAATAATATTCCTTTACTAAAAGTTGAAGCTAGATGTGACAAGAAAATTATGACGAAACGTTTGTGAATTTTTCGCCATTCAGTCTTTTGTTTGTTACCTACGAGAACTATTTATTTTCATGTCTTAGTATAGTATCAATCCAACGAGAAGCCGAATTTCTATTTAAAAACACATTTTCCTCAGTAGTGCCCCGTTTTCACATTTTCATAATGGGAAAATGTTATCAACTTCAAAAAACTGTATCTAACCCTTCTCTGATTTTTGAACGTATTTTATTTAAATATCCTATGTTTTTACTAAAATACTTCAGGGACATCGAAATTTATGTAAAAGTACAGAACGTACTTTAGACAGCCCTAATGCTCCTCAATGAAAGCGCAGTTTGACTTGATTAGTAAATGAAATGTTCCGACTCATAAAGAATACAGCTTAGGTACACACAGTCATTCGACATTACAGTCGATAATACGTAATTTGTTCCGTGAATAAAATAGAATAAATAAATTTAACTAGAAATGTTCAAACGCTAGTAATATCGTAAAATGCTAGATTTTAATAAACGAGGAAATTGTATGAAAAATACGCATAGTTGACGAATTTCCGGGTCTTAAAACACTTATGAAACAGTGCCAAATAAAATCAGTGTACAGAATGATTGGTCGTGGTGAAGAATAAATAGCTGATCCATTATGATTTAACGTAATATCCCAGTAGTACCATTCCCTACTTCTATTGTTTTCCGTTCCATTCCATTATGGGACTTCAGCTGAATTAATAGTTTCCTTATTTTCTCTATCGCCGGTTAAAGAAAAAACTAATGTTTCTTTTTTGACCAGTGTATCCAGCCAGTATCATTAACCGTTTCCTGCCTGGGTTGTTGACCTGGTTTAGCCAGAGCTTAGTGCTAATGATACTTTGTATCTACATATACACTAACAGTATGTTGCATTAAGCTAACGTTATTATAGCTTTTTGCGTTATCGATATCTTAAACTGGTTTTGTCTCACGTTTCAGCTTCCGAAAATATAATACCTTATTAGAATAGATTCTACTCAGATATCGATGTGATTGCATCATTGTATCGATGTTGTTTTGCGATTTGAACAATACTCGAATCAATAGACATTCTATTGTTATGTTTGTCGCAACGAATATTTGTATAAAGGCTAACAATTACAGGTATAATGTATTGTAATTATTTTGCATGCTTTGTTCTTTTGATAACGTATTGTGTATAGTCTACGTCAGTTACGCTATAAAACGTACCGTATCCGATATGAATTTAACGGTCTGAAAACCTAGTTATCGTAACGTAGTTACGCATTTTTATTATTTTTTTCGTAACGGCTTGGTTACAACTGGGGCTTAAGTATACCTCAATTAATTCAAAGAAAACGATGTAACATTAACGCGCTATAGACGTCATGTCACAAATGTTAAGTATATCTAGTGAGCACTATCAAAAGCGAAAGTTAGGAACACCTTGAATGTACTTATTATTTATTGCCAATAACTGAATTTAGTGTTGTACCCCAAATTGCGCGGCATGGTGATTTTTAATGATTTATATATTCAGCAGTAGTAAAATACTTTTAGAATTAGCCTCCGTGGCAGTAAGCAGATTGTTTCATACGTGCAGTTTTTTTTAGAATAAATATTTAACAGCGATTTATTCGCTATTCGGCACCATAAAATATACAAACCACATTTGCTGAGATCAAAACGGCCACTCCACGCGTTGAGGTATCATCGATGTATCGAATGAAACGCACACCTGTCGCTAATACTCGATGCAATATCGATCGATGCAATCGTTTAATCGTGCGATTTAAATGCAGCTAACGACAGTAGAAAGTCGCCAAATTGCATCCATTACTAATGTCACAGATAACATAATACTAAAGTACAGATACCTCATCCCATACAAAAAAATGAGGCCATCATAACTCGGGCTATTTTACGGGCTAAATTTAAATATTAATATTCGCTACTAGATGTCAACAATATAGCCCGAGGTTCAGCTTACGTTTTACAGTAGTAGCTGCTAGATGGTGGTGTACTATATTTTCAACGATAAGAAATGTCATACATAAATGACAATATGAATAAACATAGGTAGGCACATTTTTTATTTACTACTATTTATTTAAGAAGATTGACTGTGAGTGATGTTAGTATAGACCGCATCTCCAAACTCGCAATCGGGCTTTTCCCACAGCGGATTTTCGCAAGAAAAAAAGGGTTATACCCTCGTTTGCCAGATAAGAGGGTTCTTGAGTGTGTTGAGTACGAATTAGATGTCATTTTTGGAATCCATAATGGCCGCCACGGTGTTCTAGCTAAATTGCAATATGGGTATGGTTTATTAGGTTTTTGAGTATGCTGAGTGTGAATTTGATGTCATTTTTGGGATCCAATATGGCCGCCGCGGTGACCTAGATAAATTGGAATTTGGGTTTGGTCTAATGAGTTTTCGAGTATGCTGAGTTTTGGTCTCCAATATGGCCGCCGCGCTGTAGGTAGAAAATTGCAATATGGGTATGGTTTAATAGGTTTTTGAGTATGCCGAGTGTGGATTTGATGTCATTTTTGGAATTCAAAATGGCCGCCGCGGTGACCTAGATAAATTGCAATATGGGTATGGTCTAATGAGTTTTCGAGTATGCTGAGTTTTGGTCTCCAATATGGCCGCCGCGCTGTAGGTAGAAAATTGCAATATGGGTATGGTTTAATAGGTTTTTGAGTATGCTGAGTGTGAATTTGATGTCATTTTTGGAATCCAATATGGCCGCCACGGTGTCCTAACTAAATTGCAATATGGGTATGGTCTAATGGGTTTTCGAGTATACTGAGTTCGAATTTGACGTCAGTTTTGGCCTCCAATATGGCCGCCGCGCCGTAGGTAGAAAAATGCACTATAGGTATGGTTTAATAGGTTTTTGAGTATGCTGAGTGTGAATTTGATCTCATTTTTGGAATTCAATATGGCTGCCACAGTGTCCTAGCTAAATTGCAATATGGGTATAGTCTTATGGGTTTTCGAGTATGCTGAGTTCGAATTTGACGTCAGTTTTGGCCTTTAATATGGCCGCCACGCTGTCGGTAGAAAATTGCAATATGGGTATGGTTTAATAGGTTTTCGAGTGTGCTGAGTGTGAATTTGGTGACATTTTTGGGATCCAATATAGCCGCCGCGGTGTCCTAGATAAATTAAAATATGGGTATGGTTTAATGAGTTTTCGAGTATGCTGAGTTCGAATTTGACTCCATTTTTGGCCTCCAATATGGCCGCCGCGCTGTAGGTAGAAAATTGCAATATGGGCACAGATAACATAATACTAAAGTACAGATACCCCATTCCATATAAAAAAATGAGACCATCATAACCCGGGCTATTTTGCATATTATTTTAAAATATTATTTTTCGCCACTAGATGTCAACGAAATATCCAGAGGTTCAGTCTACATTTCGCAGTAATAGCTTCTAGATGGTGGTGTACTATATTTTGTCAAGAAGTATAAATAATTAATCTAATATTCTCGTGTCACAATGTTCCTTCCCATACTCCTCCGAAACGGCTCGACCGAAGTCTGAGAATCGGCTACTATTTATTTTTCATACCCCAGTCCGCGATAACGGACATCCACGCGGGCGGAGCCGCGGGCAACAGCTAGTAATAATATAAAATACCAAAGAGGTAAAATAATATAGATCGCATCTTCAAACTTGCAATCGAGTTACTACTTCACATTTCTTGTATGCTGAGTATGAATTAGACGATAATCAAAGTCCAATTTATACAAAATTGCAATACGGGTATGGTCTAACTTATTTTTGAGTAGGTGTGCTGAGTACGAATTTGGTGTCATTTTGGTGGTTATGTTGAACTCGAACCGATTAAAAACACACACCTCATGCCAGAGTAGGTATATCCAGTCGAGTTCAACATACCTGTTATCACCGGCGGCTGGCGCGGCGGCACGGCGCGGTGGTCGGTGGTCATGTCGGACTCGAACTCGAACCGACTAAGCCGTCGCGGATGCACCGCGTATATGTCGAGTACGACATAAGCACTCCCGCCTTACATAAGTACTTATGAACGACGTGGGACGTCGGCATACCTAGAATGGGACAAGAATATGTAAATATCGTATGTAGGTATCTATGCACCTATAAACACGAATAAATATGACTAGGTCCCTACTCTCGCCATTTTGTTCCGGCACGGCGAACGACTCAAAACAAAATGCCTCAGCCCCTTGACTTTTACATGAGCGACTGCCGTTTGACCTACTATCCTCAAGAAGCAAAATCGCACTATAGTCGCATGCATTAATCAGTGGGTGTACGAATAGGTCAAAATGACTCGGACTCCTTAAATTTTACCTGACAGACGACCTACGGGTCCTACCCCTACTGCCCTACCCAAGAGAAGAGCTAACGGAATCTTTCAACAAAAAATCTTTAATTGAGGAATGGTCACCAAGTCACCAATCCTATGAGAGATTTGACATCGGTCTTCGAAGGGCTCAAACTTCCTTTAACGATTGCCATAGATATTCGTGCAGAAATTTAAAATGCACCGGCTGGCAGATACAGAGACTATTGTTGCGCTGGCGGCACAGACAGAGCGAGATAGGATGAATCGATCAAGCGAGCGGCCGTATGTGCGAGCGAGAAAGTCGTCTCATAGGAGCTCGTTATAGGTAGGTATATCATCCGCTCGCTTGGCTCGTCGCCGTGTGTCGTTGTATGAGCGGTAGGTACTACTACTGACTACCTTGATGTAGATACATTTTATTAAGTTCGCTTTATGTACTTAGGTATAAATGTTACCCTATTCCTGTTGAGTAATTGATCTGATATTAAATTTGATAGTTAGGTAGGTAAGCAAGAAGGCGTGTGTCTTTTCGGACGACAATATACCTGCCTGAGATGTCATACTTTCAATGAATAAAGCCGTTTAACTAAAAGGTATTAGGTAGATACCTACCTACCTTCTTGTTATTTTCACGGTCACCCATCCTTAAACCGACCTGGCTAATATCGCTTAAAACTTCAAATGTTAAGAACGGTCACCCAGGGTTGTGCAAAAGTAGAAAGAATACTAATTTGGATACGGAGTCTCAGTCGGGCGTCGGCCACCGGGTGCCTAAGCTCCAAAAACCGGTACTTACCGATTGAAAAAGTAATTTTAAGAGTTCTAACTCCAGAGGAAACTGGAAAAATGCCTGTGACAAAATTATATAAAATCATTATTTACACTACACCAACTCAGAAAGAACCCCAGTAGATAGGTAGTCTTTAAAAATGAGGCAGAAAGTAGGTACCTACCGTTATTATTTCAGTAGAAATATCCGAGAAATATTCCAAATTTTAATTGTTTTTCAAATCCGTACTCAGCATGTTTAAAAGCCCTTGTTATTTCTAATAGGTAAGAAGCAGATACTACCTACCTATCTAGTACTACCTACCTAACCTATTATTACCTACAGAACGCGCGCGCCCCAGGAGCGTTATTTTTCTTAATTTGTTTAAATTGCTTTAAATATTTCGGTTACCAAATTGACTGCTCCCCGCTTAATGGTAAGCTGGGGTGCAATCCATAAAATAGTGACCGCCATTACAAAATGCTGTCCCTAGTTTGACAGTTTTGACACCCTCAGAAGGTATTATGCAAGTGCCTTCTAATTTCCCACCGTGGCCTGCTTCTGCCAGGATGACGGGCGGCTCCACCCGTCACCCTCAGGCCCGCGCTCATGGGGGGCGGAGGTCAGTTGGCGGAACAAAAATGTACCCTAGAACACTGGAGAGTTATTATTATTTTTTAATTTTAAACAAAAAATATTATTATGACTTATCCTTTTCGCGTGGGGGGTTAAAAATAAATAAGCATTCTAAACGTTTTATAGGATTGTTTAATTTTCATTGACAAAGTGACAACCCTAACACTGAAGTTGACGGCGGTGTATGTTCGGAACAAAGGGCGATACCTACGAAATTTCGTAGATTATAAAAACAGCGGTTTTCTTCAACAATAAAGGTGGTACGTTAAAAAAAACAGAACAGAAGTACCTAACTTTTTAATTGTTAGTTTTAATCATACTCCTAAAATAATTAAAAAAGAACCTCATCAATTGTTAATTGCAGTAAATCTCGTTCGATATGTTTTTTTTTGAGTAACAGCCGTGAAATATAGAGAATTGAATAACACGCCATCTATTGTGTGTAACCTAGTGCACAGTATCGGTAGTATCATTATAGTACCGATAAATGACGCGAAGGGCGCTGCATAATTATAACAAATTGTCGAAATTAGGTTTAAAAGTTCATTATTTTATGTTTATGAGGAACAAATATTAAAGTTTTATGAAAAAATAATATTTATAGGATTCAATTCTTGTTCATTTAGAATTTTATGTTAAATTGATACACATAACGCCATCTAGAATATTTTATAAGTCACTAATAAAATTTGTTCGTAGTGGAGACCCAGTGCTAATGTATAACCGATGTACCTAAATGAATAATATGTAGAACCGCTGGTTACAATTGTAGCCGTTATAAGTGCCCTTTTAATAAAATGTGTTGTATCATCATACCTATACTAAGAAAATATGACTTTAAACACATGATAATGTAAGCGTTAAAAACTCGTTGGGATTGTAATAAATAAAGATTGCGGGACAATGGTGCTATTTATTTCTTTATATATTTTCGTGCCATCTAGCGGCATAGTGCAATATGTTTGTAACTTTTACTACTGTAGAATCTAGCAGAATTATTATAGATAAGAATATTCATAGTTTAATTCAGTCATACTCAACAATGTGTTTAGTGTATGTTATATTTTAGAGAAGTGAATTTTTAATGGCTATTAAAAATTGTAAATTTTTGCCAAAACAATGTCACCATCTAGTTATAAGTCCTGAACTAAAAAGCTGCCTGCCTGCTTCTGAGCTTCTCGAAGTGTAACCATTTTTTGTTCCTGATTGTGCTTTTGTATAAGAATTATATTATCTGTGGTTGTATCAAAAGTACTTAATATTCAACTGGTGATACTAAAAATATAAGTAAGCCGTCGTGGGATGCCTAACAGATGTAAATGGACGGGTATCGGTCTTACCCCCTAGGCACTCCCATGTTTCTCTCCAAAAATAATAAAAGTTCTTGCCAAATTGAGATTTACTAGATTATTAAAAAATACACCGGCAGAATTAGCGGAACACAAAAAAAAGGAGAGTATAAAATAATTAGCTTGTATTATCAATATAAGAGCATATTAATACCCAAGCACTATTTTATTAATTAATATGATATACTAGTGTTAAGTGACATACATTTTTTATTTGCTAAACTGTTTACCCAACAATAAATAGAACGATGGGATTCAACCCAAGAATGACTTACGGATCTAAAGAGCATAATTCCTCGATGTCGCACAGAGACAGACCCAGTTTACAAGATATCGGCGTCATAATGTCACAGCTATGTAAGTATAAGTACGCAGCGTAACGGCACACCGAATCGGTCTCGGCCGCGAGACAGTGGTGACCCCGCGGCACACATTCACCACAAAAACAGTAAGACATCACCGTTCACTGTGTACTAAACTAACAACAGTTTCACGATAATATAGATGTACCTACTTGTGCCTTGCGTAGTCAGCAACAGAACAATTTTGGCTACATAGCCTCAAAATGATCTTAATACCAGGGTATTAAGAGCAAATCAAACTGTATTATTGATTTAAATTGTATTATTGTCCGAACTAAAGGTGTGTATATTAGAACCATTAGTCAACGGGAATGGGGAAAATTAAGGCATTCTTTTATTTTTGAGTACTTTGTTTGTCAAGATCGTTCCAATGTTGACTGTACCGCATCGGCGTGGGATGTGAACAGACAAATGAGTTTATACATAAAGTATTTAGATTATTATCTACGCGTACTTACCAGTAGGTATTTGTTGCTCCGAGAATACCTCTATGGTCCTCGATAGACGTTCGATAAATTACAGTGAAGAATGTCATTATGATACAATTTTGACAGCCCGCAATCGTTCCGCGGTCAAAATAGAACGTAAATTAATTGAAGCATACCTATACCGCAGTATTATTTGGCACCAGATGGGAAACAATAAAATGAATCAGTTTTATTTCTTGTTTGTCATTTAACAAGTTATTTATTTATTCATTTATTTATAATCCAAAATTTTACACAATTCAGCGTTCATCCGTCTTAGAATCATAGTGCATGTTTAAAGAGGAATAGAATTCAGACATTCGGCTGACAACCGTGTAAGATTTCATATAATAGGGGTTAAAGTATGAAATTGCCGTTTCATTGTAATAGGTACTTCGAATTGACATAGAACCTTCATGGTTTGAGATTTTTGAGTGAAACTTTTTCCACATGGTACCTAATGTAGTTCTTCATTTAAAAATGTGCAACATTCGATTATCGACTTTCAGTTGTTTTTTTTATTCAGCTTAGACAAGAAAGATGGATACTTCGAAAATTCGAGTGATTTTTTAATACGAGTTCCGACGCGGAACTAACGCGGCAGAAACAGCTCGCAATATCAATGTTGCGTTTGGAGAGGGGACTGCTAATGAACGCACCGTGCGATTTTGGTTTAAACGCTTTCGTGATGGAAACTTTGATTTGAAGAACGAACCACGAGGAAGGCCGTTCACACAGGTGAATAACAATGAAATGAAAGACATGGTGGAAGCCGATCCGCGCCAAACTACCCAGGAATTAGCTGCATGGTTTAACGTTACCTTACCAACAATATTGACTCATTTGCGTCAAATCAATAAAATAAAAAAATGTGAAAAATGGGTACCTCATGATTTGACTGATCTGCAGAAAGAAATGCGTGTTGAAACTTGTGTTGCCTTGTTGAATCGATACAGAAATGAAGGAATATTGGATCGAATTGTGACATGTGATGAAAAGTGGATTCTTTACGATAACCGTAAGCGAAAAATGCAATGGCTGACCCCAGGTGAAACGCCACAACAGTGTCCTAAAGCAAAGCTTACCAATAAAAAGGTAATGGTAACTGTTTGGTGGTCTCAGCATGGTGTTATTCACTATAGCTTTCTACGATCTGGTCAAGCAATAACGGCAGATGTCTACTGTGCCGAACTCCGAACAATGATAGCAAAACTAGCAGTGAAACAGCCCCGACTCATGAATCGATCTTCACCATTATTGCTCCATGATAACGCGAGACCTCATACAGCACGAGAAACCGTTTTAACTCTACAGGAACTGCAATTAGAAACTATCGGTCACCCTCCGTATTCGCCAGACCTTGCTCCAACAGACTACCATTTTTTTCGTGATTTGGACAATTTTCTATGTGATAAAAAGTTTTCTTCTCAGGAGGCAGTACAAAATGCTTTCACACAGTTTGTCGAATCTAGATCACCAGAGTTCTATCGCAAAGGCATAAATGACCTTCCTACTAGATGGCAGCAATGTATAGATAATAATGGTAATTATTTTGATTAAATAAATACGTTAAATTAAAAAAAAAAAAACGAATTTCAATTTGTCAGTACAAATCGGCAATTTCATACTTTAACCCCTAATATTATTGACTGCATTATATCGAACAATAGGTACAGTATCGATAAAGGTAGGAGAAATATTGAATCGGTCCAAGCGGGGTTCGAAACCGTGATCTTAGCTATAGAGGGGAATTCTCTAACCACTGAGCCACTGGACCTCGCCTGAACTAATTCAAATTGTTCCTTATATATCCGTCTTTCAAGCGACGCACCGGACGTGACGCACGATACCGATTTACTGAATTCTCACGAACTGTCGGAACAAAGCAATGTGAATAGTTAGCATGCAAAATGCTTTAAAGATTCCATTCAATAGGTACAGTACTTAATTCATACATTAGATTTTAAGGAAAATATGCAATTGCCGCTAAAAATGGACCAAAATGTGCAAATGCATAAAATTTCGATCTCTGCCTATAAATAATTAACTTTAAGCCTTTTTCGTTTGTAACGCATTGAAATAACCTTTTACCATTACTTTACCACAATTTGATAGTATCTTAACAAACTTCATAATGTTAATATTATGATCGTAACTTCCATATAATAATTTTCATTTTTTAAACACTAGAGATGCGATCATCTAGATTTAAAATTAGTCACTCCGTTTTTAAATGACCTGGAATGACCCTCCGTTTCAAGTACCCTCAAAACATAACTTTTATTTTAGATCCTTTCGACCACATCACAAATGCTGTCAAGCAAATCTTTCTTTGTCCCTTTGTGTGAATGTATGTATGTATGAATGAATAAGTAGGTCTCACTTGACTTTCACTTTGCTAAAATTAGAAATGTTTACTTCTATATTAGTCCATAATCTTTTTTTGTTTATGTTTGTTTGTTGGCACAGAAATCCGTCATTTTATCAACTGATTTGTTTTTTTTTCATCCATCATCATCTTTCACAATTGATTCAGTTTTTCATTTGATTTGAAGATTAACTGGTATTTAATTTATCATTCTTCTGCCAGTTACTTTTCTTACATTACTCGTTTTCTCATTAATTTATGCTGTGACGGTAACATTAATTTATTGTCGTTAGCGATTTGAACACACAGGTTGAGTGACATTGCAGTGTAGATTCATTCTGGCAACTCAGTCTAATCACATTCATATTGAACATAATAATTTTGTTTGTGAATCAATTTGATCATAGGTGTAACTATGTACCCACACCAGATTTTAATACTTTCATTAAACCATAAGAACCCATTTGATAACCATTATTTTTATATGAAATTATATCTGAGAATAATGGTTTATTAGCCGGTATCCTTTCGTCCTTGTAATTTCATAGGAATTGATCTCTGACCCGACCTGACTCTGACTAACCGGTTTAACCAGGTTACGGTACGAAACTGTAAATCATATCCTTCAGGAGGACAGCGATACAAGAAACCGGTGACCCTTACTGACCTTTGCCTCTCATTAACATGTGAGAACACATTATAGATAGAATTAATTGTCATCAATTGATAATGTAGTCCTTTATTTTATTAACACAGGGTACAACCGCCATATTAATGACTAGCGATCCGCCCCGGCTTCGCACGGGTGGTAAAAACGTTCCCGTGGAAATCCAATATAGCCTATATGTTACTCAGGGTGAATGTAGCTTTCCAATGGTGAAAGAATTTTTGAAATTACACAATCAAGCACAGTAGTTTTTACAACAAATCTTTCCTCTTTATAATAGTAAGGTAGACTACTGGTCATCCCATTAAAGTAGATGCTGATGTTATTATATTGTACATTTCAAGTTCAAGTTTACTTGACTTGCAATCCACAGAAACATATGTCTGGTGTAAAAAGCACCCCAGGTAGGTACTATTCAAGACTGTATCTCGAAGAACCTAATTTGATCCGATCAGCCGTGCGAACAATCATCCATCCGAACTACTCATTTCATAATAGTAGTAACATTGCTGAGAGCCCTCAGTGTCATGTTATCCGTCTGCAATGTTTACACACAATTACAGATGAGATAACACTGTATAAATAACAAAATATTTGGCGGCGAAGTTTCCTTTTAATTGCGAGGATAATCCGTCGCGTCGGCAAAGCGCTGATAAGTTAGCGGCAAGACAAACAGACGTTGACGGCAAAGTTGGGCTTGTTGAGAGCAAGCCCGGGCAATTAGCAGTCCCTTAGTATCGCGAAGGAAATAAAAATAATACAGCCAAGAGCGAAACGAAAGCGAAACTAATAAGGAAGATCCTTTTGAACGAACTACGACAATATGAAGGCTTTCTTTAATTTATATTTTATTTCATGATGTTTTCAAATAATTTCTTTAACTCAATTTGTTCGTAATACTGGTTGCTACAAAAGTATGGAAAATATCTGTTTGTCTTATAATTTAATCAATGAAAAACATGTGTGTTAATAGACGTCGTCACTGTGTGTTTTCGCATAAGACCAACGGTGCCGCTATTTACAGACTTAAGCTTCGCAGTAAATACTTTTTGTGAGTGGATCGATTATGATTTAGTGATAATCTTAAAGATTCGCATCAGCAACATGGAGTAGTTAAGTTAATACTAGCTTATCTATCTCGAGTAATTTTTTAGATTTTTTTATTTTACTTTTTGTAGGAGCCGTTTTCATCTATACAGAGTAAATAATTTTTGACTTCTTTGCTTTTGACTTTTCAATGCAGATAGGCTGAGTAGGCATGACGTATTACGCTTGTTCAACAAACCCAGCTATGTAGACATACTTTGAAACAGACCGACACACACTGTATAAAATAATTGATGCATGGATTGCTGTCACTATTCCTCCTCCGTGCGTGATAAAATTTGCATTACCTACCTATGACGCACTAATCATCAAACTATTAACCTTTTCAAGGACAACGTAGCGTCTATCCGTGAACCATCTGACGTTCTCTGGTCCCAACAGTGGACCACCTATTGTCAAGGAGTTGTCAACGAATGGCGAGGTATGCTGGTCGGGAACTGGGTGCTTCTAATGAGCTATATGACCTTATAATTTGTACGAGTTGCAAAATCATTGCAACTATGATTTAACTGTTCCAAATAAACGACTTTTGGTCAAGATAATTTTGTTATTATGCTAAGGTCATCCGCTCACAAATTGAGTCTCAGTTTAACAAAGATATAATCATTATTGTAGAGTTAATGTCAGGAACAAACAGTCGGATAATTAATTATTTTTGCGTTTTATTACTCGAGCTGTTGCAATACATACATATATACATACATTCACGACTTTTGTCCAGTGGGGTAAGCAGAGACAATACGTTGTTACGATTAATAGAAGCAAACCTTTATAGGGCTTGGGAATTCCTTTTTAGGGTGATGTATACCGCAGAATGGTCCCCAGACGGAACACCGTGTGGTTTTAGTCGGTTCAAATTCAATATGGCTACTTTACCGTTAGCCCCGGCGAGCGACACTCGTGGGGGTAAAGCTCTTGGGTACAACCTCACCATAAAGGGCATAGTTCGTTTATTGTACGTATTAATAGTCTGGTAAGGTGATTTTCGTATTATGAATCTGTCCATAATGTCCTGTGGGAGTGAAGTCTTTGAGATAATTAGCATAAAATTATTCTAGACAGTTAACTTGCAACGTTTGGCGAATAACGCCAGCTCGCTCGTTATGGAAGTCTTTGAGAAGTTTATCAGTAAGTTAAAGTCTAATGGGATTGCCTATGATGATGATGAGAACATCTTAAATGTAATTCAAATAGTATTGTAGCGCACTTTAAATAATGTTGTTTTTCCTGTTTTAATGTAAATGTATGATATCCTTTATCTGCAACATACCGAAGTAACTATTATTCTTATTAAAATTATCGTGTGTACCTACTAGTAAAGTATAAATAACTAGCTTTTGCCCGCGGCTCAGCCCGCGTGGATGTCGATTATCGCTTAGTGTTGAGCCGACGCTACTAAGCATTAAATTCGCCTCTCTACTCAACTTTGTTCTAGACTATTTACTCGCCTTTCTACGCGCCTCTATATTCGACTCTATGCTCGACTTTCTATTAGCCTCTATACTTGAATTAATACTCGACTCTCTTCTGACTTCTCTGGTCCCCTCGCTACTCGACTCTGTACTCTCCTCTATACTCGCCTTTTCAATTGCCTCTCTACTCGCCCATCCACTCGATTCTATGTTCGCCTGTCTACTTGACTCTCACCACTCGCCTATTTACTCGCGCCGCTACTCGCCTTTCCACTCGCGACTCGACTCTCTATTTTCAAAAATGATATACTTTTATCCCCTACTTCCTCCCCTTAAACCCCCTTTCTCGCGATAAAAGATAGCCTATGTCCGTTCTCAAGCTCTAATATACACCTCTGTACCAAATTTCATCAGGATCGGTTCAGTTTCAACATCCCCGCGCACCTGTTACACCTTCTGTAATCCTAGCGTTGTTGTTCTGTCAAACTACTGTCTACCCCTTTAAGGATGAATCGATGTGTATATTACAGGTTCAATAACTTGCTTCCCTTCCTCCTCGCAGCAGGAGAAAACTTGAAAATACTTAAGCTACCTAAGTATCTAATAATAATTGTTTTGTTTCAGGTAAATTGATGTGAATACTG
Source organism: Eilema caniola (assembly GCA_949126895.1). Taxonomy (NCBI): domain Eukaryota; kingdom Metazoa; phylum Arthropoda; class Insecta; order Lepidoptera; family Erebidae; genus Eilema; species Eilema caniola. The sequence goes on along the minus strand of OX421471.1, from coordinate 7,993,148 downwards.
AAGAAACCTTTTATTGCTGTATGTATGTATAATTGTGTAACCTATTAGTTGATATTTTAATAGTTCTTCTCTAATGCCACTTGTTACCTACAGTAGTTAAAAAGCTATTAAAACGGCTGTAAATATCTCTGACGCCTACCATGACGTGTTATTAGCGTCGTACTTCAGCCGAGACAGAGATAGGGATGGAGCTATATAACCTGTATAGTTGCATCCCTCTTTCTCGCTTCTCTAGAAAATTAAATTAAAATTAACAAATCTTACAAGTAGTACCTAACTCCCAAATCGACATACTCGCTGCCATGCAATAAGGTGTTGGCCCAGCGTAACCCAATTTCTTCAATATGTGCACGAATTTCGAATAACAACGAAAGCACACCTACTAAATTATCTATCTTTTTATTAAAAACAGTATCTTGCTTTGATAGCTTTATTTGTATATTTCTAATAAGGAATATCATCATAGCACCTACCCTATTAAAGACGGAACCCTAAATCGTACTAATAAAAGATCAAACTTAACAGTAATAAATAATTTGCTAATGAGTTTGCAATTACAAAAGAAAGTGTAAGTAAGGTGCTCGATGAAGATTGTTCTAAGCAACCCACGCTCTCCCCATACCGGAGGCGAGTCGGGGACCGCGCGGTCCCCCCTCCCGAGGAGGGCCAGGTGGCCCTGGGTCAACCGGGGTGCGAGGGATATGTCGCAAGACAACCTCACCTTCGGCCTAGCACATCGACCCACAGACGGCGTGCGGTTCAGTCGGTTCGAGTCTGACATAACCTCCCCCTCCGGCTCCAGATGGGGGTATCCGCCCCACGCTCTTTTATCCAAACATATCGCGGTAGCATCTTAAGCTTGAACTTTGGAAGGTGTAGTCCGCTGTTATGGAAGCGACTACCGTCCTATCTCCTTCAGAGGAAATTTTGCTCCCATGGGCCCCTCATCCACACACATCTACATCCTCATCCTCATGGATCCTCATAGATTGTTTAATATAGCTATGAAGCATATACACAGAGATAGTAACATTGTATTAGATCCGGTTTGCAAAACATTATTACCATTAAATAAGATTTTATCCTTTATGTTTACTCAATTTTTACTGTGGTCTATTTAATTTTTAATGATATTGTTGCCATAAAATATAAATGTGTGTTATTTATTACCGTGTATTCTATATATTTTTCATTTAATGGTTTCGCTTATAAAAAACCTGTATATTATTTAAGTGATTGTCAGTAACAACCTACTTACCTAACCTATCATTGGTTCCTTGCGAAGTGGAATACCTAGGACTATTTTTCGTCCGCGAGCAGTACTACTTATATGTTGTGTTTTTGTTTCTATATGCCGTTTTTAAATTAGTTCAATAAGTTATTTATACCCATTTACTATTCTTCTATTCACTGAATCATTATATGTAATAAATGTAGGTTACCCTACACATTTCGATCAATTTATTGTGGCTATACTCACGTCAATCGTCAGGATGCGCCCGACTAGTTTCGAACCCGACCGGAGTCCTTACTCATGAGCAGAGCATCCAGGCGCGGCGACGTCAGGAGCTTTACTTATCCACATAGTAGGTTGTACACATACCAACTACATGTATGACATCGTCATCCATGCAGAATGTCATAAAAGAATCATTTGTTTGTAGCGATAAAGAAATTCCGCTCAACTCAGTGACTAGGTTAAAATACTAATAATATTTATGTCTCTACCTCCCGTTATACCTGTTGGCCGACAGATGAGGCTCTGATCTAGATTTTCCTATAAACCAAAGTGCAAGCTTAGGATTATAGTGCCAACCAAAGAAAAACCGTGCCTAAGGAAGGCAATCCAGCTACTCGATGAAGACTGTTGGTACAAGCTTCAATTATCACGTTGTCTTTCCCCATTTATGGCTCTACAAATCTTAACATAACATGCTCAATATAATTTCAATTACCTTAACATAGCGAGTTGCAAATACAGCGAACATAAAATTTCATGTTTTGGAAAGTCCTTGAGTGAGGTTTAATGTATTTGAACACAATGGAAAAACGTCTTCGTAATGTTTTAACAGGTGAGATTGTTCTCGTGTCTGGACCCGCCAAAGGGAGGGGGAGGTTATGACCGACTCGAACCGACTAAACCGACCGGCGACCGCCGTCTGTGGGTCGCTGTGCAGGGCCGAAGCCGGGGTAGCTAGTGCATATCCCTCGCACCCCGGCTGACCTAGGGGCCATCTCTCCCGATCTCGCCCTTTTCGGGTGGGATGACCTTGGGAGTCCCAACTGGTCCCCGGTATTTTTGGTGCAACGGGCGCCGTCGCCGTGGCCGGCTTCTGCTGGGGTGACAGGCGGGTGAACCCGTCACCCCCAGGCCCGCGCCCACTTAGGACGAAGGTCATTCATCGACCTTCACGAGCATAACTTGCTCTCAGAAGGAGACGCCGGTAATCTAATCGGTACACTTACTGGTGAACAAAAGGCACTCAGGCTTTCCTCTCGGAGTTGGGAGGTCAGACGGCAGTAGTCGGCGCGAGCGCCAATGCACAAGCTTTAAATGCCACAGGACAGGAACTAGCGCTGTAATGATGCCGGTGGGTCTTTTTCTCGTTTAACTTATAAGGAATTTGATCCAGTAATTTGGAGATAGGTACACAGTTATTTCTATCTATAGATAGGCCCCAGTGATAAAGTAACAGTAGATTTCTATTGTATATCTAGTTAACAATATCTGGGGCTTATTTGATTTAACGTGCCAATAAAACGCTACCTGTATGATAATCTGACATGTTACAATATGATTTTTATCAATTTTTGACGTCCACATAACGTGAGATGTCGCCCCTGTCGAGTCTTGTAAGTTTGAACCTTATGAGTTTTAGATGTTTTTGAAATTGGTGGTTTTGGGGATTTGGATCTTATGAGATTTCAACGTTCTGCAACCATTGGTAGGTATGTCGTTTGCGACTAGACTGTTTTGAGACCAAACAGTCATCATTCTGAAAAAGCTATAGAGGTCCATTTGAATATTTTATTCATAGTTACTTATATGTCCTTTGGCCGTTTATAGAATCAGTTTTGGAACGTGTTTCGGGGGCTTTTTATTTACTTGTACAATATGGTTCTCATTAAGGCTTTTTATTTACTTATGGAACTGGTTCCGATTAACTAAATATAGTATTACATCAGCCGTGAATGGAATTAGTCGAGACGCAGATAGGCCTTGATTTAAAGTTCTTTAATCGTACTTAAATTATAGGTAACCTTGAAAGTTTGGATTAATTCAAGGATGAATTGACGTTTGTCTTTTTTTCACGGTAAAAACTCTCCCCATATCTTTTTCGTAACTTTATCCAATCACGTAAGTCAATACTTTACACTATCTTTACACAATATCTGTTCACATTAGTTAGTTTTTAGTTGTTCCACCGAACTGTATCGCGTTCGGAAATGTTGTGTCAGTAACAGGATAGCGGTTTTCAACCAAGCATTCTGTGCCTGTACAGTTAGTTAACGGTGGTATTCTATTCCATTGTTAATAGTGATTAAAGATTAATTATTCCTTATTATTGTTTCATACGGTAGGATTGAGAAAATCTAGAAAATGGAAACAACACATTATCTGATCGTTTTTCACATAAACTGTTTGTGTTTTTTATGGTCTCAGTTTAAGTAGTTCAACCTGATCGATATTTAATTCGGAGCTTACGTAAGTGCTATTTTTAAATTCAATGTCGTGAAGAAAGTGTGGCCCGTGCCACCACAAATCCGAACTTATTTACTAGTCCTTATAGTAACTACTACTCTACTTGACGGTGGAGACAATGGTGAACATATTTGAGACGTAAACCGAATATATTTAGATGTAGGTTTTTTCTTTGCGTGTGGAAAACCTCTCGGGCTTTATCTTATCGAAGCTACTGGTGAAGTGGCTATGTCGAACCGACAAAAAGCGCACGGTGTTTCGTCACCTCATCCGGTGTGGTTGGGGAATCTGATATTTGCTATAAAGGATTACTACATTATTTCGGTTTATATTTTGTCGATTTTTAGGAAAAGTTTAAATCAGTCTAAGCAGGGTTTCAAACCCTGCTTAGACTAATTTAAACTTTTGCGTTCTTTGCCTTACAGCCTTCGTAAAAATATATTGATAGATGCCCCTCAAAAACAGATATAAGAGGAGAAATTTGGTTCGGGCGAGGTCTGGTATGGTCAAAACATTGCCCCTGTAAGGTAAAGAACGCGGGTTCAAACCCTGTCTAGACTGATTCAAACTATTCCTATTTTAATCGATATGAATATTTAGCATGCAAAACGCTTTAAAATTTCATTCAAATTTATTCTGTGATTTAAAATCACGCCTACATATGTCTTGGGCGACTCGACGTTTGGACTTACCTGCCCGAATTTTTAAGAATTACGGTACTATGAATCACGAGCTAATTGGTGCTAATGCGGTTACCCAATAGAACCATATTTCATTTAATCTTTGCATCTCCTAACTATCCGACATTGGGGTGCTGGTTGGGTAACCTCCACGTCGGCTTCTCCGTTTCTTCCCCCTTTGGACCGCGGTCCTGGGGAGCGGAAGCGGGGGGGCTGGTGCACCCTGGACAACGGCTAACAGACTCCTACCTTGGGAGTTCTGTTGGCCGTTGACAAATAACCCGACGGCTGACCTCACGAGGAGGTCGTGGGATGGCGGGCCTTCAAGGCCCGCGGGAAGGGGTCCGTAGGACACCCTTCCATTCCAACAGCCCTTTTAAGGGCTAGCTGACCCCATTGCACGAGGGGGTCGTGGTATGGCGGGCCTGCAAGGCCCGCGGGGAGGGATCCGTAGGGTTCCTCCCACCTCAACAGCCCTTTTTAGGGCTAGCCGTCGCTCCCGGTACCCCTCTGCTTTAGCAGAGGAGACACGGGAGAGGCGATGGGATCGTTTGATCCGGGGACGGGTTGGCCTACTGCTCGCGCAGGGGCTGACGGGCATTCGTGCCGCCGTCGGCGTTGGGAGAGTTGGCTACTCCCCCGCATCGCGTAACCTCCGAGATATCGACAACGACCTGAGTGCTAGCCACACTCGGGAACGCCGATATCCTGGAGGCCGCGGGGCTTGCCTTAATTGGCCGGCCCACGACAAGGAAAAGTCTGAAAACCCGACAGCGAAGTCGCTTAAAACCTGTGGATACCGGGGGACCTCCACAGTATATACCCCGCTTCCTGGAATGGCCGTCACCCAGGAAGTGTAATCCGAACGGTTCAACTCGTGGGAACATTATGGAGAACTTTACTAAAAACACAAACCAAACCCATCCAAGCGAAACAGTCTGCGCGGAGGTCGCGCAGCACCATGACGCGGAAGTCGCGTCCCAGGCGGTGTCGGAGAACTTCGACACCGCCACTGACAGCCGGGACAGCCGAGACCGAAGCCCGGTGGGTCTACGGACCCGAAGGTCTAAATGGCGGCCGAGGACCGTCAGAAAAAAAAAAGTCCTCACCCAAAAGAAGACGGGGTCGGATTTTGAGCCCACGCTCTCCGACTCGTCTTCCACCAGCGGCACTCACAGCAGCAACGAGATGCTGCGCCCACCCCCGCCCAAACTGGTGGCGGTTAGCCGCCAAAAGGCGCGGGGTGGGGAGACAGGTGCCCCTCAGGCCCGTCCATCACGGGCCTCTGCCCCGGAGGATGTGGTGGCGCCGCCGAGTTCCTCCACCTCGGCGGCGCCCTTGGCCTGTACCGGCGACAGCACCTCCACAGAGGTGATGGAGGCCCTTAAAGGCCTGGCCAAGGCCCAGACCGGGGCTATGAAGCCGGAGGAGGACCGGCTCATGCGGGTGACGTTGCGCCTCGTCGAGCACCATAACCTGCTCAGGGCGGAGCTGGCCAGCGCGCAGCGGGAGCGCGCTGAGCTCAGCAGGCAGCAGGCAGCAGTGCTCGAGGAGACTGGGCGGCAGGCGGCTGAGTACCGCAAGGAGATGGCCAACATGGCGGCTGAAATCGCAGCGCTCCAGGAGGCCATCGCTGCGAAAACTCAGCTGCCTGACGAGCGCGTGACGCCGCCGCCATCTCTGGCGCCGCGGTCGCCGCCGTCGCCACCGTCGCCGCCGGTGCGGTCGAGGTCACCGGTGCGGCCGAGACTGCCGCCTCGGGCGCGGCCGGTGTCGCTGGCGCCACCGCCACCGCCTGTACCGGCGCGTTTACCGGCCCCGCCGCCGTTGCCGCCGCGTCTGCCGGCCCCGCCGCGCCTACCGGCCCCACCGCCGCCGGCGCAGCCGAGGCCCACCAATCCGGTGGAGGCCTGCATGGCGACCATGGCCGCCATGGAAAAGCGGCAGGCGGCGCACGAGGAGTGGACGCGGAGTTGTCTGGAGGCCATCATGGACTCCATCCGTCGTCCACCCCTGGCGCCGCCGAGCGGGGGCTACGCCGGAGCAGTAAAGCGGGGCCCCAGCCGTACGGTGACGGCGGGGACCTCGCAGGAGTCGGCCCGCAGTGTGCCCACTGCGCCTGCTGCTCCGGCCGCTACCGCCGCCTCAGCCGGGAGCGCCCAAGCCAAGGGCAAGGGGAAGGGGAAGGGCAAGGGGAAGACGTCCCAAGTCCCAGCCCCGGCCCCGGCCCCGGCTTCGGTCCCGACTGCCTCCACGAGCTCCGCACCGGCAGGGGGCTGGGAGGTGGTCGGCGAGGCCAGAAAAAGTCGGAACGCCCGTAAAAAGGCAGTCAAAAGGGCCAAGAAGGCCCAAGCTGCTGCGAAGGGTGCGCCAGGAAAGCTGCGCGTCCCCCGTACCACCGCTGTCGTCTTAACGATGACACCGGAGGCGACGGCGAGGGGCGTGCAGTACGTGGACCTGGTGAAACAGGCGAGGGGCCTCATTGATATGAGGGCCCTCGATGTGGCGGGGACTCTCCGAGTGACACACACTCGGACGGGTGCCCGTCTCATCCACGTCCCTGGCGCCTCCAGTGGTCCCAAGGCCGATGCCATTGCGGCTAGGCTGAGGGACACGTTGGATGCGGCCGACGTCCGGGTGTCCAGGCCCACCAAGTGCGCAGAATTGCGCATTTCAGACCTGGACGACTCCATCACGGCCGAAGAGATTCGGGTCACCGTGGCGGAGTCCGGGGGTTGCCCCCTGGAGGCGGTAAAGGTCGGAGCGATCCGCTACGGCCGTCGCGGACAGGGGGCAACAGTTGTCGGCTGCCCCATCGCAGCAGCCCAAAAGGCTGCCGACATGCGGACCCTCGCGGTGGGCGGAGTTGTAGGGGTGCGGGTACGCCTCCTACAGGACCGACCGGCCAGGTGCTTTAGGTGCCTGTCGGTCGGCCACGTGGGAGTGCAGTGCACGGCGGAGGTGACGGTCGGAGACCGTTGCTTCCGCTGCAGCCAACCCGGTCACAGAGCCGGCAATTGCGAAGCTCCGCCGCACTGTTTCAGGTGTGCGGCGGAGGGCAAGCCGGCCGACCATAGGGTTGGCAGTAAGGCCTGCACCCGCGGGGAGCCGCTGCCGCGAGGCGGGCGTTCCGCAACCGGTTCGAGGCGGGATGCGGAGATGGTTCCATAATGGATCCCCAGCTCCGCATCCTGCAGGCGAACGTGGGCCACGGTGTCGATGCTCAGGCCCTTCTGCTCCAGAGCATGGCACAGTGGTCCATACACGTCGCCGCTGTCGCCGATCCATACACTCACCGGCCCCTCGGGCCCGCCTGGGTGGTCGACCTGGATGGATCGGCGGCACTGGTGCATAACGCCGCTGCGGGTGCCCCTCCCCTTGTAGTGATCGCAAGGGAGCATGGCATCGTAGCGGCGCGTGTAGGGGAGATTGCGGTCGTGGCCGTTTATCTCACGCCGGGGTCACACCGACTCATTGGGCAGTATCGGCGGTCGCTGGAGCGGCTGACCGACGTCGTCAATGCCTGTACGCCTCGTCAGGTTCTTGTGCTCGGGGACTTCAACGCCTGGTCTCAGGCTTGGGGTTCCCGGCGCACAAACGCGCGGGGCAGGGCTCTGGAGAGCTGGGCCGATTCTCTCGGCTTAGTTCTCCAGAATCGCGGGGCCGAAGCCACGTATGTGGGCACCTTTGTGGCGGGGGAGCGCAGGTCGATCATAGACCTTTCGTTCGCGAGCGCTTCCCTGTCACTCCGCGTGCGGGACTGGCGTGTCGCCGTGGAGGTGGAGACACTATCGGATCACCGATACGTTCGGTTCGATGTCTCCCCTCCTGCGGGTGATGCGCCGGTCATATCGGCCCAACGCGAGCCGCGCTGGGTGTTGGGGCGACTGAATCGGGAGGACCTCCTGGAGGCCGCCATCGTACAGGCCTGGGCCATTGCGCCGGACAGGCCTGTCGACATAGACGATGAAGCGGCCTGGTTCCGGGAGGCCATGACACGGGTCTGCGATGCGGGTATGCCTAGGGCTCCAGCCTATAATCCGAGGCGTCGGGTCTACTGGTGGAATGCGGAGATCGCGAGGCTGCGTCAAGCCTGCGTGATCACGCACCGCCGGTGGGCTCGACTCCGTAGGAGGCGTAGCCGTACCGCAGATTCGGAGCCCCGACTGGCGGAGCTTAGTTTAGTTTAGTTTAGTTTACCTGGGCTGTTCCGCACTTAGCCTCTTGATTGGGCCATTGTGCGTACCATCTTACCTCTCATTCCAACCAACCCAGATCCTCCCAAAAAGCCAGCAGCCTTTTCAGGTTTCCACATGCTTCCCGGAGTGACGCTGATGACTGGAGGAATTTCGCCCGTTGTGCGGCCACGCTCATGCACTCTGTAAGCACATGCCGTGGCGTTTCTTCTGCCCCCATGCATCCTCTGCATAGGGGGCTGTCCGTCACACCTATTGTAAACAGATGCTTGTTTAGGGGACAGTGACCGGTCAAGATGCCTGTGACCTTGCGGATTTGGTCCCTTTTTAGCCTAATGAGGTTTCGGCTAAACGTTTTTGATGCTACCGGAACTGCATTCTTTGTTTGCCTGCATCCTTCAGTGTTTGTCCATTCTGTTTGATGGATTTCTTCCGTACTCTTTCGTAGCCAAGTTTTGACCTGTGCTTGAGGTATGGGTAGTATTGGTTCCGGTCCATATACTATCGACCCTGATCCTCTCTTGGCCAATTCATCGGCTGCGTCGTTGCCGAGGGAGTTGCTGTGTCCCTTGATCCATTGCAGCGTGACCCTGTTTGTGTTTGCAATGGATTGGAGTGTGTTATGACATTCCAATATGAGGACAGAGGTTATGGTGTTGCTTTGAAGAGCTTGTAGTACGGATGCACTGTCTGAGATAATCTTTATATCTAAATCTCTGACATCTCTGGCGGCAATCGTCTCCGCCGCTCTCGTTATGCCAATACATTCGGCTTGAAATATTGTGCTTAGCTTGTCCAAGGTGGTTGTTATTTTGATATTTAAGTCATTCGAGAAGACGCCTGCTCCGGTACCATATGTGGTTTTGGAGCCGTCTGTGTATATCCTAACTTCTTTGACGCCAGAGCTATCTCTTTTTTCTTCAGAAAGTTGAATATGATACTTCCTTTCGAAGACGTGGTGACATGGTATTCTGTCTATGGGAGCCTCGAGAAGTGGTATCTTCTTTAGGATTCCCTGTAGAATCTTTGAATGCTTTGTTCCAGTATCCCCTTTCCAAAGCCCATTGTTTTTCAGCCTTAAAGCTGCTGCCTTGGCCTCCTCCTGTATGATTAGATGCAGCGGTCTCAGGTTTAGGAGGTGCTCTGGCGGAGCTTCACGAGGGATACAGGGAGGCCCGGAATGCCCTCCGAGCGGAGATCAAGCGGTCTAAGGCCGCTTGTTACCGGGAGCTCCTGGAGACGCTGGAGCGGGACCCATGGGGGCGGCCTTACCTTATGGTAAGAGAAAAGCTGCGCCCCCGGGCCCCTCCGCTGACCCAGGTGCTCGAACCGGCTCTGCTCGGAGGAGTGGTGGAATCCCTGTTCCCGGCGCGAGCGGAACATGTTCCGCCGCAGATGGCTCCGCCGCCTCGGTCGCCTACGGCGCCCAGTGCGGTGATTGACGACGACGTGCCCGAGGTCACTTGGGTAGAACTAGAGCTGGCGGTGCGAAGGCTGAGAGCCAAGAAAAACACCGCCCCGGGACCCGACGGCATTCCAGGCCGCGCGTGGGTCCTAGCTCTAGGGGAAGACGGTCTCGAACCCCGACTGAGAGGGTTCCTCAGCGCATGTTTGGAGCGGGGCCAGTTTCCGAAGATGTGGAGGACGGGGAAACTGGTCCTTATCCGCAAGAAGGGACGCCCGGCGGACGAGCCGTCCGGGTACCGGCCCATAGTGCTGCTCGACGAGGTGGGCAAACTCTTCGAAAGAGTAATTGCCAAGCGCCTCGTCGAGCATCTCTCTAGAGTGGGGCCGGACCTGGCGAATACCCAGTTTGGGTTCCGCCGGTGGCGTTCCACTGTGGATGCCATCATGCGTGTGAGGACTCTGGCGGAGGATGCGGTTGCCCGGGGCGAGGTGATGTTGGCGGTGTCCTTGGACATCTCCAACGCCTTCAACACCTTGCCCTGGAGTTGCATCAGGGAGGCACTCGTGTACCACGGTGTGCCTCTCTACCTCCGCCGCATAGTCGGGGCTTACCTGACGGAGAGAGCCGTCGTCTACCCGAGTTCGACCGGAGTCGGTAGGCGTGAGATGTCGTGCGGTGTCCCACAGGGATCGGTCCTGGGGCCGTTACTGTGGAACATCGGTTACGACTGGGTGCTTCGCGGTGACTTCGCGTACGGTGCCACCGTCACGTGTTATGCGGACGACACGCTGGTGACGGTGAGCGGGGCTACGCACCGCGAGGCAACCCTGAGGGCCACGACCGCGGTTGGCCAAGTCGTCGAGCGGATCCGGCGGCTGGGTCTCGAGGTGGCTCTGCACAAGTCCGAGGCCATGTTCTTTCATGGTCCTCGGCGCAGGCCAGGCCCGGGAGCCAGCCTTACAGTGGGAGGCACTCCCATCGACATCAAGCCCCAGCTGAAATACCTGGGGCTCGTGCTTGACGGTCGATGGGACTTCGGACAACATCTCCGAAGCCTGCGCCCCAAGTTGGTCACCACGGCGAATGCCCTGAGTCGGCTGTTGCCCAACTTGAAGGGCCCAGGGGCCTCCTGCAGGAGACTCTACGCGGGTGTCGTGCGGTCCATGGCCCTATATGGGTGCCCCGTGTGGGCGGACACCCTGGGGGCCAGATTCCTGCCTCTGCTCCGTACGGCGCAGAGGACGATGGCCTCCAGGGCCATCAGGGGATACCGCACGATATCCTTCGAAGCGGCGAGTCTCCTGGCCGGATCGCCACCGTGGATCCTGGAAGCGAGGGCCCTTTCGGCACTATACCAGTTCCGAAAGGAGGCGCGGGAGCGGGGATTCGATCCCGAGCCCGAGGACATTCGGGCCGAGAAATCCCGGCTCCACCAGGTCATGGTGGCCGAGTGGGAGCGACGACTTGGGCAACCACGCGCAGGGCACGCCGTCATTGCGGCGGTAAGGCCCATCATGGGGGAGTGGCTAGAGAGGCCACACGGGAGCCTCTCGTACCGTCAGACGCAGATGATAACCGGGCACGGTTACTTCGGGCGGTATCTGCATCTGATGGGTATTGAGCCAACGCCCGAGTGCCATCACTGCGACGCGAGCGTGGACTCGGGGCTGCACACGCTCACCGAGTGTCCGGCGTTTGAGACGCCGAGGCGGGAGCTTGTGCAGGCCCTGGGGGTGAGAGTGCTCACGCTCTCCACCCTGCTCGCGGCGATGGTCCGCTGCGCGGATGCGTGGGCGGCCAGCGCCTCTTTCTGCGAGCAGGTCATGCTCGCGAAGGAGACAGCAGAGCGGGCGCGGCGCGGTGAGCGAGAAAGACTCGCTGACATCGCTGCTCGCGCCCGAAGGCGGCTCGGGCGTCGGAGGGCGCTTACAGACCTCCGCCCCCCATGAGCGCGGGCCTGAGGGTGACGGGTGGAGCCACCCGTCACCCTAGCAGAAGCAGGCCACGGCGGCGGCGCGCATCGTAGGACGATGCGCGCCTCCCCACACCGGGGTTGAGTCGGGGACGGCGTGGTCCCCACCTCCCGAGGAGGGCCAGACCGAAAGGGATGGCCCTGGGTCAGCCGGGGTGCGAGGGATATGCCGCAAGGCAACCTCACCTTCGGCCTAGCACCACGACCCACAGACGGCGTGCGGTTTAGTCGGTTCGAGTCAGACATAACCCACCCCTCCGGTTCCGGAGGGGCGGGTATCCGTGGGGATTTCCCGCACGTAAAAAAAAAAAAAAAAAAAAAAAAAAAAAAAAAAAAAAAACTATCCGACATTCGTTTTGATTCACTATCCGTTGTTATTTTTTTAAATTTGTTTGGCACTCTGTCACTCAAAGTTGGTAAAATCGGCTAAACTGATTTCACAGTAAATTGTGAACTACGACCTATCGATAAAGCGAACAAAAATCAACAAAAGTAGCATGTGAGTTATAGATGACTTCTCGATTTGGCATCAACATGAACAACAACCATCTATCCGTTTAACCTTAGAGGGCAGTCGGAATCTCTGCATCGCTTCAAAGGCCCACATAAAACCTCCCAGTACGTTCCTACCAGTAAAGTAAATAGTTGGAAATAACTGTAAAACGGTGGTAAAACGCACAATAAACCTCATACGAAGACTTTCGCTGACATTACGGTCATTATCTACGCTACATACCTACAATTACACAGTTATGATGTCACAGTTTCCGCCTTCTCGTACCGTTTAATGTAGTTGCACTAAACTTGTGAAAGAAGCCGACCGTCGCGTCTCATCCTAATGCTCACCGCAATTAGTACATAGGATACTGTACACAATAGGCACTTATTACTTTTAATGTCCACCGTAGATTCTAAATTTGTTTTTAACCGATTTCAATAAATAAGGAGTTTCTCAATTCGTATTTTTATTTTTTGGGTGTATCTGTTTTAAGCTGTCGCCAAAATAATAGGGTTTGTCATCAAAATAGTAAATTTGCCACCATAACCCTCATTTTTTATGCACTTTCGGCCATAACTACCTCGATACAATAAGGACAAATTTGCAAAATTATCTTTACTTAATGCTTCAAAAAATCATATTTGTATGCATGAATATGGGTATTTGCATTGGTCTGGGTGTTTCTATGTATAAAATGTATGCATTTTACAAAAAAAAAAAACTAACTACCTAACTTCTAGATTTCATAACACAAGCTAGTTAAGCTATTCTTGATCTAGATAGCGTTGTGTGAAATGTTGTGGAATTGTGGAATAAAGGAAGGGAAAATGTTATGACCGGTTAATCATTAGTTAATCTTTAGAAAACGCTACTTTAACGTGGGCGGTACATAATCAGTTTTCCTCTTGACCTCTCCAGCTAAGTTTAATTGTCTGCATTAGGAGTGGGTTTACGTGATGCAATAACGGAACCGTTTAATTGCAAGTCTTGCCATTAGGCACGCTACCGTACAGGGTTTGAAGATTCCATGGGATTGGAATGTGGAATTTATATGGTACAGGTATCTATCCCAATTCGGTAGATATTTCGAAAACAATAAATAAAATCAACAGGGTGACCCCGGCCTGACTGCTCACATACCTCCTGCATTTACCTCACATACCATAATCCATATCCATATCCATATTCCATATAATATTATAAATGCGAAAGTAACTCTGTCTGTCTGTCTGTCTGTCTGTCTGTATGTTACGCTTTCACGCCTAAACCACTGAACCGACTTTGATGAAATTTGGTATAGGTGTAGATTAGACCTTGAGAAAGGACATAGGCTATGTTTGGTCGCGATAACCGACATCCACGCGGGCGGAGCCGCGGGCAAAAGCTAGTATCTAATATTTTAGCGTAGTTTCCGGTTACATTCGAAATATTTGACTAGGGGTCTGGATCGCCTTACTATTTCTCCTATTTTTGGTAGGTACTTTATGTGTACATTTCTTATTGTTTTACGTAATTCGGTGAATATTTCGAAAGCAATAAGACAGCCTCCGTGGCGTAGCGGTACTGAACGCGGCCGCTACGCAGGAGGCGCGGGATCGATACCCGTTCAGTGCAAATATTTGTATGCATGAATATGGGTATTTGCATTGGTCTGGTCGTGCCTCAGAGAGCACGTTAAGTCGTCGGTCCCGGTTGTCATACAAACGTCTATGGCAGTCGTTACGGCTAGTTGGAGCCCTCAAAAATCCAACAACTGGTCTAGCTGCAATGCTTCGATATCGCCTTTGGGTTGTGGAGGTCAGATGGCGGTCGCTGCACGGAAAATGTCCAAGTTCAGCCAAATCCGCATTTAGACTGGTAAAAGCGGACCCCAGACTCCAAGTTGAAAAGCTTCGGATGCGACTGGGATTAACGCTAGGATGAAGAATTTCTAAAGCAATCAGAAAATACTGAATACCTGCAATCGATGGTTCCGGAAACCGTACAGCCTGTGGGCGGCCAGCGGATAACCGTTTCACCGGGTCTGCCTGACCGCCGCGCCAACATTTCACATCCTCACTAGTCAGCGGTGGCATCCCAAGCCTTTGGTCTTCCCGCTGACAACACAGAACCCCTCCAGTGAACTCTGGCTACCCTACTCACCGTCGGGAACACAACACAAGGTTATAGACCAGGGTAGAAGCCTTTAAAAGTAATAAAAAGTGAAAAAAAATAATAGTAGGATGAAACCCATTAGAAAAGGAGGGGAATAATATAAAAATGAAAGGAAAAATAAATTACGGGCGATCTGAGGTCGGGAAGGGGATGGGGGTGAGTTTTAAGGGTAAAAAACGGTTTTTCTCGATTTCCGGCAAAACTAAAAGTCCTATGGAAAAAAGTGAAATGGCAAAGTTGTAGGTAATAAAAAGATCTAAAACTTTTGTATCAACACTTTTTTCACATAACCTCAAAATTTATGTGAAAAATTCAAAAAACCAAGATTTTGGTTTTTTATTTTTATCTTTTTCAAAAATTTTTTTTTTTTCATGAAATTTGGTGAAAACTTACCTTTTTATGTCCCAAATACGCTGTAATTTATTTGATTAGAAATATTTATTTTTGCGGCTTATTTTGAATTAATATCGAAAAAGCACCCTAATTTTCAATCGAAAATTCACCCGTCAAAATATCAGCTTGCATCAAAAAGTTGGTATGTTTTCTGTTCGTTGAAATCTCTACTTTCCGATGGTGAAAGAAAAAAAATATGTTACAATAGTAAATCTTCTCAGAAAATGCCAAAAATCGAAAAAGACTCGAATTCGAAATTTCTTTTTTAATTATTATATACAATTTTCAGCTATTTATTAAAATTTACACTTTAATTACTCGAAAAACGTAAGATTACATGTTACAAGTTTACTTCAAAAAAAGAGAAAACTGTTCGAATCTGTATAGGAAGGTAAATACTATCTCTATTTTTATCTGTTTAAATCAACTCACACTTACTTAAACAACTCACACAACCTTACAAAAAATAATTATATCTAAGTATCTGGTTTCGGTGAGATAATCTAACAGGTTTTTAATTAGAATGCAATGTCAATGTCTTTATTAAAACACCCAGATCCTTTGAACTTTGACCTGAACTAGCAGCGACTGTATTTAAGTCCTATTCAGAAACACTTTGGTAAGCAAAAGTATTGCTTCTTTGTGCGATAAGATAGTGGCTAGAATTCAGTATATTTTGGTGTAAGTAGAAAAATGTTAGAATTCGTGTTTACTGACAGCAACTTTTTTAAATATTTGTTCTTCAAAGTAGGTATTACAGGCTGGATGTGGCACAGTACCATCAAATAATTTATTCATGTTGCGTGCGTAGATAAACTGTGTTACGTGTATTTGGTGAGTTTAGCAGTCACTGCCGATTTGACCCCATAATGTGTTACAACGCTTTCCCTGCATACGAAGCAAAGAAGATAATAAATTTAAAATTAAAATGATTCATGAACTCTATGAGAATGAAATAGAGAAAGTAAAAATCAGTTCATTCAGGCCCTGATAGTGTTAATATTTTAATCTTCAATTTAATGGCTCCGAATATTGTGACAATTACATCCATACTTAGAAAACGCGGAACACATCATGCCATCTTGTCGGGGCATCTAAATTATCCTTATTTGAATAGCATCTCACGTCTGCATGACATAATTACGGGTCCACTATAACTCTTACACCCCGAAGGGTGATAGGTCGCTACTTTCAAAGCGCCTGCCGGCAACCGCTCACAACCAGAAGAATCATTTAAGTATTTACTTTACAATACAAGTTTAATTGCAACATCGTTAATACATCTTAATGCTATTGCTCACTTTCGGCATAATGTTTGATTCCAATGTAGTCTTCAAGAGCACATCTGCATGATGCATGTGTTTAAAAAACGACAGACTCGCATCCACTTTTTATAATAATTGTACATTTACTTATTCGTTTTTTTAGGGTTGCCAATTCGTATGTAAGCTGAAAAAATATAAAATTTCTCTCACAGCTATAACGCTTTATGCAAACTTGTAGTATAATAGCACTGTGTGGTGTACTCCATGACAGGGCCACGCAAACGTGATTTATTAGATTCCGTTTTAAATTTCAAATAGTATTACTAAAATAGGAGAAAACATTTTGAACTAGTTGTTTGTTTAGTTTAGAGCAGTGTCACTCGAGAGATAAAATGATGAGAATTAACAATAAGTACTGTGTTTAGTTAATATGGCACATGAAACGAATGACAAATTAATTATGTAAGGCAAATCATCACCATCTTGGCAATGCTCCCAGTTGCATTCGATGCTTTCACCTCGAAGCTAGGGATTCGCTTTCCGTTTTATGTTTGGCTTATTTTAGCCATCATGAAAGTGAGGTCTCAACTTTGAAAGGAAAACCCGTTCCAGAGCCGAGTCTGTTGGTCGGTTGGATTCCAGTACGAAAAACGTATTATGAGCTAGGTATATAATACAGAACCTATGACTGATAACGTATGACATTATTTAAGAAACAATTATTTGACATTTTATTAAACATAATGTATTACAATGTAATAATTTCCTGGACGATACAATAACATTTAACAATACCTTATAATGGCATTCATTTTAGCATATAAGTATAAGTAGGTATAACCTGAAAAAAATTTGTATGTGGCAGAATGTGAGGAAACAAAGCATTCTGTAATATCTCTTGTACCATTTGATTTGAAGCAAAGGGCTGTTGTGTCTGCTTATTTCAGAGGGAGTCAGGCGTGATATAAATCATTTGGAAGACAAAGCTTTAAGTTATAACACCGCCCATTGTAATTACCACATAATGAAGTGTGAAATTGTAAATACAACTTACAGATATGGTGAAAAATATTTTCCTTTCTTGCATTTATCTATACACACACACACACACGCACGCACGCACGCACGCACGCATGCACGCACGCACGTACAAGAAACAAGACGCTTTTCTTATCCAAAATTATGTTGTGACATTTTCTCCTATTTAAAATAATTTTGGTGGTTCCGATGTGACAACCCTGCGATTCTTTGAGTGAGCAGCGATTCATGTCATTATGCAATGAAGTTGAGAAACATTGTCGTGGTCAAGGTGAAGATATTGACCGATTATCAATTATGACGGTCGATATGGGAAGTGTTTTACTTTTATTATCTTTGAAGGAAACGGGGTAACGGGATTGCCCTTCCATAGTGTTTTGTGGATAATGTCGATAAACTCGACCAGTGACTTCTCTATGGGGTTAGGTGTTATTTGGGCCTTGTCATCTTGTCGTCTGTTTGTCCCTGTGGTGGTAGGTATGCCCACCCTCGTAGTACGAAGAACGTATGACGGCTGGTATCTAACCAACTGCTAATGTGTCGAGAGTTATGGGTTCGATCTCCGAATAAATCATAACGCACTGAGCTAGGTCGCCGGTTGATTGAGTTTCCTGCGCACCATATACCAGCGCATCATACTGTACCTATATTAGTGCTATAGGTACTATGAGCACATTACATTGTTAATACCAAGCTTATCACAATTGGGCATAATGCCTCTCCCAATGTGCATCTACACTCGCAGCCTTTTTCCTTCCACTTTCAAAAGACCTATTCGGCAATAAACAAATATAGTTTTTTGTATTTACAGAAGCCTCATTATGTAGTTCTATGAACAAAGTTAAGCAATCTAATATCATATCTCCTAAACAAAATCTTTCTTATTTTCTTATTGTCTTTCAAAAAAGCCAAAAGAATATTTTTTCTTAAGACAAAGATACATTTCTTAACATAACTGTTGGCTTTGGCCGATGGGATATAATGTAATGGGTTCCTTCCGTTACGAACCATAACAAGTTAGACCCTCCTTTGTCCATTGCCTGGACGGGCTTGATCCGTGTCAATGAACTACATTGAGATTACAAGAAAGCGAAAAAGCTAAATTTATTGTCATAAAATTGAGCTTAGGTACGTGGCCATTATTGGCGTTTCGTCTGTTTCTGTTATGTTTTAAGCTTTTCGAATTGAATTATGGAGTTTTAGAGGCGCCAGTATAATAATTAGATTCGACTTTATGGCCATTAAGATTACGAGCTTTTTTATCGAAATACCTAATTCAAGACATGCCGCTTTCTTAAATCCTGGGCTATTATGCTTTATTGCCTTTTAGGCAAAATATTTGAAAAAACATTATGTGGTCTGTGGCTTTCCTCTAAGAGGTGGGAAGACAGACTTCATTCGCTTCTTCAAAAGTCCAAAAATAAGCCAATTCAAAATAACGAAAATTATAAATTGTTCTGGTCGACGCTTCTCGTGACCAGAAGGCTGGCTTCTTTAGGTCAGAGATTAAGCATTGCCACACAACGTGGCTGACACTTTTTGTGATTATTTTTCCTTTTTGTAATCTATTACTTTTTGTGATTATTTTTTCTGTTTGTGATTTACTAATTTCTTTTGACAGAAAATTTGCAGAAAATTAGTGATAGGTTCTATGATTGGCGATATATTATAGGTATGGTATGTTTATTTTGTCTTTTTCTCTGTATATTACGAAGAAAGAAAGAAAGAAAAAGTATTTACTTCTGCTGGCACTCCCGGAGTGCAACCCGTCTTTTTTTTTACTATTGTGTATATTTCGCCGCCAACTAGCTTAATCAGCCGTTCATGGCTCCTCATCTCAGGCTCTTTACTGAAACGCCATTCAATTAACGGCCTGAACGGTGTTCAGCCATTTAATTAAACGGCTAGGTAAATAGCTTGGATCAATGACGTTTAACTACTTGCCTAGCCATTTAATTAAACAGTTATAAAAATGACTTATTTCTGCATGTTTATAAAAAAATCCAAGGCTTAATGCGAGAGCTACGCTCTAACCCTCTATACCGGCTACTTCCGCTTGCCTTCTAACCTAACCTAACCAAGTCGGATTGCGTAGCTATCACAATAAACCTATCACAAATTTTCTGTGAATACACCTCTCTCTAGTAGGTGTAAGTATATGTATGTATGTGATTTTCTATTTTATTTCGAGGTAGTGCCACGTCTTTCGATTGGCCTAAGCATCAGCCAGCCAGGTTATTAAATGTTGTAATAAACGTTACGCCTGAATCATCATCATCAATAAACATTCAGGCCGTTCACTGAATGGCGCAGTTTAGTTTACTACTTTGACTAGCCGATAACAATGTGCAGCGGTATTAGACGTGGCCAGACTGTCCAGCTCATTATTCAGAATCCCTGCAGTCGTTCAGTTCTAGTTCTCACTAGGTCCAGGTATCAAAATATAAACAATTTATAACTTTTTAGATTCCTTATTAAATTTCAAATCAAACTTATTATGCACTAGCTTTTGCCCGCGGCTCCTCCCGCTAGGATGTCGGTTATCGCGACCAAAAAAAGCCTATGTCCTTTCTCGAGGTCTAATCTACCCCTATGCCAAATTTTCGTCAAAATCGGTTCAATGGTTTAGGCGTGAAAGCGTAACATACAGACAGACAGACAGACAGACAGAGTTACTTTCGCATTTATAATATTAGTATAGATTTTACACGTGCAAACGCAACGTGGACTAATATAAATGCGATACTCTCTTGCACATTTGCACTACGCGCCAGCACACTGTGACGTCACAATGTGCTGCCACTTTTTATGGAGCGTTACGATAATAATAAAAAGAAACATAACCCTTTTACGAAAAGAAACCAAACATAAAATTTTAAAAATAACGAACCCATGTCCGTTAAAGAATCTATTAATTGAAGGCTATACTTACCGTAGATAGACTCGTCACACATTTCATCTCTGTTCTGTAGTATATTTGGTCCTCGAGTCCATTCAACTTACGAAACGGAAGATGATCTAAGTAAAGTTTCGGTCTCAGCGGTCATGTCCCAAATAAGTCTTGAGTATTACGAAAGTGGGAAGCGGGAGATTTAAGGGATCGTTTTAGGTTCCATTACACTTTTTCTGCGACGATTACAACGTTCATTGACATCGTTGGGAACGAACATGGACTAATGGACAGTGAAAGAAGCCGGACACTTTGTTTCTTTTTATTGTGATAGTTCGCCCACTGCTGAGTATTTGTTACATAGTAGGCACCTACGAGCAAATATATTCAGCCTACGTTATAATGGACTTTGAAAGACACTGGACATTGATTTTTTCTTTCATTGTTATATCAAATTAAATCAAATCAAATTTTATTTCCATAGGTTACATTAAAGGTGTTGTAATATATTTTTTGGACAGCACATTCTGCCGTGAGGCGCAAAAATATTAAACAATCGGACTTTGTCCTGTCCTTGTCAAAAAAAAAAAATGTATCACAAAATTAATAAATTGTATCGATATTATGAATTAATTATAATGAAAATGTCCGTGCGTAATTAATTAAACTTGGCCCTCTGGCACAGATAACTTAAATCTGTTGGGCTCACTATTCGTTAACATGCTTTATAGATACTTATGAGTAAAAACACTTCAGCCTACGTTTTCCTACGTTCCTTATAAGCTTAATGAGCAATAGGCAGCTTTAAACAGATTAATACTCGTGCCTTATTATCCTCGAAAGGCTTGGTAGATTATATCATAATACCTGTTATACCTGGCGTAAACTAGGTAAACTAAGTAAGGACTAAAGGATTGTAACTTGGATACGTCGTCTCATTCCCTTGTCGACTATTTTTTTTAATCGTAGGCAACAAAGGTTTTGAAACTGGAAGTATGTTAAAAGCGTGACGATAAAAGGCGATTCCGTTGCAACATGTTGGCGTATAAAGCAATACATATAAGTCAGAGTCACCTCCCTTTTACATGTACTTGCTTACAGGAACTTGCTTGCGCCCGAGAAACATAACAGCAGAGCCTTCGCTAATATTATTTCAGCTAATTTAGTTTAATTGGTAGTTTGAGACTCTGATGATATTATACAATATTCAAAGGTTAACATGCTAATATTGAACTATAGCGTGTATATGAAGTAATCAGAACTAAATTTCGTAGAGATAATCAATTATTAACATCATACTGAAAACACGACGTTTGTTGGTTTTAGATTGGAACAAATATTTGACAGAATTTCAATATTTGTTGTACTTAATTAAATCTCTAGGGTTCAATTTTCTGTTAATAAATTTACAGTACCAGCATTCTCGAAATATGTCTAAGGCTTGCCTTGCTAAGATTAGTCCATCAAGCTATGTTAGTCACCCTGATTAACAAAATAATGACACATAGCTAGTGTTTATAATTATAACGTAAGCTAAATATGTAGGTATGGGCTTGATGACGCTTGTTTTTTCTTTGATGTTCGGCTAATGTGCTGCGATAATGTGGCCGAGGGGGGTTGGGCTGGTGACGTAATCACTCGTGTTGATCACTTACACTGACGCCACGCCACGCCACCCCCTGTTTCATTATAATTATGGAATTATTAGGCTTCATTATTATAGAATTTCTATTCTGTTTGGATTTGAAATATCGTCAACAGACATCATCTTAGTTTCGTAAATAAAATAGATTGTTACTTAAGACATTTTTTTTCTTAGAATAAGTGACTCTACTTATAAGAACAAAAATCTAGTGTATTTGAAAATGTTTAAAAAAAATCCATGGCATTCTTCACCTCGCCTTCCCTTCGTCTGATGGTAAGCTGAAGACCAAATCCAAGGAAGGAGGGTCACCATTACAGACACTTACCATGTTAAAAATGGTGGCACTGAGCTTGACGGCCTCATCAAATGCTTTCCGCTTTAGGGACCCCGGACTGTAGGAAGAAGGAAACACGTGACGTGAGCTGGCAGGCTGGCCAATTTAGCTAAGTACCTTTTTTTGTGAAGAAATCCCCTAGACCCGTACTGGCAACGAGCAAATTACGATACATACGTCTTATGACGATGCACTGCATGTACGTTTTATAAGTATCGTTTTATCCTGATTTTTTCCTTTTTTCTTTAATAAATTTAGGTTTAAATATTACTTATGAGCTCATGAGGGCATATAATAGGTATATGCAACAACGAGGTACCCTTTTGAAAAAGAAAACAAAACTTCGCCCAGTCTATCGTCTTTGTTCGGCAAGCTTTGTCTGGGACGTCCAATTGCATCCTACCATATCTACATATATCGTTCTTTAGTTTTTGGTTTGTTGAAAAAAAAAGACGGGTTACACTCCGGGAGTGCCGGCAGAAGTGAAAACTTTTTCTTCGTTATGTACAGAGAAAAGGATAAAAAGAACACACCATACCATACCTATAATATAGCGCCAATCACAGAACCTATCACTAATTTCTGTCAGAAGAAATTAATGTATTACAAAAAATAAAAATAATCACAAAAAGTGTCAGAAGCCCAGGTTCGAACCCGGTACTATCTGAAACCATAAGGACACAGTCGAAGCGCTTACCGCTAGGCTACGAAGCTTTTTAACGCACCTAACAAAATAAACAATCTGTAGCTGTTGCAATGTTGTATGACGTCAGTCGTCGGTTACGGTTCAAAGGTCAAGTAATCCTGACGCGAGTTTAACACTTTTTACCCATCCAAAGCCGCTAAAGAAGTTTTAACTTCAAAAAAAATTAAAATGAATAAATAAAATAAATATGTAGATAAATTTAAATGGCAGACGAACCACTACTAAAGACTTATGCCCGTTTGCACTAAACTCTACTTAGGTTAATCCTTGTAAAGTGACTCCTAAGTCTAAGATAATCTTAAGTTTATTTTCAATTGCACCAACATATTTACGAAAGGGCATTCCTAACTTAAGATAAGCCTAGTAAAGCGAATGAAGGTGTAAATGAACGAATGAATTAGCCAAAAGTCTATGATAATTGAGCGATTGTCTATGATTTCTTTAACGATCTCGTTGGAATTTTGGCGCGAACGCGAGAAAGCGCACATCGCAGTATTATTTTATTTTTTGAAATTGGTGTGAATTCGAGTTTTTATGTGTAAAAATGGTGGATTATTAGACATAACGTCTTGGACAATTCACACAAGTGTAGGAAAGTGGGATTAACTTTACTGAAGCAGAAATCATCACTCATCGTCATCGTCATGAAAAAATATTGTATTGAAGATATTTAAGGTTTAGGCTGATGGCTTTGTGCCAAGCCCCAATAAATAATAACAAAAAAAACGATCTCGTCTCGTCAGTCAAGTCGCGTAAGTCACGTTGTATTTAAATTTATTTAAATTTAGATTATTTATTTATTTAGATTAATATCATGTGCCAAACAGTACATATAAATACCGGACATTGATTGACAACTGTCAAAAAAATAGGGTTAGGAGATTCTTAAAACGTTATGACTTACTTATTCGGTGTCATAAGAATTAAGATTGACTTAGCGTGTTTAGGAGTATCTTAGGGTTGGTGCAATGCATTTTCTTGTTAAGAGTGTCTTATATACCTTAGGCATCAGGTTAAGATACTCTTAAGTTCAGTGCAAACGGGCATTAGGCTCGTATTCTAGAACGATACTCAGTGTTGAAACTAGATTTATAACCAGATCTGAGGCCATTGTATTCTAAACTAGCTGACCCGCCTTGGCTTTTCCCGTGGCATACTTCAACCCCGTAGCACCCCTAAGCCATTATGCGTCACTCTTGAACTCTATGAAATGGTATTAAAGATCAAATTGACTTTTAATTTTCATTACGAATCGTTTGTATAGGAGTATAGAAAAGTTTTGCTTGTAGACTTTCAGGCAATTTCTTAAATTTTTCTTTGCGTAGGAACCATCCTCGTACTGCAAGGAATATTCTAAAAAAAAATTGCGAAGTCAGTTCAGCTGTTCTCGAAATTTGCGCTTAGCAACACATTTACCGATTCATTTTTATATTATAGATGACAGTTCAAATTTCATTGTGAGAGTTGATTCACAACTGATAGTTATTCTGTAATATGGGCCTTGGTTATATTTTTATAATTTTTATTAGACGCCCAATTATAATTTCGGTATTCATTCAGATCACACAGCAACATTTATGAACTTCAGTCATGAATTTTTAGCCACAATATCAAGACAATAGATAGGTAAAACTGTATGAGAAAAGAATCTTCTAATGACATGACATGACTGCATTTCCATCGACATTTTACAAAATATAAAGAAATGACATTAAGTAATTCCTTAGCAAGTAGGTACTTATTTATTGAAGAAAATTGCGCCATTATTCATGTCTCCAATGCTGATGTTGGAGAATCCACTTAATGGGAGTAACGTGACCAAATTGCGGACCAAGTGAAATTTATTTTAAGTCATGAATAATTTCCTAAAAACAAGACAGTTGCGTTACTGAACCAATTTCAAGTTATTAATAACAGATTATTATATATTATTATATCTCTCATGACAATCATAACATTTGTATAGATATAAATGTGGATCTTTTGTGATGTAGATCGTAGAATATTTTTTTCTCTATCATCACTACATACCTAGTATAAAACAAAGTCACTTTCTCTGTCCCTATATCCCTTTGTATGCTTAAATCTTTAAAACTACGCAACGGATTTTGATGCGGTTTTTTTTAATAGATAGAGTGATTCAAGAGGATTGTTTATATGTATAATACATGTTTAATATAGTAGAGGGTGTAGCAGGAACGGGATCTGACGCCACGAGGGCGGAAAAATATTGGCGGTACGAAGTTCGCCGGGTCAGCTAGTTACACATGAAGGTCGAAGAATTGTAACGCTGGTACATTCTATAATATGAAATAATTATTCATTATTATGTATATTCCAAGACGTACTACAGATTAAGAGCTATCTTTTTTTTTCTTTTTTTTTTACGTGCGTGAAATCCCCACGGATACACGAATCCTCCCCCTCCGCCTCCGGAGGGGGAGGTTATGTCGGACTCGAACCGACTAAACCGCACGCCGTCTCTGGGTCGTAGTGCTAGGCCGAAGGTGAGGTTGTCATGCGACATATCCCTCGCACCCCGGCTGACCCAGGATTAAGAGCTATCAATACATATAATGGGTAATAGAATGAGGATGAAAGTTTTTGCAGTAGTACCATTTTTTTTATATATATAACATGTCAATTTGACTTCACCTCGCTGATGGTAAACCTAAGGTAGTCTCAGGAAACAGGGTCACCATTACATACACGTACCATGTTAACAATGGTGGCATCATCAGATGCTTTTTCACGCCCCCCTTAAACTGTAGGAAACATGTGAGCTGGCAAGGTGTTCCAGGTCTTAATGGTGCGAGAAATAAAAGAGTCACCGAACCGCTTGGTGCTTTAAAGAATATTCTGCACTGTATGCGGGTGACATCTAAACCCTGCTTGTGTTGTCCTGTGTCCTCCACAGGACAACACGAGCAGGGCAAGGGAAGGGTGGGACTAATTGGAAGATCTCATTATAACATTCACCGTGGTAGAGACGGTATACACTAACCTCCTAGAATAGAGTCAATATAAATAAATATTCATTAAAATACAAAATTAAGTAGTGGCACTTAGCACGAACCAGAATTATAAGGGTGCTGTGTCGAATCAAATTAATTTCTTTTGTCGCTTTTAACATCCGATTTCAATTATAGTATTGCCAACTCGTCCAATTTGCTTCTCATTAAATTCATTGCAGGTGCCAAGGCGATTCCAAAATTAATTGGAATCACTGAGTGTCTTACTCAGCGTGTTCGTGATTACAGTATACCCTGGAGTCACTCATGCACCTTCAAGTAGACGTCAGTTTTTTAATGACTAAGACTGCAAATAAGATCATAGACAATCAGATGTATCACACACGGATCTTTTGGGCGATATTTTTATGGGCGAAAAATTAAAACTCAATTCAATTTACTGATATCGATTTACCGTTCATTTGACTATGAAATAACGTTGTCAAATGCAACAATTGCGAAAAGCCTTCTAACCGTCGCGACGCGTCGTTTGCAATCGATCTTGTAGGAAGCTGGGACGTGTCTGCAATTAATCTCTTATATAAAATTCGTTCAAATTCGACCACATTTTGCCTGACTTGCGAATCGAAGCTACCAATGCGCAACATACCTCCGTGGCATATCCAAAGCTAGTAGCTTTAATGTGTCTTCGAAATACGAAGCGTCTATAATCACCAGTAGTCGCTCATCACCTTGTACCCAATATATAAAGCAATAAATAAAGCATCAACCAGAATATTCAGTTCTCACTAAATCCATAAATCCCGAGTATTCCAATATCAATATTCATATCTTTTCAATAAATATGTATAGATATATACTTAATAGAAATTCCTTTTAATATAATTCAGGCAAAAGAAGCTCAAACAACAAATATTACCGAATCTTTGTGCTCAGCTTAAGATTAATATTGTACTTTGTATTAAATTATAGCGGGTAAAGAGGGCATAAAAAGGTCAGTGGGAGATCTCTTCCCCATGTTAGATCGTTAACCTTTATGTGGGCTGTGCAAACTCGACTTTTTATTACGTATCCAATGATTCTGTAATCTCTTTAATGATTTGAGGCTCGGAATATATCGCTTGAGTGTCATGTTGCTGTGTGAATGTTTAATAGAATTCGCAACGTGATAAGCCACTAATTGACATTAAGGTCCGTATTTCAGAACAACGCTCAGTTGTGGGTCGTCTCTCACAATGACATTAGAACTGTTATCTAGAATACAATCTCAGATTTAGTCGTAAATCGATATTCAGGACTGAGTATCGTTCTGGATTACGGGCCTTCAGTGGCGAGGGTTCCCCACAACACTATTCCTGCCGGCTTGCTCTGCAAATGGAAGCCGTTGCAGAATTGTTTACATTTGCACTGAAACATTTCCACCGACTTGTCTTTTGAAAATTTTCTCCCTTCGCCACTGTGGGCCTTAGTTTTCTATTTTATTCTCTGTTGAAAATGATGCGGAATGACGTCACTCTTTTGTGTGATATGATTGGTCGTAAAATGTGAGTTTTAGCGACACGAGTTCCCACGAGGCTTAATGGCACTTCCTTGTCACTAATTCTATTATATTTCGTGATTTGAGATAGGTTTTTTTATTGTTTCACTAGTTGTGCCCGCTACTTCGTCCGTGTGGAGTTATATTTTTTTTTGCACGGACCTCTTAACTTTTTAAAGTCTAAAGTAGCCTTAGTTACGCCTTACAACAATAGCTATCTGCAGCAAAAATCTACCCAGCCAATTCGGAATTCAGAATTACCTATTATAAACATACAAAAACACAAACATAAAAATGGCTTTTTTATTTCTAATAATAGGTATCGTACATTATACTTATGAAAAGGATGTTATTTTAAGACACAAACAGACATTTTATTTCTATTTATATCCGTATAACTGTGTAGACACATTCTATTTCCTTATTATACCTATTTGAAATGTGAAAGTTTACAATACATCCTTAAAGGATGTTGGATAATTAACACTTTATACGACCGACCTATACCTAAATATCGTGAGAAAAAAACATGCATTCATACATTCTTGATGACATGAATGTTTTCGAAGGTTTGGCATGTCTGCCAATGGGCTCTAGGCTAGCGAAGTGGACTATGACCATTGAGCAGCGACACGCTTAAAAAAGCTGATATTATTTATATTATTAGACTTAGAATGAGAACACTACCCAATTACAGCGTGTACCGAATGACGTCAGACTTACGACTAACTGAGAAAATAGGCTTCCATAATGCATACTTATCAATACAAATTTTTCGTAAATATGCATACGAAAAAATTCAAATAGGTATCTGACGTTGAAAGCCAAAAAGGGAGGAATGGGTACTATGGTACACATTGGAAGCAGGCTATGTCCAGCCGTGGGCTACATTATATAATATCTAATTAATTTTCGTCATCAATACTCAAGCATGTATATATAGGTATAGATAATGACGAAAGAAGATAAGAAGAAGATAATACTAAACTGTATAAAAGTTCCGATAATATAGATGACTGAGAAAAAAAGTTAATACAAATCAATAATATTTAATAACGAGGTATTTTATTAGTAATCTTCCCAGTGTGCGTTCGCGCAGCGGAATGTTGTTGAATTTAAAGATTTTAATTATGCAGATATTTAGTGTATGACGTCGTGTAATTGTGTATGTTAAAAAAAATTGTGCATGCAGCCATTGTGGAGAAATTCGCTAAAAACTGATTCCGCTGGGCGAACGTTGTCCTGGCGGAACTTTTTTCTAATCCAAGGACTTAGAAGAAAAGAAATGTGTCCAAAAATTAGTGTGTATTTGTGTGTAATTGTGTATGTATGAATAAAATTAGTGCATGCATAAACTTCGGAGAAATTCAAGTTTCCGCTACGCGAACGTTTGGCCATTAGCTAGTTTTCATATAAAGCTCTTATATAGAGAGCTGTAGATTTTTACATAGGTTGATTTGAATTTGTTTAAATTTGTTTAAAAAACAGATTTAGAAGAAATCGTAGGGTTTAAAAGATAAAAATGTAAACGTGAAATATGCTCATTAGGTCTTAGTTCGTGAAGTAGCCACTTTGGGGTCTAGATTTTCACGTTTATACAAACCTTGTAAGTGTCTGCAACATGTTGCCAAGTATCAATGATAGTTCGTTAGTAATTAATGAGTTATAGGACAATTTACCATGAATAGACCACGGTTTGCAAAGCAGTCAAATATCAAGACGTTCTAAAGTAATTGCATAGTAAAATGTATTCTAATAATTAGTGTATTAATTCAACTACTCACATGCAAAATTTCATCTCATTAAATTCAGTAATTAAAGAGAAACAATTAAAATACTGACAAAGCATCGAAAACCTACATAACCCGACCAAGTTCGGATGGCTACAAAAAAGCGACCGTGCCATATTTCTAAGTAACGTTCTTAACCTTCCAGTATAGTATTTATTAATATGGTACAGTTGCGTACACAAGCGTTAGGAAAAAATAAAACAATTGCATTTCTAGAATGAAAAATATTTTTTTAATAATACCGCCCCTATCTGCGTTAAGAATAAATCTTCAATTAACAAGTTCTAATTAAACATCAGCTTCTCACTATCACTCACTCAATATACCTACCACATAATTATTTTAAGCTTCACTGTTACACTATAACATTAATAACACACTGTCAATATTATTATTACGGATACATAGCAAATAGCAAATAGCAAAACAACAGCGCATACGCACATTGTCCTTGAGTGCAAATTTGTGAATGGGGATAAAACAAAACCAGGTTCAAGTTCAACAGCAAACGAATACGCGCAGGCCGTGGCTTACGTGAGTTATGAAAACATATTGCGCTCTCTTTTCTTCAAGGATGGAAGTACCGTTTCAAGAGGTAAGCCGCCTCTATCGCTCGTTGCGCGCAGTGCGTTGTCTGTTTTTTCACACTAGCATAATATTTTTGATCAATTCCTAACTACAATACTTAGACTATTTAATCAAAGGACTAGCCTTAAGTGTACCGCTTCGAACAAGATAATTCTGAATATTTTGGTGGGGTGCGCGGGAACACGCCCACTTACATAAGTCCAGTACAACGGTAATATCATATAAAAAAAGCTATAAAGTAGCTACGTAAATAGTACTTACTGTCATAGTCAAATACATTTAAAAAATCATGTGTAGAAAAATAAATGACCTATAAATTATATCAAAACAATTGTGTTATCACCTGTACCAATTAAATACCGGTATTATACTGTAAATTTTAGAATGTTACCTAGATATATTGAGCGGCCGCTTTTTTATATCTATCCGAATTTGGTCGGGTTATGTAAGTTTTCGATGCATTGTAAGTATTTTAATTGTTCCTCTTTAATTAATGAATTTAATGAGATGAAATTTTGCATGCAGGTAGTTGAATTAATACACTAATTATTGGAACACATTTTACTATGCAATTACTTTAGAACGTCTTGATATTTGACTGCTTTGCAAACAGTGATCTACTCATGGTAAATTGTCCTATAACTCATTAATTACTAACGAACCATCATTGATACTTGGCAACATGTTGCAGACACTTACAAGGTTTGTATAAACGTGAAAATCTAGACCCCAAAGTGGCTACTTCACGAACTAAGACCTAATGAGCGTATTTCACGTTTATATTTTTAACTTTTAAACCCTACGATTTCTTCTAAATCTGTTTTTTAAACAAATTTAAACAAATTCAAAACAACCTATATAAAAATCTACAGCTCTCTATATAAGAGCTTTATATGAAAACTAGCTAATGGCCAAACGTTCGCGTAGCGGAAACTTGAATTTCTCCGAAGTTTATGCATGCACTAATTTTATTCATACATACACAATTACACACAAATACACACTAATTTTTGGACACATTTCTTTTCTTCTAAGTCCATGGATTAGAAAAAAGTTCCGCCAGGACAACGTTCGCCCAGCGGAATCAGTTTTTAGCGAATTTCTCCACAATGGCTGCATGCACAAATTTTTTTTTAACATACACAATTACACGACGTCATACACTAAATATCTGCATAATTAAAATCTTTAAATTCAACAACATTCCGCTGCGCGAACGCACACATCTTCCCAATCTTCGGGTCCTAAGAGCTATAGCGTAATGTTAAATAGCCTATACCTAATCTTCCCTGCGAACAGGGCTATCAAACAGTATTTTTTTAATGGCACTAGTGGTTCCATTATTTATTTTAAACAAACAAATTTGTTATCTCCATTATGAGTAGGTACCTCAGAGCATTATTGCTCTGAGATGAGTACCTATGAGTACAGATTATAAACATTTATATTTGTTGTTTTCACGGCCCATCTGTCGTAGGTTCACTAGATGTATATTACCAAACTACGATGATTTATGTATATAGGTTTAAAGCGAATTTATTCACTCTCAAGCAAGTGCTGCTCTGAGGTTGAAACTCCGGAGGTCCCTTATCTGCCTCGTTTGTCCTCCGGGAAGCTCTTTAGCGCGATATGGGAATTCTAGTCTCGGAGCTCTCATGACAAGCCCCTCCTTTATGAGGAAATCACGCCGCCGTCTGATGCCAAACTTGTATGTAGTCGTTACGTGATGTATAGATAGATAATCAGTGTTGTTATAGAGCTTGTAAAGATACGAAACAAGGTCGTTGTACTATTATGTAAACATTATTTACATGCGTTGTACACTAGCAATTGTGCTAATATCTCCTGATAGCCATAAATGAAACAATAAACGTAATCTAAATAGAAAATAGATTCCAGACTCCGAGGTGAAACCCTCAGGCTAAGTAGCACAAATCCAAAAACATTGAAACTTTTTACAGTTACAGCAATTCGTCTGTAGAATGCACCCATGCAACCCGTGAAAATTAGGCAAATATTAGTGAATGAACATTGCCTAACGTTTAAATGGTCTTAGAATACAATAAATAGCCTGTAAATGTCTAGCTTTACTATAGTGCAAGCGAGTTGGTATATTTATATTATAAGAATTCTTCGTCACTAAACGTCAGCAATTAAAACTAGATTCGTCGCGACACCACTGTGTGTACGACTTTATTACTACACGCAGGTATATCGTTTTGAACACACGAAAGAAAACAATTTAGATTGTTATCAACAAATAGTGCCCATATGCTATTTGGGTGTTAAATGTACAGTAGTAGACGCTATATTATAACTAATCGATATGTATGCATGCCCGTATGTACCTAATAATATGCATAGTCCCAGCCATTTGTTTCACTGACATACCTATGTATAAATTATGCAAAAATTATTCCATGAAGTATTTTTTAACGTTTCCATTTCCTTGTTTCAGGTAATTAAGTCAACAGAAAACTTCAAAAGGTTATTTTTTACACGAAGATCTTGTAACCGTATGTACAGTCATTAATTCGGTTTTATATTTCGCTTTTAACAGCATTATTGCGGCAATGCCCAATTTCAGTGGTTCGAGCAATATTTTCGTGTGATCTGTTTTACGAGCAACATAAAAAACAACCCGGAACACGCCTATGGTTGTTATTGTGTAGGTACTCGCGATTGGTATTGTACTAAACGAGGGAGGGTATATCGCGCTTTTCTTTGAAATATGAAACGACAGTGGTTAATTCCTTCAAACATTTTCCGAATGGAAAAATTCACTCAGCCCGCAGCCGCAAGCGATTACTTCTCTTTAGATAGTGACACGCCGAGGGTGGCGGGTCTGTGGGGACGGCTTGTGGAATTGTCCACATAAATAATCGAGAGCTTACGAACTCACCCGGCCGAGCACACTCAAGAATATCATGGAAACTTTGCACCAAATTGATCGCGAAACGTAACTCGCTAATGGCGTGCAGAGCCGCTTATAATGGACAATTTTAATGCCACCCACCAATTTCGAAGGGATGCCTTTGCATTTAAGACAGTTTTAAAATAAATTGATCGTATTATTGCAAAGGACCGCTTCCTGTGGGAGTATTTGCGTGCAGCTCAAGGCTGTCGATTTAATTCAATGCGTTCTCGCCGATATGTACGCTACTTGTACACAAATACGCAATTGATTTGTGGATGTTCTCGTGCGGCGAGTCGAGATCATAAATTTGGGTGTGCGGATCCCTGAAGCATAAATCGACAATTGTCCTGTCAACGTGTGGGCGCCGCCGCTGGCTGCTCGCCACCTCGCCAGCTACACAATGTCCATTACATATCACCCGATTCAATCTTTTAACCGACCTCTGTATAAATTAGGGAATTCAAGATGGGATTTTTTATGGATAACACTAACTTTTGCTTGGGGCTGAAGAGAGCGCCCGACGCTCGAGATACATTTTGATTTAGTCCTAAACAAAGTTTGAGGTAGAAAGACACTTGATTGAGAGCACAGATATCCTTGATATCCGTGATTGAGAGCCTCTCGCGCATACATGGTTACAATGTAGTACACTCGACAAAATCGATAGTATCCCACCTTTACATACAACTTTATATGTAAAGGTGGGATACTTTCGATTTTGTCGACTGTAGGTACCTACTTACATACTAAATATATCAAAATGAATGGAAAAGCTCTACTAATTTGAACTTATTAAAGAATATACAATTTTAAACATCTAGCTTAGTGGTTAAGGAGGCGGCCTTACGATCGAGAGGTCCCGGGTTCGAATCCTGGCCATTACACTACCGACGTAAACCCACTCTTCGCACAAGCAATTTAGCTTAGTTGGAGCGGTTAGAGGGAATATTAGTAATTTCGATAATTTTGGTTGCTAATATTCTTTAAAAAAAACATCGACTTAACTCGAAGGTTTAAAATAAAACAGATATCCCTTTCAAACAACGGTGAGTACCGATTTCTCGGATCGTTAGCACTTGTGAAGTGTAATCGGGGTATTCCATTATACGGACAATTTCACTGTTATCATCTTAAAGTCTGATCGATAAGATCCTTTATGCTTCCCTAGATTAATTTCATGTTTTTGTAAATCCTCATATGGACATTTCTGTCTATGTGCAATAGCACATTATTCATGAACCCACTCCTAGCACAAGCAATTTAGCTTAGTTGGAGGGGTTAGAGCGAATACTCGTATTAGTTATTTCGATTGCCAATATTCTTTTTTTATATCAAAAAAGATTGCCAATAATCTTTTTATAAAAAAAACTAAAAACAGTATATCACAAATTCTATTGAATGACTCATTAATTGAGGCCAGGCCTCTCGCACTCGAGTCAAATAACTGTTAAATTATGAAACCTACAAATTAATATTAACTTAACTTCAGACCATGGTATTGACTGTTCAAGTCAAAGTCAAAGATATTTTTATTCAATATGGAACAGCATGGTGGTTCCTTATTGACGTCATTAATGAATTCTAATTAACCTAAGTTTACCACCGCTTCCAAGGCGCTGGTGGAGAAGAAACGGCGCAACAAACTGCACAGCGGCATTTTTTCCGACGTCAAATTACAATATTTATATCCTCAAGGCTAAATGTTAACGAATCTACATTTGTCTCGTGTCTTAACATTACAGTATTAAAAAAAAAAGTTAACGTAAGTTAAAATATTACAATAAGTTCAGTATTATGCCGTAACTACAGCATTTTAGGAGGTGCCTGCACCATACTCAAGCACGGCTTTGTCTTTAAGATTGTAGTCATATATTATGTCCTATAGTATGATTTTTCGTTCCGAAGCAACAGCGCGTGGGGTTCAGCCCGTTCATTCGCCTAACATTTGTGTTGGAGCTTTAGTAAACATTAGTAGTAATTAATAGAGAATTAAGACTGGTAAGTGTAACCTGGCGAGTACCAGTGGCGAGGGGCCCCTATAACCCAATTCCTGCCGGCTTGCACTGCAAAGGGAAACTGCGGTCGAGATTTTCAATTTATACTAATTTAGTAACTGTATTCAGTAGGTACGTATATGGAATTCAGAACAAACATCCAGAATTACCTACAACATTGCATTACAAGGTTTCTTTTTCACCGGCTTCCCGTTTGAAAATTTTCGTCTTTCACCTCTGATGAGTACCTACATTATACCATAAGCTTCCGTAAGTCTATAGGATTGTGTATGCAGGATTTCCATACTTATTCTGAATTGGCATTGACTATTCGGTCCCTTGACTAAATGATCTAGTATGTAGTATGCACACATTAGCTCAAAATAACTTCTCATTCAAAAGATATAAAGCGCTTTAACCATTAATGAATTAAATCACTATAAGAATATAATTTCAAATCTTGTCAAGATTATCGAAAACTAACCGTTATAAGATATTGGAGTTTAATATTTAATAACGATACAATGTAGCTTACTTTCATATTATTCGAGAAACAATTCTACTGAAACTACTTTGAATTCTTAGCAAATACCAGATTTGCTAAGAATTTCCTAATAGAATAATTCAATAACGTGGCTCGACTGCCGATTATTATATTTATGTCTATGTGTCTATGAAATAGCTATGAAAATGGCTTTTTTCTGTATGGTTATAAAACAAAAACTCAATAATTTTCTGTGAATACACCTCTGCCCACCCCCTCGGGGATTTACAGGCATGAGAATATGTATGTATGCTATTTTCTGTTTTAATTAGGGGTGGTGCCCCATTTTACAAATGGCCTAAGCATTAGCCAGCCAGGTGATTAAATGTTTGTACATAAGGGTTGAATATCATACCGACCGTTCATTAAATGGTGCCGTTTATTTAACAGCCTAGGCAGTTAATTGAAAGGTATTATATTATTTATAATTTTTATCCATATAGGCATAACAGTTGACAAATTAGTGGTGATATATTTGAATAATATTTATATCTTATCGATCTAGAAATAATGTTTTAATAACAACCTAACATTGATTGAACAGACTGATTACACTATCCCTACCCTATTAAATAATATATGCCTATTGTTTGACTTGATGACATGATCTCGTCAATCATGTTTTCAAAGTCTTCGCTTTACTATTTCACCGTAAGTAAGTATATGCATGTATTAAACGATAGAAGTGGCTTAACATTTTTTTATATCGCTCGGGAGGCACACAAGCAGAAGGCCCACCTGATGGAAAATGGTTACCGTGGCTTATGGATGTGTGCAAAAACAGGAGAGCCATCACTCGTGCAAATAAAAAAACTATATGCCAGCAATAAAATAAAATTTGATGTCTCATCAACAATACGAACCATTGTCACAGAAACAATAATAGTACTTCGACCATTATTGAATTACGCCATCACGCCATCTTGAAGGTATTTCATTATGTGAAAGTACAATCTTATTTCATACAATGACGAGCCTCACAATATTTGTCGAAATGTTATTTACTTTCTCAGGAATGGCAAATAAGAATATGCGGGCGTAAACATACCGTCCGTCCCGGGCGTAAACACCACCCTTCCCGACTTCTCAAGCTTGAGTGCCAAGTACTTACTCAACTGCTAGAAACGTTGGATACACGTTATAACTTAATTTTTTGTTTTAAAAAAGAATATTAGCAAACTACTAAAATGCCGTCTAACCCCTCCGACTAAGCTAAACTGCTTGTGCTAGGAATGGGTTCACGTCGGTAGTATAATGGCCAGGATTCGAACCCTGGACCTCTCGATCGTAAGGCCGACTCCTTAACCACTAAGCTACCGACGCTTGAATTATAACCGAATACATACTTACATAATTAATGATCATATGATAGGTATTTATCAACTAATAATTCTTGTTGTACTAAAATGTAGCAAATGATCTTTTGGCGTACCATTATAATACTTTTGGGATGTACACGTACATAGCGCACAAGGACGGTCCCGGGAGTAAGCACCACCCTTCCCGACTTCCCGAGCTGTAGTGCCAAGTACTTACTCAACTGCTAGAAACGTTAGACACTTATATAACTATAATCGAATACACACTTACATATTTAATGATCATATGATAGGTATCCATCAACTAATAATTCTTATTGTACTAAATCTTTTGGCGTACCTACCAGTATAATACGTTTGGGATGTACAGTATGTACAGACATTATTTTATTGATATTGTATTGACTGGATGCGGAAGGCGGAGGATCGTACGAAATATCGCATATTGGGAGAGGCCTATGTTCAGCAGAGGACTGCAGTAGGCTAATTGATTGTATAAACATTGTTGATTTTGAAATATGAAGTCAAACTCAAAGATTTTCACTACATAGTATAAAACAAAGTCGCTTTCTCTGTCCCTATATCTCTTTGTATGCTTAAATCTTTAAAACTACGCAACGGATTTTGATGCGGTTTTTTTAATAAATAGAGTGATTCAAGAGGAAGGTTTATATGTAAAATACATGTTTAATATAGTAGAGGGTGCAGCGGGAACGGGATCTGACGCCACGCGGGCGGAAAAATATTGGCGGTACGAAGATCGCCGGGTCAGCTAGTTATTCAATATAGAACAATATTGTTGTTTCTTATTGACCTTATTAATAATTAGGCTAAGTTTACCACCGCTTCCAAGGCGCTGGTGGAGAAGAAACGGCGCCACAAACTCTACTGCGGCATTTTTTATATGATTTCCTTAAACGATGAGTTTTATAATAAACTTCTAGCAGGCTGCATCCCGTAGTCTCATACTGACCTTTAGACATTCGTGATCTTTCATTTGGTTAGATTAATTAGTTCAATTCTTTTAAAGATATTGTATTAGTTTTATTGTTAATACAGTTTTTATTCATACGTCTCAAATTCTCGAATATCATTACGGCAATCCCATTTGAGTGTTTTATATTTCCTACTCTCGGCCCCTCCTGCATTGTAAATGGCAGGACAAGTTAGCATAATGTTTCGAATTCATGTCCCGTGTCCTCTCTTACGCGTCCAAACTTAGTTTCGTCCCCGATCGATCGTAGGTAGTCCCGTCTTAAAATACCAACATGTTTTTGATACAATTCTTATCGTTAGCTGTATCTGAATCTTCTTTTCAAACTTTTACCAGGGCTCGTAATGATGTAGCGTCAATCGTGATAGGAGTATCGACAGATACTTTCGCGGTAAGATTCGGACATTGATCGTAACATTCTGAGAACCCGATCTCGTTAGATAGTTGGTGTTCACCACCCCGGGGCCGTCCGAAACTTATCGTGGGAGATGCTGCCTCCGTGCGATGAATTAATTCACCTCTCGTTATTATATAAACTACCTAGATCGCAATAAAGATACCTTCGGGTTCGGGTTTCAGTATTATGCGATGTTATTATCTCGTTACTCGTAATGTTCGCTAATTTACTGCTCATTTATTATCAATCTATACGTATAAGTGCTATCGAGCAGTACACGGCCAGAATAATAAGCGTAAAAGCATCATGTCTCGAAAACGATTTTACCAGTATATTTTTTTTTAAGTTTTCTATTTGTTTGTAAGAATCCCTTACAAACTTACGGAATAGAAAAGTTATGAAACTTGCACGGAAACGGAAGAGGGCCTTTTATGAAAATGATAACAGTACGTAGAATCTAATCCAATGTTATGTAAATAAAAGTAATTCATATCTGTTACGAAATAGCGTTGTCGAACTTCAAAATTTTTATAAATTTCACATTTACAGTCAGATTCAGAAGGCAACGCCGCAACGGTTAGAGATCCTGTGAAGACTCTAATAAGACGATCTGAATCTGATCTTATCCGACATCATTGTATATTAAATTGCTTTATCCAGTTCAATTTGATTGAT
Source organism: Eilema caniola (assembly GCA_949126895.1). Classification (NCBI taxonomy): domain Eukaryota; kingdom Metazoa; phylum Arthropoda; class Insecta; order Lepidoptera; family Erebidae; genus Eilema; species Eilema caniola. The sequence continues at coordinate 7,954,538 of OX421471.1, read as the reverse complement.
TACGTATGGGAACCCAGTTTAATTGACCGAATATTTACTAGTAAAAAATAGCCAAAAATAATGCTTAAATATAAGGAAGGATAGAATACGGAACGAGGTCATCCGACAAAGAACCAAAGTTACCGATATAGCTTGCAGAATAAGCAAGCTGATGTGGCAATGGGATGGCCACGTCTGTCGAAGGACCGATGGCCGTTGGAGCGGACGAGTCCTAGAGTGGAGACCGCGAGAAGGCAAACGAAGGGTAGGACGCCCCCTGGCTAGATGGACCGATGACCTGAAAAAGGTGGCTGAGACGGACTGGATGCGGAAGGCGGAGGATCGTACGAAATGGCGCACATTGGGAGAGGCCTATGTCCAGCAGTGGACTGCAGTGGGCTTATTGATTGATTGATTGAATGCTTTATATTTTGCCTTGATTGCGCTTCCTATTTGTATACGTCCTAAGTCATAGACAACAGCTACTTATTTAATAACTGTTTTAATGTCAATAAATAAATTTAATTTTTAAAGTAGTCCTCTAAATGTAAAGAAGGTAATTGAATAACCTTCACAAACTTTCATATTTTAATATAAGTAGGATAGAATACGTACGTAAAGACGTGGCAAACACCTAGCGCATGTTAGGGTTTCAATATGGCAGCAGTGATAAATATGATTTATACATACTGTCCCTTGTGCGCATGAAATGTGGGGCAGTTACCTAAATTTATGATGACATTAAAACAAAGGCCATCTTGGGATTCGACAGGCCGAGGATAATGTTAGTGGAACTGATATCCCTTATGCTTGAAGGTTTATTAATTTGAAACTAGCTGTTGCTTGCAGCTTGGCTTGTGTGGAATACTGAAATAGTCGTTGAGATTTCTGTTTTTTTTTCTTAATTTTTTTGCGCTATGTTTTTTATTTATAGATTCTTCAAAGTTCAAAATGAAACAAGAAATCAGGTGAGTTCTTCTTCCGAGCCCATTTTTCCAACTCAATTGGGGTTGGTTTCTTGTATTAACTTTCTATGAAATGGCCGAATTACGATCTTTACCTACTGTGAAGCGACTGCCACAACTCACCACAACCTACAGCAATATCGAGGTTACAGAACCTTTAGACTAAGAGCGTTTTCACACTCATCCGATATCCGATATCGGTGGAAGTCAAATGTATGAGATATGTGTCTCTCTTTCACATTGTTCGGCCTGATATCAGTTATCAGAGCCAACATCACTGTTTTGGCCATATATCGGATCACAAAGAGAAGATGCAAGCAATTTTCGACCGTAATGACATGTTCTTAGTTACGTGTCTTTTCGCCTTAATTGATGAAGCTCATCACGAAAATAAGAAAAAAAAACTTGTACCATGTCTTGTCAATAAGGTCGAAAATTGTTTGCACCTATTTTTTTTTTCATCCATAGCATCCCTTACTAGTCTGTGCTTCCGAGCAAATGGCCGTTTCGCTCCAATATTATCGGATGAATGTGAAAACAGCACAAGGTGTCGGCTATCGGGTGTCGGCTATCGATACCGATATCGGATATCGGACGAATATGAAAACGCTCTAAGTTGACGAATTTTTAGGGCTCCATCTACCCGTGACGAATGCCATAAATGTTCGTATGGCAACCGGGACCGAGATGGCTTAATGTGCTCTCCGAGGCAAGAAACAAGCTTAAAAATCATTCTCAAGTTATAGCGTGACTAAGGTACCGGACGGTAACGGCACTTATTTTTTATGTATATTTAAACTTTAATTTCTATTACTGGCTCTACCTTTATTATCGTTTAAAAGCCATGTCGGTATTTTAAGGAAACAAGAAACGAACAAAGTACCTAACCGTTAACTGTAAAGACATGCAAATTTTGTGGGATTTATTGTTGAAACATTTAACTAAAGGAACTTTTCAAAGTGGAACATTTATGTAAATAACAAAGTAAGCGGAAAATATCGGGAGAAAGTTGCGTTAATCAACCAACAAAACAATTATACATATGGATTATGGTAATATAACTGTAGAACAATACATAGTTGTAAAGTGCCGGGAAGTTACGTTATTGTGCGGTTAACTGTTTTCATATTACATAAACGAAGTGTATTTTCTTCTAGACAAGTCATCATCATCCCAGCAGTCGGTGTCCAAAGTGGTTACCGTGGCCTATTAGACGTGTGCAGACCAGAAGTGTTACACTCGTGCTGCCGACCCTGTAAACACAGAGAGTTTCTGTACCGCCAGTGTAGAAGACAAAGCAGGAATAGCCTTTGGTCTTCCCACTGACAGCACAAAACTCTCCAGTGAGCACTGGCTACCCTACTCACCGCCGGGAACACAACACGAGGTTATTATGAGCGGTATTCTATAGGGCGAAGGTACCCCCAGTCGGACTGCTCAATTGGACGGAAATACCGTCGTGTCGTACCTCCTACAAATTTTACTTATTTAATTTATTTTAAATCTACTACAATGATTGTCCAGAGTCGAAACGAAAGCCTGCGCCAAAGCCTTATCTGTTAATCAGCAGGTGTCCGACTCGCAGGTGAATTACACTTAAGCCTTTGAGCTCTAAAGACTTTGTTGGGCCTTATATACCTTTGGCCTTATATAATTTTTTTTTTTAATGTTTTGTAGGTATGGAGTCGTAGAAGTGATGTATTTTACACACCTCTTACTTTAATCGTTTTTTTTTTCTAGGTATGTTTATCGATTACTCCGAGATTTATTATAATTAGGTTCGATGCGGAATAGTTGCCATTTGGCCCCATATAATTTTTATATAGTTTGTCCAATAGTTTTCATTTTATGAATATTTTTGTATTATTTTTTGATTGTTAAAACTTCACAAGTGTGTTATTCATTCTTTTTTAAATTTTATTGATTCTGTTGCTTTTTGAAAAGAAAAACGTTTCGAAACAAACAGGATCGCGTTCAATAATACAAATAAATTAATTTATTTATAAATTGCTCATTTCATCATATTATTATTTAAATAGATAATTTCAACTTGTACGTATTAAATAAACTAAAGTTTTAACCAGTTAACCTTAATAACTTAGATTTTTTTTTATAAAAGCTTTAATTTCCGCATTTAGTCCTGGACAAAATAAAAAATAACCATTTATTCTATGGCCGACTATGCGCGCGAATATCAAAACAAATTAATCTTTCTAGCTATGGCGAAAAAAAATAAACGACTCGTTTTCACTTTTGAAAATATAGTTATTTATTAATTAAAATGTCTACAAGTACTAGCTATGAAGCCAATTATTTATGTTGTGCAACGTCCGATATATTATGTGATTGATGTAGGACCTTAACATTGTGGAAAGTTTACTACTTGAAAACTGCAAGGGTAGATAAAATATCTATTTTAGTATTATTTTATTTACAAGAGTGTTGAAAAACAACGTATGGTACATTAAGTGTCCCGTGACTGTCTATTGCGTTTGATTTCTTTGATAATATTAGGTAGAAACTCCCCACTTTAGAACTGCCCAGAATTGGATCCATTTTTACGTTTTTTGACCTATGATTGCATAAGGACCCTGCTTGTCTAGTAGTACACATAGCAATCTTTGTTCAGAAGTTATTATGTGGTTACACAGTGTAACTCGAGTGTACCGCGTTGGCAGTATACATTACTCCCGCGCGGTGGTCGGTTGATGTGCCGTGATGGATGCTCCTGCCCAGCCAGCGATCCATCATCGAAGCGGATGGCACCAAACGGATGCCACGTTCGCTTCTCGCTAACATCAACTCTGAAATCCCGATCGAAGATAAATTCACAACAAGAAATTTAAAATTTTAAGGGTCGGGGCACATCTGACGGATTTACGTTGAGCGTATTAGGATCATCGGTGGTTAAGGAGGCGGCCTTACGTTCAAGAGATCCCGGGTTCGAATCCTGGCCATTACGCTAGCGACGTGAACCCACTCCTAATACAAGCAATTTAGCTTAGTTGGAGGGTTAGAGGAAATATTAGTAATTTCTGTTTCGGTCTCTTGTCTCCCCTGATATCCCCCCTAGGGGAGACATCAGGATTTCTTAAGTCCTGTTGACTCTACTAGGCTGGGGAGTTTCTTTTAAAATTATATTTTGAGTACTCATGGCACACCCCGTAAAGTTACATTGAAACCGTAAAACAAACAATACATGTCAAGTTTTACGCACGTACTTACTTCAGACGAAAAAAAAAACTTTATAAAAGTTAAGTTCGCGTTATACGTAACGGGATAAAACACCGAACAGGACGTGGACGGGATGGACTGAAAAAATCCTGATGTCTCCCCAAGGGGGGCCAACTTGAGGCCGAAACCGTAATTTGGTTACTAATAAAATAGGAATAATAATAAAAACACAATATTATCAGTCGCGCTTATTCGGTCCTATTACACCTTTCACATTACGCGTCTAGTCAGTTCTTCTATATAATGTTGTCAAATAACAAAAAAAAAGAATCTTCTAGAACATATAAGCCATATAAGCATTGAACCCTCCTTCCCATGGCTGTATTAACCATCTATTTGATTAATTTCCTGTAATAAAACTGCCGAAATGTAAATGCAAAGTACACCTTTACTTATCCTAACATAATGCGCAAGAACTCGTTTGTAAAATTAATGTAACTCACGATAGCGTGTAAGCACGTTAACTTTGACAATTCATTGATTTTCAGCCTGTCATCCATCTCACAAGCAGGAATCTGAAGATCTTGCATAAAACATCAACCCCCCATCGTGATCTGTCGTGATTCGTTTATTATTTTGTCAGGCAAGCCATCAACCCTGCATTTCTAATTTCCTTTATCTCTCTTATTCATTGTATTGTAATGTCGGTTACCAGTTATAGCCTAAGATCCCACCGCAAGATTCTGCACTGGTTTTTAAATAAACATTTAATTGATTTATTAGCACCTGCTTACACGTTGCTACCCGAAGATTGCTACTGCCTGGGAGCTAAGCAACCATTGCCTTTGCATTCTTCACATAATTTCCTTTAAAACGACGTAAGTTTTCTTAGAAACATGTATTAGCATTTCATATTAGTTACAATTAATTTAATTAAGTACAAGAATTTTGCGGTGGGATCTCGCACTATTATGGGTCTTAGGGTGCTTACATAGAGAAACAGATTGGCCCGCGCGAGCCCGGGCGATCGTATACATACTCTACTAATTTTAAACAAGAGCCGTATACCGCCGGCTGGTCGAAAAGGACAAACCGCTTCTCTATGTAAGCACCCTTATACGCAGGAACGCGGTTTTTGTGTTTAAACTGCATGATCCTTATCGCATCATTAAAAATCAAATTAAAGGTTCCGTCGAGCATTAAGGTTTGCGTGGTATTTGATCATTCTGTCGGTAGGACGTAAACGCCACGACGAAGATGAAGAGCGTGCGTGCACAAACCGACGACTTGAACAACTCTCTTTGTTTTTATTCGAGATACCGCGCCATCCGTCCGTCCGTTTAACGTCTCGTCTCATTGTCTTAATGGGTAACACACAGGAACATTTCATTCAGCATAATTAAAATTCAACTTAGTTGTACGTTTCTAGCAGAATCGTTGCTAATAGAATAAAAACTAAATACATTTAAAAGTTGCCGTCTTAAGGATACCGAGACTAAGTGCACAGGGTCGTGAACTAATGCACATCTCTGATAACTATTGAAGTTAAACCGCATTCACGGGCGATGGTCGTAAAGGAGACGACTGTTACGCCACCAAAGCTCGAAGGATCCTAGAAAATGGGATTTTACATTGTTTTTGTGACACCAGTGGATTTGGTTCGAAATCTAGTCGCAAAATTTTTATGCTTACACTCGCAGACATTTACGAACCCTCGTAAAACTGATATTCCGAAACACTGGAGGTAGAAATGAACCAGTTTTATTTATACGAACATTATTTGTGATTCAGTGAGTCCTTGAAGTATTTATAGTATAATTTTGAGTATTTAAGTACATCTCCATCATTGAAACCTGTTATTTTGTGTCCCAAAGCTCTTCTTCCCGTAATTAAGTACTGTATATGCTTTGAGATAAGTCTTTTTTTGTAACCAAATGAAAACAAGGTTCAGTGTAAACCGTAGGTATTTTAAGGGTATAAATTTCCACATTAATTTAAAGGGTTTGCATATTTGGAAACACTTAGAAAAGTATATTAATAGTGCAAAGCATTGTTTTAATCAGAGAGCGCTTCGTTGCCTCCGAGATGACTGCGGTAGATATGTTGGAATACCAATTAATGAGCGGGTGGCGCCGACAGCTTCCTGGAGAAGTGCATATTGCCTGCCTGCGAACCCCCTGCCGATTGAATTCGTGGCAAACAGACTCAAGATTTATTTGCAAAATCTGGCGCGGAGAAATCCTTTCTCGACTTAGACATTAATCGCTCGCTTATCCGCCTGAGCACCTTTTAACTTTTGAAGATTAATAATAAAAGTTTTTTTATAACTTATCATCAGATAAACTGTTGCAGAAGTTCCGCTTTATTGTTGTGAGAGTCGGCCAGACGCGACGCCAGCTAAGTTTATTGACCATCGCTAAGTTAGCCTCGAAGTACGCCACTTTGAGTAACTTTAACTCGGTAAAAGCTATGGCCCGGAAAGCGCCTTTTTCTCCTTTTATTGCTAAAGTTCTTTCATACGTGTTGAGAGAACTTGAAAATTCTTTTTTTAACGTTTTCTTAACGGCTTCATTCGGTGAATTTGTAGATACTCCAATGCTATTGCATCTGGTACCGAATTAAGTTTTCGTAGTAGTCACTTTGCAACATATAAATGTATTCGGATGGCACCGTTTTCGTTGGCAGTCTGCCTGGTTTCAGGAATTGTTGGTTTGAGTGCGAGGTTGCGACACCATCTGTACCTACCCACCTCCGTATTGTAAGGTTCGCTATGCCTGTCCTCCACACCAGCTGGGGATTATTTATCTAGACTGAACAGTTAACGTCGCTTGCAAACTCTACTTATTATCATCCTCTCTTCACATCTTTTGTTATTATACTTTACCGTGACTTTACTTTTGTTTTAATTCGCGTAACCTATGTTAAACACTTGTATGTTATATTACATTACAAACCGTACTTGTATTTATACATTCGGTGAATTAAATATTGACATTGTATTGTTGTAACATATAAGTCATGACGATCTGTTTCAATTAACAATACTGACTACAATAATAACTGACTTCTCGCAGTGTTCATAATGGATTTTAAAATAAATCCTTCAGGCAATATTCAAATGGGTTGCTAAAATATTAAATTAGAAATACACCAACAGCATTACAAGCGAAATATTCGTTTAATTCAGCTGCTATTCTTTGAGCGATACAAATTATAACCTTCAGTGATTAATGGCAGCTTTTATTTTCTCAGTAGCAACGGTTTAATCCCGAAATAATGAAGACAACAAAGCAATTTTTAAACGTATCGCTGGTATCGATTTTGTCTATAAGCTTTATTCACCAAGCGAGCGAAGCGAACAAGACTCTCTATTTCAACAAGGTGGCGGATTTTGCTTTTGTTCGTATCTATGTCGTTTTGTTAGTTCCGGTCTAGAGGGCTCATTATTTAACCAATTCTCACCAAATTGGCAACTGGCATACACAACTTTTGTCGAGAGCTTTTACTAAGAGGGCAAAGGGCGGAAGTTTTGATTTGATGATTTTTGACTGAAACGTAAAGGACATTCCTGATAGAATGTTGGAAAAACTTAACGAACTTCTTTATAAGAAAAACAGATAATTAAACAGGGGTAAAGGGGGGGATGTTTTCTGTAGTGTTTTTTAAGAACGGATCGTGATTATTTTTATGGAAACATCGAGGGCTGTTTAAAATAAAAAGTATATGGACCTTCCGTATTGTTTTTCTTTTTTTTTTATACCAGACACCAGATTTTGCTACCAGTCTACTGCTCACAGAACTATTAGTATTACGTATTAAATTTAAATGAGAATCGAATATCCGCGGTCGCATTATGCAGCCACTCGATCAATGCTTGCGATTGACGAACTTGAACCGAGAGTCACGTGTCTGACTTTCTTCAACCGTTTAAAAAATTCACCACAACTCCGCTTAATCTGCTTTGTTCGTCTTACACCTAGAATGCGAAATGCGAATGGCAGACTTGGCCTAAGTCCCGTAGTTGGGCATAGTCATTTGCGTATTTCTTATCAATGCAGTTCAACTTATGATCATTCTTTCAAGGATTCTAGTTACATATGCCCCTTTAATAGTTATGTTGTGCTAAATGGTTTTGTTGGAAATGTCGAGTGGGTAGAACACTAGTTGAACTCTTGCATTTTAATTACACGTGTGATGCTATAACAAAATTGCCTACGGATCATTTTTGGTTTTGGACTGACCTCTCACCTAGCTGGTTCTCACACTCGTATTTTAGGAACCGGTATTATGCAACATTTCCATAAACTACTTTTAATATGGATTTTATAATACGAATAAATGTTTAGACACCTATATTTTTTTCTTTATAGCATACGTGCTATAGCTGTATCGAAACACCAAACTAATGCAGATAGTCAGTTATTCAGTGTCATGTCAGTTTTCATACCCACGTATAATAGTTAATTATTTCGTCCGTATATTCCGTGCTTATACTGTGGTATTCCAATTATTTTTATAGTGATAACTTATTACAAAAGAATTTTTAAAAAGCTTTACCTGTCATTATGGTCTTTGTTTAAAACAACACATACATTATGGGGTAGATATCGTCCATTAACGACTAGATTGATTTACAACAAACTTAATTGTGTCAAAGGACCTATCTACTATCCTCAGTGGCGAAGTGTGAAAATTTTCCAAAGACAAGCCGGTGGACATGTTGAAATATAAATGTAAACAGCTCTACGACGGCTTCCCTTTGCAGAGCGAGCTGGCAAGAATCGTGTTGTAGGAATCCCTCGCCACTGACTATCCTAGTTCTTATTGTGAAATTAAATGATGACTTAAAATGTAACCTTAAAATCAGGGTTATACATTTTTTTTTTTTTTTTTTTTTTTTACTGACATTTATCTTTGTACCGCCTTTGGTAGACTGGTAGAGAATGCTTACAGTATGTCCGCTTATGTGCAAAAAGTATTAAAAAACATACCTACTGAGGTAAGCGTAAAATCCGCAACCAGGCGCGATAGAAACAAATATAACATTTTCTGGCATGTGTCTGTAAGAGATGCATTTTCATTAGCTTAACCAATTTATTTTTTCCTTGACCTGCTAGTTAGACAATTTGCAGGCCTTAAACTGAGTCTAATTACTACCCATCAGTGGTTGATTACAGTAACGATGCGATTGTTGTAGGCAATGTTCAATACCGTGAACTGGCGTTACTTTGGATAACTAATCGTTCTCAAACATGCTTGGAAATGTGAACATTATTTTGACAACCTTCTTCGAGATAAATCGAAATTGCTGTGCATGCGAGCAGCGGCCGGCAAAAGTTGTATAAAAATCCATATCTGTCGTGTTTTAGCGGCCAAATAAATTACTATGTAAACTCATATCTGTCGTGTAATTTAAAAATGGAACCATCTTTTACTCCGAACCATGGCAACCAAGGAGGTAACTTATCAAAGGCATTATTTTCATACAGAACTGGCTTGCAAATAGAATGCTGTCTATTAAGAAAAATAAAAAATAAATGAACATTTCGCCGCGTGAAAAATTACTGTTGTTCATTGTTCGTTGTTCGAGTAGTAGAAGTAGGTAACTAAAATGTTACCTACTTTTCAAAATCAAACCTGCCTGGGCTGCGCCTCGGCCCGCATACTTCACTATTGTCCGGCAACACTACACTTGGCGGCTGCGGCAGTAATGTACTATTTTTTAAATAGTAAACAATAATATAAACATTTTTACTAATGGTCAGTTTCTCCAGAACTGGAAATGCTATTACTATCATTCATCTGAGTCATACGTTTGCGTATTGCTTTTGAAGAAAAAAAATTGTTAAAAGGTCACCCTTTTGAAAGAATCATAATTCAATTTTGACTTAAGCCAGTTGATAGGATTAGGTCAGTTGGACAATAATAGCTAGCATGGTATATGGTTTGGCCACCTAGAAGAAGAACATGAAGAATAAGTTCTTTATCCGAGCGCCAACCGCTTGCTGCTAGCCTGAGAGCGGGCCCTGGGTCCTAGTCCCTCTATTCCTGCTCAGTTTTGATTTTATGGGAGTTTGTAATTCTATACAAATCGAAATCGCTAATCCAATCCAGCCCTGCTAAATCTATCACGTATTCTCCAAAAAACCTTAAGCAGCTGATATACTTGAGCTAAACTTGTAATGATTATTCACTCAATGTTCTGTAACAAGAAGTCTATCAGCGCCTTCGTGTGCGCCTTCGGCTCAGGTTTTTGGAAAATTATCTTTTTATCATCGTGTTCATCAAGCTGTGCTTCTCTGGTTGGAATATTTTGAATAAGTGACTCAAATAATTCATATCGTGTGCTTGAAGTAATTTTATTGTCGCAACTCGAGTCGTTTATCTGATGCGATTTTTTTATACAATGGGGCAAACAAACATATCTATGACCCGCATAATGATAAACGGGTACCGGAGCCTATGGCAGTTTACAACACCGAAGGATTTATGCGGTGTCGACCTTGACCTTTAAACTCAACTAAATTACTAAACACTAGATGTGCAGTCAAACGCGAACATATCAATGATAAAAATGTTGATATGATTTGAGCTGCTAATATGAAGCCTCTTCCGTGGCTGTCTGTACCTACACCAATTTTCCTAGTGTTTCCATTCTGTAAGCTAACAATGTGAGTTAACATGCAGTTTCGTATAACGATGTGAGTAATTACATTCAAGAATTCCGCGTGTTATGTTAAATAATTACGTACGTATTCGCATTTAAATATGATGTAAATATATCTGCATATTCATATTATGCATTCTGACATTAATGCTGTATCTGCGTGCCCTTAATTCTGAATACCAGAAAGTACTCTGCACTAAAGAGTCACATTACAATAGTGTGTTAACAATGGTCTACTTATTAGTCTCTATTATTTATCTAGTGTACGATTGTTTCGTATTATGTTTGACGGTTTAATTCACCTCTGCCGTCCCTGTGGTCTCCTGTGGTTATATACTGGCGGGATTAAAAGTCTGTTTGCACAGTTTGCAGGAATCTATTCCCCGTATTATTACTATTAGCCTGTGGTTAAATTTGAGTCAATACCACAGATTATCTAATAGTTGGCAAAACGGTCATCGCGTGATTATGTACCTATAATAAAGTCTCTTGGCTTTTATAAGAAAAATAGGATATGGTATGAATTAAGAATAGTAAAATATATAAAATGAATAAAATGCAGTGGTATGAATGAAGAATACAAATAAATAAAAATCAATATGGGTTAATAATTTTTTGAAATGGTATGAGTTTTCGTGGTATGAAGACGGAATAACCCATAATAAGTAAATAAAATTTGTGTGTTTAGGTGTCGCATTGAGCATACAATGTGAGTCTTAGCTTACCTATTTATTTGTAATGCGGCGAGATGCGGCAAAATGCAGTGTTCACTGTGGAAACGTGGCAGATACATTCGGTTATTCCAATTAATTTGGGCTTTGTCGACTGTCAGGCTATGGTTCACTAAAACAATTTACACATTTGCATACATTCATACTATCATGTTTACCTCCAAGGCAGAAGGAGACCCTTCATCGTCTTAATGTTGTTCCCGGTTCCATCCCGAGGCCTTCACCTCGGAGCCTTACTTCTTCTACATACATACATACATATAATCACGCCTTTATCCCCGGAAGGTTAGGCAGAGGTGAATAAACACCCACATTTCACCAATCTGAAATCGGTCCCACGTAATAGGGGGTGTATTTCGGGCACTATTGTTGACTCGAGCCATGCATCCGAGGCTGAGTCTGGGCTGTACATATCTGTCTGATGTTGAAGTTAATCAGCTCTATCCCTTAGTCGCCTTGTACGACACCACATGGGAAGAGAAGGGGTGGCCCAAATTCTACTCTGCCGGGAACCACGCTCTTGTACATACTCTTTTTTATTTGGGTTATACGATTTTTATGAGAGCAACTGACGTCTGACCTTTCAACCCCCAAAGGAAAGCTTGTGTCAGAGCCTCATCCGTCAATTAGCAGGTGTAAATTGTGTTCGCAATTAATATACAAGCTTTATTTGTTGTCGAAGCAGTGAAAAAAAAGGAGCGAAATAATCATATTCAATATTTCTTTCGCAAAAAAGTTAACGGGATATTTTCTATAAGCATTTTCACACATTGTTATTGAGCTTTCTGACTAAACGCCTTTGATGTTTTACCTTCACCGATATTATTTAGTACACAGTGTGATGTATCAGATGTATCATTTAGAATTTAGACAAAAATACGGAACCGATACTTTTACAGCGATACCCTTGATACATTTGTGTAGGTACCTCGAAGTTTCGCAGTAGCGCGTCCTCTGTAACTAACTTTAAAGATATTCAGTGAATGTCGCAGGAGGGCCCTAAGGGAGTACTTACGTGCTCGTATGCAGCGCCCGAGGCCTCCGTACTTCGCAAACATCGAAGGCCCGTTTAAAGTATTAAATATGTTAGCCTTCAAGTGTGTGCTCCCTGTGCAATACTATGTTCAATAACCACATTTTCATTTTATTATCTATTGAACATTTTGCAACTATGTAAGTAGGAAGTCCTTTGAGGGAAGCCGGTCGGGGCCAGTCTAAACCATCGCTATATTTGATTATTTTCACAGTAAATACGTGAAACTACTGTGATAAAAATTCAGGAATGTAAGTGAGAGAGTGGGAACTTCTCTGGTTTAAGTCGGGTCATTTATTCTGAGAAAACAATGATTTTAATATTTACTCAAAATAGATAAGTATCTAATAGGAAAAACAGCGGCAACTGCAACTGTACCGAGTGTACCATTCGGTTAAAATTTGTTCTAAACAGCAGCAGGGTGTTGCTGTTTAGGATAAACTTTTTATGATTTCCTAAATAATTATTATAGTTAAAAGTTTTTTGTTTCCAAATGTAAGGTATTGGACTTGTTAAAACTAACTAAAGATACCCTAATTTGTGAGGTTTACTGGTACGTGAACGTCAGTGACGTGACGGTTCTAAAAAATACGGCAATATATGCGCGGTTATTGCATTACCGTGTCAACGGAGCAATGTCTTATTCAATTTGCATGTTCATAGCAAACTGCTGAAAGGTGAAAATCTATGAAAAGAAGGCATCATTTCCAGTACATCAAGGGACTGCTGACAACGACACGTTCTAATAGAAAATTTTCATATTCATAAGGACGTAGAAAATTTGCATATAAAACGAGCAACTTCGCCTCCCCCACCTCGCGGTGCTGGGTCGAGCCGAGCACCCTGCTTTCTATTCTCTCTCCTTGTAAGAAGTCAGAAAGATTTTAGTTTACATTTAACAAGTCGCCGGGAAATTTTATTATGTAAGCTAAAATTTACACACGATTTTCTCAAGTGGAAGCACTTGTTATAGTTTGAACAATGGTTACAACAAACCGCTCGGCATTGTTAATAGAGATAATTCTATCAGATATGCTTTTGCACATGCAGTTACGTTTTTTATTACTTCAGATTTATGGTAACAATAAAAATCCTATAAAAATAACAATACTTGTCAAAAATACCAAGTCTCGCGCCTCAGTTGTTCTACCGTAAAAAGTTGTGAGATCTATGTAATACCAAGTCGGTTATTAATTTATTCCGTCCTTTCATATTTTGTAGTTAGCCCTCCGTATTTCTTTTTCGGTGGGTTATTTACAACCTTACGCACATATGAATACACACGTCAGTTTTTGCATTAGTTCTTAGTAGGTAATATATAATGACATACTCGTCAAAGGTCTCGGTTAAAGTTAATCCTTAAGTAAGTAATTATGCAATTTCGGGCGATTTACTCTACGTAATACTCTCCCATTCTTGCTTTTTTATTCAGTTCACCATTATACAAGTTATCTTTGATGCACCTATTATTCCATTTTATTATACATATATACAGGTACACTGATTAATTAACTACAAATGTAACTGTGTAATCCTATATATTGAAATGGGATTACAAAATTATTTTTTTGTAGAATAATATACTGCTTCCGGGCTGTTTGGCCGTGGTCGATGTGAAACTTGCGTTCCAGACGTTTCGTCGATCACTGCGGTCGACATCTTCAGTGGCGCAGGGCCGGGCGACGACAACTTCGGAGACCTTGTCTCGTCGGCGGCTGAGTTGCGACTGATGCCAAGCCTTGAATCACGGCTGTATTTATAGACACGGTCGGAGCGGGGAATCGACTCACTCGATTCTGATTGGTCGAGCGCTGTGGCGCGGACGTACTCGATCCTGATTGGTTGTTTGCACTGTGATACCGAGTGGCTCTCAGTGCTGGGTACCAATCTTTTTGGAGCTGAAATCCCTCGTTCACAACAACTTCAACCGAAAAAACTCGACCAATCAGAATCGTTATAATTCTTAAACTACTGGTTCAAATTCATTGACGTTTGAAATATACCGTGTTTATACAATGCCTGCTTGGTTACTGACAATTCAGGCTTCTAGTTATATCCACAACGAAGTTATAAGGAACGAAAATGGCCCGATTTGCTTCTAGAAAAGAACGGTACGGCCGTGCCGCTATTTTTTGCTCGACTTGGCGGGGGCACTGCCGTGCCCCCAGATAAGCACAGTGATACTGCAAAATGTTAGGGAAAACAGCAAAAAATCAATGGCGGGAAAGTGTTGAAAATTGCGTACCGGTCATGCGCAACCTATAAATCTATTAGAGTGTCTAGGCTGACATACATGTTCAGTATTTTAGGGTATTTTCAAAAACGTCGAAGTGTGCGTGAGTATTATTTATGAGACTGTATAGCTTAACAAAAATTTTGCCATCTCTGTCTACTGAATAAACTTTGATTGCTTAATTCAAACTTTGATTTTGCTCTCAAAGAAACCATCAAATCATTTTCAGTCTTGTGAAATTGAGTCGTATTTTCGGTGCGTTTGTAATTCGTCGGGTATAAATACTTAAATAGTATCTTTAAGGAGACTTTTTAATTCAAAATCTTCCATAAATCTCTAGTGTCCTCAATAAATCATAAAGAAGTGTTAGGGTATGAGGAGATTGCCTAATTGTATTGCCCCTTTAAGTCACATCTTCTTTCCTGGTTAAATATAAATACTAAATAGGGTTAGTGTAGGACCCCTGGTAATCAACATTTTACATAGTAACCGTCAAATACTTACTAACTGCTAACAGTGCTAACCATCCGGTAATGCTTGTTTATTAAGTTTCGTAAAATATTGGCAACAATAAAAATATGTGTTATTCATTTACATTATGTTAGTCGTGTATTATTTCCATAGAAATATTTAACAAATACGGTACATTTTAACTGTAAATGGTATCGACACTAACCTATTGACTCGCTTTTCTATTGTTTTGGAACTAAAAACAAATGTTAGATTATTATGTATTCAAACATAAACGTATATATTTAGTCTGAAAACGATCAGCACACGTCATTAGACTGATTACCTAAATGTGAAGGTTCAGAATACAGATACATGTTTCATGATCGATCCGATAACTTGATGCGAGAGATAGTTAAATTGTTTTATGATCACTATAATCAATGCAAATGGCGTTCGAAAAGCAAGTTTGGTGACCTTTTGATTTTATCGGAACATTTTTCGGTTTATTTTATGTCCGTAGGTAGTATGAATTGAACTTTGACAGGAAAAAAAATGAGTTAGAAAGTTCCAACACTGATCTTTAGAGAGAAATAAAATTAATTTGTTATCTATGCATAAGCGGTGGCAGGGTGGCAGCCTTCAATTTATGGTCGCTTTTTTAACACAAATTCCTTCAGAAAATACCTTTTTAATATGTTTTTCAAATTGACATGCACGAATTTCTCATATCTCCTATCACACTACCTTCGTACAAACTTAACTCACAGATTTTTGTAAATGTCAGGATTATGTGGAAGGGTAGTATCTACTCAAGCACGAAGTATTTATATTCCTGGATAGAGACTCTGTAATTTTATAAGCGTGAACTGAAACACTAAAATCTGGCGTTGTGATCCAACGTTCGACTAAACAAATAAGTGAACTTTCCTAGTAATTGGAGTAATAAACAGGTACAACCATCAGCGCTCTTATTACCCGACCGCACTCATTATCCCATTTCACCCCTAATTGGTGTCCAGTTCACGTGTAATTGGTAGACAATTGGGAACTATCCAATAAATCATCTAAAATAAGACTTTTAGAAGACTGTTTAATGAAATTTTATAAATTTTTTTTAAAATTCAATTTTCAATGCAAATAGTGAATGTTTAGACGAGACTCAAACACGCGACCAGTCACTTACAGGGGGAAAGCTCAGATCACTGAGCTACTGAGCCACGTCTTGAACATTCTAAATTCACCTGTACAACCATCATGGTGCGATTTTTTTCAGTCTAAATAGATTTTAGATGACAAATTTTTGAAGTGAAAACTTCTTAAGCGGCGTTGGGTAAAAATTGTTAAACTCGCGCGTCAGGATCACTTGACCTTTGAACCGTAACCGACGACTGACGTCATACAACATTAGCAGACTGTTTATTTTGCAAGATACGATAAGAAGCTTCGTATTAAGCAGTGAACGCTTCGACTGTAAGTACTTATGGTTTCAGATAGTACCGGGTTCGAACCTAGGCTTCAACTTTTTTTGTAATTATTTTTCTTTTTTAATTTATTACTTTTTGTTATTATTTTTCTGTTTGTAATTTATTTCTGTTTGTTATTTATTAATATCTTCTGACAGAAAATTTGCAAAATATATAATATTATAGGTATGGTATGGTATGGTATATATAAGTTCTATCTTCGTCTCTGTATATAACGAAGAAAGAAAGAAAGAAAAAGTTTTCACTTCTGCCGGCACTTCCGGAGTGCAACCCGTGTTTTTTTTTTATACGAGACATGACCATATGTGTTCTAGATGTTACCTGCGGTTTTTTTCCATACAGACAAGCACATTAACTTCTAGATACCTCGTTCTAACAAACACTCTTTAGGCTTATCAGATACTAACTAATGCCCGCGGTCCCGCACGCGTGGATTTCGATTGTCGAGCTGGTTACTGAACTATTACGATTATTAATAACATACTAGTAAGTAAGTACTGTTACTAGCATACTATTAATAATTAATTGCATATCTGCTGGCAAGTTCAATACTAAGCACTGTGCTGCTACTGAACTTCCAAAACATTTTGATATTATAAATGTGTATTTAATTATCAATTTATCACTTTGCATATATGGGCAAATTGATAAATTGGGTATTATAATAAATATGAGAGGTAGAATGCGCGTCTCGACACGGATAGATAAAGGTTAGAAGGCTAAGGCGGGAACGCAGCGGAGCGGAGCTCCCACGATAGCCTTCGTGGTTATTTTTTTATAGCCACCCATCCATATATGAACCGTAGTTGAGTCGTCATGAAACTAAGCCTGATTTTGTAAACTTTCATGGTTATTATAATACGCGGGCATTATACATAATTCCCAATTATCACTAGGTCCATTACATTATATACAATACATACCTCAAACTGCATGAGTGGGCATTTTCAAGTTCGGAGCACTCAAGTTTTTAGTAATGAAAATAAAATTAATTTTAATGAATTTTGTAGTAGTTTATCTCTTAACTATGTCGGAATGTTTATGGCTCTTTAGCAGCATAATCACCAGTCACTAGTGAAAGACTACTAGATTGAAATGAGTTCTAACGTGAAATTCATTAAGTAAAACATGATAACGGACTTTATTAAGTAAAACGAGATAACGTGATAACGGACTTTCAACTTAATAGTTTTTCCTATAATCAGCAAAAGCCAGCCTAAGATCGAGGTCGTTTCATTTCCTAAAGTATAAGATGGAGGTCGTTCCTTTACCTGAAGTATAAATTATAATTAATAAACATCGTCATTGTAAGTGATATCTCTTTTGCGAAATTATGATATTTTATTACCTAGTGGCCGCCATCGTTAATGATTGAATCTCATGTTACCGCGTCATAATATAAAACTGATAAAATAATTTTCCTATTTCATTATGGATAGATGTTTGTTTCTCCTTTTTTTCACCAAAACGACTGAACATAGACAAAACCCCATTTCAGGCCTGACAAATCTGATACTTCCTTACTTTACGCAAAGCTCAGTCTCATAGATGCACGATTTAACATTTTGAAATCGGTAAAAGGGGGAATCGAAAATAACCGCATAGTTTATAATCTAGAATACAATTACGCGAAACTAGGTCAACAGCTACTTTTCCATACGTACCTACAGGTCAGTTGTGCAAATGAAATAGTGAAATGTGACCGCAAACACCGGCTCTTCCAAACACTAGGTTTGAAATTGAAATAAATTGTTCGCCGAGTAAACTCCACAGGCTCCACTATAGAATTATATGCGGCGGGCTCCCGGTCTAACGTAAATTGGATCTCGAATGAGATGTCTCTTTCCAAATCGACTGCATTGCTTGTTCATTTTTAACAGAGTGTGACGAGCCAATGAATCGATTCTTTTGCATAACGATTGTTCGTATTGTCCCACAAAGCAATTACTGTGGGAGCTTTAGGAATAAAAAAAGGTAGGTTTTTGAAAAGTTCGTCGATTTATCATAGGATCTCTATGAAGTTTGTTATGTATTTTCTTTTAATGATTTTCGTTTCTGTTGTTTATTTTGATGTATAAAATGTTTGGCGTTGGAACCGCGTTTAGATCATATGAACGGCCTACCTAGTAGTAACAATATTACTTATGACGGTAATATGTTCAGTTACCCAGACCGGTAATTTAATTAAAATGTACTCCTTTTCAACGTTACTATCTACTTTTATATGTCACTAGCTGTTCACCGCGCCTTTACCAGCGTGAATCACTATTACTTACTGCGAAAGTGCGAAGTCCATTCCATTCACGAATTCCGTGATAATATAATGTAATAATATTATATGTTATAATAAGTAAGTCTCGTTCTCATGTTATGACCTGACCAAAGGAAACAGGGATTCGTCCTACTATTATAAATGAAAAATACTAAGGGGAATGATCTTTTGTGTCTCTCACGCAAAAATAGCTAAAAAGATGCGAATAAAATTTACACGGAGATTGTCTATAATCAGGAATAACAATAACACATATACTTTCATTACTTTTTATACGGTAAGAGAGACTTCTATGGACCATGAGAACCTGGTTACATGAGCAGCGGCTTTTCTATATTATAGACTAGCGGTTGCCCGCGGCTACGCCCGCGTCTATGTCGGATTTGTTGACATTAATGATCACTGCTCGGCTCCCTTGAGTAGTAGCGTGATGATATATAGCCTATGTGGTATTCTGATGTATAAGCTATATTATTGTAAAGTTTCATTAAAATCCATTCCGTAGTTTTTACGTGAAAGAGTAACAAACATCCATACATACATCCATACATACATCCATACATACATCCATCCATACATACATCCATACATACATCCATCCATACATACATCCATACATACATACATCCATCTATACTCACAAACTTTCGCATTTATAATATTAGTAGGATCTGCGATTTAACATTACTCAATGAACAGAATATTTGAATTGATTGCGTGTGACTAAACACGGTTAGGTTTATAATTAAGTACTGTTTATAAGTTAATTTATACTTAGGTACAGTAACGGCGTAGTACATTGAAAACGCTTTTTAAATTAGAATCCTATCCTACTACTTACTAATCTACTATTAATCCATACTAATATTATAAATGCGAAAGTAACTGTCTGTCTGTCTGTCTGTATGTTACGTTTTCACGCCTAAACCACTGATTTTGATGAAATTTGGTATAGTGGTAGATTAGACCTTGAGAAAGGACATAGGCTTTGTTTGGTTGCGATAACCGACATCCACGCGGGCGGAGCCGCGGGCAACAGATAGTATATTATAAATGTGAAAGTTTGTGAAGGTGTTTTGGATTTTTGTAGTTCAATCACGCTCTAACGGCTGACCGGACCTGGCTGAAATTTGTTACAGGGGTACATTATTCTCTTCCCTTTCTCTCTTTTTTTTTTAAAAAAGAAAAACGATATTGGCAACCGAAATTATCGAAATTACTAATATTCCCTCTAACCCCTCCAACTAAGGTAAATTGCTTGTGCTAAGAGTGGGTTCACGTCGGTAGTGTAATGGCCAGGATTCGAACCCGGGACCTATCGATCGTAAGGTCGACTCCTTAACCATTATGCTACCGACGCTTTATAATTAATCTGGAATAACACATATATAGGCTTTTTATTCCGGAAATAGCTTCTATCCAAAGCTTCATATTTATAAACGTGGTAAGATGCCACGTTGTTTGAAGCGCGCTGACGGTAAAATCCCCTACCGATAGGGCTGACATTGCCGCCATAATTCAGAACTCTTGACTCCCATACTCATATATGAGATTATTGAAATAGACGCACATTATTTGTGATATCGATAGCGGAGCCACGCGCGAGGTTCGTGTGAAAGCCTTATTGCCCAAGAACAATGCGCATCGTGACTGGCAAGCGATTTTGTCTTCAGATTAAATACTGACATAAATTCTCTTGTATTTATTATATCGATAAAAGTACTATCTAGCCGCTGAACCGTAATTTATGTAAGCTGTATGTCTAGGTACATTCAGTTTCCGATTATCTAACACGAGGAAACCATACGTTCAGCAGTAGTGGCGTAATGGTTAGATGAGGCGTTGAACTCCTTCTTCCTTGTTTTCTTCTTACAGTCCTGGGTTCTGTAAGCGGGGCGTGAAGAAGCATATGTCAAGGTCACTAAGGTAGGTTTCTGTTCTTTGACCAGTAGTGGTCAAGCCCTACGTCACTAGTAGACGGATTAACACACAGCGTTTAAATATTGGGGAACATGGCCCTGTACAATGTCAACCCCAGTAAAATATTCATAACACCCTTGGTAAGACGCCATACTCCCAGTCAAGAAGATACTCAATTTTATCATTAGTTGATATTACGTTGTAAGTTAAATAAAAGCTAGTAAAAAGAAACAACTATAGACGTCTGCCGGGAACCACGCGACTATTCGCGCGTAGAATTTGGGCCACCCCTTCTCTCCCCATGTGGTGTCGTACAAGGCGACTAAGGGATAGGGCTGATTAACTTTAACATCAGACAGATATATGTACAGCCCAGACTCAGCCTCAGATGCATGGCTCGAGTCGACAATAGTGCACGGAATACGGCAATAGGCTCACGTTTACTTAGGACAGAATACAGATTGGTAAATGTGGGTGTTAATTCACCTCTGCCTAACCCTCCGGGGATAAAGGCGTGATTATATGTATGTATGTATTCAAGATAGTCGCTCATTAATCGATGTTAATCTTCGATAGCGTTGCTCTTATAGAAACCGTAGGATTAAGCAATTATGAACTTTCTAGAACATAAACAAAGCGAGCCTCGTTTAGTAATTCAAGTCAGAGAGATATTCTGGTGAGTACTCTTGTTGCTGAACGGCCGTTGGCGTGCACTCGAGCGGCGCGTCCTTCTTCATTGCTGAATGGATAATGTACGTGCCGAATGCTAACTGAGCCAATCGCAGCGATTCGTTTGCGGCTCATCAGTAGCGTTCTGTCGCAAACATCGAGGACAAATCATATTATTGTCAAATAGCATTTGAAAGATTTGATTTATGTGTTAAGACTTCTTGTGTTCTTGGTGAAAGAAAACGTGAATGTCAGAAAGAAAATCACGACTACTTCAGTTTGTTAAGGTAAGTAAAATTAATTTGTATAGGTTGAAGTTTAGGTGACTAATTTTACAACTATTTTACATAAATCTATGCCATGCCAATGACCAAACTAATTAGAACTCATTGGCTGAGTCCTAATACTGTTAAATGTAAAACAGCCCCAATAACCTAATATAAATTTGTAATTATTTTGCATAGCGTGGTCAAAGACGTGAAGTTGACACGCAATGTAAAAAAAATACCATCTTGATTTTTAGTTAAAGTAGCTAAAGTAATCCTTGACTGTGTTTTGATATATATTTCATTAACCCAATCCCAATGATACTTAAAATAAAGATGAGTTTCTTTCATACTGATAGGCGTTTAGTTTTCGCTCTGTTAGGACAAAGTGGATAGCTACATGAATGCATGAAAAGATAGCTATCTGTAAACCTCAGCGTCGCGTCGCCGTCATAAGCAATTTCAAAAATGCATTCTGTCATACGTAATTTCAAGTCAGAACAGTGAAAACCTATTCTTGTTAGTGAATGGCGGACAGCGTGTACGCGAGCCGCCAAGTCACCACAAACGAAACAAACTGAAGCTGAAATACACATTAATCACACATTTGATAATCAAACAAACAGGCTTTTAATTACGCTGACCTTTTGAATATAAAACTGTTTCAAATTACAAACAAACAAAAACAATACGAAAGTTATACTAAAACCACAGAACAAACATTAGGATTACATGAAAACTATGGGCACGAGCAAATAAATAATTCGTTTCTGTTTGTATAGTCGACAATGGAGATACAGTCGCACTTTTTCATAAAGTTGTAAAAGGGTGCTACCGTATCTCTTTTATCATATTACTGTTTCATATAAAGGAACACTGACATAAAGCTTCAAGTAGGTATCGCAGGATGTTGCTGATGATGATTGATGATGCCACTTTTTTTTTTCAAAATCCGACGAACGGGATTCTCTCGTTGTTTTACTCAATAATTCGCAGTAAACTAAATTGAGTTCACCTTAATCGCAATTCCTATCTTCAGAGAAATCTCACCAAATAGCTATTTACTATAATGCAATAGTATGATATTTATTATGAGTGAGTATCCTTTCCTAAAATTCTATTTACTTTTCCCCGAAATAAATCAATAGGTAACTTCTCTCGTACGAATTCTGAACTGCTTGTTAGCAACTAAGTAACTTCCCTCAATTACTCACTTCCAGCAGGGCTAGCATGGCATGAAGACAAAAAGTCCCCGGGTAGTGGAGAAATATTTGTCTTTCCCTCCGTTTTTGCTGTTACAAAGAATATATTTTTTAGGATTAGGAGCACAGCAGCTCAAATAAGAGTTTTAGTTGATTATGAAATGCAACATTATTTACCTTATAATGTACTGGCAAGCCATCTGATTCATTTAAGCGTCGCGTCGGTAGCTTAGTGTTTAAGGAGTCTGCCCTGCCTTACGATCGAGAGGTCCCGGGTTCGAATCCTGGCCATCACACTCCCGACGTGAACCCACTCCCAGCACAAGCGATTTAGCTTAGTTAGATGGGTTAGAGGGAATATTAGTAATTTCGACAATTTCGGTTCATAATATTATAAAAAAAAATGCGTTGTTCAATGCATTGCATACATAATATAGGGCCATATCTTTAGAAATCCTATAAATTCATATGAATTCACTCTCTGGTAATTTGAACACGTTTATTTGATCCCGCAGCATACGCCGCTGTATTTTTCGTTTTTGCTTTTGTTGTATTTGTAGTTCACTTGGAACGAAAATGCCGCGAGACATTTTTAATTGTGTATTAAGCAATTTTGTCCCCACCTAAATAGTTCGGAGACTAATTTCTCTCTATCATCTGTCAAAAAGAGACAAATTATCTCCACTTTACGGCCGCCGTGCTAAGCGAGTGGAGAAATAGTCTCTCGTTTACGTCACAGCGAGGGACATAGCTATCTCCTTTGACGCCATGCTAGCTACCGGGGAGAAACACCTTTTTCCCCTGTCTATTTGACATAAGGAGAGAGATATTTGTCCCGCGCCCATGCTAGGCCCGCAGGTGTTTTTAAACAGAAGCCGAATGTTCAAACTTCATTCCATATGGAATTAAAAATATTCGAATTAATTAAAAACATATCGATTCTGTTCCATGATCGTTTGATATTCGAGTCGATTGTCACTAAAAAGTCGTTCTTGTAAAAAAGTTACACGAGTTGCATCACCAATGTTGACAATACGCTTTGAAAATGCCGGTCCTTTGAGGCATTCTTGACCAGCAATTTGGTTTTTGTAGTGCTCGTTTGTTTGAGCAAAATCATGTACCTACCTATGTATGTGAATTTTATACTATACAATGACTTCTATGTACACTCTACAGGTACAGAATAAGAACCACACGGAGGAGACATCTGTAAAGGCGCTAAAATCCCGTACCCTTTCCATATTTCACAGTGTTGCACACATCCATATGTAATATGCCATGTTAACTACTTCCCATCGGGTGGGCCGCGTGCTTGTCTGCCATCTAAGTGGTATTTAAAAAATTCCGCATCATAGCAGTAAACAGAGCTCATTGATGCTATATAATAAAACTTTATTTCCACAAAACACTACTCACCTAAAGCCCCGTGTCTTCTTGAAAATTCTTTGAATTATTTAAAATGAGAGTGTTAATAAATTATGAGGGTAGTATCAAAGAAAAGATCCCCTACATGACGTACATCGGCTATTTTGTTGAGCATCGCAAATCCGGCGTTAGCTCCCTCGACTTTGAAATTACATTTCGTCTCGAGAAAAGCTTGTAAACTTTGTGGTTATTTATTTTCTGTGGCCTTTGTCTGAGAGAAAACATTAATACAAGTTTTAAACTCTGCTTTTAAGTAGACTCGATTCGTTCACTGTTTAATTATGTAACGTGTTACGTGGGAAGCTTGTTGAGAAGTAGAAATCGAATAGGTTAACATATTGCAAGGTTATACAGCACTAATCAGGTCAGTGTTAGGATGGGTAACCATTGTTAACACATCGACACCTCTCTTTGCCTCGGAGAGCACCTTAAACCAGCAGTCCCAGTTTTCATACAAACATCTATAGGATTCGTTACGGGTAGTCGAAGCCTCAAAAGTCCGATAACAGAAGTTCGATATCGCATGGATGTCTGATGGCTGACGCTTCACGTGAAATACCCCTAAAATACCGAAGTTCTGCCGTCTCGAAGATAGTTGACCACAACTTAGTTAGCAAGAGGCTCAGAGGCTGATGATACTATTTAATTACGTAGAAAACTTTATTTTACTTTGAGTGAGTTAACATTACACACCCAGCACTTTATTTGTGATGTTCAGTTAAGCTTCTAAAGCCCTTGTAACTAAAATTCAACAAATGGTGGAGGTTTATCTATGCCCGCATGGCACTATTATTTGCTTGTCTGTTTACATACATTCACTATTTACACTTTTAGTTTAATCAATGTGTGTAGTTAACGTTGCATATTATGCGTTCATTGATCATTTTATTATTTGCTTTTATAACCATTCAGAGATATTATTTTCTAACAGCATTAGGCAGATTAGTCTCCCATGACTACAGTAGTAGTTTCATCTATGTAATTTCAATATCTTCATAAGTATGTTCTTTGAATATGATCTCGTGTCACGAATAAAAACGCAAGGAGAAAAACAATTGAGTTTTTGTGCTGTCAATAGAAAGATTAAAGGCTATATTCCTGGTTTTTCTTCCACGCTGACGGCACAGAAACTCTGTGTTTACAGGGTCGGCAGCACGAGTGTATGACTCACCTGGTGTTGCACAGGTCCATAGGCCACGGTTACCACTTACCATCAGCTGGGCCGTGTACTTGTCTGCCACCTCAGTGGTATAACAAATCCATTTATCTATCGGTTTAATGAAATTGTAAAATGATTAGTTAAGTATTCAATTTAGAGATCTTAGACAGCAAATACAAAGTCTACTTACTTAATACAGTATACAGACACAATACAATACAGACTTAATATTTACTATCTCTCAATTTACGTATTTTTCATATTAAAACACGTTCCCAAGGATCTCTAACCATCTTAAGTACTTTCATTAGGATAAAACCGTTGAAATACTAGTCTCATTTGAAATTCAGAGATCGATCAGACTGAGCTGAAGTTGGAATCGTTAAGAATCTTACCAGCGTCTTTTAGTATTGTAGTGAGTCTTTTACCGACTGTGGTTGTTGCACCGTGCCCCCTGCAGTATGCACCACGAATCACGATTTCTATCAGAGGGAATATTAGGGAGAGACGTGCACCCAATACTGTTCGCGGTTTCTTTTCTTGCACACCGATTTATCTGTCGCGTTCCGATACAATCTCAATTGCCACACGTGACGTGAAAACGTTCTATCGCACAGATTTTTCTAGTAAAGTTGAAGTCTAGAAAATTTAATCCGTGTACTGTATGTACAATGTGTATGTACCTATTGTCTGAAACAGAATAGACTTAAGTCCTGAAAGCATTTGTTCGGAGTTTATTTCTAAATAACAACATTATTATTTGTGATATTTTCCTACAATATCTTTTATTTTAACCTAACTACAACGGGACAATTAGTTAAGAAGAAGTATGGTAAGGATATACCCTTAGTATAGGTTCTAACGAATCTGTTAATGTAGACTTAATTAATAACTCATTTTATGGCATGTCTAGGCACACCTATCATCTGAAATACGGAATAGAATCTATTAGAGGACTATAGTTACTACGAAATTGAAAGGATCAATTTTAATGCCTCAGGATTACCAGACCGTCGGCCCTACGCTTATCATGATGGAGGGCGTTTTGAATGAGTAAGCAACGAGCTTTTGGGAACTTGCGTACGATGATAATTATATTTACGCCAGCCGTAATGCCACGCTGATTTATAGAAGCGTACTGGTTTCGGAAATAAGAGATAGGAAATCCTCTGTCAGCTTAACGAGGTATATAAGTTAGAACAAACTAATAAGTATCTCCTCTGAAACAAAGGCTGAAAATCTTGTTACAGACGAGGTATTGTTAATTGCAATAAGGACATGCTTACCCTGGCAGACTAACTAGAAACTGTAAAGTGTAAATCCGAAACTATTTTATACGGGAATTCCAATGACTAATTACCTCGCTGTAGAAACTAGGTAGGTATATAATATGGCCATGAATCCCAAGCTGATGCAATCTAAGACTATTTCAGGATTTATTAACTACTCTGACCCAGAATCTTAATTAAAGTGTTCATGCGGGACGTCACTGGTTTGCTGTTCTATCTAGATTAGATCATAACATAATATACCTAGATGCTTGATTTGATTCTATTTTAGGTGATTATTTTGAATTTAATGATAACTAATTATTTAACAAACTCGACTTCTTTCTAATGATTGCAATGTTGTAATACTTATATAATGAAAGAATCTACCGAGAAAAATGTGCATGGTTCTACCAATATCGTTCAGGTTAAAAAAAAAAAAAGTACTCGTGCTGAACAACAGACGAATCTCTGACGCAGTTAAGGTTGAGAAGGTCTGGAAAAGTCGATTTACCAATCAAATGTATTAAGTGGACCATGAGGTCCATAGTGCAGACTTTAGATGTAATTGGGTAATCACTATGAGAATAGTCAGTAGACGGGATGTAGGTTTAAAAAACGCAGCAAAAAACAAATGAGCATTCTTCTAGATAAGCATTTAAAAATCATTAAAAGTTATCCAGCCGAGTGGCCGTACAAAAAAGGTAGTTTTTCGCGACCACACACGTTTGTTTCCCGCCTTTTCCATGTCGCCGTGCTATTGGCAGTCGTGCCGGGGCGCTCGTTAGAAACTGTCCCCACCACGATAAATCGAATTTTCTCAGTCGCCTGTGTGACGTGTTCCGTTTAAAGCTCTGCAGTATTAAAGAATATACTTTTAAAAGGTTTTAGTAGTGCCCATTTCGTTTTATTCGCTTACAGCCGAACGTGAGCCGAACTAATATTTTAAATGCGATTGTGAGTTTATTTTACAAAATCACGCTAAAACGAGTTGACAGATGTCGCAAACTTCAAAATAGGTCTACACATAGCAAATAGGACCATTTTTTTTCTTGAAAGTTGTTTTGTTCTTACTTGTCAATAATAGGTTTGTTGACTATTTGTTAATAATTAGGTCGCAAGCACTCTAAGAAGGATTGCGTGCTTTATATTCTTCAACCGCAAAATACAAATTTGTATTAAATTGCTGTCAATTACCGTGACGTCACCCGACATGTCAGTCAGTTCAATCGCTCTTTATTTCCATCAATATTACAGAGCTTGGCATTCTTTTAAGAAATGATAGATGAAAACTGATTTACAAATCTAATTCAATTTTCATTATTCGGTAGTAACATTTCAGTAAAGTTATTAAAGAAAGATTGAAACATGCTCAGCTGGTTCAGCAGGTACGTACTATGCGCAAAAAAAAGGTTTTTTTTTTAAATCTGCAAATGTATATCTCGCCGCCAACTAGCTTAATCAGCCGTTCAATTAACTGCCTAGGCTGTTAACTAAACGGCGCCATCCAATGAACGGCCGGAAGGATATTCGGCCATAACGTTTATTGCAACATTTAATAACCTGGCTGGCTAATGCTTAGGCCATTTGTAAGTTAGGATACATATACTTACACCTGTAAATCCCCGCGGTGGTATACAGAGGTGTATTCACAGAAAGTAAGTGATAAGTTTATTGTGATAGCTGGGCAATCCGACATGGTTAGATTAGGTTTCATTCATTTTTAAAGCTGTTTGATTAAATGCCTAGGCAAGTAATTAAACGTCATCGATCCACTCTATTTGCCTAGCCGTTTAATCAAATTTCTAAACACCATTCAGGCCGCTAACTGAATGGCGCCGTTCAGTAAAGAGCCTAGGCCGTTAATTGAACGGTTAGTTGCCTGCGACATATATAAAATACGGCCCCTGACAAAGTGCGTGTCGGTAATGGGCATAATACCAATGGAAATGACCGCTTTCTTCACAGGTGGGACGTATGCTTATATGCCATTGTATGAGATAAAAGATCTACTATTCCAATAGCGAAATTCAAGTAATTTTCCGAAGTAAAGCTTTCGGAGGTAGACGAAGCGTGACGCGGCGCCATAAGGCGTAACACGCTCCCATAGCACTATGCTCGTATAAACTTACTCTCTTTACTTAGCTGTTGCAGTAAAATAGCAGTAACACTAAAATAGTGGGATAAAACTCTTGATATAAAGTGCGATCGTGAAAGCCGAGCCTTGCTCAGACCCTCGAAACTTTACCAATATCTACTGTTAGGGGTAATTCGTACTAGCGCAGATTCGAAAGCACATCGAAGCGAAATTCTGCCAACCCATCTATCAGCGTTGAGGTCAATTCATACTGAAGCAGAGTCGAAGCAAATAGAAGCGAAATTCTCCACAAAAAAGCCAACACACCAACCAACGTCACGTTCAACAGTCGAGCGCATTCAGAATTTCGCGTGTATTTTTTATCTAAGAAAAAAAATGAGCAGTACTTTATTGAGATACGGGTGGATTTGCTATTTTATAACCACACTTAACACTGTGCTTTCATTATTTTGTGTTTTGACTCTGCGCTAGTATGAATTGATCTTTAGGGAAATTAATACAATAGCAACTTCACCCTTATTTCCACAACGAAATGCTCATTAAACACTCCGGGAGTCCCGGCAGAAGTAAAAACTTTTTTCTTTCTTTCTTTCTTTCTTCGTTATATACAGAGAAAACGATAAAAAGAACATACCATACCATACCAATAATATAGTGCCAATCATAGAACTTATCGCAAATTTTCTGTCAGAAAAAATTAATGAATTACAAAAAGAAAAAATAATCACAAAATGTAATAAATTACAAAAATAAAAAATAATCACAAAGTGTCAGAAGCCCAGGTTCGAACCCGGTATTTTCTGGAACCATAAGGACTTAAAGTCGAAGCGCTTAACGCTAAGCTACGAAGCTTCTTAGCGTACGTAACAAAATAATCTGTAGCTAAGGTTGTATGACGTCAGTCGTCGGTTACGGTTCAAAGGTCAAGTGAACCTGACGCGAGTTTAACACTTTTTACCCATCCAACGCCACTAAAGAAGATTTCACTTCAAAAAAAACATTTGCGGGAGACGTAACATTTAGGCCCATATTCTAGAATGTCACTCAGCTGAATCTCGAGTTAGCTAAAGAAAAAATGTATAGACATTCTGCCAGACTGTCTGTGTCCGTGTCTGTCAAATTTAACAATATGTCGTGTATACAATATTTTCCCAGAAAAATTGAGATTCAGCTGAGTGGCATTCTAGAATACGGGTCTTAGTGGTAGTTATATCTTTTTGTGAAGGATTACGCTTCGACTGTGCGCTAATATGTATTCACCCTTAACTGTCTATCCGTGATATCAGCCGCGACAGATAGGTACCTATCAGGGTATTCGTACTTTATCTTACCCTTCGATGACAACGATTGGGCTCACGGTCGTGTTATGACTTGGATTTTTGAAAGGGATGTGTAAATCCCTCGGTACTTTATCCTATATTGCATCCGCTGTTTGGTAATCCAGTTATCGGTAATGTGGATAATCCTGGTTTATGCCCATGTTATTAGTTTGCAGCATTGTTGGGAGTTTATTTATTTAGTTTAGGTTTCATGTTTGTTGTTCAATGATTGTGGGTATCGATTGAATTTGGAGAGCCTAGACTTGGTACCTATATTTTGACTTCAAAAAGTGTGGGTTTTTTATACCACTGAGGTAGCAGACCAGCACACGGCTGACCTGATAGAAAGTGGTTACCGTTGCCTATGGACGTGTATAACACCAGGGGAGTCACACACGTGCTGCCAACCCTGTATACACAGAGTTTATGTGCCGTCAGCGTTGAAGACAAAGCAGGAATAGCCTTTGGTCAAATTCAAATTCAAATTCAAATTTATTTCTAAACAAACATAATTTGTGTCGAAATCTAAATTATAATAATCCGTACATGCAAATAATGAAAATGTCAATAGTAAATTATGGAAATTATACAGACTAAGTGAATGTCATTGGTTATAAACAGAGAATGTCATTGGTTAAGTCACGTTAAATTACAGGAGTCAGTCATTCATTCAATATATCAATTAAAACAACATTCATTAAATATAAACCATGACTTTTACATACTTATCTACTTATTTCTACTGTTCAAGAATTCATCAATGTCATAATAACATTTATCCAACAAATATCCTTTTAGTTTTATCTTAAAAATATTAACATCATGAATAACTTTTAATTCAGTAGGTAGCTTATTAAAGACCCTGACAGCTTGTACAGCTGAGCAATGCTGCACAACATTAAGCGTAGGTATGATGACACTATTTAAATCTTTTCTGCGACTTTTGACTCTTATTTCCCTTTCAGCATTTGATTCATATTTATCTAAATTCTTTAGTAGGTTGGTCAATAACAATAAAATATAAAAACATGGTACTGTCAGAATTTTTAAACTTAAAAAATGAGGTTTACTAGATTCAGTCTGACTAATGCGTAATATTGTTCTCAATGCTCTTTTTTGCATTACAAAAGCTGAATCTATATTATGTTTGTAGCTATTTCCCCAGAACAATATGCTGTATCTAATTTTCGATTCAATCAACGCATAGTATACTGTTTTTAATTGTTCGATAGTTAACACATCTCTCAAACTTCTAATAGCATAGCAAGCAGAGCTTAGAGAATTAACTATGGCCATCAGCTCTTGTTTCCAGTTTAGCATTGAATCGATTTGTACTCCTAAGAATCTAACTGAGTCAACCATATCAACACTAGTGCCTAGATACCTTACGCTTAAGTTTGCATTGGTTTTAGACGTGGACTTAAACAGTATACACTTCGTCTTAGTTACATTTAATTTTAAGTTATTAGTTTTGAACCATTTCTCAAAAGTAGCCAATGCAGTATTTACCATGCATTCCAGACTATTAAGACTGTCAGCTGAAATTACTGCATTTGTATCGTCAGCAAACAGTACGAGTTTCATGTCAGGAATCTCATTAGAAACGTAATCTACCAGATCATTTATAAACAAAATGAAGAAGATAGGTCCCAAGACGGATCCTTGAGGCACCCCTTTCCTCACTGTTATTGCTCTAGATTTATACGATTTCTCTTTACCATCTACTACTGCCTTTGTCTCAACAAATTGCTTCCTGTTAGATAAATAAGATTTAAATAAATTAAGGATGTTATTACGTACACCATAGTGCTCCATTTTTTTTTATCAGTAATTCATGCTCAACATTGTCAAATGCGGAGCTGAGGTCCAGGAATAGTCCCGCTACTTTGCGTTTCTTGTTTAAATTATCCACGACATCCCCTATTAATGTGTCAATAGCATCTACAGTCCCTATACTTCTCTGGTACCCAAATTGTCTACAATTTAAAATGTTGCATGAATGCATATGTCTTATGAGTCTAGTTTTCATGACCTTTTCAAATATTTTGGAAAACACTGGTAATAATGATATTGGCCTATAATATAATATATAGTTTTACAACCCTTCTTAAAAATTGGTAAAATCTTGGCAATCTTAAATTGATCTGGGAACTCCCCAATATCCACGCATTTATTTATCAGCTCAGCAATTGGTTCAGCTAATATGTCAATATTGTCTTTGAATACTGACAGAGGTATGTCATCATACCCTCTAGAATTTTTAGATGGCATCTGTCTGACCATCTTAAATATCTCAACTGGCCAGACGGGATCGAAGTCCATAGGGTTTTCTGCTCTACCGATATTATCAGTGAGATATTTCATTGCTACGTCGTTGTAATCACCGGAGCACAACAAAGCAGCCTTTACGAAGGTATCCGACGGTATCCGAAGGTTCCTTGCCAATGACAGCACAAAAGCTATCCAGTGAGCTTTAGCTACCCTACTCACCGCCGGGAAGGAAGCGGAGGTACTTTCCCAGTCAGACTGTTCAATTGGACGGAAATATCGTCTTGTCCTAGCTCCTGTAAAAAAAACGCGGAATACAGTGAAGTTATTGAAAAGTTAAAAATCTATTTAGTCACATTCAGCACAGAGTACACTTAGGTTGTAGTTCAAGGTTCATGAGGCATGCCCATTAATCATCAGAATGTTCAGGCAAGGAATTGGACCAGGTCGTACTTCTGTTGTCCTGTTCGTACTTGTTCGGTAGTTGGAAAGTAATATAAGTCGGGCACACCCACTTTGTCGTGCCCTCAATGACTAAGCATCGTTGTAAAAAATAGATACCGCTTGCCGAAACCTTAAAAAGTAGCTGTTCCTTTGTAGGGCAAATTACAAGTAACGAAAGAGGCCCTTAAATAGTTTTTTCGAATATACATTCAAACTAATATCCATTTTCACGCTATTTGCATGTATAATGAAGCTTTAATGTCCTTTAGATCGATATAAAGCACTTATCCATAATGTTCAAAAGTTATTTTATAGGTAGGTTGTTGTTATTTAAATAAAATTTATATTCATAAAGTTAAAAAGTTTATTTGTTAGTTGGAATTCGATAATTTCTGTAACTGCCTTTCCCTTTGATAATCCAGTTCTTGGGACAAGTTCTTGGCTTTTAACATACTTACGGTACTTCTTATAGGAGTCGAGCAAAAAGGCAAAATGTAAGAAAGACGCCAGGCGACATGGCATTGCGGAACACACTACAGCGGATGAAAACACGGTGCTTAACTAATTTTATAATAATTATACTTTCATGAGACTAACTAGATATTATATTCGATATACACCGAAAATAGTACCATCTCCATTTAAAACTGTCCCATGTTTATCATAACGCTCAGAATATCTCCGAAGCCAAACCACATTTTACTAATCATATTCCATTCAACGAGAGGTAAGCTTGCCAAAACATATTTCACCAAATACCGTGACTTCTATCAGTTTAATGTACCCAATTCTGTAAATGGAACTGTCTACAGAATATCAAAAAAGAGAACATTCTGTAATTGAGACTACTACTACTGCAGAAAAAAAAAAACAGAGACACAAGCGCTTGCATTCTCCCCCGAGCGTGATTAAAGCAGTGTTGTACGCGCGATGTTCGCAGCGTGTGAGGGTATGCAAATATTTCGTACCAGTGCACAACAGTACCCGCCGTCAGCACTCGTAAATTTACAGATTACCCGCAGAGTTTGTCCGCTTTGTGTTAATGCATTCCACAATAAAACGTCCATATAAATACTTTAATTGAATTTCGTAAAATAATTCCTTATGAAATGACTTTCTGTATTTAATTCGTATTTCTGTGTATAGTTTTATGGGTTTACGCTTTAATCTGACATAATGTGCTACTACATGGTTCACCATTAATATATATAATTCTTTAGATTATATTGCTACGTGACGGATTAATTCGACATATAAGTAGATAGCTATACGTTTGGTTTTCTATAATCAAAAAATATTAACTTTAGCTTCTTAGAAGCTGTAAAGAGCTCCTGAAAAGGTAACATTAACTAAAAGCGCATTCTTGCAAGATGCACAGCTACCTTATAGCCAAAGCTTCAAAAGCTTAAACCCGCCAGCTTAGCTGCAGTAAATGAAAGTTTACAGAAAAGATAAACTCGCCTCCATTTCGATGCTTCTTACGGCACAGATTAGCTCGTCTAATGGATTCACGCCTACTAATGCTGCAATATTCCATCATAAGCTGGCCACTCAATAACATGGAACACACCAAAATTATGGTCTAGTCAAATGTCAAATGATGTTTTTTGATATATAGGAAGGTGTGTCCCTACTAGTGCCCCCAGTGGTGATGTCAGACTGGAAACGGCTAAAACAGGAACCAACTAGGTCTTCAGATATATGTAGGTATGGTGGCCCCATAAGGCCTGTAAAGAGCGTAAAATAATATCCTAATTAATTTTCATGGTCATTAATTTTGTTTCACAAACATTTTATTATTGTTAAGTTACCATGTTAAATATTATGGGCCGAGAATAGACTAGTTTACTCATAAGTGTGTTCGGCCGTTTATGTTTTGAAATTTAAACAAAATTGCTTTCCTGCTGTTACGCATTTAGACTACCATAACAAGAGCTTCTTGTTCCCAATGTTATAGTAAACGTCGGCCCACCTCTACC
The DNA here is from genome assembly GCA_949126895.1 of Eilema caniola. Classification (NCBI taxonomy): domain Eukaryota; kingdom Metazoa; phylum Arthropoda; class Insecta; order Lepidoptera; family Erebidae; genus Eilema; species Eilema caniola. The sequence continues at coordinate 7,919,530 of OX421471.1, read as the reverse complement.
TACGCTCTTATTATAGTACTGAATATATTAAAGACAAGACAAGAAGAATAGAACTAAATATGTAAAAATCATCAGCGGATCTAACGCAAAACGTCCCGTTGGGGCAGAATGTCCCATTCGCACAATGCCCAATTCACAAAATGTACCTTTTCTGGGAAAAAGATCACAGCGTCATCTAGACTAAAACAGAATGCTGATAAACATACATATCTTTTACATAACAAAGAAATATCCAAACCATAAAAATATTTGCACTGAGCAGGAATCGAATCCGCTATGTGCTTTCGTTTCCTATAGTGCGCCTTCATTTTCTCAGCGTGTACCCGCTATCGTGTAGCTTCTGAACAATGTGACCTATTGAGTTCATTCACACACTATTTTGTGAAGTAAAAATGATTCATAGTTATTTCTGCTAGAATCCTTGGATTTGATAAAATATGCTATTGTAATTTCATTATTAACTAATACTTTAATTTAACGCCTAAAGGTTATGTAGCATCACGCTGTGGGCCATAGGTACAGGCAGTATTCCAATTCACGAACACGACCTAGTATAATCTAGATTTACAGAGAATATGATAAAAATGTTCATCATTTATATAAAATAAATAATAGCTCTTCATTATTATTGGTGAACGAAGTTTGTTTTCGACTAGCTTTTGCCCGCGGCTCCACCCGCGTGGTTGTCGGTTACCGCGACCAAACACAGCCTATGTCCTTTTTCAAGGTCTAATCTACCGCTATACCAAATTTCATCAAAATCGGTTCTGTGATTTAGGCGTGAAAGACGGACAAAGAGACTCATATTGTTAGTTGTTTGCCGCTTACGTCGTTTCGTCATCTTAACAATTTTTTTATAATTAAATCACAGTCGATTTTCCTGCAAATTTTACGCCTTCAATAGTTCCGAGGTGTTCTCTAACTGTACTGTTCAACCTTTTGTATTTTTAGACACATAAAAATTGCAACAAGACGCCTTTGTCTTAATAGCCCGGTTACCAATTAACCTGACTTTTCCCTCGCTTTGTATTTTTGTGGCCTCCTTACTTTACTACGAAGAGTTTCGTACACGTCTATGCCTCCAAACGCGTCTAGTCTAAAACTGGTTTTTGTCCCCATATAAGTATTAATATAATTTATGCGTATAAACAATTGACAAAACTCGGCACATTTCATGCCCAATTAAGCTGAACAAGTCATTCGTGTCGATTTTATTGTGGGAAAATTTGTCGGTATTGTGTCGTGCGTTTATTAAATCTACCGAAGTGGGTTCCAACACGGTGCACCTGTACATAACTGTATATGTAAATAAATCATAGAAACGGCATTAATCAATTTCTAATGGAAGTATTGATTTTATTTTTTATGAGTAAGCATATGAAATTCTTATGCCAATATCTTTCTAGCATAATGTTTTTAATAAACTTGTGAAAATATGAAACCCTCCCTTAAATTTTCTACTATTCTTGGTAAATTTGGTATCGAAATCTTAACTACTGTAGCGTAGGTTAAATGTTTTCGGACGAGTGAGGTACGGCTGGCGCAGGTGTTCCAATAAAAATAGGAGCACGTCGAAAGGATCGCTTGTGATCCCTACACCGTACGTAACAACACTTGTGAAATAGCTATATTGCTATATAGAACGAAAAAGGTAAAGATAAATTTTAAAAGAACGGAGATTTGTATTTAAATAAATAATCTTTGGTAAATACATCACTTTACCTGTGTTATAAGTAGATCCATATATTTCCAATTGCTACGATCCTGGCACCTTTGCTAAAACAACGTCCTCGATCTGATAGGCTTAGGCCTAGGTCCTTACTAGGTTGCCTATTTATCCTGACATCATAAACCAGTTTCCTCAGTCTTCTTTTGACTATTCTCTCTCCGTTATCGTACATACATTACTAAACAACCCTCTATCATGACTGCTATCCTTATATTTTATCTACCATTTCCTTAATACGTAGTTTATCCATCAAAGTTACAGGAGCCTCAATACAAACAGGCATATTCATTACCCTAGACAGAAACCAAACCCGCATCAAATAGGCAGCAATCGAACGTTCTATCACTACGCAACACTGCGTCAGAAATACAAGGTTTAAACTCCATTGTAGCTCGGTATAATACAAACGGAAATACGGCGGTGTTTGCGATCCGCGCCTACACGAACTTCCGTCTATGCTGTCCAGAACAAATAGAGCGGTACGGCTACTGCAGTTCCAAATGGCTGTTTCATTGGGCGAGCTTGCATGCAATCACCTAGGTGTAAAGGACTAAGCACACGTGATACTTCTTGTATCGACTGGCGATTTTGTTGCCAATCACAAAGATTAAATTATTTTTAGTCGCCCAATGCTGTGACTAAAAGTAGCTGTGGATACAACGTGTCTTCTTCCTCCTATGAGGTCTGCTTGGAGTCTGGGGTCCGCTTTTACCAGTCTAACTGCGGATTTAGCTGAACTTCGACATTTTCCGTGAAGCGACTGCCGTCTGACCTCCACAATCCAAAGGCGATATCGAAGCATTGCAGTTGGACAACGAGTAATGGCCACTTTAGCTACAAGAGGTGATAGCTCACGACCTTCTGACTTGAGATTCAGAATATCAAATGCTAGAGAATTCGAACCGTGAGGTATTAAGTCTGTTGATGTGACTATTACTGATACAAGCAGTTCAGTAGGTCTTAACACGGATTCCGGTAATCTTATAGTGATGCTAGTCATAGCTATTGCCAGTTTCAATACTGTCCCTAAATCAGACGATTCCGATGCAATGACCGAATGCAAAAAGTCGCCAAAACGCAATGCAGTATCGCTGCAGTCGCAGAATCGCTCGTCGCTGAAGTTGAATTCAGCTTGTGTGCTTTGACCGTAAATGAACCTTACGAACAAAATAGGTACGCAAGTGTGGCTGCGTATCAGATCTTGTACCCCAATATTACAACAACTAACCTAATAAAACTACGTATTCCGTATCGAGTTTCCGTTTCGGTGTTCCGAAATTCGAAGGTTTTATTACACCGCCCACGCACGCCGTTGGAACTATTTATCAATATATTTCAAACGTAGGTCGAACTTAGTGTTAAGCTTTTTAAAAAGGCCATAAAATGGTTTTTGTAAAGTGTTTTTGTATTTTTCTGGTTGGATAATAATAGTTGCATGGAGAATGGATCGATGTGGTAATACGACTCTCTGTTACGTGGGACGAAATATTATAACTGATAAATATTGAGTAGAGTATAAAGAGCTTCGGGGCAGTACATTTCTATTTTAAACTTGACCCGTTATTGAAATATTGTAACTCCAAAATTGAAATGCAAAAGCACTTGTATTGATTTTTCCGAAGAATACATCCATCTTTTAATACACTCAACTTATTCCTATCTGTAACGGATCCTTTTTACTATCTGATTTCGATTTGCCTTCGACAGAAGTTGATAAATGATTTCATGTCTTGCTATTTATCGCCTGAAAAGGTTCCAGCGTTCGTTCTTTTGTCTTACATTTAGCGAAGCCTTTTTCTTACGAAGTGGTGTCGAATACTAGAGCTGTGTGAAATAATTCCCGGCCGCACCTGTCGGCTCACACGTTAAGTACATACGTATATACTCGTATAAATGCCTTCCAGTCATATTTTCTTTCTCTTTACACTTTATTGTACTTTTATTTTTCTTTTCCTCAGAAAGAAAATGTTTTTCGTAACGTATTTAATAAAGTATCGGCTGTACTAGTAATCAATACAGCGAATGTATTCTGTAAATAATTAATCCATAGAAACCTAACTAGTATTTTTTGTTTCATGATTAGTTCTATGTTGAGTTAAGGTCGACATGCAAAGTGTAGGTGTTGCGTGGATAAACTATCTAATAATTTATCATTTGATGATAGGTAAAGTTCGTCTGTTGTGTCAGTTTTAGGCCTTGTGGATGTAGGTATAGTTTGATGAAAAATGAGTCCGACTTGCAAGTTTTATGATTTAGTGGATAGAGCAAAGGTGCGGTGACCTGCCGCGTTGTCGACGTGATAATGATAAATGTCGGCTCAGCTACCCTCTCTCAAAAATATTTCCCGATTCCGACCCTTCCGCTCGCGCACCTACATAAATGAAAAAATGAAAAAAAACGGATTTTTATTATTTCAGCTGAACACCAATTCAATATATTGTGATCACGACATTTTTCGGGAATTCTTTGCTTTAGGGTTAGCTCTCGCTTGCTGTAATTAATTGGTTGTGCCTCGTCATATTTTTTAATATTTCTGTCTGGCTGATAATTTATTTTCGCGCTGTCACGTCTGTCAGTCACGGTGAAGCTTACAAATCTTTTAGTAAGGCGTGCCATATAATGGACGTAAAACAAATCAGTTAAAGGGCCCGGCATTATTGGATATACCTTACAAGGGTTCTTGCCATGTTTGTCGACAAAACAAACGTCGATAGCGCGTTTTATGAAAGACATTTAACTTACAAAGGGAGCCCACTTGCGAGTTCTTTTTGAAAAAGGAGATGTACAAAAACTGTTCTTCCGTCGTCTGCGAGTAAATAGCAGTGGTCCATTAGACGGGTGCCTTCAGGACACCGTGTTTCATGTAAATTGATTCATTCATGTTGAAGCGACCCATTATGTTGATTTTCCGTTAGAGAAAAACTAAGGCTTCGTTCTCATGGGACGAGTTTCGTTTTATGTGCTAATTTTATTTATAGGTTGTAATTAATGGATGTTAGATTGAAAAAATCTATTCTATTTGAAAGTTAAAAATATGTGCCATACGGATAACAATACGTTAATTTAACGACGTTATTAATTAAGCCAGGATGTGGATAGTGGAACTTTTCGAAGGCTTCTTTTTAATAAACCACTCGAACACGAGTTTAATTTGTTTTAAGGGCACGTTACGTGAGATTATATACGTGTTTTTGTCTAAAGTAACTTAAACAGTGCAGGTAAGGTACTATTCGAAAAATTTAATAACTTTATTCGACTGGAAAAACTAGAATAAATTCACATAAAAAATTACTAAATCATTATTTCTTCTGTTTGAATGTTTGCAAAAAACTTAAAACACTTTTACTGCAATTATATCGTTGTTCCAATTAATGAACGATGTTATTTTTTTTATCTGTGTGGGTTTTTCAATTTAACGCGTAACTGGTTCGCATTTCAGAGATACTGACATCACGTTAATCAGACTGAACGTGTGTGTTTGTTGGTGATTGTGAGTGAAATAGACAAACGTGGCTCGGCACAGACAACAATCGATCAATGACAGGGCGCCAATTTGACACCTCGAGTGGCAGGGGTGGGGAGGGGGGGCTCGTTAAGTACTCAGCTTGGTTTAGTTGATATATTATTAGGTATTTTGTATCACTACCTGCGATAGAACAAATCGTCGGACAAGAAGCGTCGCTAGCTTAGTGGTTAAGTAGGTGGCCTTACAATTAAGATGTACTGGGTTCGAATCCTGGATTTTATCACACTATCGACGTCAACCCTCTTTTAAAACAAGCAATTAAGCTTAGCTGTGTAGGCTTTATGGGTCAGTGGAAATACTAATAGTTGCGGGAACTAGTAGTTTTTAAATTAAAAAATACAAGAGCTGAAGGGTAGTTTATTTAGAACTGTTAGTTATTGTACCTAACTATTATAAATGTGGATGAAATTTGGCACTGAGATAAATTATGGTCTGCAATAGAATATAGGCTATTATCCCGAGAAAAAAAAACCGTTGGGTTACCGGAACGGGATTAGTATTCCACGCGGGCGGCGCCGCTGGCAACAGCCAGTTTTTTATATGACGACAAATTGAGGGCTGGCCGTTTTTCCCTTCATCACTTTGTTGATTTTCGTTTGTAACGTTCCGTTTCACGGGTAATCTTCGCGATGAGTTTCGTTTTTTTCTTACTGTCGTTTTTCCTTTGTGTTTTTGGGATGATTGTTCGTTAAATCATTGTCTCTATTTTGTCATAAACAACAACAATTTATGTCGCAGCAAAATTCATTTAATTTTGACCTGTTTTATGTTCGTTTTATGTTTAATTATAAGATTCTCGTACACTGGTGACATTGAACTTAAAGCTCAACATTTTTTTGGTTTTTAAGGATTACGAAATAGATTTTCGATTTTTCAGTGGCATACTTACTTGATAAATGATTTTTAATTTTATTTAAGTAGAATTTTAATTTTATTTAAATTTATTAAATTTTTCATGTTAAATATTCAAATCGATTTAAATTTGAAAAAGTTGAATTGGTTTAGGCGGGAATCGAACCCACGATCTTTGCCTTACAGGGGCAATGCTGATTCCCGCCTAGACCAATTCAACTTTTTGAAATTTAAATAGAATTTTAATTTCAAAGAAAATTGCACGTAGAGCTTTGGCTGTAAAAAAAACTTTGCTTGAGAACCAAATCAGACGATAGCCCCTCACGCAAAAGTCAGCTAAACCGAATTATGGAAAACTATAAAGTTTTGGATGTAACCGAGATTAACGTTCGGATGATGTTAATAACAGCTTACCATCAGGTGAACCATAATCTCTCCACCCCTATTTCTTAATCTGTAATTCGAAAAGAATAAGTTAACGCATTTGTTTGCTATTTAAGTACCTACAATTTACTTTTAAAAAAAAAAACGAAAAAATATAAAAAGAATAATCGAAATCATTAAAAGTCTATCCGAAAGAAATATATTATGCATCAAAAACCGGTCCAAGCAAATCTGTGCGTCTAAATATTATTTCAACATTTCGTTAGCCGAGAGTATGAATCTGTAATAAAGGTCAAATATCAAATCAGCAATTCAAAGCTCAATTTTGAAGCTCGACAACTACCATCCCTTTGATAAGTCGCTCGAGATTCGAGACTCGAGAGTCTCGACATCATGTTAATAAATTCACAAGAAACATACATAAATAATAAGACCTTTGTTTGTGATCCCTCAGACTTATATAATGCTAGCTGTATCCCGCGTTTTTACCTCGTTTTAAGTATGAAAATATATCATGTCCTTATGTATTTTTTATTAAATATAGGACATTGACAATCTATGTATGGGGGTTGGACCAAGTGCTGCCCAAAATGAACAATAAGTAGTGTCTTTTTTCCACACGTCAATACTAGGCTAAGCGTTTCAAGTTCTGTCCACGGAGTCAAGAAGAAAAACCAAAAATGCTGTTATTGATGATTTTGAATCCTTTACTTTTAAATATTTTCTGTTAGGTAAATTGATCAACAAAATCATTTGAAACTACTCCCATGTCTGGGCAGCACTTGGTCCAAACCCTGCTAATGTCCTTTGATTAATTGTATTGTATCGCTATAAGAAAATGGCTGACTGTCGTTGTAGATAATTATACAAGGTAATCGACTACAAACCGGATGTGATATATCCTGCTTGTTGGAACATCGTGGTATAATTTGGACATTTTTTGTTATAACATGTCTAAATTATAGTAATTTTTTATACAATTTGTCAGCTTTGTATTTGATGACGCAAGTGCCCCCGATAGTACTTTTCGAATCTAAGTGTACTTTTTTCCACAAATCAAATGAAATGAAATTATTTATTTGCATGAATATGGTACAATCCAGGTTTTACAATAGTGTTATATTTCTACACTAGCTGTTACCCGCGGCTCCGCCCTCGTGGATTTCACACACTGCGAATATTAATTATGCATATACAGGGTGTATTTTTTAAACGGGGCAGTAAGGGCAAGTACCTTAACCGTTGCAGTTACAGCAAAACGTTCTTAAAAGACCTTCCCTAACTTTTTGGGACATTTTGAACTGCATTCACAGATTTTGTAAAAAACTTACAGTTAGCAAAAAAAATGCAAAAAGTTCAATTTTTTTTTTTATGCCAATCGATTCTATTCAAAGTCAAAGTCAAAGTCAAAAATCATTTATTCTGTATAGACCATTAAAACGGTACTTACAAAACGTCAAGTTTAAAAAAAAATCTAGACTAGTTTAGCAAATGGACCACCGGTTCGAAACGCGGCCCCGACCTGAGAAGACTCCGGCAAGAAACTCAGCGGGCATTTTTTTTTTTGGTCTATTTACAAACATTTGCTTAGTCTACTTAGTCTAAATACAATAGTTTGCTTGAGTAGCATAGTTGAGCGAACAGCTCATTTCCAAGCTTGTTTATCATCTAAATATTCTTGGATTTTATAATAGCCTTTTTGGCACAGTTTAGTCTTAATTACATTTTTAAATTTATTTACAGGTAAATCTCTAATTTCATTAGGGAGCTTGTTGAAAAAGCGTATACAGTTGCCCCGGAGCTACAAGCTACAAGATTGTTTTTATGTCTTGTGTTTATATTATGCCTGTCACAAACTCTTGAAAATTTAGAGATATTTTTCCTTACATACATCAGGTTCTCGAAGATGTATTGTGACACTACGGTTAGAATGTCTATTTCTTTAAACTTTTCCCGAAGGGAAACTCTTGGGCCCAAATTATAAATAGCTCTCACAGCCCGCTTTTGTAAAATGAATATTGTGTTTAAATCCGCGGAATTACCCCAAAGGAGAATTCCGTAGCTTAAAATACTATGAAAATAACTGAAATAAACTATTCTAGCCGTATCCACGTCTGTTAATGTCCTAATCTTTTTTACAGCGTAAGAAGCCGAACTTAATCTACTGGATATTTTTTCAATATGCGATCGCCACTGCAATTTGCCGTCAATACTTAAACCTAAGAACACTGTTGATTCCACAAGGTTCAACACTTGTCCATTGAGTTGTACATTGGTTTCAACCTGTGTAACATTAGGTAATGTGAATTTTATACATTTAGTTTTGTTCCCATTAAGGCAAAGATTATTAGTATTAAACCAATGGACCACTCTTGTGATAACACCATTCACTTCGTCATAATTATTTTGTTGCCTTTTAATTTTAAATATTAACGAAGTATCGTCAGCAAATAAAATAATACTAGTTTTATCCCTTACGTAGTAGGGGAGGTCATTAATATATATTAAGAATAAAAATGGTCCAAGTATCGAACCCTGTGGAACACCCATCGAAATCAGAGATCCCACTGAACGTGTACCATTAACATCGACCCTCTGAATCCTATTGTTCAAATATGAAGTCAGAAGCTCGAGAGCCTTGTTCCTTATTCCATAATGTTCTAATTTCCTGATTAATGTGTCATGGTGGACGCAATCGAAAGCCTTGGATAGATCACAGAATACACCCAATGCATCATGCTTATCCTCCCAGGCCTCGTAAATACAATTTAACAATTCTATACCAGCATCAGCAGTCGAACGTCCCTTAGTAAACCCAAACTGTTTATCATGAAATAATTTGTTTTCACCAAAATGGGTCATCAACTGTCCTAGGATTAATTTCTCAAATACTTTACTCAAGGTCGGCAACACAGATATATTTCATATTTCATGTGGGGATCAAAAAACTCTATGGGACCGTTTTAGCTTTCAGTACTAGAAAAGACAGAAATCGCCAAAGACCTTTCCCATACATTTCGTACGGAAATATGATAAATCAACTCGAAACTCATAGGTCAGGTAAAATTTTGAACTTTTTTAAATAAAAAAAATCATTTAAACATTTAAGAAATTGGTTTATGAAATAAATTGCTCAAAATGATTTCCATTTTCACGAATACATAAGTCTATCCTTTTTTGCATTGAACGAATGGCGGCTAATAATGTTCTGGGATGAATATTACGTAAAATGGTCATTAATGCATCCTTGAGCTCTTGAACACTGGCGTACGTCGTCTTATAAACCTCGTTTTTCACGAAGCCCCATAAAAAAAATCAAGTGGTGTTAGATCGGGGCTACGAGGTGGCCACTGTGTTGGACCATGTGTACCTATCCACTGTGTACCGAATAGGCGGCTCAAATTGGAACGTGAAAGGTGACTGTTATGTGGCGGAGCACCATCTTGTTGAAAATGAACTTTTCGCAATTCCGACAGGGGCCATTCGTCCATCTCGTTTTAAAGATGGTGTAAAATGACTTCATTATACATGGCAGAATTCAGTTTCCCTTCATAAAATTCCACCATTATGACTCGATTGGACATTATACCACACCAACAGTTGAATGAGAAGCGAACCTGATTATGACTTGCCGTAACTCTTAGTGGATTTTCTTTGGACCAATAGTGGTGATTTTTTCTGTTGTACATACCGTTATTGGAAAAATTCGTTTCGTCTGACCACAGTATGTAATTTAAAAATTAATATTTTTCCTCTTAGCCATCTGCAAAAAGTAAGCCTTCGAACATGTACACGGAATCCTTGTTGGAGTGACACACTCATACGCACACTCAGACGCATACACACAAACACACAAACACACACACACACACACACACACACACACACACACACACACACACACACACACACACACACACACACACACAGGTCTATTTTATTCTATTTTAAATGAACTATCAAGCAAACAATTTTCCTAATATTGTTACAATTTGTAATTACGAGTATATTAATTTATTGATTTTTATCCAAATGGACCTAGTAAATATTTACCATTCCTGTTAGTTTATTTGTGCCTATTTGTTAATAACTAAAAATGTAGATCTTGTTGTTCTTGTTGAGATAAATGGAATTGATTAGGTACATTAAACACTGTCTCCCAAGATACAGGCTTTGGCCTAGTTTGGGAGACAGCAGTGTATGTTTTCGTGTTATTGTGTACCTGTTTTATTGTTTTGTATATCTTTCAAATTGTGTACTTTGAAGTGTGACAATAAACTTTACTTTACTTTACTTTACATCATCACCCGGATGTAACACTTGAACTATGCGCCCATATCGATAGCACTTGTAGCCGTATTTCTTCCATATCTTTATCACAAGGGAGTGGGATACACCTACTTCAAGGGCGACTTGCCTGGACGATACCTCTGGATATGCTTCGACATAAGTTAGAACCGCAATCTCCGTGTCCATGTCCACACGAGGCTGCCGCTTTCTTTTGAAAGAACCCTGCAATTCCAGGTTTTTCAAAAGATTTGTAATAACCTTTCTTGTTGGCACATGCCGCAACGGATACTTATTGCGGTACCACACTAATGCAGCTCCCGCATTTCGATTATTGACAAAATACGCTTCTAATAAGTCAATTTTTTCACGATTAGAAGACATTTTAGCGAAAATCCTTAATTAATAACTCATACGAAGTTTCTCAGCTGAAACTAAGAATAACACACAGATTTTCGAATCAAATTCGAAATTTGAGGGTAAAAATTCTTTTTATTTACTTTACAGTCAATTCTACCCACTTCCTGGCCATAACAAAAAGTTCCAGACCATCGTAGAAATTTGTTTCTGTTGCCGAAATGTATGGGAAACGTTTTTGGCGATTTCTGTCTTTCCTAGTACTGAAAGCTAAAATGGTCTCATAGAGTTTGACATTGGCTTCGGCCCCCGAGAGAAAAACTTGCACCAGACTCCGCCAGTCTAGTTCTAGTCGGTCACTCAGTAGGTATAGAAGTATAAGCTCGCAAGTGAGGTAGAACTAGGTAGTCAACTTCAGGCTTTCACGGCCGGCGTTGTATGTAGAATATACTGCTTCCGGGCTGTTTGGCCGTGGTCCATGTGAAACTTGCGTTCCAGACGTTTCGTCGATTACTGCGGTCGACATCTCGCCACAGCCAAACAGCCCGGAAGCAGTATATTCTACATGGAGCTTATTTTGTTTGTTTAATGTGTCGGAAACAAATGTGGCTTTTTTTATTAGTTTTTTCAATTATTATAATAATCAGTGCTGGACGCTGTACCACAAAATTGATACAATAATTATAGCACTCAAAATAATGTAGCGTAACTAATGTTTATCAGATTACTCTACTTGATTGAGCCATTTCTCTATTTTGTGGATTTTGAATACAAAACTTTTGACAAAATACCCACGCAGGTTAATGGATTGCTGATCGTGTAAAGGTTACAAAAATACACACCTACATACATACGTGATTTGGTTTATTTCAATATGTATCACTGGGAAAATTGCTAGCGTTCAGAAACTTAACTATTAGTAGATATTATAATAATTTAATATATTTCATCTGTCATTATAATCACCTATTAAACTAGCAATTCTTATATTATTGACAATCGTACGATTTGGATGAAGGGTATTTTAGAAAATGCTCAATAAAACCGGAACAAGCCGATTTAAGTCAGACTCTTGCTCTTCTTCCAACAAGCCGAGGACTGTACCCTTTCCATAAAAAAATCAACACAAAAGTAATCACAAACATCAGCTAACGTAATAAAACACTGAGGTACAAAGTATTGACAAATAAACTTAACTGCCGACTGGATAGCTGCTGAGGATAAAGGTTTAGTGGCGTCGCGGCACTTAAAGTGATAGTTAGACGACCCCACATGCAATAAGTCAGTGCGAAGACGAGTGTGGAGGAAGACTTCTTACAGTGTCTGTTCGGGCCATAACAGTAAATCTGAAGGAGCAGGGATTTACGCCGGGCCACCGAACCGCAGTGCACTGGAGGCTGCTTTCGTACTTAATTACCGCCCGCCGTGAATGGCGAGATTAGTTCTCATTCCTACTGCGGCACTGTCGGCACATATTACTCACTCTGCTGGCTACTATCATCAGTATTAAACACTATAGCTTTGTCAGACACAATTGGTATATTTTGTTTAGTATTTATATACTAAACGGTTCCGCTAAATGCTTTACATTTTTATCACATAGTAACTGTATATTTTTAACATTTCGTAGAAAGATTTTGGCTTTTTATTACTCTCTTTTTCATCATCATTTTAAAATATGCTTTTTAGTTTAACGGTAACTTCCAAAATTAATGACTCTGTATACAAACATTGGGAGACGAATGTAAATGTGACATTGAAATTCATAAATAGATCGCTATCGATAATTTTACCAAGCGAATCTGCAAGCAAAAGCTATTTCCCCACCATGAACTACATTAAGAAGACGAGTGAGTGCCATCGCTCATAGTGATAACCATCTAATGGCCTCACCAATTTGACATACTTGCACGAATTCAATCCAGCCATTTTATACCTATACAAGTAAATAGACGTATTTAATTGAAATCATATTAAGTCGCTTCCCTGACCAAACGTCCTTGACAATGACTTGTATACTAGAAAAGCTGTTTGGGCAAAAATTGTGTCATTTCCTAGGTGTGGCTAGTTATGAATTTTGGATTATGAAATTGTAACGTGACGCAGAAACTAGGTAAATTAAGTTTATTTAACTGACATCTGTAAAGACATAGCTTGCGTTTTTTAATCAGGACGAGGTTCTCAATTCGACTGTTCATTTTTTAATGTTTATACGCGCATAGCTCCTTTATCTGTACGAACAAAAGGCCTACATGCATTTTATTATTTTCAGTTATATCAACTAGCCCACTGCAGTCCACTGCTGGACATAGGCCTCTCCCAATGTGTCTCCCAATTGTCTCCCAATCCTCCGCCTTCCGCCAGTTATAATCGTTATTTATTTATTTTTTACTTATTGGTGCATTTTTGTTCTCGTTGGTGTCGGCTTAATTTGTTTAGTTCAAAATAACTCAGATATGTAATGTCATCTGCTACAAAAAGTAGTGATCTTTCAGGATACAATTTTTGTGTTCCTTACAGCCGAATGGTCCGTTCTTGTAGTACCTATATATATACATACAAATCATTGCTTCAATCCGGTTTCAGGATATTTTTGAAATTCGTCCATGCCAATCCGAGACGGGTCAGCTAATTTGCTTATTATTTTTTATTTATTTGATAGATCAATTAACGTCAACCGTCAGCGCAAGTGGGACGACTAATGAGTCGACTGCGAACATCGTTCTAAATAATCTCTATGGGCCTTCGTCACCCTCATCATGCCTTATTTCGCTGCCACAAAATGTATTCGACGTCATTAATATCTCTTCTTATCTCTCGCCTGCTTCTAAAAGCCTGCGTCTTTGTTATCGTGAATTTGTAGATGTAATTAGTCCAAGGTTTATTTATCGTAGTATATTTTTATTATCAAATAATTGTATTATGTGGGTAGTGTAAATAAATTACACAATATATTTGGCAGACATTTTGTTTACAAATTGAGTGTCTTATTCACCTACGAGGATCCGAACTTATTTTGAAGAAACTAACAATTTAGATCAGCCTGACATTTCTACTACCTTGATAGCTTAAGGAGTTATCATTAGAGGTAAATAGCTTAGGCACGTGAGGTAAGATTAAAATAAAAGAGAGGTTGCGTGTAACACTGTAACTGTATTTATTCTCTTCCCTAAGGTAACAGAATTCTTTTTTGATACCTACTCTAATAATTGCGATAACGTTGTGTGACACATTGGTTAGAGACAACAGCCAATTCATGTCACAGAATAGATAATAGTGCAGATGTATCCTAGGAAATTAGCACCTTCATTGTATTGTGCTGACTTAGCACTGACTACTGTGTACCTACGTAGGTATCCAACAAGACGTACATGAACGATCATGTCGAAAGGCTGCTTGTTTACTACTTTAGATAACGATTCTTCGAATCTGAACTCTGCACTTATTGATATTATCAAATATCACGAAATGTAAAAACCCGTGACATGGTAAGAGTTATATACCAACGAGTATTATCAGTTTAGCAGTTTGTACTGACGACGATGATAGTACGGACAGCCCAAGCAAAATATGGATGCAAATTTCAGAGTTTTGATATCACGTAGAACTGTTAGACCTATAACAACTAAGTTAGGAAGTACCTACCCTTAAATGCCGTGAGAACTGGTCAAACAATATATTTATGATCTATGATCAGACCTCTATAATGAAAGGTAAAGGTAAAAAGAAAAAAAACTGCAAGGCCCATTGCATACTTGCCGGTACTGGACGGTTTAGGACAATTAAAAGTTGAATTAAATTCTATATCCAAGATTTTTGTACTTGAAATATTAATAGATGAATCAATTTTTTTATATTTATTTAATTTTTAAATAATAAATAAATAAATATTCCACAACATTTCAAACAACGCTATCTAGATCCATGGTAAGCATCTCACCATGGATCTAGATTGCGATATATAAATTATATAAGAACATTCTATGTAAATTATACAATTTATAAAAATAAAAATATAATAACTATTAATTTTAATTATACAATATATATAAATTACATAAATACATTCATATTGTACATAGAAACACCCAGACTAATGCAAATATACATATTCTTGCATACAAATATTTGCACTGAGCCGGGGTCGAAGCTGCGCCTCTTGCGTAGCGGCCGCGTTCACTACCGCGACGTTACAGAGGCTGTCATAACGAATAATAAGTTTATAGAAGCATGTTAAACAAATATTTATGTCGTTTTTGTGACGCTCACAATTCTGAATATCCTAAATTAATTTTCTTACTGATTTTCATATTATAATCGTAAATGAACGAATCTGACGAATATCCGTTACAAGATATTTTTGGCATAGAATTTTCCTTTAAAGGATAAGTGACCTTGGTTAAGCTCCAAGAGCGAGACACC
Source organism: Eilema caniola (assembly GCA_949126895.1). Lineage (NCBI taxonomy): Eukaryota > Metazoa > Arthropoda > Insecta > Lepidoptera > Erebidae > Eilema > Eilema caniola. Next base: position 7,903,973 of record OX421471.1, on the reverse strand, counting down.
TATCTACCTACTAAGTATCTTGCGTACTAGCTTTTAACCGCGTGTATATCCGCGTGGGTGTTGGTTAGCGGTGACGTGGACGACGCGGCGGGTTTTAAGTACTTGTATGTCATTCTCGGGTTTTCTTATTGTTAAGTTTAATGGCAATCGGTTCAGAGGTTTAATCGTGAAAAGGTAGGAGACATCCAGGTTTAACGATGTGAATATGGATGATTAAATACATGACACATTGGCCCTCGACATCAACCAAAATGACATTATAAGTTAAAATATTTAAAAAGACTATTTATTACGTATTATGATATCTTAGAATATGTGTACAAAACATAAAAGAAAGAGGTTCCGGTTCTATGAGTATGCTTAGAGGAACCAAGACGTTGATTACAAAAATAAATGAAGGTATAAGTTATAGACCAAGTGATAAATCGGGCATTATGATTAATATGAGAGTTAAAATAATCAGATTCAGGTTTATGGCGACTCAACCACGGTTCATATAGAATTCTTAGACTAGCCTTAAAAAGCCTTAGACTTCTAACCTATATCTAACCAAGTCGAGGGACGCAGTGTTCACCGCTCATATTTATTTTAATGCGCGGTTAATTACTTGGCCCATAACATATATGTATGAATCACTCACTAGTACAAAGACAAGTGCTAAATTACGTAATTGGATGTGTATCCGATTGCCGAATGCCAAAAAATACACATTTTATGCAAGTTATGAAATGGAACGTAATCTTTGTTTTGACGTTTTGACATAAGATTATAAATCAACAAGAGTTTGTTTGTTTTGTTTTCTATTATATTTTACATTTACAAGTAAATATACAACTGTTTCATCATCATTTTTGGAAAGAAGACGGTGAATGTGAAAAGTGAAGTTATTGTGCGTACTCTGTAACTTTGTGGAAGACAAAAAAAAAAAACACGCGAGTTACTTTGTGATTACTGCTGTTTGTCTAGGTCTAGATTTAGTCATTGTTGCGTTCTTCTGACCTTGTAGCCAGCTCTTTCACCGAATCTTTTGTATTTTTGAGCTAATATAACAAAAGTACATGGTAAAGAGTACCGTTAGGACGTAAATATGGACATAAATCTCTGGCTCCCAGCACTTAAGAACACGGAGGTTTTAAAACGCGCAGTCATGAAAGCGTCCTGAGTAGCTCAATGAAGATCTCACAAATCCTTTTTGGTTCATGGGAACCAGATATTGTTCTTCTTTGCAACATTTTTGTACTTAATGGGAAACCCTTTTACGGCTTCATTCATGAGATAATCTCCCTTGGTTGGGCAACTGACGGTCAGTTCATTTTATGACGCTTATCTCTGTAATTACAGTAGCGGTCAATTTCGAGTTCTCTTGAGCCGTAGAATGATTGGCAGTAAATACAGCTACAATATTTGCTTTGTCATTTAAATCTGATATGCTGGTTAGCTCGCTAGTAAAAAATGTCTTGTTGTAATTAATAATTCAAAAAAATTTATCTAATCAATCTCAATAAAAGATCAATAGGAAAATTCAAGAATAATAATTATGTTCTAAAGGCAAGCGAAAACTTTGGAACCCTTTTCTTCGTTGTTTATGTACCATTATTTTTTATCCAGCTTTATTAAGAGTTCATTATATTATGCTTATAGATGAGTGTTAATTAAAATATTAGAAATCAGTAGATAAAACTACGTATTGGTTTCGAATACGCTACGCTACACCTTGACTCGATTTTCTCAACTTATTTAAAGTCCTGATTTGCACGCTAAGGACACAAATCATAAAATCATAACTACATGCATCCCTTGTTCGCAACCTTCTTTCGAAGCATGAGCATAGTTATTGGCGCCTGATCCCTCAACCGCGGGAGAAAATCCTTCGCCAGAACGTAAGAAATAAATAAATGAAAAATAATAATAAGTGCATAAAATATTTATTAGAACTGCAATCACTAATATTATAACTAGGTTCTTTCAATAACACTTTCATTGGTAATTTGCAAAATTTATATTACCTAGACATTGAACTCAACACAATGCTAACATTCGTCGGTGGAAGGACGTCCTCGGTACCATTATGCGAATTAGGAAATTATTCATTTTGAACTCGTTTTAATATCGTGTCAATTTCATAACCAGTCATGATATTTCTTTATAAAATATATATATATTTTGAATTGGTGGATTCACTGGTTTTGAAACATTTCATACGTATTTTTTTAATGTGCGCAAAATTGCCATCTATACAAAAACTAGCCCCGCGTATGGGTAGCCGTGTATCGCCGTCGTCTCGACCTGCTTCTACTAGGGTGACAGGCGACCCCACCAGTCATCTCCAGGTCTGCGTTAATTAGGGATGATGCCTGAGTTGCCTCGGCTCATCCGGACACGTCACCGTCTCCTTCTCGAGCATTAATTACTCGCAATATACGTAGATACCTAGTCATGCTTGTTTTAATTTTCTCTACTAAAGGAGCAATGCTACTAAAGACTTTCTAAACTATGAGCAAAGACCTGTTAACACTAACTATCCTTTAAAGTTCCGCGTCATAGGAAGTCAGACTATTGTTATAAATCAAGAACTTTTGATAGGCTGTATGTCTACATTCACCCGTCTTCCGTTTTTATTCGGGACTTATAAGGATTACAATTCATGAGCTGGATAGAATGTTGTCCAATTATGCTCTATTTAAAACCTACTAGGAGCTGTTCAACACTTAACTCCGCTTCATCCAAGAATAAAGTTAATATCTATAGAAAGCCATGAGTTTTAATATCAGTTCCACATCGACATAACAGCTTCCTTATGTCTTCGTTGATATTCAGATGTTTACATCATTTACATGGAATAATCAAAAATATTCTCACGAATAATGATTTTATTATTCACGAAGATTATACCCAGATTCAGAAGAATACTTACTGATTGAGTAATGTTGATATTACAGTGATTATGAAGTTTTTTAACACTATGCACTGAATTACATATTTGATAATGCCAACTGTATCAACAAGACTTATGAAGAGAAAATTTCGTGATGGTACAACTTCAGCGAAGTCTAGTATAGTTTTTGCTCTGAAACTATTTGTTATTCGCAAAAAATTCAAATCGGAACGCGAGTATCGCGGGAGCTGGAAGAATTCGTTACGATAACAGTTACTATTGGTGTAATGTTTCGCCGGTATCGACAGTATCTCTAAACATCAACATCGAGATTGCACAGTGAGCGCACATCAATTTAACTCGCGACGCCGACTCGCGACGCCGACTCGCGCGCAAGCGTGTCACGTCACTCAAATATTCTGCTGATTTAACGGAAACCTAAGGAAATTTAAGTGTTATCTTTCATCCGCTTAGTTATTGAGAGACCGATTCGTTCAGTGTTAATCAAATAGTAGTGCGTCTTATCGTTTATTTACTTAGAAATTCGCAACAGTCGTGAACATGCGCGTTCTCTCAGTTCTGCGTTTGGCGCTAATAGGGGCAGTTTTTCTTTTGACTTTGTTTTTGTTGGTTCGTTTATCGGACTTGGAAAATGGAGGCATGTCACCCCGCACGTCGCGGCTGCTTCACCATGTGCGGCGAGGAATACCTGAAGGTCAAGCAGGAAACTTTACGCAACGTCCAGTTTTTATTATTCAGGTGATAGGATTTAGTAATATTTTTATTTGTTCCTTAATATAAGATGTTACCCAAGCAGACCAAAGGCGGTAAATCTACACTGGTAAAAACAGTGGTCAATCACTACCAACTGTGGCCAAGCAATTAGGGGATGCGAGACATGAACTGTAGCAACTTCATGTGATAATATATACTCGTGTCCAATAATTATTTCAAATAAGCGTTGCTGAGAATTTAGTGTAAAAAAAAAGACGGGTTGCACTCTGGGAGTGCCGGCAGAAGTGAAAACATTTTCTTTTTTTCTTTCTTCGTTATATACATAGAAAAAGATAAAAAAGAACATACCATACCATACCTATAATATAGCGCTAATCATAGAACCTATCACTTATTTTCTGCTAATTTTCTGTCAGAAGGAATTAATAAATTATGAAAAGAAAAAATAATCACAAAAAATAATAAATTACAGAAAGAAAAAATAATCATAAAAAGTAATAAATTACAAAAAGAAAAAATAATCACCAAAGTAATAAATTATAATAAGATAAAACAATCACAAAAAATCCCTGAAGACCAGGTGGTTTGAACCCGATACTATCTGAAACTATAAGGACTTACAGTCGAAGTGCTTACCGTTTAAGCTACGACGCTACCTATTGTAAATCGCAAAATAGATAGTCCGTACCAATCTTGTCAGACGTCAGTCGTCGGTTACGGTTCAAAGGTCAACTAATCCTGACGCTTCCTTAACATTTTACACCCATCCAACGCCGCTAAAGAAGTTTTCACTTCAAAAAATGAATAGTAGTTCTACCTACCCGGGAATCAAGCACAGCACCCCATGCACATCAGTCGCATTCGCTACCATCATAGCAGAGGTAGTATCTAATTTAAAATAACGAAGTAACTTCTCGAACTCACCGACTAGCGACTTTCCAATTAATTTCCAGAAGTACGAAATTCAATATTATATTTCCGTTTCACTAACCCTCGTTTAAAGCGTAATTGGTTAAGTCGCACAGTTTTTCAAAGTCACTGGCGAATCTGGAAGTTTCGAAGTACCTAATAATAATTAATGGCATCGTCGAAAGTCCGATATCCTTTCATTAGTGTCCCGTCTCCGCACGGAGCGGTCGAGATTAAAACTTGTTCAGAACGAGGGCTTTGCAGCACTTTTTGAAAAGCGAAGCCTTTTGACACGCCTTTGAAATGTGAAATGTGGTCGGCGCTTTATGAAATAACATTTGTGCATGTGATCCGTGAAAGGCTTTAGTTTTCCTATGAATGCTGCCGTTTCTTTCGGTTATTTTTAAGTTTGCTGCTGTACATACAGCATTGAAATTTCCACAGAACATAAAATACAGGAGTGGCCCTTAAAGCTCGTTACTATACAAACAAGTTTAGTCAAACTCTTACATATCATGATCAAATGAGGCTAGGGGGCACTTCCTCTTAACTATATATTTCAGGGCAATCCGGGAAGTATTACCATTCTTGTGCGACTGTCACTGATCTAATTTTGAATGGCGAGCGCACTAAATTGTACCTCTACAGTATATTATCTATGTATATGATTCTAGCCTGTATATTAGTGTATGTTCCCGAAGATGAAGGTAGAGATGCGCCAACACCCACAACTCGTCAGCTCTTGAAGACCGAATCTTCACCAATTACTGTAAACGCCCGGTTAAGGGCGACTTTTATGCGATATAACATGCCGATAATACTGGTACTACAACCTGATTATCGAATCCGAGACTTCATACTAAACTCCACTTTTTTTTCTTTCCCAGATGATGCTACATGCATGGAACAACTACAAATTGTACGCTTGGGGCAAGAACGAGCTAAAGCCGATGTCGAAGCGAGCTCATCTGTCGAGCGTGTTCGGAGCTGGGGATCTTGGGGCCAGCATCGTGGACGGGCTCGATACGCTATATCTGATGGGCTTGTTGGAAGAGTTCCGCGAAGGTCGCGACTGGGTTGCGCAACATTTGCATATTGAAGAAATTGTAAGTACAAAGATTGTTTCTTAGTTGTTGCAGAGTTCGTATGTTTTCGAACTGAATAATCAAATTCAGGTTTAACACTGTCAATTTCTAATCCTGTCCACTTCATCATTCCTGCCCCAATCTTGGTCGCATCCCAGGAGGCCTTATATCGAATTCCGGGGTCCGCTTCTTCCAGTCCAACCTCTACGTTACGTACGGTCAAGAATTTTGTCTAAGGAAGAAAACTCGGATTGTGTCAATAGAACCGTTTTAGAGATAAATGGCAACATTTCAGTGCGCACACACATAATTTCGCACTCTAAAAGTATATATGTCGGCGCGAATTTCCTTAATAAGTCGTCCAATTAACTGCCTAGGCAGTTAACTAAACGGCGCCATTCAATTAACGGCCTTAATGATATTCAGCCGTCTTTTTTATTACATCATTTAATGATCTGGCTGGCTAATGCTTAGGCCAATCGTAAGATAGGGCACTACCTCGAAATAAGAAAGAAAATTACATACATACATGCATACATAGACTTACACCTGTAAATTTTCGAGGTGGTGGACAGAGGTGTATTCACAAAAAAATTGTGATAGGTTGCGCAATCCGACTTGGTTAGGTTAGACTAATGCTGGAGCGGAGCGGAGCGTAGCTCCCGCATTAAGCCTTAGTAGTTTTTTTTATAACCATGCAAATGTCATTTTTCTAACTGTTTAATTAAATGGCTAGGTAAGTAGTTAAACGTCATCGACCCAAGCTATTTGCCTAGCTGTTTAATTAAATGGCTGTACGGCCTGAATGATTTCAGGCCGTTAATTGAATAGCGCCGTTTAGTTAACTGCTTAGGCAGTTCATAGAATGGCTGATTAAGAGAGTTGGCGGCGACATATAGATACATTCATTGTTCCGTCGTGAGTATAAAATCGTTTAGATTCCTTTGTGACTAGTGGAAGATTTTCATGTACAGTCTATATATAGCGGGAATAAATATATTGTTGTAGATAGTTTATATTTTCATAGATAGTTGCTTATGTAGTTGGATATAAGATATCCACAGCTATGCATTGTAGGAAGTAAAAATACCTATATTTTTTTTCTCAAGTACCAATATCAAAAACATTGCAATACTTAGGATGACACAGCTTGACCATTTAAGACCATAATTGTTACTACGAGAAACGATCGTAAGAAAGAGGCCAAGGGGTAAATTAATAAAAATGGAAGAACGCATACAATAAACCTTACAACTTGCAAGTATAGAAGAAAGAAAAATTAAATGGTCTTCATGAAAATTTTACTGAAAGAATCGATTTAAATAGAAAATTAAATCGATCTTGGCGGGGTTTGAACCCTCTTTGCCTTACAGGGGTAGTGCTTTGACCACTAAGCTACCAGAACTCGCCTCAACCAATTCAAATTTCTCCTTTTATATCTGTCTTCGAGGTGACGGTGGAGGCATCTACCTACATTCTTACGAACTATCCGATAGTTCTATTCTGATATTTAGCAAGAAAAATGATTAAAAATGTTATGAAGTTTGATAATAAGAGGTTTGATTCTTCGCTTTGTTTCACCAGTATTAATTTAGTGTGGGGCATGATAGGGCAGGTACCTCAGAGAGCACGGTTGTCATGCGAACATCTATAGCATTCGTTACGGGTAGTTGCAGGAGAAGAACGCTAATGGGTTTTGGAGGTCAGATGGCAGTCGCTTCACGGAAAATATCGAAGCCAACCCCAATGGGGTTGGTAAAAGCTTAGAGGATGATACCGAATACTAATAATGACCTAAATTTTTCGTATTCTGCTTTCGCTGGAAAAATATTCTTTAGTTTGCCTACGTGAAATTAGATTCCGCCGTTCCGCAGAAACTAGTTTAGTACTAACATATAGGCATATTAAATTCTATTCTCCCTAAATTGACATATTTCAGGCACGGAAAAGACAAAAGAATCTAAAGTAGCTACAAGAATAGGCAGCGTTCCGCAGAAACTTTTACTAAGTAGGTACTTACATTTAATTTACTGCCTTATTTGCTGTGTGAGGAGAGGCAAAGTAAATATTTCAGTTCAGCCACGTTTATGTTGAATATACCTACGAAACATGTGTTTTTTCGAAGTGAAAAGTAGTCTGCTTACAATTTACTATACACGTAACCAAATTCTGCTCCAATTTATTTGTGCTAATAAAACAAAGCTAGATTCGTAAAAGGGCTTCTTAATCTTGCAAATCCAGGATCACAAGACATTACAAGATGTGTTTAATGAGAATATGAATCCTTCAATTTCCCACTTGAGCTAAAATAAAATTCACCATATTAGACCAATTCATTGTACTAATATGTACATATTACCATCCATGACATTCCTTTTCGCTGTCTCAATATTACTTAGTAGATTAAAAACGTCCGGTTGTAAGTACTGTTAGTACATTGATCTTCTGCGAAATGGTAAATAAAGAGAGCAAAATAACAGTGATAAGAATACTAGTAATTTGTTAACGATATAATACTTATTCGCAATCTTTATCGTCTGCCTGCCTTTAACCTAATTAATGAGGTTCTGCGTGATATAATCTCAAAAATTTCTGTCAGACTACTTTTCCTCGATTAAGTTGTGGATATATTTGACGCAACAAAATCCTCCTCACCAGTCCTCGGTAGAAGGTAGAGATCCAAGAAAAACTGGCTTGGCTTTGTTAAAGATGAACCCTGGGAACGCCCAAGAACGTGCGAAATTAAGAAGAAAACAACCTGAAATCGGACACCGGGCTCCGAGGTGACAGCCGCCTTGGATGCGACTGACACTTAACTCTTAGATAATGATAATGCTTATTCCACATCATTCATCATCTAAACTGCCTTTTTTATTCGCGGAAACTACCTCAGACGGATCTTTTTATATCTCTTACGCACACCATTAGATTTACCAATATTATTAATAAAGACTTACCTAATTCAAAACGATCAATGCCATGTACCAATTTGTTCCAAGATTAGCGCATGCACCGCGATAAGAAAGGTCACGGGTACTGGGTTGCTTAACATTTGTAGTATGTAGGGCATAAATATTAGATATTGAATTAATAGTTTCAATTGGGCAATTAAGCAAATGACACATCGTGTCCATTTAATTACAGTAAGGCTTACGCTAAACTTGCGAATTTTCCGTCGCATATCTCGGCGTCGGAACACCAATACAACTAGAGTCATGGCTTTGGCCACAAAAATCTCATGTACCCAAATCAACAATAATCCATATCTAATTGATGTGGTGCTGGTTTTGATGGTTTTGATATACAAAGACATCAGCAGGGCTAACATGCGCGCCACGAGATAACTATCTCGAGGCATTTTGCCGTTTTATGTCGATATGTCGACTGCTGGTAACATGCAGGGCTAACATGCCCGCCACGAGATAGCTATCTCGAGGCATTTTGCCGTTTTATGTCGATATCGACTGTTGGTAACATGGCAAATTTCATGGCGATCTGTCAGATGTCGACATAACTCGACTTCGAGAAATCATCTCTACTTGGTGTCTGCAAATTGTAACATACGTGCCCTTATTTACTCGAATTTTGAAATTTTAAATGTTTTGCCTCCCGTCGTTCATTTGGTCGACGAGAAGTTATCTCGTGTATTCTTTTCTTGAGCTCATTTCACTTTGGACTAAAACAGCGACTGCAAGCCATTTTCGACCTTAATGACATTTCCTTTGTTACGTGTCTTTTCGCATTAATTGATGACGCTGATCACGAATATAAGAAAATAAATTCAATAGCATGTCATGTCAATAAGGTCGAAAATTGTTTGCACTATTTTTTTCTCTGTTTTTCATACCTAGCATCCCTAACTAGTCTGTGCTTTCGAGCAAATGGCCGTATTGGGCCGATTTTATCGGATAAATGTGAAAACAGCAACTAACATGTTTAAAAATGTGTAATGCCATAGACAATAATTGAAAAAAGTTTGACGCGACAAAATATGTCGACGTTACTTCGCTGATATCTCTAAGACTCGAGATGATATCTCATCTCGATTCGAGATATTTGACGACGCGCGCATGTTAGCCCTGCAGGGAATGTTTTGCATGTTAGTTTTATACGTTACGTGTAGGTATTTAAGCAACTATATTTCTCCAAATAACTTTTTTTCGGGCCCTCGGAATCAGAAATTGCAATTGGCACTTGCTATCAACCGAACCCACGCACTTTTTCGAGTTTACCCGACCTAGAGTCAAAATTGTGCTACAGAGGCAGTAAGTCGTAAACAATATTTATGTTTGGAAAATCCCCACGATGCGATTGCAGAGTGAATTCATTCGTACCGGAATTGGCTTAAAAATACAATTCATTGAGCATTACGTTTAGCGGATATCGATTCGACACGCTGAGCAAATTACTCAATGGTTTTTATCAGGCTCTTTATACAATCTGAAAAGTATGTCGCTTATTTAAAATTACTGTTACAGCATAGACACGTTTTATTTTTTCTATTTGTTGTTACTGTTTGTGTTATCTATGTAGCACACATTTTTGGAACTCTTTGTATGGTTGGTACAAAGAGGCTTCAACCTTTTGTGTTCAAGCTAGTCTTTAAACATTCGAAACATTACACGATTTTGTTAGGTTTCTTCGTCGATTCTAGTCTTGAGATATATTCGCCTGAGCTACATTCCTATTAAAACTAAAAGGACACAGTATAATAGAAAGTTCCATTTATCAAGAGATAAGAGACTAGCTTCTGGACTCAACCTCGCCTGCATGGACTGCAGAATTGAGTCCAGAAATTAATAGCTATATTAACCATGCCATTTACCGACGTAAAAATGTATATTTCTAAATTATAAATTATCATCCGCTGAGGGTGGATTGTACAGTTAAAAAAAATGCGAGCAAATTAGTCTATCAGCTAAATAAAAGCAATCGATTACTTTCACCACTTTTTTAACGGCTAAATGTCATCCGAATTCGTTGAGCCATTCCTCTTTTTATTATGAAAGACTTTCACATTTATAGTATCTACACTAGCTGATACTGATGGTGATGCTTTAGTAAAATATATATAAATGGAAAAAAAACTCCAGTCTTCTTAATACCAGTCGCATTCGAAGCCTTCAAGTCAGTCTAACTGCGGATATGGCTAAACCTCGATATTGTCCGTTAAGGGACTGCCATTGATCTCCACAACCCAAAGGCAATATCGAAGCATTGCAGTTAGACCAGTTGTTGGATTTTTGAGGGCTCCAACTACCCGTAACGACTGCCGTAGACGTTCTTATGGCAACCGGGACCGACGGCTTAATGTGCTCTCCGAGGCACGACCAGGCCAATGCAAATACCCATATTCATACATACAAATATTTGCATTAAGTGGGGATCGAACGGAGGAGGCGCTCCTGCGTAGCGGCCGCATTTACTACCGCTACACTACAGAGGCTGAAAAAGATTGGAAACAATGGAAAAGACTCCATTATCTGTGTATAATTGAAAATATGGACGTAAAATGTGTCATATTTTATAAATGTCCGTATCAAAGCATCTTTTTAGCATCTTTTTGACTTTAAGGCAAAAATACATTCAGGAGTTCGACTGTCAAGTTGCTTATAGTTTACATAATAATCTTCGGTAACCAATGAAATTCCGGTTTCCCATGGATCAGAGAACACTGCATAAAAACAAAGCTCTGTGAAGTTTGTTCACTGTCTTGTTCAAAACAATATGCTAATGTGGCGGTTGGGGTCGCACAAGTAATGTTCAACTTCAGATATTGTTTGATCCATGTTTTGAACCAATCCTACATATTATTTACTGTGGTTTTTCATGTTCTTGAGAGTTATTTATGGTAGTTGCTAGGGTGCTTGTTTTACATACAAACGGTCTCGTCTCTTCTCCAATTAGATGTAAATCAAGTTGAAAATAGCAATTGTAAAAGTACCTTTCAATTATTGAAGTGAAAACTTCTTTAGCGGCGTTGGATGGGTGTAAAATGTTAAGGAAGCGTCAGGATTAGTTGACCTTTGAACCGACGACTGACGTCATACAAGATTAGGTACAGACTATCTATTTTGCAAGTTACTATAGATAGCGTCGTAGCTTAAACGGTAAGCACTTCGACTGTGAGTCCTTATAGTTTCAGATAGTATCGGGTTCAAACCACCTGGCCTTCTGAAACATTTTGTGATTATTTTTTCTTTTTGTAATTTATTACTTTTTATGATTATTTTTTCTTTCTGTAATTTATTACTTTTTGTGATTTTTTCTTTTCATAATTTATTAATTTCTTCTGACAGAAAATTAGCAGAAAATAAGTGATAGGTTCTATGATTAGCGCTATATTATAGGTATGGTATGGTTGTTTTTTATCTTTTTCTATGTATATAACGAAGAAAGAAAAAAAGAAAATGTTTTCACTTCTGCCGGCACTCCCAGAGTGCAACCCGTCTTTTTTTTTTAATTTCAAAATTGTTTTCAAACATGCTAGCGGGTTTCCATAAAATGTCCTTGATCTGATCAGTACATCCCTCAAGAATTCCATATAATTATTTAGTTTTCTTTTTCCAAACTACGATACGCATAATCACCAGCGCTTAGGCACGTATTTACGTCACTCATACACATTGTGATGTGATTAGAAGAATAATCACAATGTTTATTTGTTACTCAATCTCGCAAAAACGACTGGAATCGGTTTAAAATTGGCACATAGATAAAACATCACTTGGATAAGGTACAGACTTTCTGTGGGAAAAAATAAAGTTAAAAGTTAGTAGGTATCTACTTAATAGTAAATAGATACTTAAGTGATGACTGTTTTTATCTCTTATGGCAGCATCTTGACCCTGCAGTATCTTCTAAAATACCCATAAAGTTTAGTAAGATGTCGAATAATCTTTTTATTTTTCGCGGGCGGATACCACTACATATCCCATGGGAATTCGTAAAGGAAAATCGGCACGAAACGCTGCTCGACGGGAGATTCCCATAGTATTTTTACGACACCCATGGGACGTCATGAGCTTGTCTACACGTTCGGGGAAAATTAAGGGATGTTTTTATCTCTGTTTTTCTTGTAGCTTACTTGCACTACACTGCGCTGTAACTTCATAGTGTCAGCTGATTTGTTAGAGTTTTTCTTTAAAAAAAATTAAACAAATATATAATTCATAATAATTAAATTACTAAATTTTCGTTATGTTTCTGAAAAAATACTAATACCTGACCGTAATTACTAGTGCTGTTGTGAAACCTACCAGTACCTAAATCTAAATTGCGTGACCATGCACGACCACTTCTATACTGGTAGACCTCGCGAAACAGACCTGGATGGTTAATTTTAAGTGAAACCTTTTCTAAAAAAAAGGGTACAGCAAACTCCCCCTTTTTCTTATCTGTTTCCTTTTCTATCGAAGTTCACCTTTGCGAGGCATCATGCTCTTGATGTTTCCGTCATAATTCATCAAGATCCGCTCAAAAATAACGCGACAGCATATTTCCTCCATTTTCTTCCCCATTTTCCCTCCTATCAAAAAATCTCTCGACAAAAGTTGTGTTTTAAATCAAAGAACATGTCCACTATGCGCTAAGTTTGGTAAAATCAAATACAACACAACGTCGACAAATCGTCATATGTAGATACGGACAATAACAAAACCTGCTAGTCATGTTCTTATGTTGAAATATTTGAAATCTATCCTTAATTTTTAACCTGCTGTCAGTCTTTCGATTATTAGGATTATTAAAAATATTTGTTGTTCCTCAGGATGCCGACTTATCTGTCTTCGAGACCACAATCCGTTTCGTGGGTGGTCTACTATCCTGCTACTCCCTGACCGGTGACACCATGTTCCGTGACAAGGCGGCTGAAGTCGCCGATGCTTTGCTACCAGCCTTCGACACTCCCACTGGCCTGCCGCATGCGCTCATCAACCCATCGACTAAGGTACGTAACTAGGGATTGCACCCGGGATTTCCCGGTTCTGATTCTATTTTATTTTATTATTTCATCACTATTAATTTCAAAGGTTCGTGCCATTATTACGTTAAAGTTGTACGTACTTGCATTGAGAGAGGCTCTGCAGTGGGCTGATTGATCGACATTAAAAAATGTGACAAGCTTTAGAAGATTAGTACGGCCTAGGTTCTTGATGGTTAACGTTGCAAATTTTTATTTTAGTTATAAATAAACTAAACCGAATATAAAGACTCGATACCATAATTATTACTAATGGGCATAGAGCCAACGCCCGATTGCCATCACTGCGACGCGAGCGTGGACTAGGGGCTGCACACGCTCACCGATTGTCCGGCGTTCGAGACGCCGAGGCGGGAGCTTGTGACGGCCCTGGGGGTGAAAGTGCTCATGATCTCCACCCTGCTCGCGGCAATGGTCCGCTGCACAGATGCGTGGGCGGCCAGCGCCTCCTACTGCGAGCAGGTCATGCTCGTGAAGGAGACAGCAGAGCGCGGCACGAGAGAGACTCGCGGACATCGCTGCCTGCGTCGGAGGGCGCAGACCGACCTCCGCCCCCCATGAGCGCGGGCCTAAGGGTGACGGGTGGAGCCGCTCGTCACCCTAGCAGAAGCAGGCCACGGTGGCGACGCGCAGCATAGGACGATGCGCCCTCCCCCCTCCATACCGGGGGCGAGTCAGAGACCGCGTGGTCCCCCCTATGTCGCGAAACAACCTCACCTTCGGCCTAGCACATCGACCCACAGACGGCGTGCGGTTTAGTTGGTTCGAGTCCGACATAACCCGCCCCTCCGGTTGAGGATTTCCCGCACGTTAAAAAAAACCGTTATTATTATTTCACATGGTGAAATGCCCAATTTTCTTGGAATATACATAAATGGGACGGTTATTCAGTTATGGCGGACTCGAACCGTTTAAAACTGAATGGAAGAATGGTGAGCATCTCCGAGACCTCAAATAAAACCAGTAGCTAAGATAATGATGATGAATTTGAAGCGAAATTAAGTTTTATTTAAATGGAAAGCCTCATTAGAGGCAAAGCGTGCAAGAAAAACATTGATTTACTAAATCAAGTCAATAAAATTCGTACAAAACTCAATATAAAGATCAAATTTGTCAAACCTCTTGAAGTGCCCTCTTAAAGCGTTATTTACATTGATAATATAAATATTACGATAGGCTGATTCTACTCCAAATCGAAAAACTAGGCGACTATAAAGAGGCGAGAGCAAATATATTCTACTACTATCCACGCCCCACGGTTTTACTCGCTATCCTTATCATATTGATGTTTCGATTGGTCTCTCGGCTATTCCTAGAGCGACTGCAGACCCTGAGAGATAAACTTGTGCCAAAGCCTCGAGCCTCGAACGACTTGCAAGTAGGTATTTGTAGGAGGTACGACGGTCTTTCCGTCCAATTGAGCTGTCCGACTGGGGTAGTACCTCCGCCCCTACAGAATATCGCGGACATAATAACCTCGTGTTATGTTCCCGGCGGTGGGTAGGATAGCCAGAGCTTACTGGAGAGTTTTGTGCTGTCCATTAGAAGACCAAAGGGTATTTCTGCTTTGTCTTCTACACTGATGGCACAGAAAATCTCTGTGTTTATGGGTTGGCAGCACGAGTGTGCTCCCAGCCACAGTAACTACTTTCCATCAGGTGCAACGTGTGCTTGTCTGCCACCTCAACGGTATAAAAAAAGGTTGGCCTAGCTCCGAAGCTCTTAGTGAGGTCTCGCACTCATTAGGTACACAGTTCACTATAATATTGCATGCAAAAAAGTTAGCGAAATAAAAGAAGATAAGTCTAAGATAAAAATATCATACAGCGGTTTATTGTACACGTCTACAAATAGCCAACGTTTATTACTAGAAAATTCTCAAATCCTCACTTGAACATGCAAAAGCTGTTTAAAATATTTCTACTCTAATATATTCAATGTAGGACTCAGTTGCTAACGCAGACGTGGAAAAACGATTTTGCCGTTAACTTTAAAGTAGATTCGTGGATGACTAAAAGCCTTGACTAATAAATAGTTTACTAGAGCAGCACCAACGTGATACTAATGTAATCGTTTGGTTCATGTTTTGCAAAGTACCTATCGTCCAAAGCACCATAAAAGAAAAAAAAAAGAAATCGTTTATTCGGTTTCATAACTTACTTTACCGATCGTGTGTTGCATATTAAGGCATCTATCATAGCATTTTATAAGAACGGGCAATCATACCATCATTATTTTATATGTATCTACTCGTATATAGAATTCGAACCCGCGTCCCCTGCGTTACGTTCGACCGCTCTGCCGCTCTACAGAGATCTACATAAACGTCTTTGCCACAAATCTTAATAGTATGTTAAAATAGACATTTGCATTATCTTCGGTACTAAATGACACGTCGGCAATAAATGCAATATCTTTAAAACGTCAAAGGAAGATATCGATCCTATACTCCTGTCACACATAAATTACTTGTTGGTATGTTGTTTTTGCGAAGTACCTATAATAATATAGTTATTTGCCTGACACTTTTCTTGTTCAAATTTTATAGTGTTCGATTTATTTAACGTTTTGAATAAAAAACACGTAATTTACGATTACTTGGAATATTAAGTAATTAAAAAGAAATGTAATTTATAATACACAGTAATAGGGATAATAAATACCAATCTGTGCTTGTGACTCGGCGTGGTATAACCGCGGTAGCCTAGTGGTATGGGTAATGGACTGCTGAGACGAGGTCTCGGGTTCGATCCCAGGTTTTCCATGGCACACGCCAATGACTTTTCGATGCTTTTCGAAGTTATGTGTGTATTTATCGCAGATTTATAAGTACCCAGTTAATGGCAATAGACTCGCCACCTATTACATTGGGACCTAAACATAAACCGGTGAAATGTGGGTGCTAGCACCTCTGCCTACCCCTTCGGGGATAAAGGTGTGAGTATATGTTTATGTATGTACAAAGAAGTGGATATCTGAACTGGTAAAGTGTGTATGTGGTTTCACTTGGATTACAGAATACCTTTGATGTATGCAATTTTTAAATAGTGTGATTTAAACTGCCGCCAAAATAAAGTAAAAAAAAGACGGGTTGCACTCTGGGAGTACCGGCAGAAGTGAAAACTTTTTCTTTCTTTCTTCGTTATATACATAGAAAAAGATAAAAAGAACATACCATACCATACCTATAATATAGCGCCAATCATAGAACCTATCAATAATTTTCTGCTAATTTTCTGTCAGAAGAAATTAATAAATTACAAAAAGCAAAAATATTCACAAAAAAGTAATAAATTACAAAAAGAAAAAATAATTACAAAAAGTAATAAATTACAAAAAGAAAAAATAATCACAAAAAGTGTCAGAAGGCCAGGTTTGAACCCGGTACTATCTGAAACCATAAGGACTTACAGCCGCTAGGCTACGAAGCTATTTATCGTATCTTGCAAAATAGACAGTCTGTTGCTAATGCTGTTTGACGTCAGTCGTCGGTTACGGTTCAAAGGTCAAGCGATCCTGACGCGAGTTTAACACTTTTTACCCATTCAACGCCGCTAAAGAAGTTTTCACTTCAAAAATAGTCGATGTCACTCGGAACTACTTCTCGAGCGACATCGGCTGTTTTCGTACACAAGTTACATAATACGAAGTTCTACCCAAGTCGAATCCCCAGACAACATTATGTGTAAGCCGGGTGCACCCGATCTCGAAAAGCCAAGATAACCAATCTTAAGGGAAAGTAGTAGGACAGCGGCCTTCAAACCGTAAGTTTTGGATGCAATCATAATTGGTGTTCAGTTAACGATGGTTGAATCGTACCTGGCGCATTATTTTGCTTGACTTTTGTTTCAAACGTAGTCGTGACGTTAATAGATGCTGGAGAACTGGCGGATAAGTAAATCAACTCAAATGTGACCCTGAAAGATAGAAAAAATAATAATAAGGAATTTGTTTTTCAGCTTGAAGACTTAATCTAGCGAATATTTTTATATTTTATCATAGTGTCGGTATAGATGGTCTGTTTTATGTTATCACTTATCACCAACAGGGATGGAGAATCTGATTGACACAAGATTATATTTTGATAAGATCTAAATTGGATTATATTTATCTTATTCTACAGATAGACTATTTGCAGTACATGAAACGAAGTACCAATGTTACACACTCAGTAGCTTTTCCCAAATAATTGTGTTCAACTAGTGTTCAATGTTTCATACACGATTCATACATCCTCAAAACCATACAAGCGTGTTATTATCGCGGTGCAGGCAGTTGTTTTGTTCCTTCAAAACAACTGCCTGCGCCGTTATTATTGCTGCAGTGTGTCGTAGCCACGACCTAATACATAATGTACAGTCAAAATCATATCGATCTTGACTAGCAAAGACTTGATGTCTTGAATGATCATTTTGAGTCAAATTAAACTGTTATATTACCAAATATATCAGAACAATCAATCAACAGGAAGGAATGCACAGCTGATGTTGACTGTACTAATAATATAAATCGCAATAACGCGTGCGGTATTATTGACTGATAATAACACGATCCAGGCTTTAATCACATAAATAATTGCAATCTTTGAGCCATGGACACCACCTACAGATTTTTATGATCCGATGAATCAATCAGAAACCCATTACAGGCCAGGGCGGCCACACGCCATAAATAATGGCGCATAGATAATCATTGGCGGATAATGCCATAAGCGGAACGATTAGCAGTTACAGTCAATATGCGAATAAGTTATTGTTGATTGAGGATGTCTTGTTCAGGAATAAATTATGATGGGGAATTAATCTGAATAAGAAATTTACTAAATATATGACCTCAGTCCCCTGGAGCTGAGTGCATAATTTATTGTTATTAATATTTTATTTTATTGTTAATCATACTAGAGAAATATAACTGTGATTGTTTACTTGAGGTTGTGACCACAATAAGTACATGATAATATTAAGAACATGTTGTATTAGTCCTCGCCAAAATGTTTGGGACTCAAGCCAGTGTCAACTACAAGTCATCACACCAGTTGAATAACGGACGCGGCTCTAGGGCAGGGCTTCAGCTTTCCATGCAACCAGGCATAACGTTATGACGACAAGCTTGGAAATGAGCTGTTCTTGCTAATCAAGCAAACTATTGTATTTAGACTATGTATAGACTAAGCAAATGTTTTTAAGTAGATCAAAAAAATACCCGCTGAGTATCTTGACGGAGTCTTCTCAGGTCGGGGCCGCGTTTCGAACCGGGGCAGGGGGTTCATTTGCTAAACTAGTCTACAGTTTTTTGAAGTGAAAACTTATTTAGCGGCGTTGGATGGGTAAAAATGGCGCGTCAGGATCACTTGACCTTTGAACCATAACTGACGACTGACGTCATACAACATTAGCTATAGACTGTTTATTTTGCAAGATACGATAAGAAGCTTCTTAGCTTAGCGGTAAGCGCTTCGACTGTAAGTACTTATGGTTTCAGATAGTACCGGGTTCGAACCTGGGCTTCTGACACTTTTTGTGATTTTCTTTTTGTAATTTATTACTGTTTGTGATTACTTTTTCTGTTTGTAATTTATTAATTTCTTCTGACAGAAAATTAGTGATAAGTTCTATGATTGGCGCTATATTATAGGTATGGTATGGTATGGTATGTTCTTTTTATCTTTTTCTCTTTATATAACGAAGAAACAAGGAAAGAAAAAGTTTTCACTTCTGCCGGCACACCCGACGTGCAACCCGTCTTTTTTTTTTTAATTTGACTTTTTGAACGAGCCGTTTAAATGGTCTATACAGAATAAATGATTTTTTACTTTGACTTTAACTTTGATTATATGATAACATTCAAGAAGGCCATCAGAAGGTTTTCAGAGAATCGATGTACCTACCTACCGTGTACTTGTCTGCCACCTAAGTGGTATAATAGTAGTTTATGATACTGTTGCATAATAAGGGTTCTTATAACACGAGTGTGTTTTAAAAAAACGAGCCGTAGGCGAGTTTTTTTATATTATCACACGAGTGTTATAAGACCAAGTTATGTACAATGTCATACACTACTTTATCTACTCTCATACTATAATACATAAACTAATTTATTTTACAAACCAAACCAAACTTTTTTTAATTTAAATGTATAGAACAAAAAAAAATTGTTCGCGCCAAGGCGCAAACGTCGATTGCGCATGCGTGTTTCTTTTTTTTTTCCCGAATCGGCGGATTCTTTTTTTAAAGTTGAGGTTTGGTCCAGATGGACGTTGTATAGGTGTATCGTTATGATTAAAAAGTTATTTTATGATATAGGTGTCCATACAAGACCTGTATCGTAATAAAACTTTTTTTTTGGCCTGTGCGTAATGTTTGTCATAAGAGTTTTCATTTCAATTTTATAATCTTTGTATTATAGGATCAGAGTAGATAAAAAATATATTACTTCTGAATTATGTTTTCATCACATTGTATTGTAGAAACTCGTAGGTTTGAATGTGTGTAAATTCAGCTTAACACATACCTATATATAAATATACTCACGCCTGTAAATCCCCGAAGGGATAGGCAGAGATGTAATTTAACACCCACATTTCGCCAACTGTGATTTTTGGTCCCGCGTAATAGGGTACGAACAAATTGCCCTCAAGTGGGCACTTAGTCATAGGCTGTATGTTAACTGTCGGATGGGGAACCCCTTATCCCTTAGTTGCCTTTTAGGACTCCCTCAGGAAGTGCTGGGATTGCCCAATTCTACTCGACCAGGAATCAACATGGCAACACACTTTTTTTTAATCCATACCTTTTAATTTAATCCATACTAATATTATAAATGCGAAAGTAATTCTTGTCTGTCTGTCTGTCTGTATGTTACGTTTTCATGCCTAAACCACTGAACCGATTTTGATGAAATTTGGTATAGTGATTAGACCTTGAGAAAGGACATAGGCTATGTTTGGTCGCGATAACCGACATCCACGCGGGCGGTGCCGCGGGCAACAGCTAGTAATTACATAATCTGTTTGTAACGGACGGTCAATGGCCGCGTCTCGGCGCCAGTTCTTTATAGATAAGACCGAAGACGAGTCTGGCAATTCTGAAAATCCAATTCAGATTAGATCCCTTTCTTTTTGAACTTATTTTAATTGGGCAAATTTTCAGAGTAAGCAGTATATTTGTCTGTGGTGGTGCGCAAATTCATATTGTATAGCCGAAATAGATAATGATGCAAATTATGTTACTCAACTAAATTATCCAAAGAATTATAATATATAATATAATATTTTAAATTCGAAACTGCGTTGTACATATTTGATTGTGGATTACATTTCGAGTTTAGGTAAATGTTATTAAATGTGAGTTTTATATTTTTTATGTGAGTTTGCCCGCGGTTCGTTCGTTCTAGCAACGCACACGTAGCTTACTTATCCCGGGATGAATTCTATGTGTTATTTCAGGCTATATTCTACCTCCAGGTGGTTACCTATTCACCTGTACAAACTTTCAATACATACGAGTATGAGCGAATTGCTAATTGACAACCGTTTTAAAAATAAAAAATATAAAAGTCTAAATAGTGCCCGGTTGCCATACAAACAATTATGACAGTCGTCATGGACAGTAGGAGCCCTCAAACGGTTTGACGAACTGGGTCAATCAAACTTCAGCCGTTTTCCTAGTTAGAGTAAACACTCAGTAGTCAGTTATAAGTAGTCCTATGTCAATAAAACTTATTGTCATAAGTCTTTCTTTGTAATAATAAATTATCTTAAGGTAATCAGTTTTTATTCTGGTTATTAATATTTGTAATTACATTGCAGGCAAGCCGCCAGTATCACTGGGCGGGCCCGAATAGTATTCTCTCCGAGCTGGGCACATTGCACCTCGAGTTCACCTACCTCAGTGACGTCACAGGCCGTGACAGTAAGCACTTTTAATTTTGTCATACACCCATACACCCATTCATCATTCGCTCGGTCACTTCATAATTCTGTTCGCTACTCTTTCATGCTCACCGCAGGACATTGAGATATTGATTGCCTAATTAATAATTGATTAATGAGTTATTTTTTCAAAGAATGATTTGAAAATTAATGTCGTTAATTAAGACGTTCTTTTTTCTACCTCGTCGGTCATGCAGTTATATAATCGAATAGATCCACGATCGGCAGATTTCTGGTTCGGTTCCTCGATCGTGCTGTGTACATGCTGTTTTTAAAAACGTTTTGAACGCGAACGATCGAACTCACTTGATAGCTGAATTGGTAGTGAGATGTGCCAGCTGTTAGGATCATCAGGACGGGATAGCTTCCGCAAAACACAAGATAAACATAATTTCTGTAGGATGAGTAATAAAGCGGACCCTGAACTCCAAATATAAGCTTTGATTTCAACCGGGGACTGATGCTCGGATGACGATGATAATAATAAAGAATTACTAAGGAAAATATTCATAGTGAACATTTAGTGAACAACATTTGATCAACATTGTAGCTGAAAATAACGATTAAGTTACTAGATTGTTCCGCAATATCCAGCAACATGTTGCCAGCAACATATTTACCCAGTTTACAATCATCTGAAGCTTTTTCATTAACATTGGATAATTTTAGTCTACAGGCAAAAGGTGGATCGCATCCGTGAAGTGCTGAACAACATAGAAAAGCCAGGTGATTTGTATCCGAACTTCATCAACCCACGCACTGGACAATGGGGACAGAGTAAGTTCACCATTCTTATATCATATTAGCTGTTGCCCGCGGTTCCGCCCGCGTGGATGTTGGTTATGGCTTAGTGTTGAGTCCATAGTAGCTTTATGCATGCAAAGTCTCAGCCCAATCGGTTTAAAATTGACAAAGTTTCATACAAACTTTCATCCTCTATTTTATCCCCTTGGGGGTAGAATTACTCAAAATGCTTTCGCAGCGGATGCTGACGTGATAACATCTACCTGCATGCAAAATTTCAACCCGATCCGTCCAGTGGTTTTGGCTGTGCGTTGATAGATCACTTTAAATGATAAGGTTGAAACATAAATAACAGAACTACTCAAATGTATAGTCGGGATAATCAGATACTCACATATGTATTTGCTAGTGCGAATCAGCTATCTTGCACTCTGCAGTATCGATTCGTGTACAATTAGTTGCGTTAGCTATCTTTATACCGAAAAATAGCCCATGAATAAGATCGTAAGCTTAATTAAACAGCTTACAAATTTATCTAAATCTGCAGAGGATGCAACATTGTAAGCGTAGGTACGGAATGCAGTAGTACAGTCAGCATCGAACGATCTTGAGTACAACATCTCAAAATGATCTTAATACTTAAGTATTAAGAGCAAATCAAACTATTTTGATTTAAATTGTATTATTGTCCGAACTAAAGGTGTGTACAAAATATTAGAGCAATCAGTCAACAGGAAGGAGGGGAAAACTAAGGCATTAAGATAATTTTAAGTACTTGATCGTCAAGATAAATCGAATGCTGACTGTACACGTGTCTTTGTGCTAAGATTACATGGGACAGGTAATAACTCTGCTACGAATTATAATCATTTAGTAGTAAGTAATAGGATTCAATATCTTCTTCAAAAACTAAAAAAACAGCAGGAAAACATTAATATAAAATGATTAGAAATACATTACACACATGAAAGAATAAAAACATGTAGATCAGTTCGAGAAAATTCTAAAGAAAGGTGTACCTAAGCTAGATCGTAGCAAGCAAGTGTCTACTTTACGCCAAGGGGTGGTTTCCCACGGTGCCTGAGTTTGCGGACATGACACGGTGCGTGCCATACGGACCAGCCTGTTTTGACTAGTGGAAAGAGTGTCGTCTTTGGAAGTGCAAATATGTGCATGACGTGGTCGTCTACCGTGTAAAATAGGCCACGGATCTTACGCCTCAGAATGAGAATACAATACATGTTATTGCATATATAAATGAAAAGGCGATGACGACCAATCATCTGCAACTTGAATAGGGTATTTGACAAATTTTGGAAACCCATTTTAAATTATTCCTTAGCATATAATATGCACACTACATAGATATTTCAAAAAAAAAATCAAAGGATTTTAACAAAAAATCTATGTTAAAGTTTAAATTTTCAAAAACGCGCGAAAAACGCTGTCACCTTGTATGGAGCCGATTACGTGACTCACACATTTTGTATAACCTTAAAGCAGTGAAGTTTAAGTAAATAATAAAGGTTTTCTTCAAACTTTGTGAATAAAATGGTGTATAAATGGTGTATAGTTGCACAATGTACAAAAACGTCTATAAATAATCCACAAAAACTGTTTGTTTCTGTTCTGTTCTGTTCTGTCACAAAGCCGTGTTTACTTGCGTGTGACGTCAGCAGTGCTGTGATCGATCACAGAGCGTTTTCGTCACAGATAAAAATTCGAAAAAATATTAGATATTTTTAAGCGAAATTCTCAAAAAATATGCTTATTTTAGTTTAATTTATAGTTTTAAATGTCTTTTTACGCAATTATCTGATAGGATAACCATTATTTGTAGTATTTTTTTAATGTTGTCAAATACCTCATTGCGTCCCGACGTCGGAGATCCGAGTCTGCAGTCACGCCTTGTAGAGAGCCGCCATTGAAAAGATTTTTTTTTAACCAGGCTCTACATTTAGTAATATATAGGGCATTATCAAGAGCGATCAAGCCTCGTGCTTATGTGAATCGTGCTATACAGTACGCGTTTACTACCGCTAAGCTGTCAGATGACCTCGATACTAGCCATAGAACTAAATAATAAAACTAAATTAGCCATAATTTAGTTTGTCGTGTTGGCGATATCCATCGATTACATAACATCAATTTATATATTCGACCTTGATGTGCACCGAATGAAGTGAACGGTTTCAGACTGTCCGGTCCTACGGAAAATATATCAATTCAGTAGGTTCCTTAATCGACCATTTGACCGTAAATTTATTTTAAGTTCAAAGCTGTATTGTTCATACTTGAGAGGTTTCTAATTCTGCCGACCAGTAATGAAGATGGATAGTCCATTATTATAGCTGGCTTTCCAGAGTAACTGCGAATTGGTTAAACTACTATATTTACCGTAAAGTTACTGTCATCTGCACAACCCTCTCTCACTGGACACTGGATATGGCATTATTCGCAACATCATCTCTGAGTCTTTTCCTAACTGCAGTAGACAGCCAGTTAACTGTGATTCGGCTGAACTTTGATATTTTCCGTGAAGCGACCTGCCATCAGACCTCCACAACCAATTGGCCATATCATAATTCTTAATTAATTAAGTTAAACTAGTCGGATTTTTGAGGGCTTCAACTACCTGTAACGACTGCCATAGATGTCCGCCGCCTGTCACCCTAGCACAAGGCCTCGGCGACCCCTCTCCATACCGAGGACAATTTGGGGATTCCGTGACCCCGCACCAGAAGAGGGCAGATCGAGAGGGCTGGCCCTGGTGCAGCTAGGGTGCGAGGGATATGTCAAAAATAACCTCACCTTTGGCCTAGCACAACGACCCACAGACGGCGTGCGTTTTAGTCGGTTCGAGTCCGACATAACCTCCCCGTCCGGCTCCGGTAGGTGCAGAGGGGTGGTTGAATGCCCATCCGTAAAGAACTTGGGTGGACAAGCCATAGATGGTAGTATGGCAACCCAGACTAATGCAAATAGACATTGTTATGCATGCAAATATCTGCACTGAGCGGGAATCGAACCCCTTGGTATCAGTCGCGATCGCTACTGCCACGCCACGTAGGCAAGAGAGAATACAGAAGCACGCGGTACATAATCTGGATTCAATAATAAGTAACAACTACAATCTTGACTTTCAACTGTAAGGTTAACATTTTATAGGTTTCTTATCAAATATTTACTTGAGTTTATAACTGAACTTTCTTGCGAATAAGATTTCTTGCCGAACGAATGGAATTTTATTAGAAAAGTACCTATCGATAAGCGATATCAGCGGAACTGAATATACCTACTGGGTGATTACTTTCTAAGTATTTACTTTACATACTTCGTTATATGAGTGAAGCTGGTTCCTTGGTTTTTATTTCGTACCATGTACTATTCTAACATAATAAAATGTTTTATGTTGTTCATATTCTTAACAGAAATTCATTCATCCATGGAACTATATTTTCATTATATTTCTCTGATTTATAACGTTGTAATGGTATTTTTTTTTTAAATTCTATTGTCACAGTGTTTACCTGCCAACTTCTCCGTAACGACTCGACTGAATCTTATGACAAATTTTGTTCATATTTAGTAGGTCTGAAAATCGTTTGTAAACTATTTATTAAGCCTCTAAGTTATAGGAGGCCGCACCAAAATATTATTTTTGAAAATTAAAAAAAGAATGATTTGGTATTCAAAAAAAACATACAGGCCTTAATTTTTTACTCTACTACTATCAAACCCCATCTTTTAATAACGGTAAAACAGCGTTTGCCGTATCAGCAGGTATTTTTTATATAAAACTCCCTCTGAAAACTTAGTTTATATTGTTATCTGAGCCGTTCAAAGCAGTAAGATAGTACTAAACGTTCCAATAGACCCCTCGCTTGTTAACCAGCTGATTAACCGTGTGAGCTGTTACCAACTTGTCAGCTGATTTCATATCAACACAAACATATGGTGTAGCTTTTATAGTCACACATTGGTAGATAAGATTAGATCCAGGTATTATACACTTAATCGGCTAAGTGAATTAGGTAGTATTGTACTAACACTACTGTTGATAAACTTTTAAGATAATAGTTTACTTTTTAAATATATCGAACGGATAGTAACAGCATTGATAAGACTACTACTTTTTTTTTATTAACGTGCGGGAAATCCCCACGGATACTACCCCCACCGGAGCCGGAGGGGGAGGTTATGTCGGACTCGAAGCGACGAAACCGCACGCCGTCTGTGCGTCGCAGTGCAAAGTCGAAGTTGAGGTAGCTTTAATGCATATCCCTCGCACCCCGGCTGACCCAGCCATCACTCTCGATCTGGCCCTCTTCGGGTCCCCAACTCGTCCCCGGTATGGGGGGAGGCGTGTGACGCGCGCCGCTGCCGTGGCCTGCATCTACTGGGGTGACAGGCGGCTCCACCTGTCACCCCAGGCCCGCGCTCACGGGGAGCGGAGGTCATTCATCGACCTCCGATGCTCGAGTTGCCTCAGATGGCGGGCAGCTAGGGCCGCGAGTCTTCTTCGCTCACGGTCCCGCGCCCGCCCCACCGCCTCCTTTACGAGCATAACTTACTCGCACAAATATACTCCATTCTTCTCTAGCGGTCATTTTTCGCAAATCTTCTTAATATTGTGTATATGTTGCAGTCCAATAGTTTAATCAGCCGTTCAATTAACTGCCTAGGCTCTTTACTGAACGGCGCCGTTCAATTAGCGGCCTGAATGGTGTTCTAGTGCCAGATGCCAAAGTGCAATAGACACTTTGAAATCTTATCAATCAATCAATCAATCAATTAATAAGCCCACTGCAGTCCACTGCTGGACATAGGCCTCCGCCAAAAATTCTCAATCATGCGACAACTTTGCCAGCGTATGGTGTATGGATCTTTCATGAACAAACTTGAAATGTTGCCATAAAAGCATTCGCCTCGCTACACGCTATCACAATGGAACGAAAGCGATTCTGTTTTATTTCACTACACGGTTAAAAATACATCCTCGCCCGATGGTGAGTGGTAATCGTACCACTTACCAACGTAGAGTCATATCTACATTGTTTTGGTTAGATACCTCCTTTGTTTCTGCTGGGGATGTGTTTCTTATAATGTTTCTTATATCCGACCGTGCGGTCAGAATTTTAGTATAAGTCTCAACTATAGAAAAAAGCGGATCTTTTTTTTTGTTTAATTCAACTACTTAGGTCGAATCTATTAGGACCTTGCTAAGACAAAAACACTCCAAAGAATTACTTAGAAAAATATTTCGACTAACTGCAAAGTTGGAATAAATTTGTCCAAAATACTTATTAGGTGGACTATTATTGGCCAAAAAAACTTAATTCTGACTAGTCAGTCTAACTGGACTGCCTGTTGTAACAAAACTATTCAGATGAGTTGTATTAGGTTAAACTATACCCATTCATTACAGTTTTCTCTGCTTTCCGTTGTCAACTTTAACTGTATCATATGCTGCGAGTACCGATGATAAGAAAATATCTTTAGTAATACTCAAAAATCAGTAGATGGCACTAGTAAACTCATTTTAAGAAATAAAAAAGTTAAGACACTCTTTCCCTATTTAGTATCACGTAAATTATTTCGGAACTTAAAATGTAAGCATGTTAGCATATAAAGTAATAAATAAAGATTTCGTAACAATAGTGCTATTTTAGGAAATCGCCATCTAGGGGCATGGTGCATTAAGTCTGTAACTTTCACAATTACTGCAGAATCTGAAAGAATCAATATAAATTAGAATATTTATAGTTTTATTCAGTCATATTCAAGAATGAGTTTAGTGTATGTTTATTTTAAATAAGTTAATTTTTAATAGTAAAAATTAGAAAAGTTTGCCAAAACAATATCGCCATCTAGTTACAACTCCTGCAAATAAAAGCTACCTGCCCGCTTTCGGAAGTTACGAGTGTAACCATGTTTTGTTCTGTGTATCTGTATAAGAATTATATTATATTACCTGTACTTATAGTTATTACGTTCTTTGAATAAACAATAACCACAACAAGATAACCCTAATATTTCCATCACCTTTTTCTAGGGCACATGTCATTGGGCGCTCTGGGCGACTCTTTCTACGAGTACCTTTTGAAGGCGTGGCTGATGTCGGGCGGAGCTGACGAGCAAGCTCGCATCATGTTCGACACTGCCATGCAAGCGGCCCTTGACAAAATGCTGCGAGTGTCCCCCTCCGGGCTGTCGTACCTAGCTGAACTGAAATACGGCAGGATTATTGAGGAGAAAATGGATCATTTGTCTTGTTTTGCTGGTGAGTATTGGATAGCAGCGTAGCAGTGGCAAAGGGTCCTTATAATGAGATCCCTCGTAGCTTCCCGATAGGTCGCATTGTGAGTTACAAACTGAACTGATTTTGTTTCCACCGGATTCTTAATGGATAATTTTCATCCTCAAGGTACGCTGCAGTAGTATGGTGTGTACTTCTGGTGTATACTTCTACAGAAAACTACACTTTTTACAGTTTCTTGTTCGTAAAGTTATCACCATTGTTATCAGAAAAAAATGATAAGAAATTTTATAAAATACTTTCAAAATCAATTAATTTCGGTGGATAGTTCCGGTTTTCTACCTCGCCCTGAGAAATATACAGACAATATTCAGGATAAATTCAAATACCTCAGTTGATAAAGTCTTCTACCAAAGCCCCGGCCTCGAAAATATTTTTAGAAATAATAGTAACCGAAATTAATTCCCATAACCCCTTCACCCAAGCGGTTTTTTTATACCACTTGGTAGCAGATAAGCATACGGTCCACCTGATGGGAAGTGGTTACCGTGGCTTATGGACTTGTGCAACACCAGGAGCGTAACAATCGTGCTGCCGACCCTGTAGTAGAAACCTTCGAATGCCCTTCTTGAAGAACCTCATATTTTAGTCGCTTGGGAAAATCAAAGCAGGAAGTTGTTTGTTTTGTTTTTGTAAGGCCTACGGCATATAATATAAAACTTTTAGTTGAACAACAATTTTGTCGAGTGTCAGAAGTTTACAGGAATATATTGAAGAGCAACATACTGTTAAATCGATAGTTGCTCGACAAAAAAAATCAAAAAGCTATATCGATCTGCTATTGACTAAAAAGTTGCACAACTATCGATCTATTGCTCAATTTGTATTGTATTGTATTGATGTGCGCATACCATCGACTAAGTAGTCGATCCGCGACTAAGATATTCTGTCACTGATTTTAGGATGTACGCATAATCTTCTTTTTTTTCAATGTCTACGAAGCAAAGCACATGCATTCTTATTAATTGACATTGTTAACTGTAGCACCTTGCCTCGGACGTTGCAGAAATTAGACAGGTCGATTAAAAAAAAATTGACGATCGACTGCATCGATTGTATGCGCATCTCTATTAACTAAACGGTTTAGTTGTGTGGAAATCGCGAGAAGTAAACAACTCGACAAAACAGTCGAGTCGATGTAAAAGTTGTACCTATATTTGCGGTAGGCATAGGAATTCGAACCGGGGCCCTGTCGATCGTAATGTCATTAACTGAGTCCTTAACCTCTAACCTACCCATTGACGCCCTGTTTAGAACACAGGGTTATACCCCCCTTACAAGACCTATCATTAAAGGGACTTTGTGTCAATAAAGTCAGTAAGGTTACTCCAAGGTGAAAGGTTCCATGATTGCCGAGTGGCGTGGTAAATAATATTTATACAGTTTGTATATACAATTGTACCCGAGCGTTCGTGACAAGGTTCAATGCCCGATGGTGCTTGGTTATTCTCACATCATAATGCAGATTCGTAAATATTATTTTACTATTGTTCCGTCCATTAAAGTTATGTGAACGTTCCTTCAGCGAGTCCTCATTGTATTATCACAAAGTAGTCTTTTAAGTAATATTAGCTTTTGGCCCGCGGCTCCGCTCGCGAGGATGTCGGTTATCGCGGTCAAACATAGCCTATGTCCTTTGTCAAGGTCCAATTCACCCCGATACCAAATTTCATCAAAATCGGTTCAGTGAATTGGGCGTGATAGGCGGACAAACAAACAGACACGCACATACTCTTTCCCAATCATAAGTTAGTAAGTTTTTTGTATAGGTTTAGGTAATTTCGTCTGCGGAGAATACTGAAATAGTCGTTTAATGTTCTAATTTTCTGTAATTGTCTCTTCTTTTTCTTCTCAGTAAGAACTTTCTGGTAAGTATTAGAAAAAAAAAATGTGTAAAGCTTCCGAACCTGGGGTTCGATTGATGATCTTTTGATTTTGTTTAGACGACTATCATTTGCGTCTGCCGTTTGACCTCTCAGCTCCGAGAAGAAAGCCTGCATCAGAACCTCGTGTGTTATTCAGCAGTACTGTCTTGCTGATGAGGCGAGGACACTCACACTACTGGTGGTAGAAATTACTACACTACCGGGTGGGTACCACCGTGCATGATTGCCAAAAACCTGCCATAGTAATCCAATCTGAGTTGGATTGTGTTTAGGGGTCGGCAAGTTCATAGCCGGGCAGGGGGGATTGTGGTCGTAGCACTAGTAGGACCGGTGGGTGTAACACGGTTCGCAGACGACAATCCTCTTTTAATGAGGCCGTCAAGCTGAGTGCCACCATTGTTAACATGGTACGTGTATGTAATGGTGACCCTTTGCCTTCAGCTTACCATCATCAGGCGAGTTGAATTCAAATTGACGTGTCAGCTGGACGGGTGACCTGCTTTTTTGTGCGGGTCATTTCACTCATTTCCCCGTTCCTCCCCTGGATACTGGTGAGGTTAACTTAACCTTGAACCTCTTTGTGGAGCCACCGTACATCTTATACACCATTTCATTGACCATGTAATGTTGTACTTCCAGGCGGCATGTTCGCGCTGGCGTCTACCTCCCTGGACAACTCGCTGTCGGAGCGCTACATGGATGTTGCTCATAAACTGACTAACACCTGCCACGAGAGCTACGCGCGGTCGGATACCAAGCTTGGCCCTGAGGCTTTCAGGTAAGTGAAAAAATATTGAAATCTTCCGTAGGTACTCTATTTATTTGAGCAAGCATTAATTTAATTTTTTAGGGTTACATACCTTTAATAGTGAGCGCCTACGAACGCGAGTACCAACTCGCAATTGGCCGGTTTTATTTTTGAAAACTAATGCATAAGGAATAATAATTACGCTATTCACACCAACCCTATAGTACCCACAAGCAGTGAGTAAGTAAATAAGCTAAAACTGTTTCATAACTGGCGTAAAGCAAAATAAAAATAATCATTTCAAAAGAATCTACATTTTTACTCATTTTGTTCCATTTATCTAGTTAATTTATGAAATCCTAAAACCATGATCTTACAGATTCTCTGGCGCAGTGGAGGCGCGCGCTCAGAAGAGTAACGAGAAGGTGTACCTGCTGCGGCCCGAGACCTTCGAGAGCTACTTCATCATGTGGAGGCTTACGAAACAGCAGCGGTACCGCGACTGGGGCTGGGAGGCCGTTCAGGTAACACCCACAGTTAAAGAGACTATCGGTATATTTCTCCTCATTCTAGAACCCATATCTAAAGCTTGTTCGTCTAGATGGTGCTGTTTAATATGTCCTGGAATATATATTGGAACTGTAGTGAACGCGATGCACGGGTTTGATTCCCACTGGATGCACGGGTTTGATTCCCACCATATGGGTATTTGCATTGTTCTGGTCGTGCCTCGGAGAGCACGTTAAGCCGTCGGTCCCGGTTGCCATATGAACTTCTATGGCAGTCGTTACGGGTAGTTAGAAGCCCTAAAAAGTCATCCAACTGATCTCTAACTGCAATACTTCGATATCGTTCTTCGAGTTGTGGAGGTCAGATGGCAGTCGCTTCACGGAAAATATCGAAGTTAATCCAAACCCACATTGGGGCTGGAAAAATGTACCCTAGACTACGAGGTGAAAGTTGTTGGTGAAGTCGGATGCGACTGGGATTAACGCAATGATAAAGAAGTCTATCACCCATATCACAAGCTATGCTTTAGTTTGGTTCCAGATGGTGCTGTTTAATATGTCCTGATATATACGAGGGTCATTCAATAAATACTTAGCCTACAAAAAGTAAACGAAAATTTTGGAAAAGTGGCAATTTATTTTTCAACATAGTCTCCTTTTAGTTCGATACACTTAGCCCAGCGATGCTCCAACTTTTTTAACCCGTCCGAAAAATAGTTTTTGTCAAACTCTGCAAAATAGGCCTCCGTGGCGGCGATGACCTCCTCATTTGATCCATATCTATTCCCGGCGAGTGATTTTTTCAGATTAGGAAACAGAAAGAAGTCACAAGGGGCCAAATCTGGAGAATACGGTGGATGGGGCAGCAATTCGTAGCGTAATTCGACCAATTTGGCCATGGCAACGGCAGACGTGTGAACCGGTGCGTTGTCGTGGTGAAACAGCACTTTTTTCTTCGCCAGATGGGGTCGTTTTTTCTTTAATTCGGCGTCGAATCGGCCCAATAAATCGGCATAGTAAAGCCCTGTAATTGTTTTACCCTTCTCGAGGTAATCGATGTAGATCACACCTTGTGAATCCCAGAAAACGGTGGCCATAACTTTTCCGGCAGATTTTACAGTTTTCGCCTTCTTTGGAGCACGTTCCCCGGTCTGGATCCATTGTTTTGATTGCTCCTTGGTCTCTGGTGTGTACCAGTGGATCCAAGTTTCATCGACGGTCACAAAACGACGCAAAAACTCCGCTGGATACCGCTTAAACAGAGCCAAACACGTCTCCGATGTGGTCTCACGGTTGCGCTTGTTTTCCGGTGTGAGTAAACGCGGCACCCATCGCGCCGACAGCTTTCTCATGCCGAGTTCCTCGTGAAGAATATGATGCACTGTTCCTTCTGAAATGCCTACAGTCTCAGCTAGCTCCCGAACCTTCAATCGGCGATCTGCCAATATGAGATCATGGATTTTTTTAATGTTTTCCTCCGTAGCAGCTGTTTTCGGTGCACCTGGACGTGGTTCATCAAAAACCGACGTACGGCCACGTGCAAACTCGTTGAACCAATTCTTGACGGTGGCCATCGATGGAGAAGAGTCACCGTACACAGCATCCAAGCGCTCTTTGATTTCGATGCGCGTTTTCCCTTCCAAAAATAGAAATCGAATTACCGAACGATATTGCTCTTTTTCCATTTTTGTAAAACCGATCGACACGTTCGCTTCCTTAAGTTGTCAAATTAAAACAAATGAAGGGATTGGAATGAAAATTTGAAAAAAGAATTAAAAAAGAATGTGCTACACTGTGGTAAAACTCTTTTGAAACTACAGCGCCCTCTGGCGATGAGGCTAGGTACTTATTGAATGCCCCTCGTATATGTATTGCAGGCTCTGGAGAAGCACTGCCGCGTGGACGGTGGTTACACAGGGCTCGTGAACGTCTACCATCAGAACCCACAAGGAGACGACGTTCAACAGAGCTTCTTCCTCGCCGAGACACTCAAGGTAAATCTTATATGAAACTAGCTGACCCGGCGAACTTCGTACCGCCAATATTTTTCCGCCCGCGTGGCGTCAGATCTTGTTCTCGCTGCACCTTCTACTATATTAAACATGTATTAAACATATAAACCTTCCTCTTGAATCACTCTATCTATTAAAAAAAACCGCATCAAAATCCGTTGCGTAGTTTTAAAGATTTGAGCATACAAAGGGATATAGGGACAGAGAAAGCGACTTTGTTTTAAACTATGTAGTGATGATTTAAAAAGCAATTCGTGTGCTATTTCATTGCATTGATTCTGCGACTTGAATTCGTTAGGGCGAGGTCTGGTAGCATAATGGTCAAAGCATTGCCCTTGTAAGGCAAAGACGGCGGGTTCACGATTGGGTTTATTCTCTATAGTTCAATTTGCATGAAAAATGCTTAAAAATTTAATTTAAAATTTATGGGCGGAGTAGTCAAAAATCAATGTTTAATAATGATTGAAAAATCATTTATTGGTTCTTATAGTTCGTAAGAATGTCGGTAGATGCTCCACTGTCGCCTCAAAGACAGATATAGAAGGAGATATTGGAATTGGTTAGGGCGAAGTCTGGTAGCATAGTGGTCAAAGCATTGCCCTTGTAAGATAAAGATTGCGGGTTCAAATCCCGCCTACACCGATTCAACTTTTTCTCTTTAATTTGATTCAAAATATTATATTTAAAAATGATTGTAACATCGTTCATTGTTTCCCATAATTCGAAAGACTATCGGTACATGGCTCCACCGTCGTTCCAAAGACGATTACATAGGAAAATTTATATTGTCCAAGACGTGGTCCATGTCGCTCAGTTGATCAGTAACCCCCCAAAAAGTGACCACTCGCGGGTTCAAATCACTTTTTCCAATCTAAGTCGAGAATATATGATTATAGTCCGTTTTTTTTAATTTAGATAGTAAAT
This sequence comes from Eilema caniola, assembly GCA_949126895.1. Taxonomy (NCBI): domain Eukaryota; kingdom Metazoa; phylum Arthropoda; class Insecta; order Lepidoptera; family Erebidae; genus Eilema; species Eilema caniola. The sequence goes on along the minus strand of OX421471.1, from coordinate 7,869,316 downwards.
TGACAACTGCAAAATTCAAATTGTGAAATAATAATACCAGCTTTTAGTGCTTAGTGACGTGTTCGAAACTATCAACAGTGTTTTTGGCCTAGATACAAATGGTTCGGCTTTATTATATTTTAGGAAAAAAGTTAAAATTTAACACTTTTTAGTTTCGTACATTTCACCATATAAACTAACTATAAAATAACTAACAAAAATCTGTTCTAAATTTAATTTGGACTTTCGATACTGGTGGCACATAATTTTTTTTTAATTGCCATAAACCTTCAACACATAGATACAGTATACATATACTCACACCGCTCTTACTCAACAAACCCGTTAGTCAAAGTCAAAGATTTTTATTCAATCTAGAACAACATGGTTGTTTCTCATTGACGTCAATAATAATTCTACATAACCTAAGTTTACCAACGCTTCCAAGGCGCTGCCGCTGGTGGTAAAGAAACGGCGCAACAAACTCCACTGCGGCTAGTTTTGAGTGGTCCTAACATCTCAGGATTGAGATTGCTTTCAGAGTCTGAGGTCCACTCTCTTCTGCTTCTCTTTTTCGTGTAGCTAATACAGCTTTTATTAAGGCGACTACCGTCGTCAAAGCGTCCATAGCAAAGCCAATGAGACGAGATAAAAAATCTAAACAAACTTTAAGGGGTTTAAAAACATTTTTATTTGGATTATATTCTAATCGTTGTCGTACGTGTTACAAAGAATCAAAATCAAATCAAATTGTTTAAACATGTGTTATACATACACGTGCATGCAAGATGTAATTCAATAATTATGCCCAACAGTGGTGGCGTTAGAAATGTTTATATATAGTGTTTACATCTATTTAAAAAAGAAACAAATTATAAATAATATGAGTTTGATTATCTCGAGTAAAATAAAAATCAATATCAATTTTAATTGATTATTTTCATACACATTGTTTTATAATAATTTATGATTGATGATTGGCGTCTGTATTCGGCAGAAAACTAACAGTCACGGGTTAATAATCACAAAAAAGCAAATCCGGAAATGGAAAAAAACATATAACTTTGAACGTATTCCAACAGGAATGAACTTATTCATAAAATGCAAAATTATCAATAGTTGACAACTGCGGTACTGACTGCTTACCTGTACCACGAAACATACAACGACAGCTCTCTTCGACCAACTGTCGCCATTGCTGCGTACAAGTGACAAAGACGGGGATAATAATCGCTAACTATCGCGATGGAACTCCGTTTGGAGTCCGTTTGTTTACATTTTTTATCTCGTCTCGTTGGCCTCACTTTAGGTAATGTTGACCTGAACCCTGAAAATCTTGTTGGAACCCCAACAATACACATCTTTAATATTGCCTTTTTTGTTAATTCCAGTACCTGTATCTACTATTCGCCGACGATTCCCTACTCTCCCTCGACGAGTGGGTGTTCAACACAGAAGCACACCCTCTACCCATCAAGGGCAAGAACCCCCTATACCGCGCAGCGTCCAGACCCGTACCCATCGAGGCCAATGACGACAACAAACTATAAGGAGTGACGTCACTGACAGTACCAAGTACTTTACTATAATAGTCGGGTCGTTGACCTGTGGTCGTTGTTAAAAAAAAAACGATATTATAATCGCGTATTTCGCATTAGCTTGAATATTTACGCGATTTCTAGGAAAATTTTAATTGAATTCGGGAAATTATCGGTGAAATATTTATTTATTATTGATTTGCAAACGTACTAATAAAGAAATTTGTAATGAAACGATTAGTCTTAGTCGATTCTTGCAATCGAAATTCTATCGAATCGAAAATCGAAGAGCAGCAATAATCGACTGCTTCTAAATCGTAAACAATACGTAATAGTTTCAATCTTTTTGTGTGATTTTGGTACTTGTACTCATATAATTATGTAAACACATGTATATATTATAAATTATGATGAATTTCCAAACCTATTTGTCACATCACTAGCACTTTACTAAATTTGTTAAACACAAGCTCGTATTAGGTATACTATATACTTTACTCATCTCAAATTTTTGGTACGTAGATTAAATGTAGTGACACGTAGCTGTTCTATCGATAGGGTCATAATGTAATAAAGTTATAAAATCGAGAACACACCGAAAATAGCGCGAAAAACCTGATTCTACTCCGTTCCTTCATCAAGTCATCAGCATTAGAAGAATGGCGAATGTTCCAGATGGGTGAGTCGTGAAAGTCACCGTATTTAATTGATTCCCTTGTTCCACAAAAAAAATAAACTTATATAACTTCTAAATATCTAGTACCTACGGAAATAATGCCTATTTAAAACAAAGTTCATAATTAAGTAAAGCTTAATACCTTATGGCTTTTACGAAAAATAAAATGCGCCAAGGGAATCAACTAAATACACTTTGTCGACCTTCAAGTTACAACTAGATCAATTTCGAACGGATTATATACTTTGAGTATTTAATATGGCAGATGTCTTGCGCCAAAGTACCAATATCATCTAACTTGGCCAAATTGCTATATACGCTACATAACAATTTGGTCGTGTCAGTATAGTGGCTTGGTCGTGTCGGTATAGTGACTTGGTCGTGTCGGTATAGTGACTTGGTCGTGTCGGTATAGTGGCTTGGTCGTGTCGGTATAGTGACTTGGTCGTGTCGGTATAGTGGCTTGGTCGTGTCGGTATAACAGGCGACCAATCAGGTGAAGGTATACGAAGTTTCTATTCATATGCGTGTACATCTTCCCCTGCCGAAAACGGCAGAATATTTTGTTCGCAGTTAAGGGTAGCTAAAGGTATCTACTATGTTGAATACTCAAAGTGATTAGGTATAATACTTAAATCGCAGCTGGTTTTAGCAGTTAGTATTTGTAAACAAATTCATTTTTTGTTAGTTTTCGTTGAATATATAGTAAAGGAGTTTTAGAAAAAAAAATTGAACCTTGCACAGTACTCGGCTTTTAAGATCGCGTTGGGTAGAAGACTGAAAGTTCGCCTAAGATCGACTAACTTCGGTTTTGTGAAACTTTCTATCACACTATGTATGTTAACAGCTTTATATCTTTCTAGAGTAGTTAAAACCGAAGCTATATCTTAAAAACATACTGTTTCAACTACTCTATATATGTCAAACTGTCAGTCCGATGTGCGATAGAGAGAATACTCTAACAAAACCGAAGTAAACCGGATTATCACTCTTCTTCCCGATGCTAAATCAAAAACCGTGTACTGTAACTAAGTACCGCGCTAGCATTGCCACGTCTGAATAATGCGATTAATTTAATTATGGTGATGTTGCTCAAGTCAATTAGTGAGGTCAACACATTCGTAGCGTTAATATATCGATATTTAAACTATCCGCAGTTCAAATGGCCGTGATCTCAATCAATTATTATTTACAATACCATCACTACAATACCCGACTTTTAATGTGACACATCGGAAACAAGAGTGCAAGTTCGTCTAAGATTGGCTTGTTTCGGTTCTGTAAAATATTCTCTCTATCGTACATAGCACTGACAGCTTGATACCTCTATAGAGTGGTTAAAACCGTATGTCTATATAAAAAAATAAGTTTACCTTTGGTTTTAACTACTCTGTATAGATAGCAATGTCGATGTACATGGTGCGATAGAGATAACGCTTTGCAGAACTGAAGTACGACTTACTTAGTCGGACACCCTTTTTTCTTGATGTTTCAAATCAAAACTCATGTACTCTACCAATTTTTATTTAATAATTTATATAAATAATGAATTGGTAGTATTATTTAATTATTAATTAATTCCATTATTAAATTCCAATGAAAAAAATAAATTTAATAACCAGTAGATAATGTATGATAAAATTAATTCGCATTAATTGTAATTCGATCATTAATATTAAAAAAGAAAATTTTTTTTCCCTGGCAACAATAGTTTTTTAATGTTTTTTTAGGCCAATAGATAAAACATTGAGATTACAAAATTAATTAAAAATTTTAAAAAGACGTATTTTTTTATTCGATTGAGATTAGACGTTTTATTAGTTATGAATTATAGAATTAAAGAGTCAGGTAAACAAATGGCTCAGAAATAACGACCAATGTTGACTTACTGAGGGCATTATCTGCACAAAATGTGACTCCGAACTGTATAGGCACTAGCTTCGGGCACTTCTAAGTGAGAAAAACTAAGGGCATTATTGAAGGGCGTCTCAGATCATAATGTAAATATGTATTTAATTGCGTATGAATTTAAATTGCGAGTTTATATTTTGAAGAACGTACTAATTGACTTATTCTCTGTTCGCGATTATAGTGTTTCTATCTTACCATATAATTGTAGTAAAAACAGTTTTCGAGTTCATAGTGAACAACATTGCCCAAGTAAAAGCGCGGGCAATGTTGCTTAGGCAATAATTTTTTTGGATCTGCACTATTTTAAGTCTAGAATTGTCTTCGAAGACTAGTGTTTATACGGATACTAAAGGAAATACTACATCTATGCATTGTGTTTATGACCAAAATCTCTGTTATGCCTGGTACACACCAAATGAATTTGCATTCGTTTGCCGTCATTCAGTTGGTATGTAAATTATTACACAAAAACGGCTGTATTTTAACAAACATACTAATAATATGTAATTTACTGATAATTAAACAGTGGTTTTCTTATTTATTTAAACACATTTAATTAGTCTATATTATTTCTTATAAATGTTTTGATTCTTATCAGATCTCGTATTTATAAATATGAAATATATTTTCGATATTCTTTTTAAATTTTATCATAATAATTTGATGTAATAACAATCCTACATATCGGTGAATGAATTGTAGTGTGTGTGGAGCGTTGTAGCGAGTAGACATTGAAATACACACATAATAATATGTAATAATATAATAGATGAACTTTGCCGGCCTACAATAATACGCATTCGGTTTGTTCAAACGGGAAAATTGTTTAGTTAATTATTGTATATTAAGAATTGTTTCATTGTCCTATTTTCATTGAATGGATAAGCTTATTATTATCTGAATTGTTTAACATATTTCTTCATCATTTTTTATAGATGTGATCTTATCTTTACTTGTAAATGTTTTATTCTTTTGTTAGTTCTTATTAAATGTGTATGTTTCAGTGTACATGAATAATTGATATTGTACAAAATATTAAATATAAATATTATTATATTATTTATGATTTTTTGTTTATCTATTCAATGGAAACAAAAACAGTGAACCTTATCAATTTGTGATTTAGTATACAAAATACATAATATATTTTATTATAATTTTCTGCACCTGTTATTGAAGCATTGAAATGAATAATTATTGTTCTTCACTTATTTGTCGGTTTCATTAATATTCTTCTTACTCAAGCTCTATAGAATATTGTACCACTCACTGATATTAGACGTTGTAGTTGGAATAATGTAAATTTTGTATATAATAGTCATAGACGGTAAAATATTTTAGTTTTAGGTTTCTGTGTGTAGATTTATATTGTTATTTTTTAAATTAAGAGATGTGGGTGTGCGTCCGTTGATGTACATATTTATGTTTATATTATTTATGTAATTTATTCTTTTTGTAACTGCCATATTGCGCGGCCTCGTCCACGGATACAATAATATTAATAATAGTTAAACATTGACAAATATAAATCAATTCTGGAGTAATTTTATTTCTTGTGCATCCCAGAGGATCGTTACTCAAAAAGGGGCACTTTATACCCCTCGTTTAGACAATTTTTTGTGTGCTCAATGTGCTTAGTTTATTAAATTTCATACATCAAAAATTTACTCGAATAAATAGGTAATGACGTAATTCAATTACAATAATTAAATCATTAGCTATTTATTAAAATATTACAAAATGATATTATTAATAAAGTACGAAAATCCTACATACATGGGGAGTACCGTCGAGATTTTTTTCCTAATCCTTTTTGAACATAATCAAAAAGTCCTGAATCTTTTTATTTCATGTCATAAAATCTCAACATGATTTCATTAAAGTACGCTAGATTTCATTCTTAAATGCGCTTTATTACCAAAATTATTGTTTCAATTTTGTAATTTAAAAAATCTGTATAGTTATTAAAATTAATACTGTAACAATTATTCTGGTTAATGTTAATCGGGATTATTAATGTTTATATATAACCTTTAGACTAAAAGACTTCCAATATCATAATAATATTATTGCCACATAAATGTTTAAATCATAATATTTATCACTGATTCTCTTCACGAATGTACGAAATATTATACGCAAACTTTGCCTCTCTAAAGTTGGTCAAGATTGCCCAACATTGCCCAACATGAAAATTTAAACATATCCAGGCGAAAATATAAAATATATTTGCCATCCCTCTCTGCTCTTTATGTTTTTATCGAGATGGCCATACAGACCTTATATTTCATATTATTTTATATACGCCGTCTGATATTGCCACCTTCGGAGGGGTAAAGTTAGTTTTTGAAACATGTATGTTGGATTCTGCAACGTCGCGACTGTTATACCTTGAAACAAACTTAATCGCGGCTGGGAAGTTCAAATGAGTGCATATTCGGCTTTTGACTCGCTCTCTTTTCTCAAACGAGTGCGTATTCAGACCTCATTGGTCTGAATACGCACTCGTTTGAGCACGAACTTACGAGCCGTCGTAAAGTTTGTTTCGCGGTATACATGGATTGTTTGTTATATTGATGTTTAAAGATCACCCTTGACATATAAAATGGTTTCTGTATGACTGCTTGTTGCGGCTATGTATGTATGAAGTTGTAGAATTTAAATAATTAATAATGTACATTTTTGGTTATTAATAAAACATGTTTATAAACTTTCTGGACGTTTTTATTAATATTGTCTTGGTTTTCACCACTGAATATGGGATCAAGAAGAAGTGCTCACTCAGCTTGCAGGGAAAGTTTTACTGAATTGGGTCCAAGGTCCAAAATATCTCGGTGGCTCCTTAGACATTCGATAAATGTGACCAGATTGCTTTTTATAATGGTCATGTCAACATGACTTCACCTCTTTAGATGGTAAGCTACAGGCAAAGTCGCCAATACCAATTCCGAGTATGGTGGGCGACATTAACAAGTACTTACTCGATTTTATATTCAGTTTGACCATATGCTATGAAAATATAGACCAGATGATAACCTAAATTGTCTGACTTCGTATTGTGGAAGGTAGGACACCACGGTATTTCCGTACAATTAAGCAGTCTGACAAGGGAAGTACCTCCTCCCTACATAATACCGCGGTCATAACATACAGTGTTGTGTTCCGCTGGTGAGTAGCGTAGCCAGAGCTCACTGAAGAGTTATGTGCTGTCAATGGGAAGACCTAAGGCTTGTCCTGCTTTATCTTCGTTCGTTCTCAGAAGATTATATTCTCAAAATATTACACTTCCACACTGACGGCACAGAAACTCTCTGTTCTAAAAGAGACGGCAGCGTGAGTGTGACGCACCTGGTATTGCACACGTCCTTGGGCCACGGTAACCACTTTCCATCAGGTGGGCCGTGTGCTTGTCTGCCACCTAAGTGATTTAAAAAACCCACTTAAAATGCTAGTAGGTAAGTTAAAGGAGTTAGTTCCCCACAAGGGCAATCCCTTGTAGCCACAAATCTAAAGGTAAACAGGTCAATCAATTATTAAGCTTATAGTTTATGTTAGCTGTCCACTGCTAGACATTATAAGCCTATATAAGTCTTCAGGCTTTCACGGCCGGCGTTGCATGTAGAATATACTGCTTCCGGGCTGTTTGGCCGTGGTCCATTTGAAACTTGCGTTCCAGACGTTTCGTCGATCACTGCGGTCGACATCGTCAGTGGCGCAGGTCCGGGCGACGACGAGTTCGGAGACCTTGCCTCGTCGGCGGCTTCGTTGCGACTGATGTGGAATCTTGAGTCGCTGGCATATTTATAGGCGCGGTCGGAGTTTCAAATGGACCACGGCCAAACAGCCCGGAAGCAGTATATTCTACATATTATAAGCCTATGTTGGGAGGATTTGTCGTACTGTTTCCACACTGGCCAGACGGGTTGGTACAGGGTTTTATTTCGAGTTTACATTCTCTAGCAGTGACAAATTTTTTCCCCTAGTTGCATCTTAACACACCCTACGGATGAGATGGGTTGGTGATACTTGTATTCTTTCTCGGTCACCACACGTATAGGTTAAAATGACGTTTTTAAATCTTGAGAGTTGTGATTTCAAAAGTAACAAAGATTAATTCGTTTTGGGTGATTCTGAAGGCTTAAAAAGTCGGCCTTACAATTCGGGAGGGTTCGAATCTCGGTTATTACAACACCGACATAAACGCTCTTCTTACATAAGTAATTTAGTTTACAAAATCGATGGGGGAATACTTTATAGTAATATCTATACCAATATTAAAAACGGGAAAGTATGTGTGTGTGTGTGTGTGTGTGTGTGCCTGTTTGTCCGCCTTTCACGCCTAAACCACGATTTGATGAAATTTAGTATAGGAGTAGATTAGACCTTGAGAAAAGACAGGACACATGTTTGGTCGTTAAAACCGACATCGCGGCGGATCGGTGGAACCTAGGGCAGAAGTTAATATTTTATATAGGAAATTGAATATTAGATAAGACATACGAAATCCAAAAAAATAATAATATGCAAACAAATTTATATTTGCTTGCAATGCGGTCTACAAAATATAACATTAGCACCCTCGCCTAGTCCGTACTGTACCTCAGATAAAATAATAGTTACGTTCTATAGCTATGCAGGGGCGTTAAAGGTAACGGAGCCATCAGCACGTAAATGCCGCGGCGATTGTCTCTCCGCTAACATTTGCTACAGCCAGCCAATTAGAGCTTGTTTGTGTTGCGATACAACCTTGTGAGGTTTTCAAGTACAGTCAGCAGCATTGAGTTGTATAAAGTGAATGGATCGATGTTTATAAAAAAATTGTAGAAACGATGTTATCGAACGTCTGCCTAATCCTGTATCAAGAATTTCTCTGTATTCAATGACACTATCTACTTACACAAAGTTATTGCCTATACTCCAAACTCCGAGTCTGGACTCCGCTTCATCAGTTTAGGCACCTATATTCATGCATACAAATAGGGGGCCAAGCCAGAGGGTCTGTCGATGTTCCAATACCCAACACTGAACAATACATTTATTTGTAATACACATGAATAATTTTTCAATGTTTTAAGTGAAACTTCAATCGTAATGGCAGTTGATGTGGTGTACATCGTAAGCATAGCTACTACGCCTTTAGCCGTAGTCACATCTATGGCATTTTGTGCGGTATCCTACTTAATCAAATTGTGTCCTCCGTGACGGTATCCAATCATTTGACAAAAAACGAATAACAAATTTTCATTTGATAATCAACGTTTGACAAAATTATTGTTGGTAAACTTATCATTTTACAAACTATTGCTTATTATACTACTCATTAGATAAAATATTTATTTGGCAAAATTTCATTATGCATTTACATCATTTTATAAATTGATTATTTTTTAAACATGTTATTTGACAAAACAAGTTTTACCCTTCAATTATTGTCTTGAATAGTCAAAAGTTAGTGACAGAAATGAATCTCTGTAAATCCGACTTCACGTGGTCTTGCTTGCCCTACCCCTAGAGTGTTATTTAAACCTGCGCAGGCGCGGAGGGGTGAAGCGAGCCACGAGCTGAGGCTGGCCGGCCAGCAACCCGAAGCTGCGGTTCTGGGCGTTACAACCATCTGCGACGACAAGCTAGTGTGGGGCCGCCGGAGCCCCGCAGCGCCGGAACTGTGACAGAAACGATGTTTGCTACATGCTACTTGCCTACTGTACCTATGCTACACGCGTGGTTTATGCTTGCATGTTTGACTGTTTGTTAACTGACTTTATTTTGTCAAATGAATATTTTTAAAATAAAATTTTAACTACTGAAACATTTTCTAAGTGATACATTTGCAAAACCTTTATTTATCAAATGATTAGTTTTGAAGTAATATGTAATGCGAAGTGAAAGTTTGTCAAATGATTAGTTTTTCAAACGTTTGTAAAATGATCGTTTGTCATACGTTTTTTGTAAAACAATAGTGAAACGTTTTCTGCCCATGCATTCGCTTACTTTTCCACTGGCTCCTATTCCATAAAACGGGCCGAGGAGGAGCAGTTTCCTACTAGCCCCTATGTAATATTATATTATACAGCTATTTTTGTTGCCAACCATACGTAAACCTCATTCAAAGGTCATGATTTTATTATCAGAGGACATCGTTTAACGAATATTTTCTTGGAATGAGATGTGTAATTTGAAGAAAATCGATAACATAGAGACGTACTAGTCTCTATGTTATCGATTTTCTTCAAATTCAATACCAACTTGTACCTATAGGTACTTTATAGGTGAAAATATGATACCTACCTATCGCAAAGGTTTATCAAAATTTTTTCATTTATTTATGTATGATGGACAGGGGACAGTATAGATCCATTTCTATAATAATATAAGTATAATAAAATAAAATATGATGAAAAAAAACTAAAAGAACTATAATAGCTATAAATAACAATTAAAATGCGGCGTAGAATATTTTCTTGAATTTCTAATCACTACATAAAACCTATCTCAGCCGTTTAACACAACTAGGCACCTACCAGAGTCTAGATACCTAATTCTCTTCTATTCTTTTTAACAAACCATTCTCGTAGCAATAAAAAAATAATGGAAACATTATACCGGTGAACGGAATAATGTATGGAATTTATTTATTTCCAGACGTCCAGATCCTTCTAATATTATAAACGCGGCAGTTTGTAAGTATGGATGGATAGATTTTTGTTACTCTTTCACGTAAAAACTACAGAATGGATTTTAATGAAACTTTACAATAATATAGCTTATACATCAGAATAGTACATAGGCTGCAATTTATAACGATAACCGATATCCACGCGGGCGGAGCCGCGGTCAAAAGCTAGTGATATAATATACTTCCAGACGATTTTGTTGTCGAAACTGTACCCAAAATCTTTCGCTCTAGAACGATCTAAAATCAATCAACGACTATATAAACATATAGCATTATTAGCCTTTAGTCGTAGCTATAAAACCTATACTTACATAATTTCATAGTCTACTACGATGAATGGGTGTAAGGAAGCAGGGTGCAGTCGCCCGTTAGAGGCTCACCGCTAGTTTCATACATAATGACCAAGAAAATTGCGTTGTTCTTTACAAAGTTGATTAATTTTCTAACAAACAACAATGTAGGTACCTGTGTACTTAGGTACCTAATGGACATACAAGGTAGTTGTAGGTACCTATAGTAAGTAAATGAGCTCACTATGATGACCCACGCACGACACCTTTCGAGCTAACAAATATTGTTCCAATCAGAGCAGTGAAGACAGTTTTCTTTATGGCTGTGGGACGCTCCCTGTCCCCATTTCGGAGCGCACCACTGGCAAAGGGTGGTGGGGTTACAGCCGCGAAACTCGAGCTTACAGGAATGGTGAAATAGTACAGCGACTGACAGTGACGAACGTGTTCCGGGAACATTCGCAAATGATAAATACTTTGATTCGGCTACAAGTTTTTTAGTTTTTGCAATCGCTTGCGATGATTTGTTTGTTTTAACTGATAACCCACGACTGTTGTGGTCATTTAGGAGTATGATTTTATTACTATAGTAGTTTTAACTTGTTTGTTAATTAAAAAAATGTTTTGCGGTTAATTTTTTGTTAGAAATAGTGACTGAAACTGTAATTATGTGTCGAGCTTTCGTGTTGCAGCTTGTGGTGCTGTCGACTTTCATGTCAGGTAAGAAGAATAAACGTTACTTACTCGTACCTAGCTTACCTACTTAGATTTTTAATTTGTGCCTTGACGTGAGGGATGCTCTTCGAGGATTTCACCGTGATAAAGGTTTTGCAAATGTAACACTTTTGAAGTAGGAACGAGAACTTAAATACCTAACCTACGTCATTGGGAAGCCGGGGAGCCCTAAGGTATTTAGGTAAAAGGGATTACAGTATTACCTAGATATTACTAAGGTTGAGTACTAAGAATATTTTTCTATTGTAGAGGAATCACTCTTATAAAAGATAAAGTATGATAGTAAAAACAATATTTAGAAATAACTTATCCAATTTTGCGAATAGATGCGAATTACTAAGGTACAAAGTCAGGTATTCTTAATAGGATAATAAATATTTTTGGGGTGCATAGATAGGATTCCTAGTCATCTCCTTCTTCTTATTCATCCTAGCGTTAATCCCAGTCGCATTCGAAGCTATCAACTTGGAGTCTGGGGTCCGCTTTTACCAGTCCAACTGCGGATTTGGCTAAACTTCGACATTTTCCGTGAAGCGACTGCCATCTGACTTTCACAGCCCAAAGGCGATATTGAAGGATTAGATGAGTTAATTTTTGTTATCAGTGATAAAAATTAATTAAGTAATAGCAATAAAGATATCCATTACAATAAGAACAGTTGTTGAACTTTTGAGGGCTCCAGCTACCCGTAACGACTGCCGTAGATGTTCGTATGGCAACCGGGACCGACGCACTATGGGACCAAACAGTATTTACCATCTCAAAAATGGTTTTGACGAAAGTCGTAAATTCATAGATCCTTTTATAGTTTTATACTCTCAAAGGATGGAACTTACGAATTGATTACAAAAAAAATTAAATAACTTAGTTTTACGTATATAAAGTGAACCCCAAACATTGGGCATAAATATTTTCATGCCAATTAAATTACCGTTAAGGAAGTTCAACACAAAATTATTCGGAAGTTTTCCATGGAAGCATGTTAGTGTTATGCATCATTAGATAGCTTAAAATGTACACTTTGCAACCACGTTCAGTTTTTGTAAAAAAAGAATTGTTTTATTTATTTATTCATTTTTTAGTGAAGTAAAGAAAATGTCGGTTTTGTTTATTTCAATTGGAGTCTGCCTTGTTGCCGAAAGCTGCCGGTGTCAAGATAATCACTCTATTAGAGACCTTACCAATTCAGTAATATGAGGATTAAAAAAAAACTTCGGCTTTTTTTGCGCATTGGTGATTTAGAACCAATATGTCAATCGGGGGAAAAAAATCCGAAAATTACGGTTCTTCTTTTTTACTATGAAATATATTTAATTATTAATTTTGATGTGTATCTTGTTTTTTTTTTCATTTCTATGATAGAAGCATACATTAACAAATAAATAGACTACAAGAATATTCCCTTTTTTTTTTTTTTTTTTTACGTGCGGGAAATCCCCACGGATACCCGCCCCTCCGGAGCCGGAGGGGAAGGTTATGTCGGACTCGAACCGACTAAACCGCACGCCGTCTGTGGGTCGTGGTGCTAGGCCGAAGGTGAGGTTGCCTTGCGGCATATCCCTCGCACCCCGGCTGACCCAGGGCCATCCCTTTCGGTCTGGCCCTCCTCGGGAGGTGGGGACCACGCCGTCCCCGACTCAACCCCGGTGTGGGGAGGCGCGCATCGTCCTACGATGCGCGCCGCCGCCGTGGCCTGCTTCTGCTAGGGTGACGGGTGGCTCCACCCGTCACCCTCAGGCCCGCGCTCATGGGGGGCGGAGGTCTGTAAGCGCCCTCCGACGCCCGAGCCGCCTTCGGGCGCGAGCAGCGATGTCAGCGAGTCTTTCTCGCTCACCGCGCCGCGCCCGCTCTGCTGTCTCCTTCGCATGCATGACCTGCTCGCAGAAAGAGGCGCTGGCCGCCCACGCATCCGCGCAGCGGACCATCGCCGCGAGCAGGGTGGAGAGCGTGAGCACTCTCACCCCCAGGGCCTGCACAAGCTCCCGCCTCGGCGTCTCAAACGCCGGACACTCGGTGAGCGTGTGCAGCCCCGAGTCCACGCTCGCGTCGCAGTGATGGCACTCGGGCGTTGGCTCAATACCCATCAGATGCAGATACCGCCCGAAGTAACCGTGCCCGGTTATCATCTGCGTCTGACGGTACGAGAGGCTCCCGTGTGGCCTCTCTAGCCACTCCCCCATGATGGGTCTTACCGCCGCGATCACGGCGTGCCCTGCGCGTGGTTGCCCAAGTCGTCGCTCCCACTCGGCCACCATGACCTGGTGGAGCCGGGATTTCTCGGCCCGAATGTCCTCGGGCTCGGGATCGAATCCCCGCTCCCGCGCCTCCTTTCGGAACTGGTATAGTGCCGAAAGGGCCCTCGCTTCCAGGATCCACGGTGGCGATCCGGCCAGGAGACTCGCCGCTTCGAAGGATATCGTGCGGTATCCCCTGATGGCCCTGGAGGCCATCGTCCTCTGCGCCGTACGGAGCAGAGGCAGGAATCTGGCCCCCAGGGTGTCCGCCCACACGGGGCACCCATATAGGGCCATGGACCGCACGACACCCGCGTAGAGTCTCCTGCAGGAGGCCCCTGGGCCCTTCAAGTTGGGCAACAGCCGACTCAGGGCATTCGCCGTGGTGACCAACTTGGGGCGCAGGCTTCGGAGATGTTGTCCGAAGTCCCATCGACCGTCAAGCACGAGCCCCAGGTATTTCAGCTGGGGCTTGATGTCGATGGGAGTGCCTCCCACTGTAAGGCTGGCTCCCGGGCCTGGCCCGCGCCGAGGACCATGAAAGAACATGGCCTCGGACTTGTGCAGAGCCACCTCGAGACCCAGCCGCCGGATCCGCTCGACGACTTGGCCAACCGCGGTCGTGGCCCTCAGGGTTGCCTCGCGGTGCGTAGCCCCGCTCACCGTCACCAGCGTGTCGTCCGCATAACACGTGACGGTGGCACCGTACGCGAAGTCACCGCGAAGCACCCAGTCGTAACCGATGTTCCACAGTAACGGCCCCAGGACCGATCCCTGCGGAACACCGCACGACATCTCACGCCTACCGACTCCGGTCGAACTCGGGTAGACGACGGCTCTCTCCGTCAGGTAAGCCCCGACTATGCGGCGGAGGTAGAGAGGCACACCGTGGTACACGAGTGCCTCCCTGATGCAACTCCAGGGCAAGGTGTTGAAGGCGTTGGAGATGTCCAAGGACACCGCCAACATCACCTCGCCCCGGGCAACCGCATCCTCCGCCAGAGTCCTCACACGCATGATGGCATCCACAGTGGAACGCCACCGGCGGAACCCAAACTGGGTATTCGCCAGGTCCGGCCCCACTCTAGAGAGATGCTCGACGAGGCGCTTGGCAATTACTCTTTCGAAGAGTTTGCCCACCTCGTCGAGCAGCACTATGGGCCGGTACCCGGACGGCTCGTCCGCCGGGCGTCCCTTCTTGCGGATGAGGACCAGTTTCCCCGTCCTCCACATCTTCGGAAACTGGCCCCGCTCCAAACATGCGCTGAGAAGAATATTCCCTTGGCACTTTTGTTAGCGGTGATCACGTTAACCACAAGTATGATAAACTATATTGCTGCGGAAGTTCTATTTATCTGTTGCGGAAATTGATAATATTCAGTAGTGATTACACTATTTCGATGAGAACTATCATAATCAATTGTCCCACGGTTTTTGCACAAGGCACCAAAATATTGGTCCTTTATATACCCGTGTTTTCAGCATACTATTCATCAAAGTGTTCAGATATTTCGTTTCAATATCAATTAACAGGCAAAAAATATATATTATCTAACAATGAGTGAATTCGTTTGGGTTCGACGCGATCTTAGTGATCAAATAATAAGAGGGAAAAGTACTTCAGACCTCAGACAATATTTGATGAACAACTTTCAATTATCGGAAACTGACGCTAACACTGTAATAGAGAGTATTCAAAAAAATCTAATATCAAGTTGCAACCAGAAATGGACGAAAGCTCACAGAAAGCCAGACAGGTTCGAGAGTCTATACTCAAATTGGTTAAACGGTGAGTTTAAAGTACCATTGAATTCTTGCAGTACATCAACATCTGAAAATTCTGGCATGAATACTTCTGGTGATCGTGGTAGACCAACAAAACCATATGACGAGTGTTCGGAAAACTCAAAGAAACGAAAAAATATGGAACTGGTCCAGGAGTATGGAATGGGACATGTCCGTAACGCTTATGTGCAAGGTTTACGATCCATGAGTGAAAATGACGATGCGTCAATTGTGACTATTATCAGAAATTAGGAAAAAGAAGAGAAAAAAGTAATTCTACAAAACATAATCAATCCAGATAATGCACTTTCTTTTACAAAAGAAGAGGCATTGAGTATGTGTATTGAAACAGATCTAACTAAAGTCCAATATGCGTACCTAAGAAAAAGGCTCGCTGATAAGAATTTAAGTTCTATTTTGCCTTCGTATCAAATACTAAGTGAAGCAAAAAAAGCTTGCTATCCGCCTGCATCTAGCAGAACGGTGACAAATATAAGCGCAAAAATCAATCTGCAAGATCTCTTAGACCATACAGTCTGCCGTATTATAAAGGTAAATTGTTGGGAAAGTTGCTCAAGTGTTAAAGAACACATCATCCAGTGCTACCTGCACTGTTTGTGGAGCACCTCCCAGACAAATGAATGATATTTTAAAAGTTACAACAAGAGTTGAAAATGAAGATGCATTTAAATACGGATTGTCGACACTACACGCATGGATAAGATTTATGGAGACGATCCTCCATATTTCTTACAATTTGGGTTTTGAGAAGTGGTCAGCAACCACTCCAGAAAACAAGCCACTTAAAGAAGACAAGAAAAAATATGTCCAAAAACGTTTCCAGGAAGTGCTTGGTTTGCACATTGATAAACCACGTCAAGGTTCCGGTAATAGCAATGACGGAAATACGGCAAGGAGTTTTTCCAAAATTATCAATGTTCTGCAGGGATAACCGGAATTGATGAAGAATTAATCAAGAGATTATATGTGATTCTTCAAACCATGTCATCGGGATTCCCTATAAACGCAGAAAAATTCGGCCAGTATACATTGATAACCGCGCAATTATATGTAAGCAAATATAACCGGTACTACATGCCATCTTCGGTACATAAAGTACTTATACATGGTGCTAAAATAATAGAGCATTATGCAGTTTTGCCTATAGGACAATTATCCGAAGATGCTCAGTAAGCCCGAAATAAAGATTACAAGAAATATAGGTTACATCACGCTAGGAAGTGTTCCAGATCAGCAACAAACGAAGACGTTTTGCATATTTTGTTATATACATCTGATCCTTATATTTCTAGTTTTAATAAACCCAGTTTTCTAATATCCAAAGAATTGTTTGACGAAGCTAAAGAATTGTTGGAAATAGAAAGTGATGAACAGGATAAACGCTATTTTTTTTTTATATCATGAATTTTTTTTTGTATGTTTGTTTAATAATAATAATAATAAGAGCGCGTGGATCGGTACTGGCAGAATCGCCTTTTCCAGAGCGACCAAAGGAAAGTGTACCGGAAGTGGGATGGAACCGACCAGTGTGTGGTCGATGAGGGCCTGCCAGGAGCCAACGCCATGATTAATTTCTGGCGTAGTATCTGGTCAGCGCCCGTCGAACACACGGAGGGCGATTGGATGTGCGTTGTTGAACGTGAATGTGGGAGTATCGAACCCATGGGCTTTATAACTATAGACCCCAAAGACGTGAGTTGTGCGATCCGTACGGCCCCGAACTGGAAAAGTCCTGGGCCGGACGGGTTGCACAACTTCTGGATAAAGTGGATCCGATGCTCCCTTCCCCGGTTTATGACCACCGGGATCACCTTCTTGCTCCATAAGACCGGTAGTACCATTGAACCTAAAAACTATAGACCCATCACGTGCTTGCCTACTATGTACAAGCTCCTTACATCCATTCTGACTATCAAAATTAACACACACATTGTTGTGAATAATATTTTGGCCCCCGCTCAGAATGGGTGTAGGGTTGGGTCCCGCGGTACTAAGGAGCTCCTCCTCATTGACATGACTATTAACCAGCAAGTCCGGCGGAACCGCGGGGCTTTGTCCGCAGCCTGGATTGACTACAAGAAGGCCTATGATTCGGTGCCTCACTCATGGCTGAGGAGGATTTTAGAGTTGTATAAAATCGATGCAGTTCTGAGATCCTTCCTCAGTGCGTGTATGGGGCAGTGGACCACAGTCCTTCGTCAACCGGGCGGCGGAGAGATCTCCGCTGACCCCCAGGACTACATAAGGATTGAGCGGGGCATCTTCCAGGGTGACTGCGGAGTTGGAGTGTGTGCAGCGGAGTTGTCTCCAATGCTTGCGCGGCTGTACCGGCTGTCATACAGCTCTGGTACAGTGCCTTCGGCTTGGAAAGAGGCGAATGTACAGCCAATCCCCAAGAAAGGGGATCGCTCAGACCCGACTAACTACCGACCCATAGCCATCACCTCAGTGCTGTGCAAGGTGTTCGAGCACATAATTAACAAACAGCTCATGCGTCACCTTGAAGATCACCCCCAAATTAATGACCGGCAATATGGCTTCAGGCCGAAACGGTCAACGGGTGATCTTCTGGCGTATGTTACCCATCTTTGGGGTGAGGCTATGGACAAGCACGGCGAGTCACTGGCAATTGGTCTTGACATCGCCAAAGCTTTCGATAGAGTTTGGCACAAATCGCTTCTTTCCAAGCTACCAGCCTTCGGTCTGCCCCCTAGACTATGCAACTGGGTTGCTAGCTTCTTGCAGGATCGCCGTATTCGCGTCCTTTGTGATGGACGCGCCTCGGAGTTCTTGCAGGTAAATGCGTGTGTGCCGCAGGGGTCCGTCCTGTCCCCTACTCTCCTTCTTCTGCATATCAATGACATGCTGTCTACTGGCAGCATTCATTGCTATGCAGATGATAGCACCTTGCACGGGAGTTATCATGGACGTCCTGCGGATAAGCAGTCGGATATCGCAGATAAAAGGCAGCTTCTTGTCACTGAGCTTGACCGGATCCTGAACAACATTTCCCAATGGGGCTCTGAGAACCTGGTCGAGTTCAATGCCAAGAAGACACAGGCATGTGCGTTCACAGCAAAGGTATCTTCTTTCCTTCCCCTTCCCACTCTTCAGAGCACTCCACTGCCACTGCAGGACAACCTGACTATCCTCGGTATGGATGTTCGCTGCAAACTTAATAACAAAAACTACATCGAGAGTATCATCAAAACAGCCTCGCGTAAACTCGGAGTCTTGAACAGAGTGAGACGGTTTTTCACGCCGGAGCAGCGGTGTCTTCTATACAAGACCCAAATTCGATCCTGCGTGGAATACTGCTCGCATCTCTGGGATGGCTCCGCAAAGTACTTATTAGATGCTCTCGACAGGTTGCAGCGACGTGCGGTCCGCATTATAGGGAATCTCGAGGTCACAAGCACCCTTGAGCCTTTGCAGATGCGTAGAGATGTTGCATCCTTGGCAGTATTTTACCGTCTCTACCATGGTGAATGTTCTGATGAGCTCTTCCAACTGGTCCCGCCCTCTCCTTTCCTACATAGGACAACACGAGCAGGGCTTAGATGTCACCCGTATACGGTGCAGAATATTCCTTCAAGAATCAAGCGGTTTGGTGACTCCTTTCTTTGTCGCACCATTAAGACCTGGAACTCCTTGCCAGCTCACGTGTTTCCTTCTTCCTACAGTCCCGGGTCCTTTAAGCGGGGCGTGAAAAAGCATCTGTTGAGGCCGTCAAGCTGAGTGCCACCATTGTTAACATGGTACGTGTTTGTAATGGTGACCCTCTTTTCTGAGACTTTGCCTTCAGCTGACCATCAGGCGAGGTGAAGTCAAATTGACGTGTCCTACATAAAAATAAAAAAAACTTCTAACCGAACGACAGCTGTTTGACCACCCAACCACTAGCGAAAAGCCTACACCAGGACCTAGTTCTTCAATCAGTAAATATTATTAACAGCGTGGCTTGCTTGGGCCATACACTATCCCTAAAAAAACATTATATAACTGCGTGTTTACGGACATCACGTGGTTAAATTAGACTTAATTAAAAACATCCTAAATGGACCAATTGCATGCGCATGACCTCATTCTCACGCGCTGACATTATGTTTCTTGAATATTATGTTTTTATTACACATGTGTATGTGCTAAACATTCATCAACATCATTGTACTCGGTCGCACTCGATATTTTATTCTATGCAATTATTGACAGTGGCGCAAAGAGGAAGTATTTTGCCGTGTTGTACCACTAGTGGCACTTCCAGTGGCATAAACCGGAATATCGGCTTTCCCTTCTGAGTTCTGGCTTGGGTTTTCGGCTAAATCGGCAGCGAATGATCTTCCAGCCTGATTTGTGTTTGGTTAGTGGCCAATCACTAGCAGAGTTGTTCAGGCGTTGACCTAACAAAGCTGCAGTGGGATCAATTAAATTCTGCCAAAATGTAGAAAGCACTCCCGCACACGAGGGACTATAGACCATCAACCGTGACTGGTCTATGGTCAGCCAGGGTGCAAGGGAAATACCTTATTGGATATACTTACACCCAGTACGATTAAGATAGAAAAATATTGAATTTGTCTAGGCGGAGTTTGAACCCGTGATCTTTGCCTGACAGGGGCAATGCTTTGACCACTAAGCTACCAGACCTCGCCCCAACTAACTCATTCTCCTTTATATCTGTCTTTGAGGCGACAGTGGAGGCATCTAGGTAGCAATATTCTCACGAACTACTTGAATATTTACCATGCAAAATGCTTTAAAATTTCATTCTTACACCCAGTAATTGGGACTGAGAAGGCATGCAATTTTAGTCGGTTCGAATCCGACAAAACAATCACCGCAGGCTGGCGGGGTAAAAAAGGCAAATAATTTGGGGTAGGTAGGTACAGAATAATCTTCTGAAAAGAACATTTTATGATAAAACTAATTACATACTTGCATACAGTAAAGAAATTAATGCGCTTTTGTCTAAGTCCTTAATTTGTGGGCTGTGCCTGAACCCCGACGTGAAGCGGAACTCGTCACCGGATGTGACCCAAAAGCAGGCTCGCGCTTGACACACGTCACTCCCGATATTTGAGCCGAAGTACCGTTTAAGGGACAGTTTGTTTTAAAAAGGTTAACGCACTCTTTTGAATTGTAAAATGATGATATATAGGTCTACCAGAATCTCATGGCACGATTTACAAAAAAGAGTTATGATTTACTAGCTTTTGCCCGTGGCTCCCCCTGCGTGGATGTCGGTTATCGCTATCCACGTGGGCCTATGTCCTTTCTCAAAGTCTAATCTACCCCTATACCAAATTTTATAAAAATCGGTTTACTGGTTTAAGCGTGAAAGACGGTCAAACAGACACACACACACACACACACACTTTCCCATTAATAATATTAGACTCGTTATACTGTGCTGCGATATTATGGATTATAACCTAACTAGCTCACCCGGCGAACTTCGTACCGCCAATATATTTTCGCCCGCGTGGCGTCTGATCCCGTTCCCGCTGCACCCTCTACTATATTAAACATGTATTATACATATAAACCTTCCTCTTGAATCACTCTATCTATTAAAAAAAACCGCATCAAAATCCGTTGCGTAGTTTTAAAGATTTAAGCATACAAAGGGATATAAAAATTAAAACACGACTGATGTTGAAAAGATCAAAACAAGCTTTATAGCAGGCGGTACCTACCCATTTCTAAATCTCAAACGAGATGGATTAAAGCTTGGGAACGGCCATAGACTACCTTTTATCTTGCAAAAAGGGGGAACAGGGCTAAGGGATGAAAGTTACGATGAAAGTTTGTCTTTTCTAAAGATATCCTGATGAAATTTGGTACCGAGATGGATTAGAGCTTGGGAATGGATATGGCTAACATTAATCGCGAAAAAAGGGGTAAAAGAGGGTAAATAGGGGATTAAAGTTACTATGAATGTTTGTTAATTTTGAAGATACTCTGATAAAATTTGGTACATAGACAGGCAAAAATCGAGCAAAGAGTTGAATAAATAGGCGAGTAGAAAATCAAGATCAGAGGCAAGTAAATAGTCGGATAGAAAGGCGAGTAGAGAGGTGAGTAGAGAGGCGAGTAAAGAATGATAATATCAACAATAACACAAAGTAAATTCAGTTATTCAGCTAAAATATATTGTGGATAATCAAGTGAAAATAGTTGACACACATACATGACACAATTTGAAAAAATAGAAAACCAAGAAGAATACAATTCATAATAGCACATTTGAAGAAGGTTTTAACACTGCCCCTTACTCGAGTCATGTGAGCACCATCAATACATAACACAATGCGAGAGTACAACAAGAAAAAAAAAACTAAATAAAAAAAACTTCAATATGTACAAAGAGTACAGACATTACATTAATCCTAAGCACTTAACAAAATTATTGTGTTTAACCTTAGGTAAAGCCTTTGTGAATAGATCTGCCTCCAGTTCTGACGAAGGCTTATAATCTAAACGAATCAATTTCCTATCAACACATTCTTGATGAATCTTGTATAAACCACCCACATTAGTAGCTTGTAGCTCACAGGAACCAGTAACGGACACACTATCCCTCCTGTAAACATTGCATTTATCAACATCAAATAGCAAAACATAACCTTTTGCTGCTACTTTGCTAACTGACAAAAGATTTGCTGCCACCTTTGGTACATATAAAGCATCTTTAATAACTTTGATATTATTGTCACTTAATGTAACATTGACATTCCCTACGCCTTCGCTATACATTGTGTCGTTATTAGCTGTAGTGATTTGAGATTTAACATCAGAAGAATAATTAAGTAACCAATCTTTTCGATTAGTCATATGACTAGAGCAATCTGAATCTAAAAACCAGCTATCACCATCACAAATATTGCTAACTAAAGCAGTCTCAGTCAAAAATAAAGAACTATTATTTCCCTTTTTGGATGTTGATGAATCATTTGGAGATGAGTTCTTCTTTAAATTCTTCTTTAACTTTGGGCATTTAGGCTTGATATGCCCTTTGACATGACAATTGTGACAGGTAGGAACGAATTTGTTCTTTGCTAATAAAATCTTTTCGGATTGTTCTAAATTTGAATTTGAAGACTGTTTTTTGAATTCACTTTGGATTAATTGGCATTTCACAAAATCGGAAGTTAGCTTTGTATTAGAAGCTTCCATTGCCATAATTAGTGGATCAAATTCACTTGGCAAGCCAATTAACATAAGTTCTGCTAATTCTTCATCGTCAATACTGCAGCCAATATCTGCTAACTCTTGAATTACGGAAACAATGTTTCCTATATAATGATCCATACAATTGTAGTCATCATATTTTATTCGAGCTAATTTTCTCTTTAAAGAAAGTCTTCTACTTATTCCACAATTCTCATAGGCAGACTTAAGGTTATTCCACGCTTCTGAAGCCGTTTTAGCATTTTTCACATGCGGGTAACAAATAGTTTGAATATTCAAGCAAATTTTTGCGTATGCTTTTTGATCCTTGGCCGGATTCTTTATGACATCACCAGAACCATCCACAAACTCCCACAAACCATGGTCAATCAACAGCAATTTCATTTGAAATTTCCAAGTGCCATAGTTATTGACACCTTCCAATTTACCAATGGAATTATTGGAACTGGTACTTACGATTAGACCATCTAATGATATTTTCTCTGTTCCTGTCATTGTACATGTAAAATTATATTTACGTACTCACGAGAAAAATAATCACTTTTATAATCTTTTAATCATATATTTATTATATTAACTGAACAGTGGTTACTGTAATGCCCATAACCAATGATAATATCAACAAAAACACAAAGTAAATTCAGTTATTCAGCTAAAATATATTGTGGATAATCAAGTGAAAATAGTTGACACACATACATGACACAATTTGAAAAAATAGAAAACCAAGAAGAATACAATTCATAATAGCACATTTGAAGAAGGTTTTAACAAAGAGTCTAGTACAGATGCGAGTTCAATGCCCAATAGCGTCGGCTCAACACTATGCGATAATCGACATCCAAGCGGGCGGAGCCGCGGACAATGGCTAATGTCAATAAAGAAGGCGATAAATCGTGGGTACATCTAGGACCTAGGCATTGTTGAAATTATGGCGGTAATTATTGGCATATCACGTAAACATTGGCGAAGTTCCCTATCGCTTTCAACAGTTAAACATTTTCCATTTTCTATGCCTCGACCTCATTTTCAAAATCATCTAAGTTTTCAAGTGATTATTTTCACTAAAACCACTTTTCACAATTTTATTACAGGTCCTAAAACTTATTGTCTTTGATATTCTCTTATTTTAAACGTCATAGGTACGTCACAAAATGCCGGATTACAATGACTTGTGGTATTTCTTATCCCTATATGTCCCATTGGATTTATAATAAGCTAGAATTGCTGGACCCTGTCGAAATAAATTATAGTGATTCTAAAGTCTGTCTTGTGACAGGTTTTTAAATTATAAAAATGGATAAGCACACTTTCTTATTGAAAAGCGAAACAACAGGTGAGCGAATAGATTTACATATTTTATTATCAACACTACTAGCTATTGCCTGCAACTTCGTCCGCATGGACTTATGGGTTTTTGCTTATTTTCGCAGAAACTACATACTTCCTCGATTATTTTTTTATATAAAGGTAGCCTAAAATACGCCTTATAACGTCAGCTGCCACTCTCATAAAAGGCGTTTATCAAACCAAAAGTAGAACCGCGAGCAATACTCATAATGGAAATTAAAACAAAGGAGCTAATTATTTATTAAATTTTAATATGTGAAAAATTATTCATATAACTCTCCCAATTGTTAAGACTGATTTTTACCCCCTATACCTGCATGCCTTTACTGTTTTAGATGCTAAAAGCCAATACTAAAATATGTAGTTCCGAGACTCAGCCGAGTTCGTAAGAATGTTGCTGTCAGCTGTTTCTTGTTAATGGGTGTGAGAAGCTCTTCCCAGGGAATAAAAAGGGACAGAGCAGGGCGCCCGGAGGCTGCCCGGGTGCGAGCGTGAGAAATACGGGATGCTGACGTGTCCTTTTTATTAGGAGCACATAAGATTATAGGAATTCGTTCGGAATGTCGTCATGGAATACTGAATTTGTAGTGTTGTAATTTGCAGTATGTATGACGTTTGATACAAGTTTTCTATAAGTCCGTGTATCTTAAAATAAGTAGTGTAGAGAGTCCTCTGTTGTGTTCAAATCAAACAAGTATGTGCTTTAATTGTTTACGTATTGTTTGAAAATGTTAAACTGAAGACTAGGTAATTGTTACCAAAGTAATAAAGATACCTACCCACTTAACCTAATAATGTTTTCTTTTATAGTAAACGACTGTCCAATAACTCAAATGTTCTTAAGGTCATGTGTATTGTAAAAATCATCGTAAATTCATCCATGGTCACAGGTCAGTCATTAACGATTGGAAATAGTAGATAACTCATTCTTTCTAAGTAGGCGCGTAAAATTTGCTAGCTGCGTCGTCTAGCTAGTCGGGGTGAGGGCGCACCCTGTTGGCACTCCCCTGACATTTATCCGTAGACCATAAAAAGAAATATCTACCAGGGTAACATGGAACGTTGGGGCTTGTCGAAAGGCCTCGCCGCGCCCTATAAAATCGTTCCGCTCTGACAACGGCCCAGTAACCTGTTTAATGTCCTATGTGTATCTACTGGCTGGCTTAATTTGCTAATAATAGTTTGGTTTAAATTGCTATGCACGTTATGAGCTCCTTATGTTATTTTATACATTGTATCGTGCTTAAACAATATACATTCCTAGTAATTTAATTGAAATTATTTATCTTTAAAAGTAACGAAATAGACCAATGCAAATAGATATAATATTGATGCGTGCAAAATTTGTACTGAGCTGGAAGCGAACCTGCGACTTACGACGTAGCAGTCGAACGTTTTATCGCTACACCATAGAGGTCTGTACTCTGCAGTCATACTTACTTACATTAGCATTATAACTTTTTTTAATATAATTTACAATTGTCATACTCGTATGAGTCCTGTGTTAATTGAAAACGTATTTGCTAGATTATCATAAAGTTGTGTGGTATCTGATCTCATCTCATAATAAATAAAACTTATCTTTCTAATAGGATTTTGCTTCTATTTAAATGTTTTATATAATTACACATATAAATATTTAGAAGTTGCCCGCTATTATAACAATTAGAAGTTGCTCACGGCTTCGCCCGCGTGGAATTTTAATCCTCTTACCTGATTGCCTATATGTTATTCCAGACTGAAATCTATATATATATATATATATCTCTACTGAAATCCGAACAACCGTTAGAGCGTAATTGAATAACAAACATCCCAATAAACAAACATACTAAAATACAAACAGTCTAACATTTTCACGAACTTACGGATAAGATAAAATTCTATATTGGGATAAAAACTATGATTCAATGACAAAACTCAAATTGATTAAGATGGCAAAAGAGCATTGTTCAGGCGGGACTTGAACCCGCGACGAGCACCTTACAGGCTTTTTATAGGAGGTAGGACACGATGATATTTCCGTCCAATTGAGCAGTCCGACTGGGGAAGTATACCTCCGCCCTACACAATATCGCGACCATAATTACCTCGTGTCGTGTTCCTGGCAGTGAGTAGGGTAGCCAGAGCTCACTGGAGAGTTCTTGTGCTATCAGTGGGAAGATCGCAGGCTATCCCTGCTTTGTCTTCTACGCTGACGGCACAGAAACTCTGTGTTTACAGGGTCGGCAGCACCGGCATGACTCCTTTGGTGGTGCACACATCCATAGGCCACGGTAACCACTTTCCATCAGGTGGGCCGTATGCTTGTCTGCCAGCTCAGTGGTATAAAAAAAGCGTAATTCTCTGACCTCTGTGCCACCGAGCCACGCCTTAAGTAAAATATACACTAATTACTGCATTAAATTGCATTCAAATGGCGATATTATCATAAAAATGTGGACTAAGTAACTCCATTACCTGTCCAAATTATCTATTAATTGCTACAAGTCACTAACGAAGAGAGAGACGATGAAAAAGGTAATTAAGGCAGAGATTTAGGTTATTCGCAACATAGAGGTATCGGGGTCGCAGCCGACCCCTTTGACCGACGCCTGAGGGGTCGCTGTGGCGCGGGGTGGTTGACAAATGATGCCCTTTGTCTTTCTTTATTACTGAAGGGTTGTCTGTCCCAATGACCCATAAAACAGACCGCCAAATTACTTGTAATTAGGTTTTTTGTTCAATATTGACACGGTAATACTCGTATAACCGTGATATTGGTATCGTATAGACTTATGCAGTGATTTTAAGTCCCTTTTGTGAGAAATATCAAGAATTAATTAACGTCATCATGTTTTACTTACTTTTTGAATTACATTTTTAAGCATAATTCATGCTAAATATATAAATCGATCTATATAGTTTTTTTTAAGTAACATACATACATATAATCACGCCTTTATCTCCGGAGGGTTAGGCAGAGGTGAATTAACACCAACATTTCACCAATCTGTGCCACGGAATAGGGGGTGAGCCTATTGCCGTATTCCAGGCACTATTGTTGACTCAAGCCATGCATCTGGGGCTGAGTCTGGGCTGTACATATCTGTCTGATGTTAAAATTAATCAGCCCTATCCCTAAGTAAGATTAAAAGAATATTACAACACACTCCACTGTTGCCTCAAAGACAGATTTAGAAGAAGAAATTTGAGTTGGTTGGGGCGCAGTCTGGTGGCTTAGTGGTGAAAGCATTGTCCCTGTAAGGCAAAAATCGCGGGTTCAAACCCCGCCTTGACCGATTTAATTTTTTCTATTTAAATCGATTTTACTCACTTGCTTTTGCTTGTGTTAATCTCGATTTCAACTTCAATTTTACTTAAAAAATACAGTAGCAAGTTAAAAACATCAATTCGGTTAGTAAGTCTTAAGGAGTAAGTAGCATCCAAACGTAGGCGAGTACCTACCTCTCCGTCGTAAGATCACTTCTTTAGCCACTAAGCTACGCAGCTGACGAAGGTTTTCCTCCTCTCGGGGTTGGGAGTTCAGATAGCTGTTGCTAAGTCGCTATCAAATAAGCCGTATAAACCCAACCAAGAGAAGAGACAGCGTAAGAGCATGACCCCGGGCTACGGGCCATCTTCATCCTTTTTTATACCAAATAGGTGATACTTAAGCACTCTGTCCACCTGATAGAAAGTGGTTACCGTGGCCTATGGACGTGAGCAACACCAGGAGCGACACACTCACGCTGCCGACCCTCTATATGCATCTTCTGATACCCTTCTTGAAGAACCCCATATTGAACATGAGAAGTAAAAGCGTTATAAAATTGATTTTATGAACGTACTAGCTTTTGCCCGCGGCTCTGCCCGCGTGGATTGCTATAATATCGGTTATCGTTATAAATAAAATTATAGCCTATGTGTGTTATTTTGATGTATAAGCTTAATCATTGTAAAGTTTCATTAAAATCCATTCAGTAGTTTTTACAAGAAAGAGTAATAAACATCCATCCATGCATCCATACCGTATTATGTTATCTGTGATCCATACTTACAAAATTTCGCATTTATAATTTTAGTAGAATGAATTGTTGGTAGATGTTAAACCAAGGTTGATAACCTTGGTTATGCCCTGCCGTACTACATTAATTATATGCACTTATATATATATAGGTACACTTATTGACCATAGAATAAATAAAAGTTAATGACTACTTAATTAGATTCAGTTATAGTTTACAAATATTAATCATTTAACGACAATATTTTTATTGTATGTTTTGAAATACCTCACATCTAATATGATACGGTTGCTATAAAGGTGCTGTATGGTTTGTTCTATCATACACCATGAGTACCTCCGTCGGCGTGTAAAAATGTAACACGATGTTGCTGGTTCGACGTCTGAATTGTATATATGATTTTAAGTAACGCTAGTATAAACAAAGAAAACGAAAACAAAGTATAAACAAAATATAAAAAAGTAAGAATCATTTAGAATAAAAAATTTTAAAGTTCTTTTCATGCTAAATTTTCAAGTCGATTTAAATAGAAAAAAAATATTGAAGTATGGGCGAGGAGTCAAAAATCAATGTTTAAAAATGATTGAAACGTCATTCATTGGTTCCGATACACAGTGGGACAGAACCGTGCGTACCGTCTCAAAAATAGGTTTTCGTAATGTTCTATATTGAATATTTTGTTAATGCGTATGTCTAACTGAATGTTCAATGCATATTATATAGCAGTTGAAATACACTATTTCTCATGTTTTGTATTAGAATAAGGCTTGCAAGTTGACGCTCAAAATTATGTCAATTATGTAGAACACAATTCCACCAGTTTACATGGTCATATTTGCATTACTTTCCCAGCAAATTTGTAAGTGTGATATATGGTTAAAATATTGATGAAGTACTCTATTTAAAAATAATTTAAGTGAACCATTATGTGAAACCTGGGGAGGTATATAATTTTTATTTCAGGACCTAATATTCTATCCTTATTAGAAACTTTGCATAGATTTTGATAGCATCGTATAAAGCAGCTAATATAAAAGTCAGGGCAAAAAAAAATTACTGCCCGAGTCTACCCGAATCTGAATAAAACGAAAAATGGTTAATGGGGAGAAAATACAAAATATTCCAAAAAATATTTTAGTTGTGATTAATGAGATTTTTGGATATTTAAATTACTTTTGACCTTTTTTCTTAAACAATGTTATCTATTTACTCAATCTTTAGTTAAAGTGGGAGTTTTGGGTAATGTATTTTTTTTTATCGTTCTGTCGGATGTGGTTAATGTTTTGTTATCACTGTGTGAATTACATGTTTCTCATATAGTTTATGTATTTCTCTATCGCGGCGAAGGAAAAGGGAGCAAGTGGTTTTGTGAGACTCACACACTTGAGTTACATGTTAAGGAATGAATGTCGGGCGCCGGTACTGTCCGAGGACGAGGGCGCTGTCATAGACAATCATAGACAACATATTTATTTTAATAGACAAATATACAACATGCCCTTTTTTCTTTAAGAAAAAGAAATGACAATTTATTTCTTTTTTGACAATTGACGTTGACACTGGCTTTGACATATGACATATGAATATAAACAAAAAGATAACCTTACTTTTCTAAACAATTAACATTAAATTATTTAAAATTACCGTGATAAAAACATATATTGAAGTGTTTTCGTGCAATTAATACAATTAGAGTCTACATTTCAACATATTATCAAATTGAATTACATTCTATTAGATTACTTACAAATTATTGTCATGTCAATATTTAGTTTTGTAAAGGTGTCAATTGTGTACATTATTACAGAAATTATAAATCCAGTCTTTCTATTTTCTTAAGCAATCTACCTCTAGAGCTATATTTTATTTCAGCTGTTGCATCGTCACTATTGCGACTTTGTGACGGTAAAATATTACTACTTGAGCTTGCTTGAGGTAAAGTACTTGTTTCAATTGTTTCAATAGGACTCGTAAGTATGTTTTCTAAATTATCTAAATTATCAGAGGACGACAATGATATAGGAATTGGATTCTCGCTTTCATATTCGCTGTAGTCATGTAAACTTTCAGGTGAAACAATGGTATCATCCATATTTACAAATTCGGGTGACTTACATACATTTTGGGACTGACTTGACTTAGGACTCTTTTGTTTTTCTGTGTGACAAGAATAGTTTGATTCAAGCGACATAAATGAATCTGAGTCATTGCTAGACTCTTGACTTTGACTTTGATACTTTGACTTTGTATCAGGACTTGACTCACATATTTGAGTATAGAAGAATGTACAATTATCATCCTCCTCTTCTACAAAATAAGACTTTTTATTTGACTTATTATGTTTTTGATTAGATTGACTTGAACTTAATGACTGACTTGGACTTATCAACTGACTAGGAAAAGTTTCCTTAAAGTGAACTTTTTTATCACTCTCTTGTAAGACATTATTTTGACTTGAATTTTGACTATTTGACTTATATTTCAATCGAATATGTTGACTATTTCTACGGTAAGTAGTATTATTACAATCCTTGACAATAAATGATCTAGGATATTTTGTTTTTGATACAATGATTCCTTCAGTCCAAATTATATCTTTAGGATTTTTCTTAAAATAAATTTTGTCATTTATGCGAAATTCAGTATAACTTTTACAATTTTTATCATAATAAAATTTTGATTTTTGTAAACTAGTTTGTTTCTTTTGATAATGTTCAGAATGCTTAACAATCTTAGGTCGCAAGTTTTTAATTTGACTAGGCAGTTTAGATCTTAAAGTTCTAGACATTAACAACTGTGCAGGCGAACTTAAATTATTCCTAGGTGTATTCCTATAGTGTAATAATCCTATGTATGGATCAGTACCAGAATAATCACTTTTTCTGAAAATATTT
Organism: Eilema caniola; assembly: GCA_949126895.1. NCBI lineage: Eukaryota > Metazoa > Arthropoda > Insecta > Lepidoptera > Erebidae > Eilema > Eilema caniola. The sequence continues at coordinate 7,838,029 of OX421471.1, read as the reverse complement.
TTTACTATTTTCACAGAGACCTCAGCTAAGCCGTTAGACCTTGGAAAATGCGGACTAGAGACAATTTGTTCAATGTCCCATTCATACAAAAATTTTTGAAAATCAATGGAGTTGTATGGTGGACCTCCATCTGAAACTAACTGCATGGGAATGCCGTGACGTGCGAAGATAGACTTTAAATGTGTTATGACATTAAATGATCGACTATCTTTATTTAAATTGGCAATTTCGATGTAATTAGAATAGTAATCTACTACAAGTAAATATTTTTTACCTTTATATTCAAACAAGTCTGTAGCCAATTTTTGCCATGGATACAATGGTATTTCATGGGATAACATAGGTTGTTTTGTTTTATTTGCAGAATAAATAGCACATGACTCACACTGTCTAACTTTATTTTCTATATCCTGATTAATATTAGGCCAATAAACTACTCCTCTTGCCAAGTTTTTTGTCTTTTCAATACCTTGATGACTTTCATGTAGTATATTCAGAATTTCTGATCTCATAGACTGTGGAATAATAACTGAACTATTTTTGAAAATAATATCATTTATGACATGGATTTCCTCTTTGATATTCCAGTATGGTAATAACAAAGTATCACAATGTTGTTTGCAATTAGGCCATCCATTTTTATAGTATTCAATTAATTTCTGTGAAACTAAATCCTGTTTAGTATGAGACAAAAATTTTTCAAGTTTTTCTGGAGAAATAGCTAAATTAGAGGTCAAAAAATTCACATGAATATTAATATTTGAGTCTAAATCTTCTAAAGAAACTAATTCTTGGTTAAAATTATTATCATTTATTGGGGCACGTGACAAAGTATCTGAAATATACATTTCTGAACCTTTTGTATATGTAACAATTAGGTCGTAGGCTTGCAACGTTATCATCATACGTTGTAATCTAGCTGGCACTTCGGATAAAGGTTTTTTGGATAAAGTAACCAATGGTTGGTGGTCTGTTTCAACCTGAATAGGTTTGCCATATAAATATTGGTGGAACTTTTTACATCCAAAGACTATTGCATACAATTCTTTTTCTATCTGTGCATAATTTATTTGACTTTTATTTAATGACTTGGAAGCATATGCTATGGGGTTTTTTCCATGCAAAATTACTGCACCTACTGCATTCTTAGTAGAATCGACTGACAACCTAATTGGATAAAACAGGCGACTGACATAATACTGATTTTAATTTTTTAAATTGTTTTTCATGTTGGTCTAACCATTGCCATTTATTAAATTTTTTGAGAAGTTCTCTTAGAAGAGAGGTTTCTTCTGCAAGATTTGGAATATAGGAACCTAAATAGTTAATCATTCCTAAGAATCTTTGAAGCTCTTTGACATTAGTAGGACTTGACATTTTTGAAATTGCTTCAACCTTCGACTGATCAGGCGAAACACCTTCCTTATTAAAAATATGACCTACATAGCAAATTTCTGACATACCAAATTGACATTTTGATTTGTTGAACTTCAAATTGACTTTAGAGGCACGCTCAAATAAAGATTCTAACCTTTGATTGTGTTCCACGACAGTAGACCCAAAGACCAAAATATCATCTACAAAGATAATTACACCAGGCAAATCTCCAAATAATTGATTCATAGTCCTATGAAAAATTTCGCCAGATGAGCTAATTCCGTAGGGTAATCGCAAAAATCTGTATCTTCCATAAGGTGTATTGAAGGTACAGAGATCACTACTATCTTCATCTAAACAAATAGTCCAATAGCCTGAACTAGCATCTAACTTTGAGAAAATTGATGCACCCGCAACTTTAGATCTTAAATCATCAAATGTTGGATACGGGTAGTAAGGACGTCTAATAGCTGTATTTAAATTTCTAGGATCAAGACATATCCTTAATTTACCATTTTGTTTTTCTACCAAGACTATTGAGTTAACCCATTTAGTTGGTTTAACAACTTTTTCTATGACTTGTAATTTTTCCATACTCTCTAATTCCTCTTTAAGACGTTTTTCTAAAGAATATGGTATTCTACGTACCGGGCAAATTTTAGGAGGTACATTGCTATCAATGTCTAGATGAGCTTTATATGGTAAACAACCAAGACCCTCGAATGTTTTAGCATATTTAGAAACAATTTGTTGCACTGATTTGTTCTGAATTCCATAGATTCTTTTTACAATTCCAAGTTTTTCACATGAATTCCATCCTATAATTGTTTTACAGTCACATTCAACCACAACAAAGTACAATTTTGTTTTTATACCATTTTCAAATTCACAATCAATTTTACATGTACCTACATTTGGCACTAATTGTCCTGAAAAGGTGAATAGCTTATTATTTGTTCTAAAAATATTAATTTTACAATGAGAACAAGACATAATTTTATTCAATGTTTTCTTACTAATAACATTTGTATCAGCACCTGTATCAATTTGACATTCAAGTTTATAATCATTACAGTAAACATTTATCAACCAATCTTTATTATTATAATTAGAATTTTGAATAGAATTTATTATAAACTGATTAGAAAATACCTGTGGTACTGCGTCATTGCATGAAATATTGCTCACTTTATGATTGTTACTTTTTCCTGGCTGCCTGAAAAAACAAAATTTTGCAAAATGTCCTTGTTTTTTGCATATTGAGCAAATTTTTTCCATTGCTGGGCATTTGTGTCTGTGTACTTGACCACATCGAGTACAGTTTCTATTCTGTGACTTATTTCTGTTGTTGGATAAACACAACTGATCTCTTGTTCTACTATTATTTCGAGAATGACTATTATTTCTATTCTTTGAATTATTTCTTTGTCGTGACCTTGATCTACTCCTATAATTTTGATTTTGAGTGATTCCTTGTATAACCTCATTTTTATGTTCATGATTTAGCATTTTAGATCTTTCTTGTGATAATTCTAAGCTCTTGGATATTTTTGTTGCCGACTCTATAGTCAAATTTTCTTCTTGTAGTAGCCTTTCCTTTATATGAGTGTTTTTAATACCGATTACAAACATGTCTTTTATCAATGATTCTTTTAGATCTCCAAATTCACAAGATCCACTTAAATTATTTAAAATCGTTAGATATTCATCCGTAGATTCATCACTTTTCTGGTAGCGTGTAAAAAAATTATATCTCTCTACCGTCAAATTAGAGTGTGGACTAAATTTTTCATCAAATTTCTTCAGAATTGCCTCGAATTTGGTTTTAGTTCTGTCCAAATTGAAGCTATTAAAAATCTCTATGCCATCATCACCAATCGCATTTAGGAAAATCGCAGTCTTTTTATTGTCTGTAAATTTCTCAAATTCGTTCGCATCCATGAAAATTTCAAAACGTAATTTCCATTTTTTCCATTTACTAGATGGATCCTCAGTATTTTGAATCGTTAACGGTTTGAGTTGGACAAGAATTCCTTTGTCTGACATGACGACTATGACTTGTATTTTTTATTTCTTGAAATTCTTACTTTTGACTTACCCGCGATTATTTTTAGTTCCAACAAGCAACGTTTATGACACCACTTCTTACATTACTTCTTATATTACTTTAGACACCACTTTTGACACCATGCTTTGGGTTCGTGGTGAGATGGCTGATATTGTAGGAAAACGACTTTACGACTTTACGACTTATTATTTATTTTGTGAGACTCACACACTTGAGTTACATGTTAAGGAATGAATGTCGGGCGCCGGTACTGTCCGAGGACGAGGGCGCTGTCATAGACAATCATAGACAACATATTTATTTTAATAGACAAATATACAACAAGTGGTACCTATCTGGTAATAGTTGTTAGTGTACATTATATCACTACCTACCTACTACTAACCACCTTCATACATAGTGGTTAGGAACTTAATAATGACACTAGATAGTAATACTTTTTCACACGAAATTTCAGTATAAAAGTTATTGATTTACGTTGTCATTTACCAGTAATTTAGTGTGCTTTAACATAATAATAGTCTTCACCAACCTCGGTAAAAAAGTAGTAGTTAAAAGTAAAAACAAAATGAGTGAATTTTTTGTTGACCGATTTTTTTATTGACCATGGAACGAAATCAGAAGATATTCAAAAATACTTAGAACAACACCATTTGTCGTCTGAAAAAAGTGAATTAATTGTGAAACGTATTCAAAAAACGCTTATAACAGCGTTTAACGATCGGTGGACCAAATCTAACCGAACTAAAGAACGTTTCTTTAGTAAAAATATATCGTGGTTAGACGGTGAATTTAAGGTACAATTCGAAGAAGCACCGATGGATATTAAACCTACAACATCTGGAGAACGTGGACGTCCACCAAAGTCTTATGAAGATCTATCAGAGAAATCAAAAAAAAGAAAGAATATGGAATTGGTACAAGAATATGGACTCGAGTATATACATAATGCATACGTTCAAGGATTGCGGTCTGAAGGAGAATTCGAAGAAGCTACTGTTGTTTCAATGATGCGAAATTGTGAAAGAAATGAAAAAAGGATCATGAAGGAAAAATTATTGCATGAAAGTCACAATGGAACAGATTTTACGGTGGATGAAGCTTTAAGTATGTTTGCAGATTAAGATCTTTCGAAATCACAATACGGATTACTTCGAGCAAGTCTGATGAACAAAAACTTCGACATATTGCCATCATATAATATACTGACGAACGCCAAAGAACTGTGTTATCCTCCACTATCCAGCATTCAAATAACCGATATAAGTGCTAAAGTAAATCTACAAGATTTGCTGGATCACACTTGTGCTCGCATCTTAAAGATTGAAAATGTTTACAACCCAAGAAGAAAATCTCTTAAATTGTTTACCAAGTGGGGATGTGATGGTTCATCGGGGCAAAGCGAATATAAACAAGTTTTAACAGATGAGAGTGGCTTAGTCTCAGATACAAACTTATTTATAGCGTCTTTGGTACCAATAAAGCTGACTGACACAGAAACACATGAGATAATTTGGCAAAATCCGGCTTGTTCTTCCATTCGTTATTGCCGACCAATCCTGATGGAATATGGATGGATGGATGGAGATGGATACTCGGGGTCAAATAAATAATTTGCAAACATCAAAGATACACAAGGAGACGCAGGTAATTGAAATAAGTCACGATTTATTTCTTACTATGGTGGATGGAAAAGTTACACAAGTTCTTACTGACACCAGTTCTGGAGCTGTATGTACAGTGTGTGGGGCTAAGCCAAGTGAAATGAATAATTTGGAGAAGATTGCATCAAAGCCAGATAATATAAATGCTTACGGTTTATCTACGTTACACGCGTGGATCAGGTGCATGGAGCTAATTTTACATAGTTCATATAACCTTTCATTTCAAAAATGGGCTGCGAGAACTTCGGAAGATAAAAAAAGTAAAGAAGACAAGAAAAAGCTTGTACAAAGTTTGTTTCGAAGCCGGATGGAATTGCACGTTGATAAACCCCGACAAGGAAGTGGAAACAGTAATGACTGCAAAACAGCTCGGCGTTTTTTTGAGAACTACTATTGCGCTTCAGAAATTACAGGAGTTGACGAGGAACTTATTAAAAGGTTCTATGTTATTCTGCAAACCTTGGCATCCGGTATTGCTGTAAATTCAGAAAAAATTGGTGAATATACTCGTGCAACCGCACAGCTGTAAGTAACAAAATATATGTGGTATAATATGCCTTCTTCAGTACATAAAATCTTAATACATGGGGAAAGTATAATAAGACATTTTGCTATTCTACCCATTGGTCATTTATCTGAGGATGCCCAAGAATCGCGCAATAAAGGTTATAAAAAATTCAGATTGCATCATGCTAGAAAATGCTCTAGGTCCACGAACAAACGAAGACGTATTTCATGGTCTTCTATTTACGTCAGATCCTTATATATCAAGTATCAGAAAACCATCAGTCACTATATCCAAGAAATTGTTACACGAAGCTAAGAACCTCTTAGATATTTAAATCGAATAATTTCGTACATTTGTAAAACATATTTTTGGAGTGGATTATTATATATTTGTCATTTATTTAAATGTAAGATTTATATATCATATAAAATAACATAAAATAGGTTTAATATCATCTTATATATAAAATTCTCGTCACAGTTTTCGTTGCCAAACTCCTCCGAAACGGCTCGACCGATTCTCATGAAATTTTGTGGGCATATCGGGTAGGTCTGAGAATCGGCCAACATCTATTTTTCATACCCCGATTCGCGATAACCGACATCCACGCGGGCGGAGCCGCGCGCGACAGCTATAAAACTGTAAAATTATAATTCAATAAGTTAACCAAACCATGGTTTAATATTAAAATAATACATTTTTTATTTATTTATATTATTTATTAAACATTTGACAATGATACATTCATTATTGGATTGTATGTACTCTGGAGACAATACATGCCAAATTTCAGCGATTTACTTCAATCAACAAAAAGTCACAGATTTTTGAGACGGCACGCACGGTTCTGTCCCCCTGTGCGATAGTTCGTAATGGTTCGTAAGAATATCGGAGACGCACTCCACTGTCGCCTCAAAGACAGATATAGAAGGAGAAATTTGAATTGGTTAGGGCGACGTCTGGTAGCTTAGTGGTCAAAGCATTGCCCCTGTAAGGCAAAGTTCGCGGGTTCAAGTCCCGCCTAAACCGATTCATTTTTTTAATTTAAATCAATAAGAATCATACGTGTACGTTACGTACAGTTTATCATTACTGTCATCGTAGAATATTATTATTTTATAATTTATAAGCATTTTATTTAGTAATGTGCTTCTACCGAATTACGATAGAATATGTAAGACTAATAATTTTAAAAAATATCCGTAGGTATTTGTACCTACCGGGGTCCTGCCGTTTGACCAAAAGTCATTTGGCAAAATTACACTTGACAAACAACGTTTGGTAAAACAATGGTTTCGCCGACTGATCATTTTACCACTTATCATTTTACAAATGACTCACTTTACCAAATGATCAACTTATAAATATACATTTAATAAATAATTATGTTACAAAATGAACATTAGGCAACTGAGTTATCTGATAAAACTTACTATTTTTCTAAAAACGTTTGATATAATTTATTAAGTGACAAACGTATTCGAAAATTTTTTTTAGGTCTAACGTTTAATATATATAAAAAACGTCATTATGGTTAACACCCCAACTCAGAGTACCCCGAGTGACCCCGACTCGAATTCTGACATCGTGTTTTTTTTTTAATGAAATAACATTTTGTTAAATGACATTTGGATAAATGCTCAATTTGCAAAACATATTATTTGGTTAAATGAAGAAAGGTTATTGTAAGATGATACTTTTGTCAAGTTTTGTCAAATGCCTCATTTGCCAAATGAACATTTGGTGAAACGTTGTTTATCAAATGACCATTTGTCAATTATTTTTTGGTCAAACATTAGTGAACCGTATCTACCATAGTCTAACAAAATAAATGATTATTCAATTCTATAGTCAATATGGGTTCACCAAACATCAGTCATATTGTCTGCTTCTCTTATGTCTGTGTAAGAAGATAGTATAAGTTTACTACATAGGCTTAGCTAGAAAAGGGTGAGTAGTAATGTGGTGGCTGGTGGAACATCAAAGATAATGCCAGCCCGGCCGCCGCGCCCGCTGCGCCAAATTGACCGTGTTCTGGCCATGGCGTTTATGGTAATTTCACATCGTTATGGCCCTGCTTGTTATTTTACTAGGGTATATATGTATACTAGAAGTATTTGTGGAATATCACAAGCTAGTACGGGATATAAAATGGACTGTATGGGTATCTATTAAATGAAACTTTCAAGTAATTAGCATGTTAATATTCAAATCTGTTTAAATTTTTTTATACAACTGAGGTGGCAGATAAGGTCACGGACCTAATGGACCTAATGGAAAGTGGTTACCGTAGCTTATGGACGTGTGCAACACCAGGGAAGTAGCACTCGTGCTACTGACCCTGTAAACACAGAGAGTTTATGTGCCGTCAGTGTAAAAGACAAAGCAGGAATAGCTTTTGGTCTTACCACTGACAGCACAAAAACTCTCCAGTGAGCTCTGGCTACCCTACTCTCCGCCGGGAACAAAACAAGAGGTTATTATGGCCGCGGTATTCTGTAGGGCGGAGGTACTTCCCGACTGCTCAATTGGTCGAGTGAATGCAAGTCGGATTTGAACCTGTGACCAGTCCATCCATCGTCCCAAGAATCTTAATCGTCGAATGTTCAAAACGTGGTTCCGTAGCTAAGTGGAACGTCAATTTGACTTCAACTCGCCTGATGGTAAGCTGAAAGCAAAGTCTCAGAAAAGAGGGTCACCATTACATACACGTACTATATTAACACTAACCAAGCCACTAACCATCTGTTAATATGCAAACTAACTAGATAAACTGCGAAAATGGTCGTTACAACTAAAATTTCGCACTTATTACCTAGTAAGTGTGCATAGTGGTGGTGGTGATTCCCCCTGTAAGGGATTGGCCGCGGGTCCGGGCCCCCTCTGAACATCCACTTATTGATTTATTGCATTACTTATTCAGGTTAAGCCGTACAGCGTTAAGCCGTACAGCCGTACTTTTGAATCGTACCAAAATTATTCCATACTACCTGGCCCTCGATTCTGCTAAAGCCAAATCAACTGTCATACTACAGACACTGCAATAAATGGCATTAAATTTTAGACTTTAATTCTATCACATTAAAGTTCAAAATTAAATGAAGATTGTCACATTTCACTTTTTCATTCACTCTACAATAACCCATTCAATATTAGACTTTAAGTCTATGACTTTAAAGTTTAAAATTAAATGTGTAATTTTTGCATTGTCTGTGGTATGACAATGGCCCTGACTGCTGCTTCGTCCGCATGGTCTACTCTCCCTCAACCTATGGGAATCGATTTTAGCTAAAATGTAGCCTGTATGCTATTTCCTAATTTACTTTTCTTTTTGCTTGCGGAAAACCCCCACGGATACCACCCCCGCCGGAGACGGAGTGGGAGGTTATATCGGACTCGAACCGACGCCGTCTGTGGGTCACAGTGCAAGGCCGAAAGTTGTACCTCCAGCCAGATGCTCCACGAGCTGGACTTGCTAGACGACGAGGTCCACGAGCTCGTTATGCTCACTATCGCGTGGATACCTAAAAAATTATGACTTAAAACGTTATTTTAAAATGTTTTTCTTTTTTAATTATCTGTTTTACGCAATTTATCTACCTGTTGCCTGGTCGTTAATATGCACATTAGCTAAATATTCTGCAGATTAGCTAGTTTATGTAAGAAATCAAACATCTTTTTACAAGCTTTTATTTAACTTGCAATGTATGTTTGTTCGGGTGGAATCTTACAACTCAATTTTAAGGCACTTGCCCTCAACCGATTGAGCTGAAATTTGGTATGCACGTTCAGTTCGGATGACAATGCAAGAAAAAAAAAATAAAAATAAAAATAAAAGATTGTTTTTAAAAAGGTTTTAGTATTGAAATTAACTTATTCCAGTTTTACTTACGCAGCCAGGTAATCTGCAGAATACCAGTAACACTAGTACTGGTGTTAACCGGTTTTCGCACATTAACGGTGACATAATACCACCAGGGTGTCATAACTGTGCTAGGTATAAAGCTTCATATTGTTACGAGCGTGGGGATCGGTTTAAATAGAAAATGCGAGGACAACCGTTGAAGGCAGGCTTTATTCAGCTTCACTTCAATTACAGCAAAGCGCGTAGAAATTCGAAAACTCTTCCTTACACAACACACAGACACTTGTATAATCGCACTGTATAGCTTCACACACTTTATCGCTTTGATCGCTTCGAATACTAGTCTTAGACTAACTTGAGCAGCGGCTGTTAGCTCGCCTTTTATATAAGGCGCGGCCGAGTAGCGAAAGATCGAGAAAAGACAGGTACGTTCTGAAAAAGACAGGAACTTTCTGGGAGGTTCTATTAGGTCTTGTGTCTCTTTCTATTCATTCCATTCGTTCTAGAACAGTGACGTCAAGGCATGCTGTCTCTTTCTAGCCTGACGTCTCGTTCTATTCATTCCATTCCTTCTAGAACAATGACGTCAAGGCATGCAGTCTTTTTCTATAGTGCCGTCTCGCTCACTCCTATGGAAATTTGGCCATATATTGAAGTGGCCAAGCGCCGGGCGTAGCACTACCCCCTTCTTAGACATGCTCGTCCCGAGCATTATTAGATCCGTAGTATCTCGCCAGTCGGTCAACATGTACAACCTTCAAGGGGCTTCGCTGGTTGCGTTGTATCCGGTATGTAACGTCATTGATCCTGGTGACAACTTTATACGGCCCTTCCCAGGTTGGAGACAACTTCGGAGATTTGCCTTTGCGACGCATCGGATTGTGTAGCCATACCAACGAGCCTTCGTCGAACCCGGCTTGATGAGAGTTGCGGTCGTATCGGGTTTTCATTCTGTCGCTTGCCTGGAGCCCAGATTCACGGACGTGGGTGTGAACGTCATTTAGTCTATCGCGCAATGCACTAGCATATTCCGTGATTTCTTGCGGTGAATCTGGAGGACGTCCAGTCAGTAGATCAGCCGGTAGTCTCAGTTCTCTGCCAAAGTTTGCACACGCAGGCGTCACCGTTGTGTTTTCATGTATCGCTGTTCTATAAGACAACAAGAACAAAGGAATATGACTATCCCAGTCCTTCTGGTGGCTCTCAACAACCTTAGCCAAATGCCTTTCCAAGGTTTGGTTAAATCTTTCAACCATTCCGTCAGACTGCGGATGATATGGGGTGGTCCTGGTTTTATGAATACCCATTATCCTACAGGTTTCTTGAAATACCTGTGATTTAAAATTCCTTCCCTGGTCACTGTGTATTTCCAGAGGAACTCCATATCGGCAAAACACTTCCGTGACTAGTCTTTCCGCGACTGTAGTTGCTTCCTGGTTAGGTATGGCAAAAGCCTCCGGCCATTTAGTAAAGTAGTCCATTACTACTAAGATGTATTTGTTTCCAGACTCCGATGTAGGAAATGGCCCTGCAACATCTAATGCAATCCTTTCCCAAGGCGCTCCAACATTGTATAGCTTCAATGCTCCCCTGCTCCTTGTATGCGGCCCTTTTACCGATGCGCAGCATGTACATTTCCTACACCAATCTTCAACATCCTCACGGCAATGGATCCAATAGAATCGTTGACGAATCTTCATCAAGGTCTTCTTCACACCAAGATGGCCGCCTGAAGTTCCGTCATGAAATGATCTCAAAACCTCATTAATTTTAATCTTTGGGACAACCAACTGCAGATGTGAGTCTTTCCCGTTTGCAGACTCCCATTTTCTACACAGGACTCCATTGTGTATCACGAGGCTTTCCCATTGTGCCCAGTAGCTCTTCGTAGCTGCACTCATTCGGGAGACATCACTCCATTTCGGCTTAGGTTTTCCTGCCTTTAACCATTCGAGAATAGGCTTGATGTCTCGATCCTCTTGCTGTGCTTGCTGCATGGCTTTGCTACTCCTCTCATCGCTGACAGTAACAGTTCTAATCGTTCTAACCGCCACACTGTCCTTAGCTTCTTGCCTGCCACAATGGTTACGTTCCACCGGACAAGGTCTTCGAGAGAGCGCATCTACATTTCCTTGCGCTTTCCCACTCCGATGCTCTCGTATCTCTGGTTGTTCAATCTGTCGCGCCGCTTGTTCTTGGCCATTACCATGTTGAGTCCGTTTCGGGCAGCTAGGCCGAATATGTCCTTGTTCTTTGCAGATATAACACCTGGGGGCGAATTTCCGACGGTACACACGTTGCTCATTTGTTGAGATCTCACGCAATCTATGTGCTCGAGGGTCATGTCGTACAGCTTCCACTTCAAGGGCGTGAGCAACAGCATCTTTAAGGGTTGCATGGTGACCCAGACGGACGGCAGCTCTCACCTCCAAGTCTCTGATCCCGTCAATAAAAGCTTGCACCAAAATGCTGTCAACAAATGACGAAGAAGCTCCTTGGTAAGCTTTTCTCACCAGCTTTTCTATTTCCAAAGCCCACTGCTGCAGAGACTCACTAAGACGCTGGTTTCTGTCCTTCAATTGGGCACGGTAGACATGTTCCAAGTGACTATCACCGTAACGTGATTCCAACGCTTCAAGAAGGCGGTCGTAAGTCACTTCACCTCCAAGCGCCTCTAAAACACTGAGTGCTTGGTCTCGTAACCCCAATGTTAATGCTGTTTTGGCTTGCTCCTTATCCCAACCGTTCGCCTTTGCCACAGACTCGAACTGCAGTTTGTATGCAGTCCACGAGGAGGTCCCATCAAATGGCGGTACTTTGAACTTCCCGACAGCCTGTGCAGATGGAATGGTTACAGAGCCAGCTGTTCCGCAAGCTATTTTCGTCTCCAATTTTTTTACGTTTTGAGCCACAGACTGCAACCGTTCCTCATAACTCTCAAATTTCTTGTCGTGGCTTTCTATTCTGTCTTGCACTGAATGAATTTCTCTTTGCCATTCTGCTTTAGACTCTTTCAAGAAGGCAAATAGATCTTCTTGTTGTTCCCGGAGCTGAACCTTTAGTTGCAAGGCACGCTCCTCCTGTTGACGGGCCTGCTCCTCCTGTTGACGGGCCTGCTCTGCCTGTTGTTGCTGGAGCTGTGCCTTCAATTGCAGAGTCTGCTCTTCCTGGCGACGGGCCTGCTCTTCCTGGCGACGGGCCTGCTCTTCCTGGCGACGGGCCTGATCTGCCTGGTGACGAGCCTGCTCCTTCAATAAGGTCATAATCGCGTTCAGGTTAATTTCCGATGATGATCTTGAAGCACCCGTCGACGTACTCGGAGTACCCGCAGCCTCTTCCGCGGCCTGGCTTCTGGTTTTAACACCCTCCCTGTCGTCTCTCGGCGTTATCGGCATTTTCTATCCCGCTTCTGACACCAGTTGTTACGAGCGTGGGGATCGGTTTAAATAGAAAATGCGAGGACAACCGTTGAAGGCAGGCTTTATTCAGCTTCACTTCAATTACAGCAAAGCGCGTAGAAATTCGAAAACTCTTCCTTACACAACACACAGACACTTGTATAATCGCACTGTATAGCTTCACACACTTTATCGCTTTGATCGCTTCGAATACTAGTCTTAGACTAACTTGAGCAGCGGCTGTTAGCTCGCCTTTTATATAAGGCGCGGCCGAGTAGCGAAAGATCGAGAAAAGACAGGTACGTTCTGAAAAAGACAGGAACTTTCTGGGAGGTTCTATTAGGTCTTGTGTCTCTTTCTATTCATTCCATTCGTTCTAGAACAGTGACGTCAAGGCATGCTGTCTCTTTCTAGCCTGACGTCTCGTTCTATTCATTCCATTCCTTCTAGAACAATGACGTCAAGGCATGCAGTCTTTTTCTATAGTGCCGTCTCGCTCACTCCTATGGAAATTTGGCCATATATTGAAGTGGCCAAGCGCCGGGCGTAGCAATATATATCGTGTGTCTTATTATTAAGACAGACAGACTGTGGTTTCTATAAGAGCATTGGTGCGATTTGAATCGATGTCATTGAAATTGATGTCCTAAATGAGTAGCAGAGTTACATTTTGTAGAGTTTGATGTAATAGAGCATTCAGAGAGAACGCTCTAAAATCTATATCTTGTTGCAACTGAAGCTCTACATAAGTCTTCAGACTTTCACGGCCGGCGTTGCATGTAGAATATACTGCTTCCGGGCTGTTTGGCCGTGGTCTATGTGGTAACGCAAGTTTCACATAGACCACGGCCAAACAGCCCGGAAGCAGTATATTCTACATGAAGCTCTACATTACCAAAACCAGTCGATCTTAGCCGGTCTCTCCTATTCACGACTAACGAAAACAAAACCAAGTATAGGTAGTGCAAGTTTAAAACAAATATTATGTTACAGTTCCAGTATGGCGTAGCGGTAGTGAACGCGGCCGCTACGTAAGAGGCGCGGGTTCGACCCCGCTCATTGCAAATATTTGTATGCAGGAATATGGGTGTTTGCATTGGTCTGGTCGTGCCTCTGAGAGCACGTCCCGGTTGCTATACGAACATCTATGGCAGTCGTTACGGGAAGTTGAAGCTCTCAAATATACAACAAATGGTTTAGCTGCAATGCTTCGATATCGCTTGGGTTGTGGAGGTCATATGGGAGTCGCTTCACGGAAAATATCGAAGTTCAGCGAAATCCGCAGTTAGACTGGTAAAACGGACAGCAGACTCCAAGCTGAAAGCTTTGGGTGCGATTGCGATTAACGCTAGCAGGAAAAAGAGTTCCAGTATGGCGTAGTGATAATAAATCGACTGTTTCGGTCGCAGGTTTGATATGAGCTCATTCAGAGCAGCCCCTCTAGACAAGTGGCAATTCGCTAGCAGCCCCTCTAGACAAGTGGCAATTCGCTAGCCGGCGTTTGGTGGAATAGAATGACGAATATATGGGATTTGACGTATATGACAGTCGTTAATGCATGTCAAATACGTCAAATCCCATACATTCGTCATTCTATTCCATCAAACGGCGGCTAGCGAATTGCCACTTGTCTAGAGGGGCAGGCGTTTGATGGAATAGAATGACGATTGTATAGGATTTGACGTATTTGACATGCGTTAACGACTGTCATTTACTTCAAATCCCATATATTCGTCATTCTATTCCATCAAACGGGATTCCATCTTTTGTCATAATAGTTTTTGTCCTAATTTAAATTTCCATAACAAATTAGGCATAATTTTCTTTGTCATAATAATAGTCTGCCATAATTGGTTTTTAGCATACTGTGTTATTAAGCATAAATATTGTATATCCTAATGTTTTTATTCATAACATTGATACGCATAAAGTTGTAAAGCATATTGTTTATTTGTCTAATACTTATTTGGTATAATGATAAACGCCTGCTAACATGGTGCTAGCAAGCTGGCAAGGATCTGGATGCAATCTGGACTTTAGGGCACCCCGACTCGGATAGGTTAGGTTAGGCTAATGCGGGAGCGGAGCGTAGCGAAGCTCCCGCATTAGGCCTTCGTGGTTATTTTTTTATAAACCACCTAGAAGTAGGAGCCCCGCGCAGCGGGGCTCCGTCGACCAATTAGATCAAAAGAACATTAGGTTAAATGAACTTTGATGCGCCTACAAGTTTGACAAGAGCAATGTATAAAATAGTGTAATATTGTTAATAAAAATTTTGTAGTGATTTGTTCGGAATAGTTATGGTTATGCGTGGTTATGCTTAAGTAAACTTATGCTTTGGTATATTATGCTTATAGTAAATAGGAGTAAAAAAATTATGCTTAAAAAGTTATGGCAAACGAGTATTATGCGTAAATAATGTTATGACAAGTAACATTATGCAATGTTAAATTATGACATAAAATTTTAGGAATAAAAATAGAGAACCCCATCAAACGCCAGCTAGCGAATTGCCACTTGTCTAGAGGGGCTGATATGTGTATTCTAGAATGTATATTTGTACTGCTCTAGGTGTTTTTTATGTTTATTGACCTGTATTGACTTTTAAACACTAAAAAATTATTTTGTTTTGTGTATCTACCTAAGTGGAAGCCGCGTGGTTCCCGGCATAGTAGAATTTGGGCCACCCCTTCTCTTCCAATGTGGTGTCGTACAAGGCGACTAAGAGATAGGGCTGTTAAACTTCAACATCAGACAGATATGTACTGCCCAGACTCGGCCTCAGATACATGGCTCGAGTCAACAATAGTGCCCAGAATACGGCAATAGGCTAACCCCCTATTACGTGAGACCGAATGCAGATTGGTGGAATGTGGGTGTTAATTCACATCTGCCTAACCCTCCGGGGATAAAGGCGTGATTATATGTGTGTACCTACCTAACTACGAGCGGATTTTTTTTACCTGTGCAAGTGTGCATCTAATTAGCAATACCTAGAGGTCACCAGATTTTGTATCTTGTTAGTTTTGGTTTGTCTGTCTAACAATAAACTTTTATGTTTGTAGTACCTACCGTTTGTTAGTTTTCGCATACTTAAGTATTAGAAATTACTAGCTATTGATCGCGGCTCCGCCTGCGTGGATGTCGGTTATCGCGACCAAACATAGCTTAGGTATGTCCTTTCCCAGGTCTACTTCTTAAGAAATTGCTTCAAAACCGGTTGTGGTGGAAGCTAAAAGTCTGATAGATAGATGTTCACATTTATATATTTTTTGTTTTTTACAAATCCTAAAGGGACATTGGAGTGGATGTCAACCTACAGCTATTGTATTATGACTTGGGCTCTCGTTGACCACGGTTGTACACAGGGCACACCAATTTTTGTCTTATTATCAAATACATTCCATGCCCAACCATCTATTGTAAAATAGGACATCCGTAAAATGTAGTAGTTACCTAAATGGGTATAGTTTTATCTATAGATCTTAAATAGATGCACAGCTCACAACTGTTTAAAACTTTAAACTGAAAGACATTTTTTACCTTAAAAAGTAGCTTAAGTTTTTTTTTATTGATACGATATCACAAAAAATACGTAGCACATTATCTCTGAATAATAATAACAGTTACACTACATCACAAATAATAATAAAGTTGTTATTGTTAGATTACTGTAAATAAATAAATCTAATTTTGTTTACATTTCGTGCTACACCTGACAGCTCTTTCGTGCGTGCGTATCAGACAAGACACGGCCACGAATGAACTTCACAAAGTGCAGCGGGGTGAATGCACTCGGTGCACTTGCAACGCACACCGCCTCGGCGCTCTGATCGCCTGGTGTGGTGGCCGCCCGGCTCAGCCCACCACGCCGGCCACTTGGCAACCAGACAGACAAACAGACACGACCGTGGCACACATACCAGCACTGACCACTCCGGCCCTCCGCACTCCGTCCCTCCCACACTCATTGCGTACTCAATGAAACAAGATAAACATTTAAGTGACTTAAATACCAGTCAATCTTTTTTTGGTTTATCTTTTTTTGTTTAAAAGTTTGCTATTTACTGATGGGTATTTATTGAAGGTAGGTAACGGAATATTGCAGACACCATAAATAGTACATTACTGCCGCGGCCGCCAACTGTAGTGTTGCCGGACGATCGTGAAGTATGCGGGCCGAGGCGCAGCCGAGGCACGCATTACGGAGTCCGGCAACGCTCAGTTGTGGCCAAGGCTTGTATAGTGCTTTTCTCAAACAATGCGCGGAAATTAAAACTAATTAGTATCTAGGCAGAACTTTTTAGTTACCTACTTTTCAAAATTAATGACGAACAACGAACAATAGTAATTTTTATAAATTATAGTGCAACATATACACTCATTATTTCTAGTACAAAGTACTAGGGTAGCAGAAGCTAGCAGGAGGTTCTCTACTAACCATTATTTAACCTACTACAGTAATATCTAAAAGTAGGTACCTACTAGGGTACAAAATAAAACTATGAGTCACTTAAAAAAAAATTGTAACAACCTCCTGCTAGCTTCTGCTACCCTAGTACTTATTTATATCCTGATTGTACCTGTTCACGAAACTGATTGTACCTAATGCCTTGGATAAGTTACCTCCGCGGTTGCCATGGTTCGGAGTAAAAGATGGTTCCATTTTTAAATTACACGACAGATATGAGTTTACATAGTAATTTATTTGGCCGCTAAAACACGACAGATATGGATTTTCATACAACTTTATCTGGCCGCTGCTCGCATGTACAGCAATTTCGATTTATCTCGAAGAAGGTTGTCAAAATAATGTTCACATTTCCAAGCATGTTTGAGAAAAAAGTATTATTAATGGAAAGTAATAAATGTATAATATGCTAATATTGCTAATAAGCAACGAAAAATTAGGGTATTTTGACTAATATTGCTCTCTAATTAAAGGAAAACTTAATAAGGACCTACATGCATAAAATAATGAATAAGTAAAGAAGATTAGTAATATGATGTTTAGCTCGGCAACTGTATTTTCATTGACAGAATTACACCGTCTTGAATATTTGTTAAAAGTAGAGCCAACACATCTACATTATTACAGCAAGGAGCAAGGTAAACACGCCACGCCCCCTGAATGATAACGCACTAGGCTGCAGGGCATATTTCAAGTTCTATTATCATTCAGAAGCCTACCTTCTACAAGCTTCTGGTTCACTAGTAGATGGGCAACACCGTTTCCATAACAACACCCACGCGCGCCCATTTCTCCGCCTACTTTGGGGATGAAACCTTTTCACACCTCTAAGCGATATTCTCGAACGTTATGCGGTCCTGGTAGGAGCAGATTGCGAGCTTTCAGGAAGGGAAATAGCACGCGGTACGAAGCGCATACTTGCCATAGCAACGGACCAAGGGCCCTTCGCTCTCCCGTACCCTACTCGACACGTGACGACGAAGTCCTTCGTGCCCTTCTCACTCGTTTATCGAAGAACATTTTCTACTTGTTGTAGAATATGTTGTCCTGATACTTCTTCGCTCTAATTACGCATATCATTATGCCGGTCCTTTATTTTTTATACTGCGGTATTTTTTGTACTTTTTAACAAAAGGGGCGTTTGCTGCTACGCAAGTTCTCTTGACTTTTAAATGATGTAATAAATTGAAACAGGTTATGTTTTGTACGTATTATCTTGCTTGCTAGTTTAGGTGTTAAGTGATTATTATTGATATTATGTTTATGATAATAGCTTTTAGGTACCTAGGTATTAATTAGTCTCGGAATTATTAACTTTTTTTTACCTTTGCCCGTCCGCAAATATGAAGCGATAGAGCGCACAGGGCTTGGTCCTCGGAGCCCTTGTATGTTTAGTTTACTTTAAAAGATCCATTCATTTTTTATGTAATTAATTCTATTAGCAATTAGGTATTTTATTTATGTTTTAATAGGTATCCGAAGAATCAGTGTAGAATGCTAAACTGATATTCGAATTATTTCTCTTCCCTTTCTTTTTTTTTCTTAATATAAACTTAAACATGGAGGTATAATTTACGTTCTTTCCAAATTGTGTAGATTAGAAAGTTATGCCTCGTCATAGTTAGCTCGTTAGTTGAATCAAAAAGTTAAACTTGAAACTTTGACAGATTTCAGTTTCGTGTTTAGCGCAAGCGCGTAACGTGCCATTGATAAGTCCCGCTTCACCCCAAACACATCTCCCCTATTCCATTCACCTGATCCCGAACCGATATCCGTGCCCTATAGCTTCGAATACGTATTAATGGAATATCGATTACTGGTCAAACGAGCTTCTCTATACCCATGAGGCCTTGGTGTTTTCCGAACTGTTCGACATTATCGGCAATCGCCGATACATTTCCAATAGCTGGTGGGGTATCGATAATGTTTTTTGTTGGGCCTTCCTTCACTAATTGACCGAATAATTGAATGAGCATTATGAAAAACTCGTTATAAAGGAATGTGGAAGTTAACAGAAAATAAAAATAATTAATATAGATTTTGATGTCAATATTTTCTTTCAGGCCTTTTAAATTTGTTGTTATGTTTTAAAACTTAATTGGCTGGTTACTTTTTGGGTAGCCTGTCCTTTCGTGTGCGTGTATTTCAGTAGGGGTGGAGCTAACCGGATATTGATTTTCAGCGAAAGATAAGAGAACTGCTCATACTTCCTGTCGCCCTAGCTTGTTCTGAAAGAATTTCCGGTTTTGGATCCGTCCTACATCCGTATTCGACTTTGATCCGGAAATCGTGAATTTGGGAAGTTCAGATTCATTTATTTGTCTTTTAAGAAAGAATATGAAATGGCGCAAATATTTGTATACCCGCTCTATTAGTCTAAATTTTGGAATTATTAAGATAATATTAAGTATTTCACAATCACGTCACCTCAATTACTCGCATGCTTAACACTAAAATTTTTATTGTAACTGACCACTTTATTTGGTATCCGGTGGCATCCATTTTGCTTGCGGATAGTCGACAACCCGCGCACAAGAATACTAGGCACCCAGACATACTGAAGAGAGAGGGCTGGACGAGATTATTGGAAAATACGTAGTCACTTTTGTTGTACAAATGATGTCTCATACAGTTGGCACGAAGAAACTGAACTGACAGTTGATTGAAAGTTCAGATTGTTTTTTGAGTATAAATATAAGTAGGTATGAAGGTAAAAACTGGGATCACGCTTCACATCAGCATTTTTATTGTGTTGAAATCACCGTAAGATACAAGGTGTGAGTCATTTACTTTTATCGTTGATAAAGCACGAATAATTCATTGGTTTCACCAACAATACGCTGCGCAAGTTAGAAGTAGAGTGCAGTTTCTTGGAGCCTCCAAGGAACTTTTTTTCCGTAAGGGGTTCATGTAAACTGAAAAATACATTCTTGAATTAGAAGACAGGTTCTTTACAACATAACCTTATTTGATTTTCTATTATGTGCCTACTTGCTTTGATGCCATTTTATTCTATGCCATACCAAGGTCTCCGTGGCCAGAGCTAAAATCCCCTCAAGTCAGTACCGATGCTGATGTTTTCAAGTATATTAGGTACCTACTTACCGAGCTTTTGATTTAGCAACTCACGTCACCGCGTCGTCATGAAGAAAAGTGGTAATCGTTCTAAGATTAACTTGCTTATCTTTTGATTTTTTGGTATTTTTTTTTTGGTATTTTATCTTATTGGTATTTAAGAACAAAGCTCAGTTGTGAATTAACTTTCACAATGACATTAGAACTGTCATCTAGAATAAAATTTGTCCGTCTAGATCTAGTTAAAATCGAGATTCAGAACTGAGTATCGTACTGTAAAGTGCCGTAGGGTGTTCACTCACTTCTCCCAATAATTGACATTTTTTTTAAAGTAAACCATGGGAGAATTTCTATTGCAGGCTTAATATTAATTTATCAAGGGGTAGCAATGCATCTCCATAAACAGCTGGTAACCGTGTTCTCGACACCCCTTTGTAAGCTCATTTTCATTCACTACTAAGTTTGAACACTAACACATCTACACTTCTACACACCACACTTAACTACGTAACTTACCTATGTGTTTGTGTGTCATATAGTAGTGAGAAATGAATGAGTAACACCTAACATAGGCACATGGTTCCTTTTATATATTTACTGGAATATTTTAAGGCTTCGCCAGCGATAGAAACTACACAGAGTGCTTTGTAATATACGAGTAAAACTTCAAAACTCACTTACTTAATGGATTTTCACTGCTGATATTCAGTTGAAGTCGTGTTTAACTGTAGATCGCAAAGACCAGTTAGAACAATAGAAGTGCTGAAGTTTTTTATGTAATAGTATATTGATAAACTACCTACCTAAATACATTCCTTTATTATTCTATCTACCAGTTTTTACCGGTTAAAGTTTTTGCAATCAGTTACACTGCATCTTATTGAGACAAGGCCTGAGGTGACCATAACTGCTGGACAGCAATATCAACGTTGGGTATCGTTTATATATACCTAGGTACCTCAAGACATAAATCTTGTACATCAAATGTGCCCAAAGTATGTCCTCTACTTATGCGCGCACATGTTTCTTGACGAGCTCAAATTCTCCAAGTAGATTATTATACATCCTAACGGGATATGCCATCTTTTATCTCGCCACTTAGGTCCAAGATGGTAGAAATTTGATGGCACAAATATGTCACAAATGTCTTACCTACCACCGTGCACGATTGCGAGAAACCCTCCACAGTAATCCAGTCTCGGTTGGATTGCGTTCAGGGGTCAGTAAGTTCATAGCCGGGCAGGGGGGACTGTGGTCGCAGCACTAGTGGGACCGATGGGTGTCACGCGGTGCGCAGACGACAATCCTCTTTTGATAAGGCCGTCAAGGATATATAATAGATAAGCCATGTTGAGTATGGTGGCACACCATACTTAACATGGCACGTGTAAGTAATGGTGACCCTCTTTTCTGAGACTTTGCCTTCAGCTTACCATTGGGCGAGGTGAAGGCAAATTGACGTGTCCTATATATATAAAAAAAGAAATATGTATCCTGAGGTATACTATACTTACTTTAAATATGTATAAAACAACATATTATATAGTTAAATAGCGCTAACATCATGAAAAAAAAGTTCTACGACTCTACGACTAAACAAGTATGTACCTAGACCTCCGTGTCCCTATTTATTCTAGACTTGAAGCTTGAAGATGCTCACCACTTTCCGAGAACAGAAACTTAGATTTGTCTCCTCTAGAAAATACTGTGGCATCGTTTTATTCCTTGCCTAATTACCGAAAACTAAATCCCAATTCAATTTCTTAAGCACATCGTGGTGGCGACGGGTCATGTATTCCCTGGTAGCTCCCTTAAGAGAGGCCCTAGGGCTTCTCTAGACTACCAAGCCTCGGACACCAAGCCTAGGACACCAAGCCTCTTAATTTTTAAATAATTTTAGTGGGTCTGCTGACGCATAGGTAGACCTACACTATAGTTCTAATTGGGAATAAAGATGATGGTTACAATTTGTATGAACTCTATTCAAAACTAAAATAAGCTGCTCTCCTTCTCGCTGCAGTTATATAATATTTTTTGTTATTTTTTTTCTTTTAGGGTTTTCTTGAGTAGAAAAAACTATTTCACTTGAGAAGTATTACTTATTAAGTAAGATGAAGAAGATTCTATAAGCAGGTATGACTGACACGAGCTGGTTGCCACCAGATAGGTACAGTACAGGACTTAGTCCTATATCTCAGGGACAGGTAGGTAATTAGGCAAGGTACCTACCTACCTAAAAAGTGTCTAAAAAGGATTGTCAAATTGAGAAGCAATTCGAAAACTGGCATATTTAGAAGATTTTTGCTATTTATTTATGTACTCGTATTAACCGAGCCCATTTAGTCATAGGTCATATTAACAGCGCTGAATTGTGCTAATTTTATCGCTTTTAAAACTATTTACATCTACTGAAGAAATCCTTCTTTCATATTTTCCGCTAAATGTAGAGTGGTTGTTGTTAAGTCGGTTTTGAAATACATATATACCTTCACTTAAAAGTAATATAAAGTCTGCTACCTCTCGTTCAGTTAAAAAAAAAGACAACCGCGTAGGTATCTTTCACAAGGGTCTCGGACGAACGTGCGTAGCGTCTTGCGTAATTCACTCTACCCTGATTGGTTGGAAAAGCCACGCCCAGTGCGTAAGCCAAACCGTGAATTTCGACAGTCCCTTAGACGGCCCTTTTACACCTTCTTATACTTTATGCACTCCTAGTAATCTGTGTTATATTATAAATAATTTAAAGGGCTCCCCAATATTATTATAATAATCGACAACAAACAACCGAATTACTTTTAATAAAGGTATGCAGAAATGCATCATCTACGTTTTCGAAACAGAAAATCTGCACTTACCAAGATTTATACTGCTCATAGTTAAACATAAACATAGAAAGAGACAAAAAGAAAACTAAAACCAAAGGCTAATTAACAGTAATTAAAAATGCGAATTATTTCAAAGGGCTTCCCTGACTAAGGTGTAAATGACAGAAGGGATTTCTTTGTAGTCAGAAATAATGGGCATGTCACTCCCAATGACTTTGTGTACCAGGATCGCATGAATGTTGAAGAGATCGATGAAGGGCTTTACCTTCGGCTTCGTCTCAATGTTGGTGCGTAGAAAGTTTTCAAGAAACGGCTGAACAAGATGGTGGGCGGAGTTTGGCCCAATGACCAACGAACTTACGTGTGGGTTATTTCTGGATACTTTATGGGCATAAATAAAATTGTTTGATTATAATTTTAATTTACATAATAATCATTTTGTGCGAATAACAAAGAACTTCGACGAAACCGAAAATTTTTATGAAGAGTTAGTTGTAAGTATTTGAAAATTTATTCTATTTATTTTTTTACTTTTTATACAACTAGACAATGTTGTATCAAACAAACTGAAAGGAAACACTAATTGTAACCCTGATAGAGCACTGACAATGAAAACCAGTTTTCAGTGTGTCTCCTACTGAAATATCACTCGTAATTCTATACTAGTCTAGACTTACCTAGAAGGAAGATAGGTTGGCAAATAGGATAGGAATTGATAAATATCTTGTAAGAAATGCAGCAAAGGTATTATAAATCAGAGGACAGTAGTACCTACTAACATTTTACATTGTTTTCTAGACTACAAATAGTTAAAATTATTTATTTCCTAATTCGTGCATTTTTTCAAGAACATTAATAGCTGAAATTACTGGTTCGCCTAGTAGTACTAACTTAACCCTTTCAGTGGAACTAAACACAAGCAATTATTGCTTGTGTTAAGGGTGTAATCTAATATGTGAGTTCGCCAGATGTCTCTGAAGGCTAAAAATCAAAATACCGGATGCATCCTATCTTTCAATCAAATACGAAATCAGCACCATTATTGACAGATACCACTACTGTAACTCTGCATTTCTGGTAACATCAATGGTATCACTGATACAATGTAGTGATGTACCTAGATCAAACAGACTATGATAAAAAAAACGTCAGAAAAGCCGTTTAAGTCGGGCACCGAGATGAAAGCCTATGAAATAAATGGGAATGGGGCACAACGATGCTAAGTTGGTGATCTGATGAATAATGATGTATGGCAAAATAATAATTGGGTATTTGACTCACATGTCAAATTAGTTACTTTTTACTAAATGTCAAAACGGTGAGGTTTAAGGAAAATTGTATGAAAAAAAAATACGGGTTGCACTCTGGGAGTGCTGGCAGAAGTGAAAACATTTTCTTTTTTCTTTCTTCGTTATATACATAGAAAAAGATAAAAAAGAACATACCATACCATACCTATAATATAGCGCTAATCATAGAACCTATCACTTATTTTCTGCTAATTTTCTGTCAGAAGAAATTAATAAATTATAAAAAGAAAAAATAATCACAAAAAATAATAAATTACAAAAAGAAAAATTATCATAAAAAGTAATAAATTACAAAAAGAAAAAACTATCACCAAAAGTAATAAATTATAATAAGAAAAAACAATTAAAAAAAATCCCTGAAGACCAGGTGGTTTGAACCCGATACTATCTGAAACTATATGGACTTACAGTCGACGTGCTTACCGTTTAAGCTACGACGACATCAATGGTAACTTCCAAAATACATAGTCTGTACCTAATCTTGTATGACGTCAGTCGTCGGTTACGGTTCAAAGGTCAACTAATCCTGACGCTTCCTTAACATTTTACACCCATCCAACGCCGCTAAAGAAGTTTTCACTTCAAAAATATTTGTGACGTCATAATATTTAATAGTCAAACCGTTTAAAGGTTGGGTGGTTTATTAAAAAGAAATAAGAACAATAAAATAGGAATCGAACTGTTTTCACCCTTTAACTATTCTTAATTTAATAAGTTCAGCTAAATAATTTATTTAAACTATAGGAAAATATCCAATTTGTGAAACTCACGAATTAATTAACCTACGTGGGGTTCGAATACGTAGCAATCGAAACAGTGTTCATTTTAAACCACAGAAAATATAGAAATATAATGTAGTTAACATAGTGTAGTGAACATTTATGACAAAATGTCTATCTAACATTCCTAATTTCATTTCTTTTCAGATTTATAAATTAAACTCAATTATCTGTTCTAACTATTAACTAAGTCAACATTTCTTTTTTACTAAATAAAAGTTTGTCAACATCAAATAAACAAACAACAAACAACAACAACTTTTGTGCATTTTGTACATAAATTCCGACAAAGATGGCCTCACTTGAATCTCAATCACCAGGAGAACATAAAACTAAAGTAGCTGTGGAATGCGAGAATTGAATTGTTCGGACTCGAAAAATGGGCGCCCACAGCCAAACTAGGGACGACGAGCCAGCGAAGGAATCCTTATAAGGGTTATTAAATAAAAAAAAACTTTGCATTGTCAATTCATATCATAAATAAAATAGAACGTTTACTGAAGCAGTGTTTCATGCCGTCTCATATACCAGTTTAAAATAAAACAAAACTATCGTAGATATGTATGTATCTTATCTTATATTATTGCATTGAAAATATAACTGGTTCGTGCAAGCTGTCATATTAATAAAATAATATATGTAAATGATTAATGATCAGACAGTAATAACTACATATTCTTACTAGATTCAGTTTTAATCTAAACAGCAGAAGCTTAGATTTAGTAGAAAATATTAATCATCAATGCGGATATTGAATAGATCCTTATGACGTCATCTATTAGACATCAACGTGTTCTCGTAGCAGTCTACGATAAACGTCATTCGTGTATGACGTAATACATATGCTACGGACACAGAAAGGCTTGCCTAGTTCTACACAACATAATGCCGCATAATACCGCACACTCGCGTGCTCGCAATACTTGCCCTCTTTTCCACGCACATTTCCGCACCCCTACGTATTACATAAACAGCCGATCACACACTCGCATGCTCGCATCGCACATGTGATATTAACCTCCACCCTTGTTCTGATCGCCTGGTACTTATAGCCCACATGTGCAACCCTTTCGACACGTGGTCGTGCGTGACCCCACACACTTACGAAAATATTAACTAACGTATGCTTGTCAGCTTACCGTGTTAATTTGTGATTTTTTTTTAAATCATGTTTAGTGCGTGTTGAAATATGGATATCATTATTACAGCTGTAATTATAAAAATATGCCTAGCTATAGAAAATTCTAGATTATCTAGGTATTCGAATAAATTGCTACTGCGTAATGCACACACATACATTGTCTACAAGCACAAGTTAAATCTTCATGACCACTCAGAATATTTACCTACACCACATTATTTATGAAAACACAACCAACACAAGCAACGAGGCAACATGTTGGCCGCTGTCGCACACGCCCCATTGACGCAGTGACATGCGTCAACACTGACTGTTGCACCAGGGCACAAGCTAGCCGAAGAGGTGCATTGCCCTTCATTTTACTACCGACCAACAACACAAGAGCCGCGGTTAAATGCACACTCTGTCCCCTCCGTTTTTCCTCCCATATGCATTTCTCGCTCTGGCAGGAAAATGTAGGGAAAGAGCGAGATCAAGTTAAAATGGCAGTTCGTTAGAGTGCCTCTAAACCTCGGTCTCTCTCTTTCATATTGTCCCCATTTCCATTTGTGTCTTGTCTGTGTTGGTGCATACAGAGATATGACGTTGTATTGTAGATTTTTTGCTTGTTTTTTGTCCACATAAGTTGTACTGCAGTTCTACAGTAAACAAATACACACTAACATTATGTGTGCTATTTCTATTACTTTGTATTACTTTTAAAGTACGGACTGCCCATTTTCACTTTGATATAACTGATTGCATTAAGATAATGAAATGTAAAAAACGAAAATAATAACTCTGGCACAATATTGCCTGGGTATTAAAAACCAACATGAAACTGTCCCTATTTTGTATAGACAGATTGCAATAATGTGTAAGTACCAAAAATTGGGTTAGGTAATATAAAATTCTACAGTGCAATTCGCGTTAGCGCTACGTCGAAAATGATAGACTTGATCATATTTGCGTATAGAATGTTAATTTACGAGTTTACTTCTATATCGAATAAGTAGTTGACAGTACTTTGGAAATAAGGGGCTTAAATAAAAGAAATCAGTTAAAAAGTATTCTAACCGTAAATTAGGTTTCAGGTCAGAAGAAGTTCAGATTATATTAGAATCATAAATCCTTAACTAATAAAACTCATGGCAAGGGTCTTCGTGAAAAATTAATAACTGGATTCCATCGAAACTTATCAATTAGTATTTTTCCAAAAATGTTTAAAATATACACCTTCTATATTATATGAGAGCCTAGTACTTCACTTCAACCGCCTACGCATTTTTGACCTTGAAAAGGGTTAGGACCGGCCCTTTATTTATCATGCAGTGATAAATAGTGTTGCCACAGTTTTAAAACGATGAGATATTATTGCTGTGTTGTTTTCTTGTGATTTTGTGTTTTTAAAACAACATAGATTTTTAATAAAATTATTAAGGACAAACGAACATCATTGCTGCAGACGGTACATACCTGCAGCGACTATTTAGGATTTACAGAATTCCCAAATAGTCATTTTATGTTGGGTCTACTTTCTCTTATGATTTGAAATAAACCGAGTTACGAGATTCACCAATAGAATTTAATTCTGCCACTAAAATTGTACCGTTTTTTTTACAAGTTTTGTACCAATAGAATTTAATACTGCCACAAAAATTGTACTGTTTTTTTACAAGCTTTATATTAACTTGGTCTGTATGTAATTTGTTCGGCGCAAATCTTGCAACTGGAATTTTGAAGCCGATATCCTCGACCGATTTTGATGACATTTTGAATATACATTAACTTTGGATGACAATGCATTAATATGGTACCTACCATAGAGCTGGTCTAATGATGGCGTGGGAAAGTGGCCATAGCGACTCCTAAATAAAAAAGATATACTTATCATCGAGTTAGGGCTCATTGGTTTTTTCTTAATAAACTCTAGTATTACATGGTATTCAGGATCTGAAGATGGAGTCATATTGTTGCGTGAGCCAATTCCAAACTAAATAAGATAATATCGAGTTTGGGTTCATTTGTTTTGTCTTAATAAATTCTCTAGTATTAAATGGTATTCAGGGTCTGAAGATGGAGTCAGAAGGTGGCCATAGAAACTCCTAAAGATAAACCTATTGAGTTTGGGCTCATTTGTTTTGTCATTGAAACTGTTTTGTATTGTATCGTACTTCTGTCTGAATATGGAGATAGAAGGGACTCGTTGGAATTTCTAAATTGTGTTTGGCTTCGTTTGGCTAGTAGGTATTGGTTAGCACAGCTCTACTGTTAACATGATAGCATGATAGTACTATAACCAAAAAGTGACAAATAAAAATATTAATAAAAAAAACTTTTAAAAACAAGCTATTCTTTAAATTAAATCTATACTTCTGTACAAGGGTTGTGCAGGATTTCAAAAGCTTGTAGCGCAAGCAGAAAATAAAGAAAACAACTGCTGCGATACAAGATTTTGCAATACCCTTGCATAAAATTATTATTTTCGTTTTAATACATATTTTATTAAACAAAAAGCTTGTTTTTAAAATATTTTTGTATAAATAATTATTTATTTGTCATTAATGTCATTATGTAAGTATAGATAGTCTAATATAAGGTCATATCTATAAGGTATGGCTATCGAGCATTACGTATGTAAAGTAAGTATGTACCACATAACAGTGAGTTTTCATTATATACCTTCTCATATGCAATAATCACCTATTACCCAGTCGTGATTTCAGCCACCTCCACGGTATTGAGTGCGCCTGGTATATGATTCCGTTAAAACGCGAACGGGTTACGAACTTAGTAACATTAACAGTTTTGTACCCCATTTACTTGCTGAAGTTAACCTTATGGAAGCTGTGTTAAAAGAGCAGTAGTCACTTGTCAAATTTATACAAAACAGGCACAAGTCGCCTGTATTTGGGTTGTATTTTGTTTGTAATATTTGTTTTGTAATGTGAGTGAGTGCAAGTAACTGCACATCATGTTGAGTAACGAACGAGTTGGGTCGGTGGGTTGGTTTGGATTTAAATTTTTCCAACACACGCAGCCCCTTTCGCTTTATGATAACCTGGTTGAAACTGACGTCATAAGACGTATTATTAAAAGGTTTCTGCTCGAGACGTCTTGAATTTTTCTTAAATTAAACTAAATTTTTTGTTGGATTCGCAGCTACCAATAAGTTACAAAGATGAAGACGAACTTTTTGTAAAATATATCCTTTAAAATGATACCTACGAATGGTTATAATTAACTAATTTATGACAATTATATTCGCGGTTAAGAATTTGAAATAAGAAACAGTAATTCAAGGTAAGTAACTATTATAAACAAACAACACTTTGTTTGGTCACAAAGTCACAGCAGCCAACTGCATTGTATTTTTACACCTCGTTAGAGTGAGATGCAGTAGGATCAATAAATGGACGTCCATTCACTCCCTGTCTACTCGGCACCCCACACAATGTTAGCGGTCCTTTTGGAAGCTGTATCTCCTTGAAACTTATAATACCCTGGTATTAAAAGGGGGCAAACCATTGTTCTTACGCACACGCATTTTTTTGGATACTTTTGATCTGATTCATGGCTTCCTAAATTGAATTCATTCCATCATATTTTAAGAACCGAATTCATTTTCTTTTTCTGTTGTATGACTCGGTTCTGAGAAACCTAGTTAGTTTTGAGTTGAGTAATCAATGTTATCATTATTTTAATTAATGTATTATTTACCTATTATCTAAAAATATTTTTTGTTCACAAAATGCAATTTCTACCTGGATAAACTCATGCCCGCCCAGTTCCAAAAATGTAATCGTTCGGACCGTGTGGCCTTGACTTATTTGAGAAGAACGATGCATCATCATCTACCCGGAGAGACTTATGCTCTCCCAGCTCCAAAGATTTGATCGTTCGGATCGATGGCCTTGACGTGGTTGAGAAGAACGTTATAATAGAAAGCATCACCTACTTATAGACTCATGCCTTCCCAGTTCCAGAAATTTGATCGTTCGCATCGTGTGGCCTTGACTTGTTTGAGAAGAACGATGCATTATCCTACCTGGATAGTCCATACTCTCCCAGTTCCAAAGATTTGATCATTCGAATCGTGTGGCCTTGACTCGTTTGAGAAAAATGCTCATAGAATGCCTCATCTACCTGGAAAGACTCATGCTCTCCCAGTTTCAAAGATTTAATCGTTCGCATCGTGTGGCCTTGACAGTAGAACGATGCATCATCGACCTGAATAGACTCATACTCTCCCAGTTCCAAATAATCGATCATTCGTACCGTGTGGCCTTGAATTGTTTCAGAAGAACGCTAGAATCCCTCATCTACCTGGATGGATTCATGCTCTCCCAGTTCCAAAGATTTGATCATTCGAATCGTGTGGCCTTGAGTTGTTTGAGAACGGACATAGTGCATCATCTACCCGGATAGACTCATGCTCTCCCGGTTCCAAAGATTTGATCGTTCGAATCGTTGGCCTTGACGTGTTTGAGAAGAACGCTCGTCATAGAATGCATCACCTACCTGGATAGACTTATGCTCTCCCAGTTCTAAAGATCCGCCTTTACACGGTCATGCAATCACGTGTTCATGCGTGCGTCGAGGATTGCGCGGAATGCTTGTATGCAGAACCGTGCGCGGTTATCTTTTAAAGTTCAAAGTTCACAAAATATTTCGCGCGGTAGTAGTTCTGTCCTTCTCTTTCTCCTACAATCACGCGGTTATGCGTGCGTGCATTCCACCGTGCAATCCTGGACGCTCCTAAGAACGAGCCAAGTCTTGCGACGCGCTCTCTCACACGTGGATGCGGTTTCCCTCACGAAAGACTGTACGTGTTAAGCGCGCTATTCGTCGTCGTACGTATCGTGTAACCTTGATGGGTTTGAGAAGAACGTTCTTTATAGAATGCCTCACCTACTTGGACAGACTCATGCTGTCCCAGTTCCAAAGATTTGATCGTGCGGATGGTGCGAATCGTTTAGCCTTGTCGTGTTTTCAGAAGAATGGTCATAATAAAATGCATTCTGCCTGGATAGATTCACATTCAAATCGTATGGCCTTAAGGTGTTTGAGAAGTCGAACGCATCACCTACCTGGATAAAATCATGCTATTCACTATATCCGGATTGAATTATGATCTTCCAATTCCAAATATTTGATCAATCATATCGTCTGACCTTGACCAGCTAAGAAGAACGATCGTTTAGAATGTAGCATTTTTCTGGCTAGACTCATGCTCTGCCACGGCGAGAACTATCCTAGGAGTGCCTTATATTTTAATATAACTACGTACACGTACACGTTTGTGTAACCACAGGCGTTATACCAACTGAATGTTATGCCTGTGGACGTGTTACGGAATCCCAATTAAGCCGTCCGACTGGGGAAGTACCTCCGCCCTACAAAACAAAACACCGCAGCCATAATAACCTCGTGTTTTGTTCCCGGCGGTGGTGGTAGAGTAGCCAGAGCTCACTGTAGAGTTTCTGTGCTGTGAGTGGCAGTAGGAAGACAAAGGCCTGTCCTGTAATGTCTTTTACACTGACGACACAGAAACTCCCTCCTTTTACAGGGTCGGCAGCATGAGTGTGACTCCCCTGGTGTTGGCGTCCATAGGCCACGGTAACCCCTTCCATCAGGTGGGCCGGATGCTTGTCTGCCACCACAGTAGTATAAGAATAGGTTCATATAATCATACAGCATAATTACTACATACATACAATCCAAATGAAATATAATAAAATTATTTTAATAAAATTATCTTCTAGCTGCCTTCTAGAGTACCTACTATATAAATGCCGAGGATTTAGGGGAACAGTACCTCGCTCTGTGAGTGTACCGCCTAGACAATGGCTTGTGTTCAGAGGAATTGTGTGACGTGATGCAAACAGCTACCTTCTACCATCGCACCACACAGGCAGGGAGTTCATCCCCACATAGATATTACGACCGGAAACGGTGCGCACTGAAGGAACTTTATCCCACACACGCTCAAGCTATGGAATTAACCCTCCCTGCTCCCTCTCCTATAGTTTTTGGGGTTCTTCAAGAAGGCATTAGAGGATTCTTACAAAGTTGGCAGCAGCGGTGTTACTCCTCTGGTATTGTACACATCCTTAGGCTGCGACAGTAACCATGAATAGTCAGCATAATATCATCATCCTTGCGCTAGTCGCCGTCGCATCCAAGACACCTCGGTGTCCAGGGTCACGTCTGGCTGTATTTTATCATCACCACACTCCTTCAACTAATCCCTAATTCCCCCTTTCCTATCCAGAACAACCCGCCACGCTCCCCCCCGTCATCGCTAAATGAATAAAGGAACAAAAACTGGGGTACGGTCAATTGATTATCTGAATTTTATAAAAAAAAACCATAATAATGTCTAATCAAAACCCGTACAAAGTCTAATGAGAAAGTACCTATAAAGAAAAATTTCTAAAATGTGTGAAAGTATGGTGTAGCCTTGGTAATAAAAAAGCCAATGCCTCGGCCAGCTGAATCCATTTAGGTATTTTCAAGTGATGCTCGAACTTCAAAATTAATAGCAGCCAAACAGATATAAAATTCTTTAAGTCATATTTTCGGCATCAGTATTGCTCCTAGAAAGAACTCGTTTTTCCTTTTTTGGGAAAAAATCCACTGACAATTATTATCAAAATATTCAAAGAGTATATACCTAGGTACTTATTTATAGTGCACCTACGAATAATGTATATTGCACCAATCCGTCACGGAACTTCAACCTTTGTTGAATAAAACAGACAGAGTTTTCAAAACAAAACGTCATCAAAAGAATAAAATAAAATTTATAATTATCAAAAGCACTCACACCCACAAAACGTATTATTATTAATACGGTTTGTGTCTGCTGAGTGCTTCGAAGCAAATCATCCCCAAAATATCTTTCTACTCCCTTGAACCCTGTTAGGGGATGAAATTCCATAAAATAAGTAATACGTTTTCTATCAATTCTGCTCAAAATGTTTTATGCAATATTTAAAGTAGATTGGACCTATTTATATATATTTATATAAATCCCTTCTTATTAGATGCCTACGTCATACGAAGAACACACCCTCCAAATTTCAGATCTCTACAATCAGCGGTTTAGTCTGTGCATTGATAGTGATACATTAATTATTCTGTGGTGATACCTCAGTCATTGAGGATAAAGATATTATAATCTTTGCTTCCGGACTTGAGATATATTACACTATCTGAAGTCCGGATACAGTAAACAAAAGAACAAACAATTAATGTTCCGATTTTGTTATAGTTTGTTTTTGTTGTAGTTTGTAGTTGATACTTTATAGTATGTACTAGGTAGACAGGTAGGCAGATTAGTTGCTATCATTGAGAAATCCGCCCTTATTCATCTGATATGCGAGTTCACTGGTTCACAGTATCATAGACTATAACGACGGTAAAAAGGAAAAACACTTTAAGCGACACTTGTCGAAAATGAGTTATATACATATTTGGAATCAGCGAATTTTTCCGCGTCGATTGGTCTTGGTTTCGTAGCGATCTGACCACTTTGGTGTCGCTTCAAGTAATGGCACTTTTAGGCATATTTTTTCCAGACGCTAAATGAAGTGACACAAAATTGTAGTGAATTTGGTCAAATTACCGCTTAAAGTACCGACTCCATAGTAAGATTGTTATTTGATGTGTTTTTCTTTTTCTGTTTCGGATATCCTAAGTCACTTAAATCGTTTTTCTCCGTCATAGAAAATGCGGTGTAAAGCACTATAGGTGTTTTGGCTCACTCTTGTGTTACTAGTGCCGAGTCGCTACATTCGTTTTTCCTTGCTTTCATTGTATCTGTAAGATGGAGTTAATGTGTTTTGCTTTCACGATCATTATGACATATTATGGATTTCAGTATTTTTTGCAATTGCAGAAAGAATCGATAGTGACGGTTAAAGTAACACCATCATTTTTTTCACAGAAACTTTTAAATTAACCGACACCGTTTTTTATTCCCATAACGTCGGTTCATTTAATTTCGTCGACTATCTAAATAAAGACGACTGTCGCTTAAAGTAAACATTGTTTTCAAAATTGTCTACTTAAGTTAACTATTCAAAATCATTCATGTCGCTACATGCAATGTATTTTTGTCTCTTTTGTGGAAGTTGCGTAACCTATATAAGGAAGTGACACGTGACGTGGCGCTTCATTCACCGGTGAACTGTCGTTGCGGCACATACACAAGGGAAGTGCTTAGTGGCATTCCGCTGTCGCAGGGAATTGTTCTGGGTGGTGACCTAAACGGTCATGTGGGTGATAGGTGTAAGGAGTTTGAGCGTGTCCATGGTGGTTTTGGTTACCGTAGCCGTAACCCAGAGGGTGAGCACATTTTCAGAACGTGTGCAGCTACCGACCTTTCAATCGTGAACACGTATTTCCAAAGGAAAGCCGAACACCTTATCACCTACAAGCACGGGGAACATGCTACCCAGATCGATTTCCTACTCACTAGGAGGCACAGCATCAGCAAGGCAGCAAACTGCAAGGCCATACACGGGGAGAGTCTCACTACGCAAAATCGTATCCTTGGCATAGACCTCTGTGTGAAACTCAAAGGCAAGCGTGTTGAGCGGGGCCAACGCAGAATCAGGTGGTGGCTGCTTGATGAAGCCAAGTCCCAGAGTTTCGTCTCTGTTATCGGTGACAAGTGCGCCGATGCTGAAGCCGAATCAGTACAAGATTGCTGGGACAAGTTGCAGGCAGCTATTCTTGAGGCAGGAACGGCCGTGCTCGGCATGTCTAAGGGTAGACGCAAGTGTAACAAGGATACTTGGTGGTGGAACGACACAGTCCAGAGGGAGATCAGGGCGAAGAAAGCCCTCTTTAAAAAGTGGCATGCGTCTAAATCTCCCGAAGACCGCGACGCGTACAAAGATACTAAACGCGCCACTAAGCGAACGTAGCCAGGGCCAAACGAGACCACTTGCAACCGCTGTACCACAAGTTGGAATCGTCTGAGGGGCAAAAAGCTCATCTATAAGTTGGCGCATTCCAGGCCTAAAGCAGCGCAGTCTATATCCAACGTCCGCTGCATTAAAGACCATGGGGGCTATTTGTTATACGAGGCAGTCGCGGTGAAGGAGAGATGGCGCTCATACTTCCATGAGCTGCTGAATAAGCAGCATAAAGAGGTGCAGTTATCAGACCTCCCTCCAAATCAAGGACTAATGCCACGGATAAGGCCTGCAGAAGTCCAGACTGCCATTCGACGCATTAAGGACCGGAATGTCGGACCCGACAATGTCCCCATCGAAACTTGGAAGGCAATGAGTGCCCGTGGTGTGGGCATCCTGACTAATCTTTATAACCGCGTTTTCCCCAGCGGTAAGATCCCGCACCAGTGGCGGCTGAGTATCATAACGCCTGTCTTCACGGGCAAGGGATCGGTGCAGGAGTATGGCAGCTACCGTGGTATTAAGATAATGTCCCACACCATGAAGCTCTATGAATCCACACTCGGAGTGTCAGTATGGGTTTCGTCCCGGGCTCGGGACCATGGTCCCGGTTTTCGTCCTAAGGACTGTTACGGGGAAATATAGGGCGAAGAACACGCCCCTGCACTGCCTATTCCTAGACATGCAGAAGGCCTTCGACTATGTTCCTCGTGCGGTGATCTGGTAGGCATTGCGATCCAAGGGAATCCCTGAGGCCTACATTGACACCATCCGAGGCACGTATCACGATTCCGGTTCTGTGGTTCGGTCCGCTGTTGGCGACACTAAAACCTTCCCCATCACCGTCGGGGTATACTAAGGATCCGTACTCAGTCCTTACCTGTTCAGCTTGGTGTTAGACGTTTTGTCGGACAGCATCAGAGACTGATGACATTGCTTTGATGGACACAGACAGGAACAGATTGGAGCGACGCGTGAAAGTGTGGAAGGAGGTGCTTGAGAACGGCGGTCTGAAGTTAAATGTGGCGAAGACAGAAAACTTGGTATTAATCTCAATAGATCCCACACACATCCGCATAGATGACTTGGTCGAGCGCACGGACCAGGTTAAGTACCTGGGATCTGAACTCCACGTGACCGCTGACATCGACCACGACGTCAAGGCACGTATTGCCACCATGTGGGCCAAGTGGCAGAAAATGACTGGCGTCACATGCCATCGACAAATGCCAACCAGGTTGAAGGGACAGGTCTGT
Organism: Eilema caniola; assembly: GCA_949126895.1. NCBI lineage: Eukaryota > Metazoa > Arthropoda > Insecta > Lepidoptera > Erebidae > Eilema > Eilema caniola. Next base: position 7,801,386 of record OX421471.1, on the reverse strand, counting down.
GAGACGAGCGACACAAGCAGGAGCTGCGTGTCACGGAGATTAAAATGCTGCGGGGGTATGCGGAGTCACACGTAAAGATCGCGTGAGAAGCTCTCGCATCCACGGCAGCCTTCATGTCCGTGACATAGTAGATAAAATGCAAGAGGGTCGCCTTCGCTGGTGTGGCCACGTCTTACGGCAACAGCCAGGCTACGTGGCTAACAAATGCCTGACAATGGCGCCCCCACCGGGTCCAGGTAGAAGGGGTAGGCCCAAAAAGTCCTGGCTTGACGTCGTGCAGGGTGACATGCGTGTAAATGGTCTCACTACCATGGACGCCCAAGATCGTGCGAAGTGGAGGAGGAAGAGCCGGAAGGCGGACCCTGAACTCCGAGGCCGGGACGGCGACGGATGTAATCAGGATAACATCTAAATATCGATAATGATGATGATGATGATGATGACTAGTAGGTATTCCCCGCTGTGAAGTGTTTGTTCACAGTCCCATCAGTCTGGCTCAACATTTCGCAGCGACTTAAAACTGGGTATAAATATAGTACTTATTGCTCTACAATATTTTAGAGGATTTTTCCTCTTTTTAACTATTTTCTAAAAAGAAATTTTGTATTTTGTCCCTGGAATGGGTATTATTTGTGCAATACTGTAAATCAGTAAGCTTTTAAAACAATAAAGATTATAGTTTATTTATTTTATCCTTAAATTCTTGGTTTTATTTTGGTATCTATCGGTAGCGTAGGAAGGATTACAGTTAAAAATTCAAAATTTAATGATAATTTACTAGTGGTTATTGGGTTTTTCCTTTACTTAATATTTTATGGTTTTGTTGGAAAACTTGTTTTTCCACATCCTTGTGTCTCAGGCTGCATGGCGCTTCAGTTGTTTTTCCTCCAAGCTAGATCACCCATTGCTTGTCACTTAATGTGTTTTTCCTCGCATTTGTCAAGACACTGGTGTTGTGGTTAATGCGTTTTTCCTTGCGCAGTATTTAATGAAAAAAACTGAAGCGACACATAACTCCTCTTATATTGCTTAGAGATTTTTTGTAAGTTTAATGGAAGAAAGTACCTAAAAAATTAAGAAACTGTTTTTCGCTGGTTTTTCTAACTTCGAATTAGATTTTTTTATGAATTTTTTTCGAAAAAAATTAACTTTGATTGGCTCTCCTGTAAAATTCAAAAAATGTCGCTTAAAGTATTTTTCCTTTTTACCGTCGATAATATGTATTGATTCTAGGTTGAAATCATCTTTCTTAGTTATTTGATAATAAGATAGAAGATATTGATTGTTTTTTTGACATAACTATTATAGATTTGTATTGTCCTATCTGTAAATAATTTTTATTTGCAAGTCTCTTTATTCGTTTCAGTGTAGTAGTGAATATATTAATGTATGTGTGCAGTTCGTTGCGTGTGCATTTTATCATTATCAATGTAAGTACATTAATACGTAGTCGAGTGAATGGCCGCTGCACTCGATGCGGTTGGCGGGCGACGCGGTCGTTGCCTTTTATCCTTGAGTATCCTTCCACAGGACGACGACACGTACCAACTCCTATATCTTATGCCGCCTTAGTAACTTGCAGGATATTTCGTCCCTTTGGGAATAAAACCGGCCATCCTTAAGGGACGTGAAGCTAACGATGACGTTTTTGGAATGAAATGAATCTTATTTCGTGGGATTAAAGATCAAAATTGTGCCTAAATATCGTTCCTGTTTCTAAGGAATCTTTCTTTGTTCAGTTGTTTGATGTTTTGTGCGTTTCATTTTACCTACTAGATAGGCCGTATTGATAATTAATTAATAAGTAAACAGTTCGTATCTTTAATTTAAAGATATACTTTTGTAGATAGGTACCTCATACTGTAGTGTATTTTACATAACTTACTAGTACATTTTACATGAACCTGTTATTACAAACTCCTCGAATTTCTGATGCCCTAGCCGATGTAGACGTCATTTCAGCCATTTCGGTGTAACAAATTACATCCCTCCCTCCATTCAACAGGCCCTGGAGAAATCTCCACCCCCGCACGTCGAATGAAAGGGAAAGGACAATGTAACATCCTTCGTACTTCTGATGTCCTGCTGCTTGTTGACGTCATTCCAATAGAATCCACATCCCTTGGGTACCCCTAGAACATTGACCTTTCTTGTAATGGTTGCATGCACGGTTTCACCAGTTTTACAGCTCTTTACTCTTGGATGAGACGCAGAAATAAAATTATACCTTAATTAAAACATTTTATTATTTTGCAAACATGAGGTTTTCGTCGCTATGTTGCGTCGATGTCATGTCATTTTTAACGAATATTTTTGGGTATCATTGTAGACAAAAATGGTAACTTCAATTTAAATAAAATAAAAAACTAAAACGGTTGGCTTTGCAAGAAAAATGTAATAGTGCACAACCGACTGTAGTATTCATAACAGCTTTGTCTGTGTGCTGTGGGACGGGCGGGTGAAGAGTATCAAGCCCCGCCCTCGACAATAAAAGGATCCCGCGTACGGGAGAAAACGTTAAAACGGGAGGGTGGTATGCGCCCTCTTCCGTCTCTCTCGCACTCGGGAGCTTTTGAAAACTTTCTATATCGTCGACCTCTTACTGTTTCTGTTGCCTTGGTACATTCCCGCGCCACAAACGCCACTGTCGCTAGCCGCTTTCTCCTTCTGATGAACTTTTAAGTTATCACTAGAAAGAGACAAAATTATCGGAGTCACTTTATCTTGTTTGTGCGTCATTAGTGTTTATTGATTAATGCTATTTAAATCTTCATTATATAAAAATTAAAAATGTTAGGTTGATTTGTAACCAGCTCAGAAGCTCAAAAAGGTCTACAATTTTGCATCGGTTGAGCTCAAATTTTGACAGAGATGGTTATTAGCTTTTCTTTCACGGCGGTATCAATCAAGTACGTAGTAAAACAAATCTTTGAAAATTTACCTATGTAGAGCTACATACTTTATAAATAGTGTGATTGTTGAAGGTTAAACCTACACGATAATGTGTAGGTAATGTAGATAAACATAATGGAATTTTGGGTTCGAATAATTATGGAAGTTTCTTCGAAATACAGTAATTACGGTGTTCACCTTAAACGCCATTAAGGATGCAAACAGTCACTCATAATATAGACCATCATATTTATGTTGATGCCTGACGTGAAGCAAACTTCAAGTTTCATAGCCAGGTACAACAGTAATTAATTCTGTTCACTTTATTCCAGCTTGTCATGGCGTGCGTATTGCCCAGCAGCCTCCGAAGGCTACGCCAATACCCCCATCTCCCCCTCCGTCAACGATGCCACTATCGCCGGTCCTGCTCACCATAATCCAGGAACCGCCGACTGTCCCCTCACCACCGATTTGCGCTGATGCCATTAATTCCACAAACCCGCTGGGCAGACTCCGCAGCGCAATGAGAAGCCCGCAATATTTGCAAAAGAACGCGTTTTTAGACGCTTTTATTATATTTTACAGTGATGAGCACTTGGTGAGTTTATCATTTTATATATTAATATGAATTTTGATAATAAAAAAACATAATCTGTTATTACCGTGAATTATGGCGTAGTGGTAGAGTGATCAACTGTTACGTTTATAGGTCGCTGATAAAATCCAGTTCACATTTGAATTTTGAATTGGTACGAGTGTTTCCATGAATAATTTGCCAAAAAAATATTTAAAAATACAAGTGAACTCTAGTTTAATTTTTTAACCTTAAGTTTTTTTAATAGGCATGTGTTTGACCACTATCGCAAACGATTGTGGTACCAAAGACTGTTAGTACCTATGTACACGATAATGTGGTCTACGGTAAAACACGCTAGCCTAGAAGTAGCCTATCAAGTCAAGACTCGAAGACTCCTAAACTTGGAAAAAAAAAACTGTCATGAAGTAGGTAGTTCAAATTATACCTACATTAATCAGACTGACAGAAGTGACAGATATTATTAATTTTGGTAACAGTTTTGTTAGTCACTGTACTGACGGCGAAGCTAAGAATAAATTTGAATATGTACATTGGTTATGTAACCTTGTTTACAAATTAACACATCTACATAGTGATTAGGTTCTTATACAAATATGTAAATACAATTTCATTGTGTTAGTTAGTAGTAGTTAGTAGTAGTGTTAGTTTGTGACGTTAAATTAATCGCTTTTTAATACATCTATTCCTAATTTACGGATATATATAACAAAAAGATTTTTTTTTATCTATCTATCTGTCTGTCTTTCTGTCTGTTGAATCTATAATCTATTACTATTATGACGTGGTATTAAGCGATCATGTTTAGGACCGCGATCCAGAGGAACAGAGATGAAACTAGTTTTCAATCTCTAATAACAATAAAAAATAATTTAGAACATTTATAACGCTATCTAGACCCAAAGTAACCATAACTTTACTTTATTATGGGTTCTTGAATTTAAATATACATTTTTTTCGGTATACACATCATACTTAGGAACACCCAGACCGGACAAATATACATAACCATCCATAGAGATATTTACGCTGAACGGGAATCAAACCCATGACCTCCGTACCAGTCGAACGCTTTATCAACACATCATCACTATTGTTAACAGAGTGAAGAGCCCCTTCTCCCCGAGCGTCGCCTACAGTACATAAGTGGCTGGGACGGGGCAGGTACCGGGGCGGTGCTAGCTGACGGAGGTGCCGCCATCTGGGTGCCGTCCACCGATGTCAAACGGGCGCGGTCCATGGTGACGTGTGCATGGCTCGTGTTGGACTCAGACGACCCTAGCCAACCGACTATTGCGGAATGGATTTCGGTTCGTAGTTTTTTTAATATAGGACACGTCAATTTGACTTCGCCTGATGATAAGCTGAAGGTAAATGGCAATGGTAAACTTGGCGGCCTCATGAGATGCTTTTTCACGCCCCGCTTAAAGGACCCGGGACTGTAAGTAGAAAAAAACACGTTTGCTGGTCCCCAATTCTGCTAAAATCATGATATAACAAAACCACCGCTGACATTGCTTTAAATAAATTTTGGACTTAATTGCATGTGCGTTAAAGTCCAAAATGAAAATAGAAAGAGTTAATAACATTTTTCATTCACACTACAAGATTGTCATTTCATTTTAGACTTTAACAGTAAAACTGTAAAGTCTAAAGTTAAATGGCATTGATTGTCATTTCATTTTTGACTTTAACAGTAGTACAGTAAAGTCTAAAGTTAAATGGCATTGATTGTCATTCCATTTTAGACTTTAACAGTAGAACAGTAAAGTCTAAAGTTAAATGGCATTGGTTACAGTGTCTGTGGTACTGCAGTGGCTTTGCCATAAAAAAAAAAATAGTAGTTTATGATACTGTTGCATAATAAGGGTTCTTATAACACGAGTGTGTTTTAAAAAAACGAGCCGTAGGCGAGTTTTTTTATATTATCACACGAGTGTTATAAGACCAAGTTATGTACAGTGTCATACACTACTTTATCTACTCTCATACTATAATACATAAACTAATTTATTTTACAAACCAAACCAAACATTGTTTAATTTAAATGTATAGAATAAAAAAAAAATGTTCGCGCCAAGGCACAAACTTCGATTGCGCATGCGTGTTTCTTTTTTTTTTCTTCCGAAATGGCGGATTCAATTTTTAAAGTAGAGGTTTAGTCGAGATGGAGGTTGTATAGGTGTATCGTTATGATTAAAAAGTTATTTTATGATATAGGTGTCCATACAAGACCTGTATCGTAATAAAACTTTTTTTTTGGCCTGTGCGTATTGTTTGTCATAAGAGTTCTAATTTCAATTTTATAATCTTTGTATTATAGTATCAGAGTAGATAAAATTTATTTATAAAGAATTAATGGTGCGACAAAGAAGAGAATCACCGAGTTTGTATTTTGTTTAGTAGTTATTAGGCCTTAATAACCACTAACAAGATTTAAATGGTTACTCTTATTATATTATCGGAAACGTTGCTCATAGTCAGATATGAAAGGAGCACCATTCCCGGAATGCTTTTAAGCTGTGTAATAATCTCCCTGTTGGGGGTTTTTCAAGCGCCTACAAATTCTTCAAGAAGGGCAGAGAAGAACGGATATTCCGTCAACTGTATTTAGCGCTGGCTGTAAAAGTAAATACAATTATCATTCCACTATTTTTAAGCAGGAACGTGTGGCCCGCACGAGCCGCGTTGGGGCTGACCCGCGCCTTACTTCGATTGGAGAATGGCACTCTTTGTCCACGGCGCTGCAGCGGCAGAGCCTCTCGCTGGTCATCAACCCCACATTGGTCGACCAGCTGTGGGCCGAGGAGACAGACCCGTTAAGAATCAGGCCCGATTTTCCTAAGACTGTGGGCACGAACTACAATTTGGAATTTGCTGGTGAGTTTTCAGCATAAATCTTCTATCATTTGGTCAAATTATAATGCAATTCCAGGTTCCATCCAAGGCTCTGATCTTGTCCAGGGCTTACTTACTTTTGATACTTTTGAATTCGCTTTTACTCCTATAATTCTAAATACTAAAATGCCGTCAAATACAAAAGAGCCTCAACCATTAATCAACAGACTGCAGATGTATCAGCTTCGAAGTCGGCCGCCTTGAAAAATCAACCAACATTCAACAACAACACTCAATATTCTTCTTCATTCTAGTGTTAATGCCCCAGTCATATACGAAGCTTTTACCTTGGAGTCTGGGGTCCGCATTTGCCAGTCTAACTGCTGGTTTCACTGATCTTCGATATTTTCCGTGACATCTACAGCCCATGGGCGATATCGAAGTATTGTAACTAGAACAGTTGTTGGACCTTTTAGGGCTCCAACTACACACTTGGCACAAACACTTAGCAAAGTCATATAATGAGCATCTGTCGTAAGCGTTTCGCTACGACAGATGCTCATTATATGACTTTGCTAAGTGTTTGTCGTAAGCGTTTCGCTACGACAGATGCTCATTAAATGACTTTGCTAAGTGTTTGTGCCAAGTCACAGAATAGATAATAGTACTAGCGTAGTCAAGTGTGTAGTTGGAGCCCTAGAAAGTCCAACAACTATTCTAGTTACAATACTTCGATATCGCTCATGTAAGCGTTTAGCGAAGACCATCGAAATTGATAAAGCCATTTAGTTTTGCCCTACTCATCTATCATTTGTATTTACAATATAGATTCCCAATGTCTACATTATACCTTCCAGGTCAAGCCTGGCGTGAGAAAATAGCATTACTCCGAAATGAATTGCGAGAAGCTGATGTAGACGCGATGGTGGTGACGGCTCTGGATGAGGTGGCCTGGCTCCTGAACGTTCGAGGAAGGGACCTTCCATACGCGCCTCTGCTGAAAGCATTCGTCGTTGTCACCATGAAGGAAATTCGGATCTTCGTGCCTCCAGGGAAACTGTCTTTGCACGTGCGAGACAAACTAAACATAAATAATTGTAACGTTAAGAATAATTGTACAAGGTGAGTAAATACCTACTCATCTAAGTGTTTTTTTGCCTGTCCCGCCTCGTCTTCTGCGCAGCGCATTAGCTGAGTAACATAATTCTAAATTCAATATGACAGTCTCCGAACAATGGTCATGCCTTATGTCTATTAGTACCTAACTAGACTGGCTGTACTGAATAAAAGATGTTATAATAGTAATAACCATCAACGCGCAACTTATTGTACCTACAGTCATATGGATAGCACGACGCAGTAGCGATACTGATGGGCATCACAATTCATTAGCTCATTAATCTAGTGTCTGTCCCGTACCGCTCCTCATTCTCGCCTCTTCCTAGATGCTGTGACGCAACTATATAAATCCAACAAAAACAAATACTATAAGTCCCATTTAATTCCGACAGGGTGTTCGATTACACAACGATATACAACGAACTTCGATGGATCTCAGAGCCAAAGCTCTTGGTACCAGCGGCAGGCACCTTCCAGAGGGGAGCCAATGCAGCCATCGCTCAGACCGTGACTCCTGCCAAACGAGTGTTCCTACTGTCCCCCATCATATACCTGAAGGCTCAGAAAAATGACGCGGAGATCAGGAGTATGAAGAAGGCTCATCTGCGAGATGCTGTCGCGATGTGCACGTTGCTCAGTTACCTTGAGGTAATTTGAACTTTATTCAGTTTGATCTGCGGTTGGTTTTAAGTTCTGTGGATGAATACAGCGTACAGTTCTACTTATGGGACTGGTTTGTTTGTCTCATGACTACTCTTCTTCATCTCAATTGCATCCAAAGTTCACACTTTCAAGTTCAATTTGGGTTGGTTTGGTTGCTATTGTACCATATTCTAGCAAATAAATTTAATTTTATTTGTTTTGATTTGACTACCATCTGACTCCGAGAGGAAAGCGTACCTATGCCATTACCTAATCCATTAATTACCAGGTGTACCTCGGTCTGCACTCGCCGGGTGATACGCGTACAGACCACACGCGTTTTTTGCTTGTGCAGAGTAACTTCGATTTAGTCGGTGGTGTTTATATTATTATTGGTGATAACGTTTGGTATTTATAATGGAAGAAAATAGTAACGAAGGAGAGGATTCAAGTGACACGGAATTTCTAAAAGAACTTGAGGGGTCCACAATAAACATAACATCTATGGAAACTGAAGGTGGATCTGGGAAAGGAAGCGCAGAGAAAAGGAAGGAAAGGGAAGATGACTTTATTACTGTTATGAGAAGGAGATCGAAGCGATTGATTAGGAGTAAATCGTCGGAGATTATATATATTATATATAGATATAATGAGGGGGTAGATGAAAATAAAAATGATAAACAAATGGAAGAGAAGTCAATGTACGAGGTATGTGTAACATCTTTAGAAAGTTTGCCTAAACAAATAGCTTTGGCAAAGTTACTTAATTCGGAGAACATTGGTGGTATCACTAGAATTAAATATAAAAGTTTTAATAAGGTATTGATACAATTCCAAGGTCAAGAAGATGCTAATAAGTTATTAGAATGCCCAAAACTCACAGATATGGGTTTCCGATGTCAAAAAATAAATGAAATGTCATTCTCTTATGGCATTGTAAAAGGCGTGGACATAGATCTGTGTGATGAAGACCTTAAGGACATTATAAAATGCGAAGTAGAAATTATATCTATTAAACGACTAAAACGCATAAGCGCTGAAGGGAAATGGGTAGACAGCGAATCTATTCGTATTTGTTTTAAAAGCACTACACTACCACTTCATGTATATGCGTATGACTGCCGTTTTAGAGTAGAAGCTTATATTTTCCCCGTGACCCAGTGCTCAGGTTGCTGGCAGTTTGGGCATATTTTCAGGTTTTGTCCCACTAAAAAGAAACTATGCCCTAAGTGCGGCGGGCATCACGATAATTGTGACGAAAATGATTTAAAGTGCTTGAATTGTAAGGGAGCGCACCTGGTTTTAGACAAAAAATGCCCTTTTTATTTAAAAGAAAGACAAATACGTGTAGTTATGAGTGAGAAACAGGTACCGTATAGAAAAGCACTTCAAATTGTTATCGAACAACGAAGAGCTATAAACCATAGTGTTAGGAATACAACAGAGCTGCCATCGGGATCGACACTTGTAAGAAATAACGTCACATATAGTGACATGGTTGCTGGTACTATGATACGCCCGGAACATACTTCACAGCAGTCAGATTCGGTGGAATGTGAAAAAGAGACATCTAGGGAACCAACAAATATACATATACAAGATAGACCTCGAGTCAACACAAAGAAGAGAAGTGACATCATTCCGGTCTTTGCGAAGCGGAAGGAAGAAGAAAGCTTTAATAAACATACAAGCAAAGACAAAGGAAAGGGAATAAATGATGAGCAATTAAGGTATAGATTTGAATTCAAGAAGCTGTTTTTTAAATTAAAAAGTGTTATTATGACTGAAGATGAAACGCAAGATAAGATTGTATCATTTTTTAAAATAATTTGGGACGAACTTAGTAAATTTTTTGTAAATATGTTTTCTATGAGAGAGTGTATAGATTCATTTTTTAGTTTTATAAATGGCTAATTTAAAAATTAATATTTTGCAGTGGAACGCTCAAAGTATAAGACCTAAATTAATTTCATTTGCTGAACTATTGAATCAGGAAAATATACACATAGCTATTGTGGGTGAGACGTGGCTGAACAGTGAAATTCATCTTACCGTTAGAGGTTATAATATATATAGGTGCGATAGAAGTGATTCATATGGTGGGATTGCAATAATGGTGCATAGGTCCATACAATCATACCTGGTACCGATAACTTGCAATAATACCGGAATCCAAATAATTTGTGTTAGATTATTAAATTTTGAAAATATAGATCAGGTGGTGGGTATTTATTGCCCCTCGTCTGTCCACACACAACAGGCTGACTGGGATAGTATCTTTTCGTTATTTTCTAAGTCTACTATTTTAGCTGGGGATTTTAATGGGCACCATACGAACTGGTCGGTCAAAACCAACACAAGAGGTACGCAAATACTGGATGCAGCCTTTGATAATTCCTACGTGTATCTTAACAATGGGGAAATCACACGAATCAAGATGGTTAATGGTAATCTCCAAAAGACTTCTCCGGATATTACCTTTGTTTCGTCCGATATTGCCTTGTACTTCGATTGGCAGGTGTTTAACGAAAACCTTGGAAGTGACCACATGGTTATTAAAATATCGACCTGTATTACAGATAATTTCAATACAACAAAAAAAAGAAATTATAAAAGAGCTGATTGGGTGGAATTCCGAAAGTCATTAGAAAACAATTTTAATTTTGATTATAATAATAACCTACAAGAGATGTATGATATTTTTCTAAATGAAATTAACTTCGCGGCTGATAAATACATCCCTTTTGTTAAATATTGTAATAAACCCGTGACTAAATTTAAGCCCAAACCCTACTGGAACCCGGAGTTATCAAATATAGTAGCTCAACGCAGATTGGCGCTGTCCAAGTTCCGCCGCAACCCCACCCCAGATAATTTGAATATACTAAACCAAAAAACTCGAGAAGCTCAAAAATTAATAAGTAAAGCCAAGTCTTTAAACTGGCAAACATTTTGCGATTCTATTGATCGAGAAACTTCGGCTCCTGAGATGTGGCGCCGTATGAGATGGATTAAGGGTTTCAAAACGATAAAAAACCGTCCTCCCGCTGATAAACAAAAACTATTATTAGAGTCCCTCGCTCCCGATTACGTACAAAATATAATGCCTACATTTGTGTCGCGAAACTCCGACCTTGAACGGAATTTTAGTTTTCAGGAAATTCAAAATTGCCTTAAGAAAAAGGACTCGGCAGCAGGCAAGGATGGAATTTCATACTCCATGATTTATAATATTCCATATAAAGCTAAATTATTTTTACTTAAAATATACAATAATGTTTTAAATACCGGCTCTGTTCCCCTTCAATGGAGAAAGATTCAAGTAATACCTATACCAAAATTAAACAATAATTCCACGGAGCTTAAACTTAGACCTATATCTTTAATTTCTTGTTTATGCAAAATATTTCATTTGATGTTATACAAACGCTTGGAATGGTTTGCGGAAAGAAACAATATATTTTCACATAATACTGTCGGTTTTAGGAAAGGACATTCCTGTCTAGATGCAATATCTCGGTTGGTTACGTACATTCAAATTGGTTTTACAGAAAATTATCCCACCTTGGCTTGTTTTTTGGATATTCAAGATGCTTATAACAATGTGTCAATAGAGGCCGCGACAAAAATCCTAGATGAGCTTAATATAGGATCAAAAATATGTACTTATATGTGGTCGTTTCTAAGTGAAAGGCAACTAATTATTAATCTAGATAGCAGTAGTAACAGTACAATTGCAAGGTGGACTAATAGAGGCTTGGCACAGGGAGACCCTCTGTCTCCTTTACTTTTTAATTTAATAACACATAGGATTAACAAACTACCTTTAAACGTAACATGGTCACAGTACGCAGACGATTATGTTTTATATATTAAAGACAGGGATATAAAAAAGTGTGAAGGATACATGCAAAATGACATAAATTCCATAGTGGCTTTTTTGAGTGAGCTTGGTTTAGAACTATCGCCGACTAAGTCTAATTACTGTATATATAGCAGAGGTCATAGAAGAATAACACTCGTATTGAAAATAAGAGAACACAATTTGGTTTTATTAGACTGTGCCAAATACTTAGGTATGAAGTTGGACAGAAGTTTGCGATGGGGTCAGCACATTAATGAAACTTTTGCCAGGTGTTCAAAATACGTGAATGTGTTAAAGGTTCTGGCTGGTAGTACTTGGGGAGTGCACACAAAACACATGCGTAGGCTGTATATCAGTCTAATAAGAAGTCGAATGGATTACGGATCATTTATCTACGACTGTTGTGCAAAAACACATTTAATAAAGCTCGATAGATTGCAAAACCAGGCATTAAGAATCGTAGGAGGTTTCATTAAAAGTACACCAATCCATGTTATGGAAAGCGAACTAAATTTAATGCCACTGTTTTTGAGAAGGCAATACTTAGCTTATAAATATAGTGTGAAGATGATATCTTGGAACAGGAATCAAACTGTTACCCTAGTCTCTAATTTAAGCGACCTTTCTATTAACAGGTATTGGGCGAATAAAAGAAAACCGCTCCTTGTAAAAACGTTCAGAGATGTTTGTCAATTTAATATTAAGTCATCCCAACTTCTGGGTATGTTTTCTTTGGATTTATGGGTAGCAAACATCGAAACCACAAGATACCTTAGAATAAGCTTGGAATGTATTCAATCCCCAAAAACTTATTACGAACCTAATTTATTATTAAATAACGTAGTAGCTGAATTAAACAGTACTTACAACGAATGGCACAAAATATTTACGGACGGGTCTAGAAGCGAATGTGGTTTGGGGGCTGGTTTCTATGATCAAAGTTTGCACTATGGAGCTGGTTATAAAGTTAACCGTGAGGCATGCATAATGTCGCTGGAGCTGATTGCAATATATCAAGCTTTATCTTACGTAATCAATAAAAATTTATACAAAATTGTTATTTTTTCGGACAGTAAGAGTGCTTTGCAGCATATGGCTCGATGCGTCTCTGGCTCCAGAGGTGCATCGATAGCCTATGAGATCTTAAAAACTATTATTTCATTAAATAATAGTGGTAAGGTTGTTAGATTGCAATGGGTTCCGGCGCATATCGGCCTTACGGGAAACGAACAGGCAGACCGGATAGCTAAGTTAGCAGCTTTAAACGGTGCTGATATAAATTATCTACCTGATCATTGGGAATTGGTACCAAAACTTAAAAAAACCTGTTACGAGGAGTGGGTTTCATATTTCAACCATACGTCTGCGGAAAAAGGTATATGGTATAAGTCTATTCAGGCAGCACCTCCTCAGTTGCCTTGGTTTGATGATGCTCGATTGAGCAGACATTATATTAAGTTAGCTTTTAGAGTTAGATCTGGTCACTATCCATCGGCAAAGTTTGCATATCTGATGAAAAAAGCGGATTCTCCTAACTGTCCTGTATGCCATAAAATTGAAGATGTGCAACATTTGCTGATGGATTGTGACCGGAATAAAACTGAGCGTGAGGCTCTGCTTCATGAATTAAAGGTAAATACTCTTGATGTGGGTCTAATTCAAAGTATCATGAGTTATCCGACTTCCGAAGCAGCCCAAAAATTATGTCACCTGATTACAATAGTTCAGCAATGATTCGATTAAATAAATGTAGCTACCTAGACTATAGCAATCATTGTAAGACTGTGTCCACTATGAATTAAGGTACGATGGGGTTGACATATCCTTACTGGATCAAAACCCCAAAATAAATAAAGATTAAAAAAAAAAAAAAAAAAAAAACCTCGGTCTGAAACATATCTCCGACAAACGTTTCCCTGCCGAATGATCCACCGACAGAATGTTTCGCTTATGAGTTTTTCATCTACAGAACATTTCACATACAGGCAGTTCGCCGATAAAACGATTCATTTTTGGTTAAATCGACGACAGAACCTTTCCCCTACGAACGTTTCGCCGACAGAACCATTAAATAATGAGTGAACCGACGACAGAATCTTTCACCAATTAACAATATAGTTAACACCCCAACTCAGATTACCCCGACTCGGATAGGTTAGGTTAGAAGGCTAATGCGGGAGCGGAGCATAGCGAAGCTCCCGCATTAGGCCTTCGTGGTTATTTTTTTATAAACCACCCAGAAGTAGGAGTCGACCTTGTCGTCGGTTCTCTCATTATTTAATCGTTCTGTCGGCGAAACGTTCGTAGGGGAAAGGTTCTGTCGTCGATTTAACCAAAAATGAATCGTTTTATCGGCGAACTGCCTGTATGTGAAATGTTCTGTAGATGAAAAACTCATAAGCGAAACATTCTGTCGGTGGATCATTCGGCAGGGAAACATTTGTCGGAGATATGTTTCAGAATCGATGTACCTACCGGCTAGCGAGGTTTGTAAGGTTAGTTTGGGCCCCGAAGATCTTAATAAATACACTGAAAAAAATTGTGTCTAAAATTATCTCTACATTTTAGAGTAAAACAGGTCTAAGTGAGATGTCAGTGGCGCTCACAGTAGACATTACAAGGGAGACCCAGGCTGGCTACGTGGGACCTTCGATGAAGACTCGCGTGTCCTACGGCCCTAATGCTGCAGATCCAGAGTACCGAGCAACGAATGCTACAAACAGGAGAATCTTTAAGAATGCTACTATAGTTATACAGTCAGGGGGACAGTATGATGGTTAGTAGGTACAGTTCCTAGCTTTAGAATTGACAACGGAAAGAAGAGTGACAGTCCGGCTAAGATCGGCTTGCTTCGGTTTTGTAGAGCATTTTATGTCTATGCTTGATATATTTTTAGAGTAACTAGAACCGAAGTTTTAGTTCTAGCTTTTTACAAACCCAAACGGTTTCAACTACTCTACAGAGATATCAAACTGGTGATTCTCGCTCTTCGACCCGAACGTGCCAAATGAAGCCGAGTACCTATACAGTACCCTTTAATTAGTTTGCTTTTATAAAAGTCACAATATTTTTTGTTGTCTTTTTGTACGTGTAGGTACGTTATTAGTATTTCACCCCGCTCATGGTAAGCTGTACTATAAATCTTGTGTACTAACAATAGTCGAAGCTAAAATCACCTTATTGCTCTACATGAGATGAAGTTTATATATAGCACTATACAAAATATCCCAAAATACTAATTTATTTGACTTCCGCAGAGGGCACAACAATAGTGACACGCACAGTCCACTACGGACGTCCGTCCCTTGACGAACAATGGGCATACACGACGGTTCTGCGCTCGCAAGCCGCCCTAGCAGCCCTGCGAGCCCCTGCCACACTGCCTGCCACTCATATTGACCCAGTACTTAGAGCTCCGTTGTGGTCCCTGAAACAGGACTATCCTCATCCGTCTGGATATGGAGTGGGCGCTGCGCTATCGAGAAAGGAGGGTAATGGCAACCTTTGTGCTTTGGTATTTCATTTGTTTTTGACAGATCGATACTGAATCTATACATATAAATAAAATTGGAGTGTCTGTTTGTAATATTGAAATAAACGTTTTTTACTACATGCATATGAATACTATATGGTATATACACCAAAATATATTTTTTTACAATTTTTGTGTTGTCTGTCGGTTTGTGCCGGCTAATCTCTGAAATGGCTGGACTGATTTTGACGGGACTTTTATTAGCAGGTAGCTGATGTAATAAGGAGTAACTTAGGCTATTTTTATTTAACAAAAATAGCGTTGACTCAACACTAAGCGATAACCGACATCCACGCGGGCAACAGCTATTTTAAATAGATTTTCATTAGGTAAATTGGTCTGCCGATTTCACAGATGATATAATTATATGAGCCGCGATCAAGATGAACGAAACTGTTAATACTTATTTATGATGAAAACTTCTGCTGTTCTAGATCCAGTCGTGATAGACTACAGGCAAGACACTAATTTGTACACGTTGAAAGAAGGGTACTTCGTTATTATCGGTGAGTTGACAATTTAGGATAAGAACTCTCCCAAAATTACAGTAAGTTAGAGAAATTTAGAAATCTCTGAGAATACATTGGGGTGTATTCTCAGAGATTTCTTTTAATATATGTCACAATTTTTTAAATTTTATAATATAATTGGGTTGAAATAGTCACAAACAATGCCAAAGTTATTTATTTTAAGCCTTACTACTAATACAGAGAAAAATTACTACCACGATTAAAAGGTCTAGGAGGTCTATACTTACTAAAATAAATACCGATATCCGTATCAATACTTAATATTATAAATGTATAAGTTACTGTCTGTCTGTTTGTTACACTTGTACGCATAAACTACTGAACCGATGACATTTGGTACAGAAAGAGATTAGAACTTGGAAAAGGACATAGGTTAGGTTTGATCACGATAGCCGACATTCACACGGGCGGAGCCGCAGGTGGCAACTAGTATATTATAATTGACACGAGCACTGTTTACTGATTCACAGAACCAGGCTGGTATGAACAAGGGAAGTACGGAGTGCGTCTGGGAAATATTTTCGAAATAGTATCAAGATCCAGCGGCTACCTAGGCTTCCGTGAGACCACTCTGATACCTTACGAACCAAAGTTGATCGACAAAGTCCTGCTTACGGAATACGAGGTATTAAAAACTCTCTCTGCTTTCAGCAATTCTCAGATCATCATCACTGCGTCAGTCCCTAGAAAGCTACTTTGAAGCCAGGGGTCCGCTTTGCTACTTTTTTCTTGATTAGGATTGTTTTGAAATTTGCGGGAGCGACTGCAGCTTCGATTTGTAGAGCATTATCTCGATCGCACATCGGGCTGGCAGCTTTGTCACTTTATAAGAGTAGTTAAAACCTTTCAATTTGTAAATCTTAACACGGTAGCTTTGGTTTTAACTACTCTAGAAATGTTTCAAGCTGTGCGATAGAGAGAGCGCTCTACAAAACTGAAACAAGCCGATTTGAAAACGACTTTCATTCTTCTTCTTGATGTGCCACTGAAAAGTCACCCTATTCTACTTTTTCTACCGCTGACCATTCATGTAAAACTGATCGTTCTTTAATGTTATTTACAGATAGTATGGTTGAACGATTATAACGAAAGAATAAGAAAAGAAGTAGGCCCCGAATTGAAAGCCCGTGGACTCACTGATGTCTACTATTGGATGAGGAACAAAACCATGCCTATTGAACTGCCTTCGAAGGCCAAGAAGCTCGTAAACAGAGGGACTGCCACAGAAACACTCCGATGTGCGATTATTGTTCTCATAGGAGGTATACATGCACTACTGTAGAATGAAACTGAACTACTAGATGAGAAAGGAGCAGATGTATTGTTGTCTATCTGGTCCCTACTTGTAGACTTTGGTATGATATGAGCAATATTCGACATTAGACTAAGTTATTTCTTACTAGAATCATCATTCACCATTGAGTAGATATATTTTTTTTTTCTTCTATAGATATTTGTTTCTCAAATTATTCAATTACTTAGCTCTCTGCAGTCCACTGCTGGACATAGGCTCTCATATTCGTTTCTATGCAAAGTTTTTTTTATTTTCCGCGCGAGAAAAAATATCTTGTTTATTTTTAAGATTAAGTAGCTTTACGTATCAGATTTTTGTCATTTTTGGTTCTTCTGAATCAATAGTAGCACAATTATATTATATTATCTGTGGTAGCACTAACTCAGTTGTGAACCTAGTAGACAAACCAGTTGTAAGTACCTACACCTATGACCTAAATTTAAGTAAATGCGCTACATTTTAATTTTATTAACGTTTACCTAATAAATTAATAAGTATGTTTTATAAATAGTTGTTGTTTATAATCTAGTATATATCTTGTAGAGTGTAGATAGCAATTACAAATATCTAGGTACCTACATTTATGAAGTTGCCGCCAAAAGAAATATGCTTTATTATCTGTGCAATGCAACAGAAGGCTCTAATGACGGCTACGGGGTGTTAAGGTGAATAAAGTTGAGCAAAACTTTTATAGAACCCCAGAAGACACACTTACGTAAGTAAAAGGAAAGGTCTGTGCAGAACACAGAATATCTATAAAGGTAAACAATCTTTTGGCGACTCTTTGTAAAAACACATCTATAATATAAAAATGAATCGCTGAATGTTGCTGTGCTAAACGCAAATCTCTAGAACAGCTGCCCCTCTAAACAAGTGGCAATTCGCTAGCCGGCGTTTGGTGGAATAGAATGTCGAATGTATGGGATTTGACGTAAATGACAGTCGTTAACGCATGTCAAATTTAGCAGTGCCTGCTAGCGAATTGCCACTTGTCTAGAGGGGCTACCGATTTCACCACAGGATTTCACTTATTCCTTTTCTAGAATATTCCTTGCAGTAGGCACGAGGATGGTTCTTACGCAGAGAAAAATTTAAAAATGGTCTGAATAAACCCAAGGCTGGTCGGCTAGTATTAAATAAACAAGGCTAACTAACTGACTTAACTAGTAGTTAATTTCGGTTTTTAGTCTTCAAAATAAGTTTCTCAACAGAAAATTATTTTTTTACATAAAATACTCATGTTTTAAAAACACATAAAGATTGTTTATGTTTATATAACTACCTAATCGATTGGGAGTATAGGCAACTATTCGGTAATCTATAGGTATCTGTAGTAATATCAAAATTTTTTGAGCCTCGCAAACCGGACGTTTTCGGACATCCTGTACCTATAGGTACGTGTAATGTTCTCTATCTCACGCACAAGCTTCAACATGTTAAGTTCTTTATCTACTCAATTCACTTTTTCTTGTTAATAGTAGTTAATTTTCTTTTTCTATTTCTATTGGCGGTAATATGTAGGTACCGACCTTAACTTACTTATTTAGAAAAATGTGTCTTTGTGTCTTCAATGTTTATACTTATAGTATAGTGCCTTTATGAGTACGAATGTCATGTATCCGAGATGGTGCCTTATAATAAACAATTCAATTAATATACATGCCTTGTATGGATTTGAAAAATATATTAACAGTAGATTATGGTAATACTTATGTCAGGATCCCCTACAGGCTCATAGGTAAATGCGTAAACAAAGTTTTTTCTTATTCAAACCCTACCTTAAACTTCAGGCATTTTTTTTAGAATTGTTATCAAAATAAAACAAGGGAAATGATTATCTAAATTATCATTAGTTTATTCCATTCAAGTACCTAGGTACTTATGTCTAAACTTGTCTGCACAGAATTAGGACTTCGATTCGTTTGTATCTAACATAGTCTAGTTTTTATGTTAATGTAGGTCCTTAATTATTTATTAAGTATCTACCAAGTAATACTTACCTTTTTTTTACGTGCGGGAATTCCCCACAGATACACCGGAGGGGGACCTCCGGAGCCGGTGGGGGAGGTTATGTCGGACTCGAAGCGACTAAACCGCACGTCGTCTAGGAGTAAAAAAAAAAAAAAAAAAAAGGCCCAGTAAAATTATCAACGACATATCCCTTACCTTGTCTAATAGGTAGGTACCATGACTGGCTTCAGATTTTAATTTATTAATCTCGAATGTAATTGCTGCATTACATTCGAGATACATACTACATGCAAAGAAAGTAGTTAGGCATATAAATAAAAATTGGTCTTCAATGTGTGGTTCGTATGGTTTTCAATCTGGTTTTTCATTGTAAATTGATGAATATGTAGGTATTTTATGTGTGTACCTTTGCGTAGATATATCATGTAGATATTAGGCGTGAATTACCTTTACAGAAAAGGCAAGAAGCAGACAACCTACCCTCGTACGTAACGCATTAACGTACTTACGTTTCTATCCAATAAGATCTATATCTTCTTCTTCTTTTGGTGTAGTTAGTGGCCAACCTATGACAGAGTTCTTCAGGTCGCCCATATAGGCCTCCGTCATGACCTAACGAATGTTGACAGCCGGGACCGACTTTTTACGAACGCAAGCGCTCAGATGTATGTTGATCGTTTACCGAACAGTGAGCACACCTGGACACGAGTTATATTATATTATCGATATCGATATCGAAGGGATAGCAAATTGACAAAACGTTCATGGATGAAAAGTTCATTGGACGAAACGTTCATGGTTTAAAGATTAGGTATGTTGACCAACGGTTCATGGACCAATCGACTGTGGATGAACCGTTTCAGACTCAAGCAAAATTGCGTCGATACGTACTACCGAGTATTTTGATTCAATTATGTCTTACGCTTTATGCCTCATGTCTTTCCTGTATATTTCAGACCTTTAGCATTATACCTATTATCAAATTAATTAATTATTTGTAACGATGTCAAGCACCGAGTGCCTTATTAAAACCGTAGTGTGTAAAAATGCTTACATTATTATCTGTTAGGTAATAAATTTAATAATAATGATAATTTGTAGTTTGAGTACCTATTTAAATTATTTGAATTGTGTAAATAGGTTAAATAGTAGTTTTATGGTTACTTGTCTTATCGACAAAAAAACTAGTCTTAAAACAAGATGAGAAATCTAGATAAATCTATCACAATTGCTTAAGTTTAGATATGCTAGTTTTCCTGAAATTCTATATGTAGTCTTGGTAAAAAATCTTCATATAATCGAACCACTGTTTGGTAGATAAATCAAATGAAAAATAAAGCATTTAAAAAAAATCAAATGTTGTATGCACTCACTATAAACAGTAAATTTCAGGACACCCTGTATATCTATAAATCTTATTAATGTCGTTGATGTTATTGTTGTCGGTATTTATTTGCACTCTACTTTAAGACTACACCTTTGAAATAGTAGTTATAATCTATAAATATTTACATAAATTACCTTTATTAATAGGTACTTAGGTGTGGAATGGGAATGTATTTAGGTTTAAATATTATAGCTATCCCTAGAACTTGCAGATATCACATGTTAACTTTTCAATGTTATTTAAAGAATAAAGTATAGCCAAGATTAAAACTCATTCAGCTGAAGTAGAGAGGCGATTATGAGTATTGAATACAAAGTACATACCTTATTAGAAGAACTGTGCCTTGCATTGGACTCGAATATTGTATTGTGATCATAATGTAGTTCACTAATGAGAATAATTGTAAAACACTTTGGTGTGATGTACCTACCAACGACGCTCATATCCATATGCAGATAGTACCGACACGCACTCATCCTGACGGTGAACGCACTCCTCAGAGCGGCGATCGCGCTCACCCGCCCCTCTAGACAAGTGGTAATTCGTTGGCCGGCGTTTGATGGAATAGAATGACGAATGTATGGGATTTGACACATTTGACAGTCGTTAACGCATGTCATAAACGTCAAATCTCCTATATTCATCATTCTATTCCATCGAACGCCGGCCAACGACTTGCCACTTGCCTAGAAGGGCAGGACAGCGAACGCACTCACCCGGGTAGTGAACGCACTCACCCGGGCGGTAAACGCACTCACCCGGGCGGCGAACGCGCTCATGGAGACACCGAGCGTTGGGTGATAAAACTATCTACAAGTTCTATGGGATAGATAATATAGTTGTGCTTTACTGCCAATCGTTGCATATCATAATCGTATAATATTGTGCAATAAATAAAAGATATAATCAATTGAATAGTTTTATTCACATTGGTCCGTATTAGTTGAATCACACATACATAAGCCAGCTCTTATTACTAGATAATAATTGCACATTATTTTTGGATATCGTTACTAGATTTTAGTGTAGTATTATAGTTTAGTGATGTACCGCATACCGGGACGCATAGTATATGACGCTATAAGATAATACCGTTGCGTACTGGTATCCGATATCGCAACGGTCACATGTTTGTTTTAGAATAGGATATTGGTATCCAAATAATATGGGTACGAAATTGATAAATAACAATAAAAAGTACTTGTTCAATTTTAATACACAAAAAATATTACAGGGATCAATACACATTAGTCTGTTTTTAGGAATAACGTAAATAATGTTTGCACGAGATCTGACAAATAACATCTCAGTTCAATATTGTAGTGTCTCCAAATTTTAACATACAAACTTATTTCAATCTTAAAACATTTGAAGAGTATTTTTAATTCAATCAACAGTCTTGCATAAACCTTTTCTATAATTATATGATCCCTTTTATTCCTTTATTAATTACCCCTTTTCTATAAGTAACTATATATTAACATAGTTACTCTTTAATTGTCTGAAAGGAGTTATGTGCTATGGAATTATCAATTTGTAAAAAGCAGTATCTAAGGTTATCGGCACAAACAGTATCCCACACGTTTGTCATACGTACGATTTGTGAGAGATTCCTATAACTCGTTTTCTACCGGCTGCCCAATGGGTCACATGGTGCATGAAAAACTAGATCGAGGTACATTTCCACTGGTTTTCCTTTTAAAAATTTTCATCCTTCGCTAGGAATAGGAACAGGAATTACTTACATGCACGTAATTCCTTTTCAAAGCATTCAAAGGTCAAGGTCACAGAGGTCAAGGTCGTCGAGGTTAAGGTAACGCACCGTCCAATGCAATGACTACGGGGCCATGGAACTCCGGTGACAAGGTAGATGACCCCAATGTCAAGGTCAATGACCTCTGTAGTACATCCTTATGGCATCTCACCCTTACACTCCCACATCCCACCGGATCTCGATGATATCCCTCCCACCCCATGGTCCACCTCAGTAGTTCACCTGGGTGGACCACGGGCATTATAATGAGGCGAAGTTTTTTGGGTGAAAATTTTCTAAGTCTTTTTGTCAGTATTTTCTAAGTCTTTTCATACCGTCCCGTTACATTGACTATAACCATCTATCACTATACTTTTTTCTATACATGAAAACATTAAATGGCACCACTACCGTCACCAGGTACATTGACACGCTTAATTAAACACACTTGATAAAAACTAAAACAAATTTGCAAACAAACAATTGCATGTGCATACATTTAATTCTCAATCTTGATCTAAGAATGACTACATTATTTCGTTTCCTTTAGATATTACTAGGACATTATTTTGTTATATTTTCTTAAATTCATTTATTATATGTTTTATTCACAATATGATAAAATATAATTCAAACTTAAAATAACAATAATAATTAACCAACTTTAAAATGTTGGTATCTAAATTTTAAATACATATTTTCCACTTTTTAAGATAGGATTGCTTTCTGGAATTTAAATAGGACTACCCTCGGGGTACTATAACAAAAAGCGTCAAAAGCATTACAAAAGTCAACAACATTGAGAAAAAATTCTGTTTAAGCCATTTTTTGCCTTCAATACTTTGAAAGTCTTTTAAAAACCATTATTCAAATTCGATAATAGAATCACCTCGATTCAGATATAAAAGTCATTTTTTTATTAGACGAAGTAAATTGACAACAACTAATGTCACTTTGTGCAATAATGATACCATATTGAATGTAATAGTGATGCATTCAGTTCTCGGTCACTTATGGCGCAGCAGCGCCACCCTCAACTTTCATGATTTTCTTGAAGGAATCAAAGAAGAATTACAAGAATTGCCACTTACAACTCGGTAAACGTCAGCTTAATTCATCTAATTAAACATTCGGTATTATTTCTGATGGCAAATAGCCTATATATTATTATTATATAGTGACATCTCTATTTTTGCGATGAATGATTAGTTGCCGGCAAAAAAGTACAGTAGTAATAGTTTGGCGTCCCACCATTTCAAAATCCATCCATCCATCCATGCGCATACACCTATTTCCCTCCGGGGTAAGCAGAGACAACAACCCGCCATTTAACTCTATCCTTACATACTTTACACGCTTCTACTGTCATTAATCCCTTCATGCAACCCCCCGGTTTCGAGTACACCTACCCTTTCTCCAAAATGTTACGTATCAAAATGATGAATGATTCTAAATTTATTATTATTAACATTATGCTTCAGTCTTCAAGCTGCGTATTTATCACATACTATCGTAGAAAACGCCACACTTAAACAACCATACATCAAACAATCCATCGAACTAAACGTCCAAAACTATTGTATTTCTATAGATACGGCACACGATAGTTAAAAATTTGTAATGGTGCTGACAGTTACATAACAGAAATCCACACTTCATATTATAAATGCGAATCTGTCTGTTACGCTTTTACGCCTAAACCGCTGAGCGGTTAAGGATATAAAGTAATATTATTGCTTTAAATGACATTATCTTTCCTATGAAAAAGACAATACTTTATAAATTCAGGGGCGGGGTGCACCTGTCACCACGATATCGATACTTCCGTGCAGCGTGAATTAAACAATACTATGAGTGACAATTGTGTTACAATATCGATAATATGATATGTAATGTGAATTATATACTTAGATGCTGTTATATTAGTTACATACGTAAAGCTTGTCTGAACTAAAATGACGCGAGACACCAAATGTGGTGTAGCGCGTTGAATAAAAAATCCACAAGTCCAATCAATGGGGAGTTTTGATATTTCTTTTAAATGGTGTCTTCAAGACCCCATCAATTTTCAGCTCTATAAGAATTTATGTAAGCTCTAATCTCCATTTTGTCTGGATTAGTGTATAGATTAGCGTTAACATATTGTATAGAACAAGTATACGTAGTATACGCTTTTGTAACTGTTCGTTATCTTGATTTCTATCGATTTCGCTGACTTTGTTACTTTCATACTAACTGTTCGTCTCACCTTCAATACCCCCATAAAAAACGTTACCAAAAATAAATAGTTCTGTAACGTTATTTCAATAACGTTATAGTTACACTGTGAAGTAATTACAGTTAGAAGACCAACCTCGATTACTCTTCTCTCATTACATTCTACTCCAATCATCATAATCAAACATCAATCATAAAAATAACATTCTTTAGAAATAAATAAAACATTAAATCTGTGGTATGTCATTTTGTAATAATAAAGAAAACATCTTAGTCTTAAAACAAGCTTTCAACAAATAACGAATCGTACGAGATTTCTCTATCACAATAAATACAGTTTCCAACTAAAATAACGATATTTTTTACAACAATATACATGTCTAAGAGCTTCTGAGAAGCGCTTACGTTATTCAGTAACGTTAAGTTGTGTAGCACATCACTACACACACACTTAAGTGCACAGTTAGCAATAAAAAAACATTCCAATATTAGAACTATAGTATGAAACTACACTAATACAGTAGTAAGGCATTATCGCGCGTGCTGGACTATTACTTACCAATACATAGTTATGTGATTGAAATTATATCGAACGCAACGCAACGAAATGCCAGCTTGTATTGATTGCTAAGCATTAAAAATAAATAGTATAGTAGCAGTGGATTTTCTTTTATAAAATAGACAATAGATATAGGTAAATAAATTTTATTTATTTAAAATAAAAATCTTTTTTCATATAGTTTTAAATTCGCTTTTGTATATGACATTATTTTATAAATCTGGCTACACTGTGTAGTCTTAGACCATAGATTTATTTATAAAATTTGAAAAGGATCTTAATTTATTTCTTATAAAATCCAAAAAAAAAATATTGTCGAGGGAATAACCGTTATACTGCTCAAATATTGCAGAGTTCAGCTTCAATCCAATCGTAAGTATACTGTCGAACTCTTTACAGTTTCGAATGACACTATCTTCCATCAACCTGGATGTCAGTTTCGACATTGGCTTGCAATTTGACTTCCAGCCGATCCCAATTATATACCTAATCAATTGTTTCTTAAAATATTAATTTGTTTAGCAATTACATTTTTTTTTAAATATCAGGGGGTAAGGAGTCAGTTTAAATTAAATCAGTTTTTGGGGTTGCATGCCATCTTGGCAATAGGGGTTCAAAGGATTTTATGTTTTATCTAACAGTAGCAATGTACTATAAGTGTGTAGTTGTAGAATAATAGTATATCGCGCTGCGTCCAACATTATTTGAATCACATAAAGTACGCGTCATGAATTTGAACACAAAATGTCATTCTATGTTATAAAATGCTGAATATTTGTGCGCTTAGGGTATCTCTTTTGATATAAATATTAATTTTAGTCATAGTCGTCATACATAAATGGTAAAGTTGCGAAACTGCGTAATTGTAAATTTTACAGGAGAGAATAAAACTACTTTTTCTTATTTTTTTAAATACAGGTTTTATTAAACCGATGTCTTTTTGGCTTTTTCATTCATTTCCAAACCATAAAGAAAATTTAATAAAATACGCTATTTCAAAAATAAGAAAAATGTTTTCTGCTCTTTGTAAAATTTGTTAAAATTGCACACATTCGTTACTTTACTATTTAAGTGACGACTGATACCCGATTTTTTTTGGCATATAGGGAATAAGAATGATAGTACACTTCAGAGTGAGTGGAGAGTGAAGCCATATATAATTTCTAGGCGTCACGTATTCCTCTACTAACAGTCTAAATACATAAAAACGTTTTTGTTACAATATAATAGTACAGTCCACATCTGATCGATATTAACTGCAAAGTACTCAAATTAATCTTAATGCCTTAGTTTTCCCCCCTTTTTGCTGACTAATTGCTCTGATATTTAGTACACACCTTTCAACAAAACAGTTTGATTTTCATCTTAATACCTTGGTATTAAATTCATTTTGAGACTGTGTAGTCAAGATCGTTCTGGTTTAATAAGACAACAGATTAACAAGCAACTAATAAATGCTAACAGTGAACATTAAAGCCTGGCGGTGTGGTATAGCTTAGTTCTAGCGCGTTTACCTACTCCTAAGGTCTACTACTTCTACGGGCGCCGTCTCGTCCACACGTATGTGACGGCAAGTCTGCAAAGGAATACTCACAGTGGTAATCTCGAAGTGAATTCGCTGTAAATATCTAATCCTACCTATATTATTAAGTGAAAGCTTAATAGATTTCGCTGAAACTTCATATAGGAATATATTATTGAATGGGAATTCCCATGAGTTACGGACATAATTTTTAATAATACGTTTTATTTTAAATAAATGTAATATAATTTTAATATAAGAAAAGATTAAAAAAAAGAAAAGATACGAAACGGTAACTACAAAGAACAAAAAAGAAGAACTTACGTGGAACAGCGGAGGATCGTTCGGATGTGGATGGAAACCAGTCTGCCGGCAGTTCGTGATGAATTGCATTCCATAGTCAGGTGTTAATGAGAAGTAGCCGGTTCTGAAACAAAAACTCAATATTATAAGAACAAATTATTTATTATTTTTTTGATCGTGGGGGAGTTTATATTGGACTTGAATTGGTGAGGTGAGGTCGTCTGAGTCACATCTCTCACACCCCAGCCGACCCAAGGCCATCTCTTTCGAGCTAGCCTACGTCGAGTGAATAACAAATAATTATCTTGAAGATAGTAGAAGTATAGTGTATTAAGCGGCTCCAAAATTCTTGGGATCAAGCCAACCTCATCTGCTGATTGATGAACGAGGTTCTGGCAGAAGATTTTCTATACCAGAGCCTGAGAGTGGTGGATTGGATTGGATAGGGACTCTTGTGTCCGCACTTTGCCCCTTTTTTGGGCCATTTTGCGTGAAGAGTACTGGCTAAAGCAGCCAGCCTAGCTCCGCCGCTTGAGACTGGCATAGAAAATAATACTTACTCATTGTACTTGGGTGCGCAGACTATAGCGATCGCCTCAGGCATCATCAGCTGGTACGAACACTGTGTGTGTAGATCCACTGACGACAGGAACGCTGTTTGCGTCGGGTGCGTCTGTTACAGAATATATTATCGTTAAAAGATCTCTGAATATTTGCCAGTTAGTCTCTTCAAAATCGGGCCAGAATTTTCAGCCATATCTTGGCTTTTACGGGACTAACTGAATTGGCCCAGGTGGAAGAGGAGTCCCGCCTGGGCCGCTTAAAAAATTCCTATCTAAATAGATTTGAAATTTAGCATGTAAAATGCTTTTAAATTTTCATACAATTTTGAGTATCTAGTCAATGCCGTATAAATTACGAGTAGATACATTTAAGTATCTACTGCTATCAAATGTCATAAAATGAACATTTAGATACTTAACTATTTGTTTATATATTACGATTGCAATATTTGGAGTGTATACGTCCTACTTATCTAGATATTGCATTGATATGAAAAGTTGTACAATTCCTTTATTTGATATTTTAATGCAGATTATGATTTTAGTTAATAATAAAATCCATACTAATATTATAAATGCGAAAGTAACTCTGTCTGTCTGTCTGTCTATCTGTATGTTACGCTTTCACGCCTAAACCACTGAACCGATTTTGATGAAATTTGGTATAGGGGTAGATTAGACCTTGAGAAAGGACATAGGCTATGTTTGGTCGCGATAACCGACATCCACGCGGGCGGTGCCGCGGGCAAAAGCTAGTAATAGTTAAACTACTTTTTAACAGATTCTATCGCGATTTATTTTATATTATTAGTATTATTACTTAAGGTTAGATAAACCACAAACACTGGCTAAAGAACATAGATATATATATATACCGAGAATGATCCGCGAGGCTATTGAAATTAAAAAACATTCAAATTTTAATAGAGAAGTGTACAGTTATCATCCAGTTTACCAAACCTAGTAAACAGTAAAACACAGCAAGGCTTAACGACACAATGAGCTCATTCTGCGTAAATAGCCACACAAACAATTCATTATGATTCGGGTACTTTAAGATAACTTACACTTCAAACTATGTGACAACTACCATCTTTAGTCAACCCGCAACCACAGCTGCTGAAAAGTAGCCGAAACGACGGCCTAAATGCAAATAATACCAAAAATACCGCGATTGAATCTTTTAATAATATAAAACACATTTATTTATTTTCAAGATTTGATATTTTAAAGGCGAAGCGAATACCATCACGACAGATCTACACAACCCATAGCGATATGGAAGATATGTGGTTAGACCAAGTAGACCCCAAATCAAGTGTTCTCCGAGGCACGGACGAATATCAATTTCTTAAGAACTGCCACAAAAATGACCTGGCTAGTATTGTTTGACATCGAAATGTTCTTACAAATTTAGACGTTCAGTAAGTTTCGTTCAAAAACGGCACTTGCAATAGGTCAAGATTTCTGTGGTCTATACAGAAATGATTTTTGACTTTTGAAAAGTTGCAATAAATGAAGTAACAAAATCCAAAATACTCACATGTATCCATCCTAAGGTGATAAGATTATGTTGGTCCTGGTAATGGAATAGTTCTTCTTCATTGTTGGTACTACAGGAGTCGGCTGTGCCAGTCTGCTTAGGTACCACTACGTGTGTGATCTTCAACTGATCACGTTCCTGAAAGATATTCATTGTATTTTAATGAAAAATTTCTACTCATTTTTATATGAATGATTGAATGGCATTTTTTATATGCCCATGAAAACTTTCTATTCATTTTTTATATTTTTGTGTATTTTGGTATACATTAAAGAATATTTTACTTTATTTTTTATTAAATATCGAAAATTAGAAATCTGACAATTGGACCATTGCCGGTGCAACCAAGCTAGAACCAAATACATGAATAATAAGCTTCGCGTTTCTTCTCATCAGTTTCCTTACTTCTGATCAGATTCGATACTTCTCATCAGTTTTGTTATCAGTTACATTAATTCTAATATTTTTTCTTATGCTCAGTTTCGTTACATCTGAGCAGTTTCGTTACTTCTGATAATGAGAAGTAATATAAGATGTAACATAAGAAGTAACATAAGAAGTAATGAAATTACTTCTTATTAGTTTCGTTACTTTCTGTCCGATTCGTTACTTCACATCAGCTTCGTTACTTCTTAACAGTTTCGTTACTTCTTATCAGTTTCGTTACTTTTAATCTATTTCACTTCTTTTCTACTGTTATATTATGGACTAGAAGAAAACTTAGAAGTAATATAACGTTTATTCAGACCCTCCCTAAGACTGACCTAGTTTTGTTGACCTGCTATTTAGCAACGAGCCACTCAGAGCTAACATAAAATGGGATGAATAGGCATCAAATAAATTATTAAATTATTTGTATTAGATATCTGATTTTTTTTAAAAGAACTTATTTGAAAATTTCTGATGACCATTTTATTTCTATTCACCCAGTTTTACTCGGAATATAAATGAATCCGTATCCTTACCAATATACCAGCAAGTATGCCGCACGTCTCGACGTTCCGCGCAGTGTTATTGGCAGCAAGACGCAGGAACTTCGACAACAAGGCTGAAGGAACTAAAACCGTGCGCAGGCGCTGCTGACCGCCGTATAGGGAACCCACGCTGTCGTGTGCACTTGGGAACGGAAAATATACTAATGTAAGTATGTTTGTACAGGGTGTATCTTAGAAACCGGGCAGTAAGCGCAGATATTTTAACCGTTATAGTTGCAGCAAAATGTTCTTAGGAGACCTTCCCTAATTTTTAAGATATTTTGAACTGCGTTTACAGATTTTGGCAAAATCTTACAGTCTACAAGAAAAATGCTAAAAGTATAAAAAGGTTTTTTTGACCTTATCTATCCTATTTCATGTGGGCATGTGGAGGAACGAGGTGTGATGTTCCTCCAACACAAAGGGAGGATCCTCCGACCAGGCAAGGTGATCACGCCTGGCGGGCCGCGGCCCAACGATTGTCGTTGGGATGTTCTATATGTATTGTACCAGCGCGGGAACTTCACTTTCGCGATGCAGGATTTGTAATATCGTGGTAGTTCGGCTTGATGTCGCTAGATGGCGCTGGGTACATGTGGTATCGCCACATCACTCCCCTCCAAGACCGGAGGTTGATTGCGATGAGTCAGCTGTCTTAGCTCTCTTGAGGAGCGTGCCAGTGCCAGTCTTGAGTAGTTCCGTTTCGTCGGATCTGGACGCCGCTTATTCCATTGGTGGAACAGTCATCCTCGCTAGTCCCAGTGAGTTGGGACTACCGCTGGTCCCGAAGATGCGGGGCAAGTGCGGTGCTGCAGTGCTGCGGTCCTGCGTTGAATGCCCAGCGAGTTGGGGCTCGAAGCGTCGAGAAGAAACCTCGGCGAGCCGCTAGTGAGGCGAGGCGAATCCTCGGTGAGTTGAGGTGAGTCCTCGGCAGTGACGGGGCGAATCCTCGATAAGGCGAGGTAGTCCCCCGCGTATTGGGGCGAAATGGCTGAGTTACTACGTAGACGGGAGAGATGTCCTCTTCTCACGTGACCGTATGAACGTGTACTGTGTGCCGTAGATGCAGGCGTGGCCGAAGGGTAACCAGGCTGCAGCGATCGCTGCATGCTGTGGTAGCCTTGTAAGGGCCGAAGGTGCTGGATGGCGAAGACTTGATTACCGCTCATGCGGAAGAAGCGTATAATAGGATGTGACGATGAGAATGCTGATATATTTACTCAGCGAAGGTTACGTGATCAGATCACGTCGGGGTCACCACTGTGGAGGAACGAGGTGTGATGTTCCTCCAACACAAAGGGAGGATCCTCCGACCAGGCAAGGTGATCACGCCTGGCGGGCCGCGGCCCAACGATTGTCGTTGGGATGTTCTATATGTATTGTACCAGCGCGGGAACTTCACTTTCGCGATGCAAAATTTGTATTATCGTAGTAGTTCTGCTTGATGTCGCTAGATGGCGCTGGGTACATGTGGTATCGCCACAGGCATCAAAAACTCCTAAGGGGCCATTCCATTGAGTGCTAGGAAAGACAGAAATCGCCAAAAACGTTTCCCATAAACTTCAGCAAGAGAATCAAATTTCTATAATGGTGAAACTTTTTGCTTTGGGTAAGTTGGGAGAATTGACTAAAAAGTAATTTTTACCTACAAATTTTGAATTTGATGCGAAAATCTTTATGTCATTCATTGTGTGAGTAGAGAAAATTTGTGATAGTTATTAATTAAGAATTTCGGGTAAAATGTCTTCTAATCTTGAGAAATTTGACTTATTAGAAGCGAAACAATCGAAGACGATAATCGAAATGTGGGAGCTACATTAGTGTGGTCGGCACGAGCCATAGTGGATACGTATTGCAGTACCACCCTAATGTCATGTCATAATATATGTCAATCAAACAGTCAATTAGCTTACTGCAGTACATTGCTGGCCATAGGCCTAACCAAAGTTTAGTATCATATTATTGGTTATTAAATAAGTATATTTGCTCACGCCTGTGGTCTGGATGGCGGAATTAACGGAGGTACTGGCTCGTAGAAGTGTGGGGGCGCCCGAGGGGTCTCAGCTGCGAAGTCATCAGGATAAAGCACACCGTCCACCGGTGGTGCAGACGGCGTCACTGCCCATTGATCCTGAAAAATAATCAACTCAAATACCTGATTACATGCACTCTCTCCCCGTTCCCCCTACCTCCTTCAAATCTTCGGGGGCAAGCCAACCAGTATACCTGCTGACTGATTGATGAACAAGGTTTTGGTGCAACCTTCCCTCTGGTTGTGCAGATATCAGACGCTCTGGTGGCTTATGTTATGATACATAAAGAGTACAGGTACTTGCATTCAAATGCAAAAATTACGACAGTTATCTAATAAATCTGTTTTTGGCATCTCAACTATGCTTTTGTATACTTAAATGAAAGATTCTTTTATCTGGTCCTTTCATCCAGAATGTAAAGAAATACCCAGGGCCATCGAAGGCCCCCTTGCATTTGGGACTACGGTGTTGCCAGCTTCCCCTTAAATATAGGAGAGGCTCGAGTGCCATGATCTGCTTTTGCTAGGGTGACAGGCGGTCTCACCTGTCACCACCAGGTCCGAATGTACGTGTGTGTGTAAGTGTTGCTGCAGGCAAAAAATAGTACTCGGTAATTATACATACAGCATGTAATAAGTGTGGTCCAGTTGTGTTGCCATCGTTACCCTTATTCTCATCGGCTTGGAGGAGTTGTGCCAATTTCGCATCATCCCTTTCTTGCTTTCTTCTCTCTGCTTCAGCCTTCTTTCGTTTCTCCTATGAATAAGAAATGCCTATTAAATATCTTCACGAGCAACTCGAGATTAGGACTGTAAAGGAGGAAATCTCAAAGATAAGAGAATGATATGAACAGACTCAAAAGCCATCCTAATGCACTGGCAAAAAAGCTACTAACACCTAGCTACAACAAGCGCATGAAGAGAAAAGATGTAGTCTCTTGTTCTAAATAGGGAGTTGATGTTCTCGCTGGAGGACACGCTCTGAAAAGTGAAGCCTTTCACCACATTTGCTAAAAGCCAAAGGCTGATCGCAGATTTAAATTGAAACACAAAAAAAAAATTGTCTATACGACATTGTTTTGGTAAAAAAAAAAAAAAAATATCAGGTCGATTTAAAAAGCAGGAATAAAGTAGTGTATTATCATCTCTGAGCCATTTCATTGGCTGAATTTCAGAACAGTAATGACAGTAAATTGAGGATTGTGAAGTGTATCAGGATAGAAGCAGATAGCCCAATGGCCAGCTATTGTCTCAACGTGACCCAAAAGAAAAAATTATGTGACAATAAACATATGTATGTATTACCTCATTCTCTTTATAAACAACATGTTCTTTAGCATATTGATCTAACAACTTCTGTTTGAGTTTTTCCGCTTTAGGCATCACTTCCTTCAGCTTCGCCTGGTTAACCGCTTTCACTTGAGCGGGTACAGTGGCATACTCGGGATGTTTGCGAATCTTCTCTAAGAACAATGTCATAAACTTCATGTACAATATGTAAGCATTCTCTAGACTCCCTTCGGCCAGGTATACATTTGCCATTCGGACCATTTCTAACCCCGACCTGTAGTATCTGAAATAAAATAATTAAAGTTTTATCTATACTGATATTAAAAACATTGAAGTCACTCTTTGCGCCTGCCTATTACCATTATTGTTATTTCATTAAACTGATTGAGTTCAAATTTGCTAGCTAGCAATAGATAGTTTTTTTTTGTAATAATAACAAGTTAACAGAGTCAGAAAATAGAGACCTACCGTACAGTATTCAAAAATGAATATCAACTTCAGAATTTGGTCAAAACTCACCCAATAAAAATTATTGTTACAATCAACATTTCATCACAGAATATACAAGGCTGCATTCTTATATATCTAATTGAAATTGAGTTACGAACTACATCTGTACTGAAAGATTTCATATTATGAGTTATGAATAACATATTATGAGGTGACATATAACTTTTTAATATGTAACCATTGTCAAAGACTCAATATACTTATTGGAAATACAATAACCACAGATTATAGACGTTAAGATAGATAAGACAAGAAAAAAAACATTATCTATGTTGAAGATAATAGAGATAAACTATATTGGGGTAAACAAAAGGTTTTCTTCACCACTTTGATAATTAACAATAAAGATAATAAGGACTTTCATACTGGCAGGGTTTCGGACATTAGCTAGCATAATATCAACAGTTAAATTATAATCTATAATGACACAAACTATCATATAAACTTAACAATTCTAAAATTTTGTGACTTATGATTTTTTTTTAGTCATTTAGTGTTATGTGCAAGAACATGTATGAAAGCCCTATGAAAGTTAGTATCACAAGATGTGTACCAGGATCACAGTTAGTGCAGAGATATGGTCCCCTACCATTCTAATGGAAATGAAATGAGACTGTATTTATAAATATACATTGTGTCGTGCATTTAAAGGATAGCCTAGCCATGTGGGTTCCTGGCATAGTAGAATTTGGGTCACCCCTTCTCTTCCCATGTGGTGTCGTACAACTAGACTAAGGGATAGGGATGATTAACTTCAACATCAGACAGGTATGTACAGCCAAGACTCAGCCTCAGATGCATGGCTTGAGTCAACAATAGTGCCCGGAATACGGCAATAGGCTCACCCCTATTACGTGGGACTGAATACAGATTGGTGAAATGTAGGTGTTATTTCACCTCTGCCTAACCCTCCGGGGATAAAGGGGTGATTATATGTATGTATGTATGTATTTAAAAGATCAGCCTAAAAAAAGTAGTGCTTTATTGTAAGAGCATGTATGAAAGCCCAATGAAAGTTGGTATGAAAAGGTGTGTACCAGGATCACAGTTAGTGCAGAGATATGGACCCCTCCTATTCTAATTGAAATGAGGTGAGACTGTATTTAAAAATATACATTGTGTAGTGCATTTAGAAGTTAAGCCTAAAAAATAATAAATTTGATTTTTGCTATAAAGATTGAACTGTGTTGATTATGGAAATAATGTAAACATAATTTATGTTATTATAATGTTTATTTCTATCTGAACTATCCCTACAGGCAATATCACACCAGTATAATATCCACACTAATATTATAAATGTGAAAGTAACTCTGTCTGTCTATATGCGCTTTCATGTCTAAACCATTGAACTGAATTTGATGAAATTTGGTATAGGGGTAAATTAGAACTTGAGAAAGGACAAAGGCTATGTTTGGCCGCGATAACTGACATCCACGCAGGCGGAGCCGCGGGCAAAAGCTAGTAATAAAATAACTGAGACAAGTTGCTACCTACATTCTATAGAATTACACTTGCATATCAGAATATTGAGGTTCATTCTGTACTGATTATCGGGAATTTCCTATCCTAGCATGATATCTAAGTACCAGACTAGTTCATCTTCTAAGAAAATTAGGCTTAGTTATTGATGTTGTCTTTAGTAAACTAAGAGATAAATAGCCAAAAGAAAATTATATAAATTCACAGTTGACCCAGGGTGAAAATTACTGTAGTAAAAGTAAAATTACTGCATTTAGTTTAGGAGAAAAGTGAAAAAAATAGCATTGAGGTATGAGTCACCAGCGTTCGTGACTAGGTGATATTCATCGTGAGATTTGATAGAAATTCATGTATCTACTTACCTTCTGGGAGGCACATTCGCATCTACATCCACCATAGCTCCATAATTCGCCAGTTGTTTAACTCTAGCTGTAGGCTCCAGTGAGGCCAAGTCAATCGTTGGTTTCGTCCGTTTTTCATCCGTCTGCATTTTGTTAGTACAAGCAATATTCTACACCAAATATAAAATATTACAATTTGTTATATAAAATACGCTTTTGCACGAAAAGTGAATACTCATAAAATATTAAGATTTCTGATTAAATTAATTTAAGTTTACAAAACAACCATCCTCACAATAATACTGTCTTGTCAATATTGTCAAAGTCAAAGGTGTCAAGACTGCCAAGTGTCTTTTTTTTAATTTCTTTTGTTCCTTTCGGAACAGGCTAAGGTGCTATGATCATGCTACCTAGTCACCAATTTATTAAGTTTTAATGATTATAATAAAATACTTGAAACGATGTTAATGACCATAAATAAGATTATTGCTGTCTCATTAAAGTTGTGGAGACTTTATTACAAATTTCTAGAGAGATTTGGAACCAACACCACCGCCAACACGAAAACCTACGCTACTTGTTCGCGTTGCCTAAGAGACTACGTCTAAAAATCCCCCATTTTATACTTGAAAACTCGAATTTACATAAATTCTGAAGCAATCTTTTTCGCGTTAGCGTCAAAAACCTGTCAAGTGTGAAAACAATAAAGACATTGGGAATTAACGCGATCATGGTTTAAGTACTTACATACCTTTGATTGCAAACCGATAGGTACGGATCTGAAGTTGCCAAAATTAACATTTTTTAAATGTTATTAATTATGCTTTGAACGCTTGGGAGTTGTAGTCTTCTAAGCTATTTCTGTTGAGCAGAGTAGAGGCGCTAGGGCGAGTCTTGAGCACATCAAGGAATGCTTACAGATTTAGGTCGTTGTGCTTTGAATAAAATACAAAACAATTCCACCATATACGCAGCTTTATTTCTGCACAATAAAGGCACAGCAATGATGTCGTCTAGCGACAGACTAATTTGGATTACTTTAATAATTATTACAAGATTAACAAACGTCTGTTTTAGTAACAAGTACATGGATGTGAAAAACCAAAAAGGAGATTGGAGTAAAAAAATCTTCTATAATTTAATCATAGACAAGACAATATTCCTTATAGTAAAAATTCACTATGATTTCATGTAAAGGGTATACACATGACCTATCTCGATCTTCAACAATTTCTTTAACTTTCCTCCAGTGTTTTTATCACAACCTTATCAAACTACATACAAGTCATATCGGAATATATGGATAAGATTTGGAGGAAGATCACAGGATTGGGAGGTCAGGTGGTGGAGCTCGCTCTCACTTATCGGTGCGCACAGAGAGGTATGATAGGAACCTAGATCCGTGCTTTCTCAAACTGTGGATTGATTTCTCTGCTGAAGTTTTTCAATGGAAGTATTAGTATAGTAGGTAAATCCCCTAGGAACAGATTCTTTAGGCTGGTCGCACACGCTCAGTTTCCCGATTAGGAATTCAGATTCGGAAAGCTGAATGCGACGCGAGTGTGGCCACTTTTCCATATTCTCCGTGGTAATGTGGAACGAACCTACCAGTAGGTAAATAATGTTCATATACCTAATGTATAAATTTTATACCAATGATATAATTTTGATTTGCCATTGAACCAAGATATATTTAATCCGAAAGATCGGCCAAATAAAAAATCAATTTTGAAGTTTTATTCATTTTCATGGCATTAGTTTCGTTTTTACGTTGATGATGACTAAATAAAGGTATAATTATAAATAATATACCTACCTATACATATCTATTCCATACTAATATTTTACATTTAAAAGTATGTGTCGGTGTTTGTTTGTCCGTCTTTCACGCCTAAACCACTGAACCGATTTTGATGAAATTTGGTAAAGGGGTAGATTAGACCTTGACCTATGTTTGGTCGCAATAACCGATATCCACGCGAGTGGAAGTGCGGGCAAAAGTTAGTTATTTAAATACAAGCAAGATAAGTCGCCCTTCGCCTTTGCCACGGTATGACATGCCCACGTCCGTACCCGCTTCCCATGAGGGCCCTGATTCTGCTAATTGGTTTTTCATGTCAACACGAAAGATACTGCAACAAATGCAATTTAACTTTAGACTTTACCATTATACTGTTAAAGTCTAAAATACTGTGAAAGTCGAAGATGGCAATCTTGTAGAGTGGACAAAAAGTGTAATTCCCACCTTTTCCTTTAATATTGGACCTTAAACCTGGAAAATAAAGTCGAAAATTTAATAAAAATTTATGCAGTGTAATCGGTATGACAGTGGTTTTGTTATGTCAAAATTAGCGAAATCGGGGGCCAGGCCGTATTTCGTGTGCTGGTCTGCCAATCAAAGTGGTATAAAAATGCTATGTAAGCCAAAGCAAAAGAAAGAGATGGAATAGGCGGACCCCAGCTCAGG
The DNA here is from genome assembly GCA_949126895.1 of Eilema caniola. Taxonomy (NCBI): domain Eukaryota; kingdom Metazoa; phylum Arthropoda; class Insecta; order Lepidoptera; family Erebidae; genus Eilema; species Eilema caniola. Next base: position 7,763,165 of record OX421471.1, on the reverse strand, counting down.
GGTGAAACACTTAGGTTAGAAGAAGAATTAAGGTTCAGCGTAAAAAAAACAAAATCTAAGCAAAAGTAACTAAGTTTGGTTAGTTAGCTTCGATACCGTTGTGTTGAGCTTGAAATTTGCTAAATTCTACCTTTAAAAAGTATCAATCAATGAACCAATCAATTAGCGTATTGCTGTCCTCTGCTGGACAAGGCCGAGACTGGATACGGAAAAAATTATAACAACTGTTAAATCAATGAAAAATACATTTATTACAAAAAACACAATAAACAGTTTTCGCAACAATAAGTACAGCAATATACTAATGGGGCACAACAAATTGCGGTAAGCCAAAATGCGCATAGCCGCATCATCGTCATTTGAAAACGATAATATTTTAAAAATGCCGGGTAAAGATTAGGCCATTTTTGATATATCCAATAACAAGGGAATTTTTTCAAAGTTCGAATGTACATATTACCACAAGTAACCTGAGGAAATACTTTCCTTTCCATACAAGCTATTTCGTTACAGTATTTCTTTACGCGACATCTTCCTACTGCCAATTGCCTTTTGCGCTTGTCTTTTCGTTCCTTTCTCTTTTTCTCATTCACTTTCTTTTTCTTCTCTTTGAGTTTCAATTTTTCTTGCTTTCTTTTTCGTTTTGCTCTCTTTTTAAGGTTCTTTTCTCTAATTTTTTGTTGCCACTTTATTTTTTTATGTCTTGCCTTTTGCTGTTCAAGTTGTTTATTGAATTCACAAGACATTCTTTGCTTTTTCATTTTCTTCGCCTTTTTTTTCATGATTTCCGCACACATACATCGGTGTATTTGTTTCTTGCACTGCATACAATGAATAGCTTTGGGTAGCGGTTCATTACCATATATTGGTTCCAGTTCCATTTTCTCAAGAGGACATGGCTCTGTTTTAATGATACATGGTGTTGATGTTTTTAATTTTTTAATAGAACCGGGGGATTGTGAAACTAATTCTTCGCTAGTGCAGCTGGAATTTGGTGATAGACCTTTGTCGATTGCATACAAGGGAATAGATTCCATGGATGGTTCTTTTAAAGAATGCGGCAATGATGTATCGCATTTTTCTGGTGCTTCATCTAATATTTTCGCTCGAAAGTGCGTAGGCGCCAGCTGTAACAATTGTCGAAGTGGTTTTGTCTAATATGCTATATCCTACTAATAAAAATAAATGCAAAAAATGTTGATTCTCTTTCTCTATTTTGCTTGAGGAAACTAAGCACTATTTCATGTTCAAATTTTCAATGTAAAATTATTATGTAAAAAAGTGTCGCAATTTAAAACATACCTAAACATAATAAAAGTATTGTAAATTAAAATTAAAGTAGTAGGTAATAAGTAATAAAACAATTATAAATATAGACGTATTAGCGGAGTGGAGGGTCTCGAAATATAATATCATTCATATTTTTCAAATATCACCAGATATATATATAGTAATGTGGCAAATCACTCTTTATTTTATCATTATAATCAATCTTAGTCCAGTGTTTAAGCTACTTAGTTATAAATAGATAGATACACGGCCGTATCAGGTATGACTTGGCAGTAAAAGACAAGCAAACAAACTGGGCATTAGACTACAGGTAAGCATTTAATATTTAAAATTATGTGTCAAGTATGAAAATAAGTAGGATAGTAAGTGACAAAGTAAAAAATAATTTAATAAACGTAATACAAAATCAAAATACAGAGCATGAATAGATCCAAGTCACATGCGCTTGAGGAAGTATCTGGTGTTTCATTAAATAGGAATATTGCATATCTCATGGAGCTTATATAATTTATAATCATGTAATGTTACCCAGTAAAATTTCAGCTCCTATTAAGTAAAAAAATCAATGTAATAAGCCCAAATTCTCAAAGATATCATTGACGTTTTCTATATCAAAAAGAACACAGGAAATTTAGTTGTCTTTAGTTTCATGAAAGACCACAATGACGTAAATACCTGGAATTATATTTATTATGAGGAACCAAGAAAAAAAAAGTTAATCATTGGTGGATGAAAATTTATTTTAGTAATTAGTTGCAGTTAGTTGTTAAGTGACGCCCTACTGTATATATAGTATGCTACTCGACAATTCATTAGCTAGTTTATTTCATTGTCACGATGCTCTACATGCTGTGTCACTGTTCTGCCACCTTTAGCCTTGTAGTGCATTCGTTGTTTTCCAATAGGCATCTGCTATAAGCATTTTTGTCTTCATTTGTTTTATTTTGTAGATACATTATCACTCATTATGTCATGTTATGCATCATTCCCATTTGTGATATGTTTCTGTTCAATGATTGCAGGTCTTTGTTGGAGTACATATTCCTAAAATTCATTTCCTTTTGCTCAGACATCATCAACAATATCATTAAAATCAATATTTTCTTTATTCTTAGTCTACTCCTATATAAGCAACACAAGTTCTTATATTTATATTGTTATCCATTACCAATATTTATAACGTATATACGCCGTTCAGGCAGAATTCCATAATGTGCAAGAAATATTTACCATCAACACCAGCATGTTATTGACTCAAGGGAATAATATATGCACAAATATATTGGACAACACAAGCAGAATAACCAAATTTTTAAAATATGCTTAATAAATGTATGTAAGGTCAAGATGTTGCCGTAAATAGAAGGGGAGAGCTTATATATCCATAAACAAGGTCTATGTCTCCTGGTATGGATGGCCAGATGATTACAAGTGACATTTAGAGGCCAAGCTGCTGCTTCTTGTCGCTGGATCGTCTCTATCAAATCCGCAAAACATGACGCGAGCCATTCATTACCGAGCTTCAGCATTTGCACTGCTTTAGTATTCTTCTTTCGTTTGCGTTTCGATCTATTTTTACTCTTTTTCTTACTTTTTAGTAACGCTTTATTCTTTTTCTCCTTCTTTTTGGTACGCTCTTTTTTCTTATTTTTGGTTAAACTTGTACCTTTCTGTTTTTTATATTTTAACGTACTCCTTTTATTAACGTCGTTCTTTGTTCTCTTCTTCTCAATTTTTTTTGATACACTCGTATCCTTTTTCTCTTTACTCTTTACCAATCTGTTCTTATGTTCCTTCAAGTTTGATGAGGATGTTTTCTTTACTTTTTTGTTTGGTGAGTATGTTCTCATGTTCTCTTTTATTTTTCTTTTCTCTTCTTTTATTTCAGATGAGCTTCCTCTCTTTTCTTGCATTACCCTTATTTTCTTCTCATCTTTTCTCTTCGAATGTTCATCTTTAAATATATTTGTTCTGTTCTTCTTTCTTGACAAGCGTATATTCGTTTCTTCTTCATCATCCTTAAGTACGTTATCTGGAGGGATATGTTTGTCTTTCATTAATTTGCCCTTATTTCTTACTTCATCACAGCTTAAGCAGGAACATAGTAAGTATAGTGGCGGACTCTGTGGGCGATTTTTATTCTTCTTTCCTTTTGGCGCTGGGATAGGTAGTCCATTACAGTAAATAGGTAAATAGTTTACCGAGCTCTTTGCATAATATGTTGCGCAATCGTGTAGTCTCTGAGAGTTTGGAAGTGGACAATTTGATTGTGCCCGGGATTCTTTTAGCGAGGCGCTGTGCCATTTCGGAGTGCAACTAGTTATACTATAGTCTAGTAGTGGCTTTTGGAAGCACTTTAGTGGATATTCTGGCGCTTTCTGTAACCATATTGGGGCAGAGTCTTCTGGTTTCTGTGCGTCGGTTTGTGGATAGCCTTGTACTTTTTGACAGCTGATGGGTGAATAACCTGGTGGTGTTATCAAGTTTTCATGTATATGTGGTAGCATAGATGGATAATGTAATGTTTTATACCACAAGTCAAGGGTATAATTAGGTGGTTTGTGGTAGCCCTTTTTCGTTGAGCCTTGTGGTGGTAGGTCTTGTCCTTTTGATGGGCGTTTTGATGATGTAGTTTGTAAGCGGTTTTGTGCATCACTTTTAGATCTCTGGGAGGAACTAGTTTTCTTGCCCGTGGCTATTGTTTCAAAATGCTTTTTCAATTGGTTTACCTGAAGCTGATGCGATATATGATAAATGTTTGTTTGTTCCCCTGATAAATGTTCAATTTCAACGTTTGTTTTTAGAGATTCCTTTTTCAATCCCGATTTCTGTAAAATTTGATTTAGAAGACGTATTATGTGTTGCAAATAAGAAATTTTACATATGATACAATTATCGTTATCTTCATAGTAATATTGACTACCGAGTTCTTTTTCTTTAGGTAAGCAAGAGTTATCACCGAGTATTATTTGGCTATGAGCGTCATGAAGTTTTTGAAAGTTTTCACAAACGGAAGTATTTTCTCTTAAAAGTTGCTTCATGCACCGAAGTCGCTTTTCTAGGTCATGTTTTAATAACTGATATTTGGTTAGCGTCGGTTGATTATTATTAGTATCAGGTTCAAAATGTTCAGGCTTTTTATCGTATTTGGTTCGTGTTTTTTTGAATAAGGTGCATGATGATTGAAGTGCCTTAGTTATTTTACTTACTTTACTTTTTAGGTTTTGAGATAGCTCTAAATTGGGTACATTTACTGGTTGATGACACTTTGACTTTTTACTATTTTGACATTCATCAGATTTTTTCGATTTATATATTGATGATTTGAGGGACTCAGGCGGATACAGAGAAGAAGACGTATATTTACGATGTGAAGAAGACGAAGGGTGCTTCAACAAACAATCACATGAAATAGAAAATTTCGTTGATAATTTATCACAAGAAAACATAGATTCCGCAATAGACTGGATTGGGGTTGATTTTCGGAAGAATTTATATTTCAGACTATTGACTATTGGACAGAAAAATTGAAAATTCATTCTTACAATTGAGGTTTTATTGCTTGGAATGGTTGTTATTTTATCAGTTACAGGCAAGAGCGTTTTATCTGAAGAAGTAGTCTTTATAGACGATAATGATGACAATTGATAACGTTTTTCTAAATAATCTCGTTTATTAGATGTTTGTAAGCTCTGATAATTGATTTCTGCTGTTTTCTTATCAGCAGTAAGTTCAGGTGATGCTTTTGACTTTTGATGAATATTTTCTCTTATAGGTCTCCTATGCCTGGGCAGCATCAACTTTAGTGAAGGATCATACTGACACATAAACGTTTTCTGCAAATTTCGATTCGGGTGTTTTTGACACCTTTCTAAACTATACTTAGATGGTAGTTTTCTATATCGGGGACATGATGGATTTCGCGAGAAATGGCATTTAGACACCAGAGTACTGTACGTTTTACGTTGCGTTGAATTTGATTGATTGTGCCTACATGAGTTTGATAGTTTTACTTTTTTCATTAAACCCTCCGAAAATCGTTCATATTGAAGTGATTTTGGTGATTGATCATAAGAAAAATCTTTGTCTGATTGGTAATTGAGTAACATAGGCTTTCTTAGTTTATCTGGACAAGCACAGTGCGATTCGTTATGTGATGTGCAATTATATCTTTTACTTGATTTCTCTGTTGGACTCATTTTTTCCTCCCAAATGGGTGTGATTATTTTATCCAAGAACATATTAGCATGTCGAGCACATTTTGAACGTTTCTTGTTTTGCAATCGAGAAGATTTCGTTACTATTCTTTTAGTATTATAATTGGGTAGGTTGTTGTATTTTGCTTCTTGAAACGATGGAGAATTTATTTGAAATGCGATTTCAGAAGAAGACTTTAATGCAGATGATTTTATTGGGCTCGCTTTAGATACACGAGTAACACAAGAAGACGGGGTTATTTTCATAGACTTACAAATACAAGTGAGATTTGTAGCTGTTACAGGTAATGAACAATTATGCACTTTGTTAGTTTTATAAGAAATTTTATTTGATATTGAGCTTTGTTCTTTTGTCTCACTAATGCATGCACAATTATTTCGAAGTGGCGGGGACTTGTCTAATTTGACTGTAACAATATCTTTATGTGCACGTATTCGTATGGGCGAACAACCCTTATTTTGTTGTCTAGTCTCAAAACAGGTATTTTTTTCTTTAATTTCTGTGGTCAACTTATTTATCTGATTAAACCCTAAATCTTGTTTTTGTAATTTTGATGGGCTTTCTGTTGGTTCCGTGACCAAAGAATTATGTTTACGACGTGGCAATTTGTTTACCTTCTTGTCAGTTATTCTATCGAAATTTCGTGTTTCTTTTTCTTTTGTTTTTGCATTGATGGCTCTAGGTGACGTCGTTTGTACTTGATCATTTGGATAATTATCTTTTTGGACTACCTTTGACTTAACCTTTAATTTATTATCGGTCCCTTTATCGACCGTTATTACCAGCTTCTTATGTGGACCATCTATTCCTTTACCATTATTTGTACTATGACGTTCTAACGTTTTTTTCAATATATCAGTATTCGATTGTTGAGTTTTGAATGAATTTCGTTCGTGTGCTGTGTCTGAATGTGGATTTGGTAAGTTTTGTTTTAGTACGCTATGAAGTTTATTAATTAGAAGAGTTATATGAGAATAAGATGATTTCTTACATTTGTTGCATGTAATACAAACCTTTTGCTTTTCTTTGCTGTATAATTCCCTAGTGTAATGATTATTTTGTTCGGTTGGATAAAAGTACCCATAACTACCTGGGTCACCAAATACGACCCCCCCATATAACGGAAACCCTATATAATTGGGCACTTTGTACAAATTGAACTTGTTTCTTTTAACTGAATTTTGGCGGTGTTTACAAAAATGTGATGCATCTGATTTGTACGCATGTCCAAGTTTCGTATGAAATTGTTTTTTTGTAATATTTACCTTTTGTACAGGTGAGCAAGAGCATGAATCTGCCTTTGATTTCACGCAAGCACAATCCGATTTTTGTTTTAGGCAATCACAGGAATCCGCCTTTGGTTTCGAGCAAATACAAGTAGCCGCCTTCGTTTTCGACCATGAACAAGAATCGGCATCGAAAGTGAAGACCTCTTTCGAGCAATCACAAGAATCCGTCTTGTGTTTCGAACATACGCAAAAATCCGCCTTTTTTTTCGAACATACGCAAGAGTCCGCTTTTTGTTTCGAACATGAGCAAGAATCCGCCTTTTGTTTTATACAAGAGCTAGAAGCCAATTTTGGTTTCGTACAACAAGGTTTGCCTTTTTTCTTAACTTTTTTGTGACAGTGTAGACAAGTGTTAAAGACGTGTACAGTTTCAGGCATATCTGAAAATGAAACCTTAGGTAACTGCTTAGGCTTCAACAAACCATCTTTTGTTGCAGTAGCCAAGCGTAAGTCTGATGAATAATCACAACGCATATTTTGGATGACTTGCGGTTTTACAGCCCATCCTTTGCCCTTTTCGAAACATAGATTAAACCTGTTTTTTTGACTTGGGTGCATTGAGGATGAAGCGCCAGCACATGATGGTGTTCTACGTCCAAAAAGTTTAACCACCGATATCATATCATTAAAGGACGCAGCTTTACGTGCACACCAACTCGTAAATGTGGATAAAACATTCGTTTGTCGATGGTTTTTTATGTTGTATAATTTATATTTACGTGAACATGCAGATATGGAATTCTTATTTCTGAAATTCATGAATACGTTTGCAGGTCGTTTAATTTGGGCCGGATCCTCTCGTTGGGCTACAGATCTCACTGAGAATTGACTTACACCATGCTTTGGAACTTCTGCTCCTCTGTGTTCAGCACATTTAACCATACTCACTGAAGTGTTTATAGGGTATATACATTTATGCGTTGAGCTTTTTATTCTCTGGCATTTATTTCTTGAAAATTTATTTTTTATGTATTTAATTAACCTATTCCCAGAGTCTTGTCGTTGGGATTTAGATACTGATAATTGACTTTTATGTTTTGGAATTTGGGCTTCTCTGAATTCAGTACATTTGACCATACTCACTGAAGTATCTATAGGATGTCTTACCCGGTGATTTGCATTTACTGAACAGTTCTGGTTATTGTTGCATGGTAAATTCGAATTAGTTGTCATTTCTGTTAATATTTGTGGCCCTGTTAATAAACTTGAAACCTTTTGAGGACACATTATTACCCGTCCTAAAAAAAATGCCAGCAAACATGGAGACCACACAACAACAAGTAATCCGAGGAACATGTACTGTATACACTGTGTCGACAATGTTTGTTTTCCTTGACCTGCGTGACAGTCTGTAACATTATTTATAAAACTTTGAAAAAATGTCTTACGTTCTTCTTTTATAATGTCATCAATCCTTTCTTTTCTAATTGTTTTAAAGTTGCTTTGCATTTGAGGTTTCTCAACTGTTTTACAGCAGTTTCTCGCCATTCGAGAAGTACTCTTTTTTGCATGACAATATTTACATTTCTCGTGATGTGACTTTCGGGTAGCTAACTGACCTCTACTACAACTAACGGCAGCATCACAACAATATAGTATTTTAGGTACCAATGAGGAAGACGACACGGCAATAGATTCATCTTGGCTAAATCTGATTGGCTGTTTGTATCTAGGATAAGTTTTCCTTTTAGAGCTAAACTTATTTCCAAGATTAGTTTTGCTTTTAGGAGTATGTACATTCTTTGGAACTATATTATAATAGTCCGAGGTTTGCCCTGTAGATTCAGACAAGTTTAAAACTTTGACAGGATAATGTTTGCAAATACATGGTTTGGCATTTATAGTTTTCTTTGGTAGCTTAATTTGAGGTTTCGGCTTTTTTACTTTTTTATTTCTTTTTAAACCACCACGATACTGATCCAAGTTTATAAAATTATGTGACAATCGGTAGCATGAAGTGATAGAACGATTATTTCTTAGGAAACCGAAGGTATTATCAGGTAATATGAACTTCAGTTTTTCCTCCGTCTTCTCATTGTTTCCTAGTTTACTAATATTTGTAGTGTTAGGTGATATATTACTAAACAAAACTGTGGTATCATATCCCTTTTTAAATCTATTTTTACTTCCTCTCACATCACCTCCTTTAAGCTGCAAGTTCAAAATAGAGTCTTTGTTAAAAAACCTAAATCGACTTTTTTTATTGGCTTTATTATTTCTAATAGGCGTGTTCAGATCTTCAAAACTTAAAGTTTTCTTACGAGTGCGGTGCTTCGGTTTAGCTGAAATAAAAAGAAGTGTTCAATAGATAAAAATGGTTTCTACTAATGTAAACTAGGTACCGATGAAAAAATCTTCATGGGTTTATCATCTATCAGGGTCATTTTAGGTGAATCTAGTTCCTGTGCAATGCCTGAAATGTGGCGTTGGGATTAGTAGATTGCGTTTTTTAAGGGGATAGCCTTGATTCCCGTGTGATTCACATAAGTTATTATCTTTTAATCGACGGAGGTTCGAGAGCAATGACGCACATTGGGAGAGGTCTATGTCTAGCAGTGGACTGCAACAGTTAAACTGATAGATTTATCTTCTAGTGATCTACACACTCAAGTGATCGAGAAGTTAAAAAAAAAATCTTACTTGGTGATACCGCTCTGAAGACTTCACTGCTAGACCGACGGTGTCGAGAATTATATCTTCTAGATGAAGCATTACAATTTTTCTCATTATCATATGGGTCACTCACGTCTTGACAAGCTGATGCTATATTTGCATTGATCTTGTTCATATTCATATTCTTACGAACTAGAAATAAAACTTAAGTTACAACCAAACACACCATAACGCAGCCTAGATGTTCAGTGGGCTGCCCTAGGTTTGAGATTATGAGTACGTACCATACCAAACTACCGAAGGTATTGAATTCTGGATTCTAATAAAATACTGTATCTTGCCAGTAATGCCAGCATCAATTCAACATCTGTAGTTTAAATAGATCTATTTATACTATAACACTTGCAGGGTTAGATATTTTTTTGGTAACTTGGTCGAGCGCACGGACCAGGCTAATTACCTAAGTTCTGTACTTCACGTGACTAGTGACATTGACTCTCATTGCCGCCGCATAGGCCAAGTGACTGGCATCACATGCAATCTGCAAGTCAGGTTGAAGGGGCAGGTCTACTCGTATAAGACGATCATTAGGCCTGTCCTTTTACAGGGATGTGAGACGTGGCCGCCGTTGGAGCGACAGAAACAGGAGCTGCGTGTCACGGAGATGAAAATGTTGCGATGGATGGCCGGAGTCACGCGTAAAGTTCGCGTGAGGTACTCTCGTATCCGCGGCAACCTTCATGTTCGTGAAATCGCAGAGAAAATGCAAGAGAGTCGCCTTCGCTGGTGTGGATACGTTTTGCAGCAACAGCCTGGCACGTGGGTAGCAAATGCCTGGTATTGGCACCCCACCGGGTCCTGGTAGAAGGGGGGGTAGGCCCAAGAAGTCCTGGCTTGACGTCGTGAAGGGTGCCATGCGTACAAATGGTCTCACTACCATGGACGCCCAAGATCGTGCGAAGTAGAGGAGGATCAGCCGCAGGGCGGACCCTGAGCTCTGAGGGCTTCTTGGCTTCGAATACAAACAGGATAACGTCTAAATGTAGATGATGATGAGTCGTATGGGCGGATTTCCGATAAGACCGACATTAGAACCGCAGATATTAGAGGATATTGTTGATATTTTTATATTCTACTAGCTTTTGCCCGCGGCTCCTTTCGCGTGGATGTTGGTTAATGCTATAATATCGGTTATTGCTATAATATCGGTTATCGTTATAAATGTAGCCTATGCGTTATTCTGATGTATATAAGCTATAATGAGCCTGAAATTGGCAGCCGAATTGTAGCAGCCAAACACATATTCGCATTCCCAACTAATTCATGCCTAAATACTTTCTAAATATCCAGTGGAAGGTCTCCCATGAATTATAGAATTTTCCACCGATGCATACCATCAGGAAAATAGATGATATACCTATTTTCTGGTTTTGTCAGTTTTCACGAGAATACCTAAGCTGTGGTCTATGCTCCCTAGTTAATCGGGCTTGAATGTGTTCTAGGCATCTACTAGAAGGTCTCCCATCGATTATAGAACTTTTCACCGTTGCATACCATCAGGAAAATAGATAATGTACAAATTTTCTGGATTTGTCAAAGTTTTCACGAGAATACCTAAGCTGTGGTCTATGCTCCCTAGTTAATCCGGCTTGAATGTGTTCTTGGCATCTAATAGAAGGTCTCCCATCGATTTTTTACGTGCGGGAAATCCCCTCGGATACCCACCCCTCCGGAGCCGGAGGGGGAGGTTATGTCGGACTCGAACCGACTAAACCGCACGCCGTCTCTGGGTCGTAGTGCTAGGCCGAAGGTGAGGTTGTCATGCGACATATCCCTCGCACCCCGGCTGACCCAGGGCCATCCCTCTCGGTCTGGCCCTCCTCGGGAAGGGGGGGACCACGCGGTCCCCGACTCAACCCCGGTGTGGGGAGGCGCGCATCGTCCTACGATGCGCGCCGCCGCCGTGGCCTGCTTCTGCTAGGATGACGAGCGGCTCCACCCGTCACCCTCAGGCCCGCGCTCATGGGGGGCGGAGGTCAGTTTGCGCCCTCCGACGCCCGAGCCGCCTTCGGGCGCGTGCAGCGATGTCAGCGAGCCTCTCTCGCTCATCGCGCCGCGCCCGCTCTGCTGTCTCCTTCGCGAGCATGACCTGCTCGCAGAAGGAGGCGCTGGCCGCCCACGCATCCGCGCAGCGGACCATCGCCGCGAGCAGGGTGGAGAGCGTGAGCACTCTCACCCCCAGGGCCGCCACAAGCTCCCGCCTCGGCGTCTCAAACGCCGGGCACTCGGTGAGCGTGTGCAGCCCCGAGTCCACGCTCGCGTCGCAGTGATGGCACTCGGGCGTTGGCTCAATACCCATCAGATGCAGATACCGCCCGAAGCTACCGTGCCCGGTGATAATCTGCGTCTGACGGTACTAGAGGCTACCGTGTTGCCTCTCTAGCCACTCCCCCATGATGGGCCTTACCGCCGCAATGACGGCGTGCCCTGCGCGTGGTTGCTCAAGTCGTCGCTCCCACTCGGCCACCATGACCTGGTGGAGCCGGGATTTCTCGGCCCGAATATCCTCGGGCTCGGGATCGAATCCCCGCTCCCGCGCCTCCTTTCGGAACTTATATAGTGCCGAAAGGGCCCTCGCTTCCAGGATCCACGGTGGCGATCCGGCCAGGAGACTCGCCGCTTCGAAGGATATCGTGCGGTATCCCCTGATGGCCCTGGAGGCCATCGTGCTCTGCGCCGTACGGAGCAGAGGCAGGAATCTGGCCTCCAGGGTGTCCGCCCACACGGGGCACCCGTATAGGGCCATGGGCCGCACGACACCCGCGTAGAGTCTCCTGCAGGAGGACTCTGGGCCCTTCAAGTTGGGCAACAACCGGCCCAAGGCATTCGCCGTGAGCACCAACTTGGGGCGCAGACTTCGGAAATGCTGTCCGAAGTCCCATCGACCATCAAGCACGAGCCCCAGGTATTTCAACCGGGGCTTGATGTCGATGGGAGTACCTCCCACTGTTAGGCTGGCTCCCGGGCCTGGCCTGCGCCGAGGGCCATGAAAGAACATGGCCTCGGACTTGTGCAGAGCCACCTCGAGACCCAGCCGCCGGATCCTGTCGACGACCTGAGCAACCGCGGTCGTGGCCCTCAGGGTCGCTTCGCAGTGAGTAGCCCCGCCCACCGTCACTAGCGTGTCATCCGCGTAACACGTGACGGTGGCCCCGTACGCGAAGTCACCGCGAAGCACCCAGTCGTAACCGATGTTCCACAGGAGCGGCCCCAGGACCGACCCCTGTGGAACACCGCACGACATCTCACGCCTACCGACTCCCGTCGAACTTGGGTAGATGACGGCTCTCTCCGTTAGGTACGCCCCGACTATGCGGCGGAGGTAGAGAGGCACGTCGTGGTACACGAGTGCCTCCCTGATGCAACTCCAGGGCAAGGTGTTGAAGGCGTTGGAGATGTCCAAGGACACCGCCAACATCACCTCGCCCCGGGCAACCGCATCCCCCGCCAGAGTCCTCACGCGCATGATGGCATCCACAGTGGAACGCCACCGGCGGAACCCAAACTGGGTGTTCGCCAGGTCCGGCCCCACTCTAGAGAGATGCTCGACGAGGCGCTTGGCAATAACTCTTTCAAAGAGTTTGCCCACCTCGTCGAGCAGCACTATGGGCCGGTACCCGGACGGCTCGTCCGCCGGGCGTCCCTGCTTGCGGATGAGGACCAGTTTCCCCGTCCTCCACATCTTCGGAAACTGGCCCCGCTCCAAACATGCGCTGAGGAACCCTCTCAGTCGGGGTTCGAGGCCGTCCTCCCCTAGAGCTAGGACCCACGCGCGGCCCGGAATGCCGTCGGGTCCAGGGGCGGTGCTTTTCTTGGCCCTCAGCCTTCGCACCGCCAGCTCTAGTTCTACCCAAGTGACCTCGGGCACGTCGTCGTCAATCACCGCACCGGGCGCCGTAGGCGACCGAGGCGGCGGAGCCATCTGCGGCGGAACATGTTCCGCTCGCGCCGGGAACAGGGATTCCACCACTCCTCCGAGCAGAGCCGGTTCGAGCACCTGGGTCAGCGGAGGGGCCCGGGGGCGCAGCTTTTCTCTTACCATAAGGTAAGGCCGCCCCCATGGGTCCCGCTCCAGCGTCTCCAGGAGCTCCCGGTAACAAGCGGCCTTTGACCGCTTGATCTCCGCTCGGAGGGCATTCCGGGCCTCCCTGTATCCCTCATGAAGCTCCGCCAATCGGGGCTCCGAGTCTGCGGGACGAGTACGCCTCCTACGGAATCGGGCCCACCGGCGATGCGTGATCACGCAGGCCATACGCAGCCTCGCGATCTCCGCATTCCACCAGTAGACCCGACGCCTCGGATTATAGGCTGGAGCCCTAGGCATACTCGCATCGCAGACCCGTGTCATGGCCTCCCGGAACCACGCCGCTTCATCGTCGACATCGACAGGCCTGTCCGGCGCAATGGCCCAGGCCTGTACGATGGCGGCCTCCAGGAGGTCCTCCCGATTCAATCGCCCCAACACCCAGCGCGGCTCGCGTTGGGCCGAAATGACTGGCGCATCGCTCGGGGGAGGGGAGACATCAAACCGAACGTATCGGTGATCCGACAGTGCACCGATGCATACCATCAGGAAAATAGATAATGTACAAATTTTCTGGATTTGTCAAAGTTTTCACGAGAATACCTAAGCTGTGGTCTATGCTCCCTAGTTAATCGGGCTTGAATGTGTTTTTGGCATCTAATAGAAGGTCTCCCATCGATTATAGAATTTTCCACCGATGCATACCATCAGGAAAATAGATAATGTACAAATTTTCTGGATTTGTCAAAGTTTTCACGAGAATACCTAAGCTGTGGTCTATGCTCCCTAGTTAATCGGGTTTGAATGTGTTCTAGGCATATAATAGAAGGTCTCCCATCGATTATAGAATTTTCCACCGATGCATACCATCAGGAAAATAGATAATGTACAAATTTTCTGGATTTGTCAAAGTTTTCACGAGAATACCTAAGCTGTGGTCTATGCTCCCTAGTTAATCGGGCTTAAATGTGTTCTAGGCATCTAATAGAAGGTCTCCCATCGATTATAGAATTTTCAGGATTTTTCAAAGTTTTCGCGAGAGTATCCGAGCTGTATGCTATGCTCCCAACTAAATCGGATTCAAATGTGTTCTAGGCATCTATTAGAAGCTCTTCCATCGATAATAGAATATTCCACCGATGCGTGACATCAGAAAATTAGAAAATGTACAATTTTTTGGGATTTTTCAGTTTTCTTGAGAATACTTAAGCTGTGGTCTATGCTCCCTAGTTAATCGGGCTTGAATGTGTTCTAGGCATCTAATAGAAGGTCTCCCATCGATTATAGAATTTTCCACCGATGCGTACCATCAGGAAAATAGATAATGTACAAATTTTCTGGATTTGTCAAAGTTTTCACGAGAATACCTAAGCTGTAGTCTATGCTCCCTAGTTAATCGGGCTTGAATGTGTTTTTGGCATCTAATAGAAGGTCTCCCATCGATTATAGAATTTTCCACCGATGCATACCATCAGGAAAATAGATAATGTACAAATTTTCTGGATTTGTCAAAGTTTTCACGAGAATACCTAAGCTGTGATCTATGCTCCCTAGTTAATCGGGCTTGAATGTGTTCTAGGCATCTACTAGAAGGTCTCCCATCGATTATAGAATTTTCCACCGATGCATACCATCAGGCAAATAGATAATGTACAAATTTTCTGGATTTGTCAGTTTTCACGAGAATATCTAAGCTGTAGTCTATGCTCCCTACTAATTTATGCCTAAATCTTTTCTAGACATCCAGTGGAAGGTCTCCCATGAATTATAGAATTCTCCACCGATGCATACCATCAGAAAAATGGAAAATGTACAAATTTTCATGGAGAGCGTGAGCACTCTCTCCCCCAGGGCCGCCACAAGCTCCCACCCCGGCGTCTCAAACGCCGGGCACTCGGTGAGCGTATGCAGCCCCGCTCGCGTCACAGTGATGGCACTCGTGCGTTTTGATGCATCCTATTTATGAATACGCAAGTCTTACTCATGTTTTATAACTGAGTGACTAGATGTATTGCTAGTATCGGTGCTTGTGTCGGATCGTGTGTTTGGGTACTTTGCTTACTTAGGTATTCTCGTGAAAACTTTGACAAATCCAGAAAATTTGTACATTATCTATTTCATATGAAAAGAAAAAAGAATACTAATAATATAATATAATATTAAACTTTCGTTTGAAACCTGAATCATAACGTTATACTCGTATTACTTATTTAATACATACAAGATCTTGTAGTCCTATACCTAAATTATTCTACTTACTCTAATTTTTTGTTATTTTTTTCTTTCTTTCGAAACTTAATTACACTGAGCGAATGATTATGAAGACTTGAGACTTATGAGGCATAACTCAAGGAGATAAAACCAGGCAAAGGACAACCCTGGTGGACGAAAGCACTGAGAAAACAAAGGAAAAAAACACGAAAGGCACTCAGAAACGCTCTACACAAAAACGATGATGAGAGCTGGCGTGCGTACAGAGCACAGAGAAATATATACAAGAATGAATGTAGAAGGGAGAACAGAACAACTTGGAAGGCGTTCTGCTTAGGGGTTGAAAAACAACCCGAAGCAGCGCGACTAGTGAAAACATTCTCCAAAGTGAATACATGCAAACTGGGCAGTATAAAGAGAGGAGAAGAGCTACTAACAAACCCAAAGGATATCCTTAAGGTAATGTTGGAAACACACGTCTCCGAATGCGAAGAATACAAAGAGACCGACACGCCAATGGACCCAACACCCATCGAGTGCCCGGATTCAAAGGCAATCATCAGGGGATTCCCTCAGGGAGGATGTCTCTCGCCCCTACTGTGGTGTCTACTAATAGACGAATTAGTAAATAAAATAAACAGGATGCATATATACACCCAGGTGTACTCGGATGACGGGGTGCTCCTGATCACAGGCAAAGTCCTCAGCGTCATGTGCAATATCATGAACAGAGGCCTGAAAGAGACACTGGAATGGTGCAGGAGTAAAGGTCTTAACCTCAACCCTGACAAAACCAAAATAGTCCTATTCACCAAGAAAAGAAAGATATGCAGAACTGCACCAGTGCACCTAGAAAACCAAATCCTAGAAACAATGAAAGAGGTTAGATAACACTGGACAACAAACTCGCCTTCAAGACCCATATAAGTAACACCGAGAACCTGGGGAATGAAACCAGCGATAGTGCTCTGGATTTATAAAACAATAATCCTACCCAGAATCTTACATGGTGCTTTAGTATGGTGGCACAAAGCCACAATAAAGGACAACAAATCGGAACTAGAGAAAGTCCAAAGACTAGCAACTATAATGACTACAGGCGCGATGAGGACAACACCCACAGCCGCGCTCGAAATCATATTGGGACTTAACCCCTTGGACATAGAAATAAAGAAGAAAGCAATTGAACAATGGTTCAAACTTAGAAGCACTGGCCAGTGGATCGGAACCCTTACGGACAAAGGCCACGCCAGCATTAGTAAGGGCTACGAGGAGAAAATGTCGATGATCCTCTGCAACAACGATTTGATAAGAAAGGAGAGAATCTTCGACAAAAAATACAGAATACACATAGGCTCAAGAGACGACTGGAAGGCAGACATTGGTGGCACTGTATGCTACACGGACGGCTCCAGGAAAGAATCCACGAGACTCCGGATCCGGAATACACATAAAGTGCGAAGATGGATCGGAGCTAAACAGTGTCATACCTCTAGGAAAATTCGCCAGCGTCTTCCAAACGGAAGTATACGCCATTAAAAGATGCGCCGAGATGGTCAACCACCTGAATAACACAGGAAGAGTGACAATCTACAGCGACAGCCAGGCGGCGCTTAAGGCTCCTAAGCAAAGTAGAGACTACATCAGCAATCGTGAAGGAATGCAAGGAGTCCCTAGAGAATCTGGCTAACAAAGCTGATCTGACCATCGCGTGGGTTCCCGGACACATGGGAATCACAGGCAATGAGAAGGCAGACGGACTAGCTAGAGAAGGAGCAGAAGAAAACTTGGTGGGGCCCGAACCCGGGCTGCCAATATCGCACAAGATCACCAAGGGCACCAATCAGCTGCAGCATCATAATCATACCTGAATCATAATTTTATGCTATGTATATAATACAAGACCTTACTTATTTTTTTCTTTTAGTTTTTTGGTTTTCACCAGAAAAATCGAGATTTTTCAATCATCTGGCATTCTTATTCTCCATAAGTCAAAAATCTGTGCTCAATATTCTCTCGTCGATTTGTAATTTTTGGGTGGTGTCCTTTCTATCATAATTTTATTCATCCGTTTACTTTTTGATTTTTTATCGTCAGCATACTCGAAAATGTTTTTTAGTATTTCTGTTCTCTTTGTGCATTTTGGGTACTTGTCACATGACGTTTCAACAAGCATTCATGTCGTCTTGCGTAAAAGTCAATGGTTGTGATTGGCATATAATGTACATCCACAAACATACATGTACTCCACAATTATATCCGTCTTCTTGTTTCGGAATGTCTTTAGGACAATATATCCTCCACTCACCTAATGATATGTTTGAGTGATCGTTAGAACATGCTTCAATTAAATCAATAATTTTGTCAACACAATGATACTTCATTTGTTGGTGGAGAGAGTCGAAGTACACGATAGCGTTCTTATAAAAATCAACAACTACCAGTGTCCAGTGACTTCGATCCTCTTCGTGTAAAGGAAGTATCCAGCATTTATAATCTGCTACATTCTGCTTTTGAAGCCATGTTTTAAAACCATTACTTAATTTATTACCCAATAAACAACTTGTAAAAATGGTATCGAAAAACATAACTTTAGCGCCACGAGCTATTGCAGAATCTACCATAATACCCCCAAAGCTGTTTATTATATTGTCACATAGCCAAGCCCCTTCTGCAAGTGACTGTAAGTCAGAACAATCAATGTTATATCCTCGTGCTGTTGTTTTGATATTTGGGAACCCTGCGGGATAATCGTGTTCTCGAGAAATAATTGATATTTCAGTAACATTAATAGTTGTCTTTTCATCAAGAAGCGATTTTTCATCTTTTGTTTCATTCAAAAAATGAGAACAATCATTTGTTATTGATGAAACTGATTGTTTATCTACATCCATACTTTCTGGAATATCAACTCCTGTACTTCCAGTAGCGATTACTGGAGTATGTTCGGTAAGTTTTTTCGATATCGTAAAATAACGATTACCGCTCTGTGAATATTTTTTTTGAGGTTTCCAGGATTCTTCAGCCGTTTCGTCATCTCTGTCTTGAGCTTTTGTTTTAAAGTTATTCTTCCTTCTTTCAGTAATTAAATCATAATTCCTCTCTCGAAGTCGACCTTCCAGTAGCTCTTCTTGGCCCAAAACAAATCTGGGGAGTACCATTTTAAATTGTAAATCATACAAATAATGTTTCACACTTTTATGCCAATTTTCGATAGACGCATTTGAATCCCTCGTTACACCCATACTAATTATTTGTTCTGCTGACCAAAGAGGCGCAAAAGGTATCCATGTGTCAAAAACGTACTCAGCGAATATTCGGTTGCGTACTAGCTCACTTTTTTCAGAAATATTTACTTTCTTTTCAAACTTCTTACTTGTGTTTTGAGAAGCATTTTGAAATTTATCACCTTTTCGGGAAGTTTGTAATTTTACTTTTTCGAGGTCTTCTGAACTATAACTTTGTTCTAACTTGCAGATTCGTTTGGTAGCTTCAGCATAATAAAAAGACGAATATATTTTTGCAGTATCTGCCCATTTTTCTTCATCAGACGTATTTAAGTTTGAACAATCATCAGACTCGTCGACAGGTTCCTCATTTTCGTCCGGACTCATAGGATCAAATTCTGACAAATAATCTAAACAATCATAAACAACAATCTGCCGAGTGCCCGAGTGCGAGTGCTCGCGAAAACTTTGAAAAATCCTGAAAATTCTATAATCGATGGGAGACCTTCTATTAGATGCCTAGAACACATTCAAACCCGATTAACTAGGGAGCATAGACCACAGCTTAGGTATTCTCATGAAAACTTTGACAAATCCAGAAAATTTGTACATTATCTATTTTCCTGATGGTATGCATCGGTGAAAAATTCTATAATCGATGGGAGACCTTCTATTAGATGCCTAGAACACATTCAAACCCGATTAACTAGGGAGCATAGACCACAGCTTAGGTATTCTCGTGAAAACTTTGACAAATCCAGAAAATTTGTACATTATCTATTTTCCTGATGGTATGCATCGGTGAAAAGTTCTATAATCGATGGGAGACCTTCTAGTAGATGCCTAGAACACATTCAAGCCCGATTAACTAGGGAGCATAGACCACAGCTTAAGTATTCTCGTGAAAACTAAAAAATCCCAAAAATTTGTACATTTTCTAATTTTCTGATGTCACGCATCGGTGGAATATTCTATTATCGATGGAAGAGCTTCTAATAGATGCCTAGAACACATTTGAATCCGATTTAGTTGGGAGCATAGCATACAGCTCGGATACTCTCGCGAAAACTTTGAAAAATCCTGAAAATTCTATAATCGATGGGAGACCTTCTATTAGATGCCTAGAACACATTCAAACCCGATTAACTAGGGAGCATAGACCACAGCTTAGGTATTCTCATGAAAACTTTGACAAATCCAGAAAATTTGTACTATATCTATTTTCCTGATGGTAGGCATCGAAGAAAAGTTCTATAATCAATAGGAGACCTTCTATTAGATGCCTAGAACACATTCAAACCCGATTAACTAGGGAGCATAGACCACAGCTTAGGTATTCTCGTGAAAACTTTGACAAATCCAGAAAATTTGTACATTATCTATTTTCCTGATGGTATGCATCGGTGAAAAGTTCTATAATCGATGGGAGACCTTCTAGTAGATGCCTAGAACACATTCAAGCCCGATTAACTAGGGAGCATAGACCACAGCTTAAGTATTCTCGTGAAAACTAAAAAATCCCAAAAATTTGTACATTTTCTAATTTTCTGATGTCACGCATCGGTGGAATATTCTATTATCGATGGAAGAGCTTCTAATAGATGCCTAGAACACATTTGAATCCGATTTAGTTGGGAGCATAGCATACAGCTCGGATACTCTCGCGAAAACTTTGAAAAATCCTGAAAATTCTATAATCGATGGGAGACCTTCTATTAGATGCCTAGAACACATTCAAACCCGATTAACTAGGGAGCATAGACCACAGCTTAGGTATTCTCGTGAAAACTTTGACAAATCCAGAAAATTTGTACATTATCTATTTTCCTGATGGTATGCATCGGTGAAAAGTTCTATAATCGATGGGAGACCTTCTAGTAGATGCCTAGAACACATTCAAGCCCTATTAACTAGGGAGCATAGACTACAGCTTAGGTATTCTCGTGAAAACTTTGACAAATCCAGAAAATTTGTACATTATCTATATTCCTGATGGTATGCATCGGTGAAAAGTTCTATAATCATTAGGAGACCTTCTAGTAGATGCCTAGAACACATTCAAGCCCAATTTACTAGGGAGCATAGACTACAGCTTAGGTATTCTCGTGAAAACTTCGACAAATTCAGAAAATTTGTACATTATCTATATTCCTGATGGTATGCATCGGTGGAAAATTCTATAATCGATGGGAGACCTTCTAGTAGATGCCTAGAACACATTCAAGCCCGATTAACTAGGGAGCATAGACCACAGCTTAGGTATTCTCGTGAAAACTTTGACAAATCCAGAAAATTGTACATCTTCTATTTTCCTGATGCCACGCATCGGTGGAAAATTCTATAATTGATGGAAGACCTTCTAGTAGATGCCTAGAACACATTCAAGCCCGATTAACTAGGGAGCATAGACCACAGCTTAGGTATTCTCGTGAAAACTTTGACAAATCCAGTAAATTTGTACATTATCTAAGTATTTGCCTGATGGTATGCATCGGTGGAAAATTCTATAATTCATGGGAGACCTTCCACTGGATGTTTAGAAAGTATTTAGGCATGAATTAGTTGGGAATGCGAAAATGTGTTTGGCTGCTACAATTCGGCTGCCAATTTCAGGCTCATATATTATTGTTAAGTTTCATTAAAATCCATTCAGTCGTTTTTACCTCAAAGAGTAACAAACATCCATCCATTAATTGTTATAAAATTTCGCATTTATAATATCTATTGGTTGGATGTTTCTGCCTACCCTATTGGGAAAGAGGTACTTAGGTAGGTACTGAAACAATTTCAACAAAAGTTAGCCAGAAAGTAAATACATAATCGTTTCTGACTCAATGATAAGTTGAAAATGGGTGTTCCATCCCAATGATTTCTATTCTAAAATATTGATAGCATAATATAAGGTTGTCCTCACCTGGTGATGGGTTTCTGAATATTTCACTTCTAGATCGACGAAATATTACATTACACCTATTTGATGAAGCTTTATAGTTGCTGTCATTGATATTTTCGACAACTTCGTCTCCATGATCGAAGGTCCACGACGCTTTCTTGCTGTCGATCTTGTTATTACTGGCTTTATTGCTTTTGATCTTGTTACTACTCAATTTCTTGATGTTAATGTTGTTATTACTGTTTTTCTTGTTGCACTCACCTACAGCTTGATTTTTAAGTGCATCATTGCTTCCCGTTTTACAGAGGGACGTTTTAAAATCAAGAAGTCGTAATCCATGTAAATTCATGCTCAAAAGCACTTTATAATTAATAAATTAATTGTAAACGATAAAAAGTTATTCATATCATATAAAAACATAAATATAATCTTAAAAATAGATAAAATTATAAAATTACATGCACTATCAAAATCGACAATTATAAATCATTTTAGAGTAGGTACGTCAAGTGTACGTCAATTAGGTACCAAGAATAATTATCTTGAAAACAAAGAAGGTATTACCCAAATATAATGGATTAATACTGTCATAATATTGCTGCATGTTGATAAGCCTTACAACATCAGTGTTTTGTTCCATATCACAAGTAAAGCTTAATATCTTGTGAAATGGACTAAAACTATTAGACGAATGTAAAAAATATACATTATAATACCTACTCTTGTCAACAAATATAGGTATAAGTATACTTCGAGCGGGAATTGTATCTCTGTAGTAGGTACCACTACGTCACATGTGCGTGGAGTGAGTCAGACTTTCGTATACACTACCATCTCCTATTTTAATCCCAAAAGGGGGTTGAGTTCTAAGAATACATTAATAGTACACCTTAACGACATCTATACAGCATACCTACCTTTTAAATTTCAAGTCCCTTACTTCAAAAACATAGAGCTTTCATACCAATTGTCAACCCCCCTTTTTACTCCTTTAGGGGTGGAATTTCATAAAATATGTTCTTATAACGGATTATGTTAATTGTTCTTATGTTTGTAGCGGATGGCAACACCCTATGAGGAACCTACTTGCCAAATTTCAAGTTTGTAGGTATTATAGTTTTTGTGATTTCATGATTAATCAGTTAGTAGTATTTCGCTTTTATCTATATGTCGCCGCCAACTAGCTCAATCAGCCGTTTAATTAATTGGCTAGGCTGTTAACTAAACGGCGCTATTCAATGAACGGCATGAATAATATTCACCAGTAACGTTTATTACAACATTTAATAACCTGGCTGGCTAATGCTTAGATCAATCGTAAGATGAGGCACTACCCCGAAATAAAATAGAAAATTACATACATACATACATATGCTTACACCTGTAAATCCCTGAATTGGTAGGCACATGTGTAATCTCAGAAAATTAGTGGCAGCTTTATTAAGAAAGTTACGAAATCCGACTTGGATAGGTTTGGTTAGAAGGTCCAATTTTGCCGCATTAGCAATCGTGGTAATTTTTTTATAACGATACATAAACGTAATCGATCCAAGCTATTTTCCTAGCCGTTTAATAAAATGGCTGAACACCATTCAGGACGCAAATTGAACGGCGCCGTTCAGTAAAAAGCCTAGGCGGTTAATTGAACGGCTGATTACATATATAATATTAAAAATGAGTAGATAAAGAAGCTAGACTTACTGATGAATTTTATTAATTTACAATTGTATTATAATTTTTAGTCGGGGCGTATGAGATGAGCACAATATGTAACACAGAAAACACACATAAAACAGGGCAAGTAAATTATACAAGTAATAGTGAGTATTAAACAGCGACATATATCTGCCATAAGTGCACCGCAAGTAGGTTCGGGTGGCGGACAAGGATTCTTATAAGCATCATAATCATCATAATCATAATAATCACTAGTATCACGAATGTCATAGTCATTGGCCCATTCATCATCCTGGTCCCAATGTCTACCTCCCCCATATCCTCTTGGTTTCCTACAATCCGTCCCACAACGTCTAGGTTTGGTGTTCATTCTAGAGCTTGACACTCTATCAAGAAAGCAGTAATATACTTCTTTCATCTTCTGTTGACCACCTAACTTTAACACTTGTACTTTTAACTTGTTCAAGTTTTTGCCTTGACGCTTTCTGCTAGGAAGTTTTTCTTTTTTGTGGGACTTCACCTGGTGTAATAGTTTAGTAATGTGATTATGTAATCTTTCTAAAACTGTGATTGCTCTCGTTTTACTAAAAAGTGATTCTTCCTCTGGCCTTGTTTCAATTACTAGTTCTTCTTGTTTTGATTCTGGTTCGCCTTCTGCTGTATTTATTATTTCTTGCTGTTCTACCATATCATTGTGGTTATGATCCATGTTGAAGTTCTGGTATCTTACATAAACATTGATGTTTTCACGTCTGTTGCATGTTTGAAAGTGCTATTGAAGGTGTTTGGAAGTGCTATTGTAAACACATTGCATGCCCTCACTGTGCACGAGATATGTACAGTTTTGCTTCAGGTTATCTTTTTTAGGTACCCATAATTATTTGGCTTCATATTGTTACTTTTACTATCACTGCAACACATTTTCTCACATTCTTTCACTTATTGAGTGAAAGAATGTGAGAAAGGATCAAATAATAATATTATTGCAGTAAATGTCAGCCGAAATCGATGACTTGATGGACATGTTTGTGGTAATCACGGAATAGGAAAAAACAGTTTTTCTGTTGGTTGGTGGTAATACGTTAACCAAAGAGTTTATTTATTATTATTCATATTCTACTGAAGAATTTATGAAAATAATATAATAAAAAATAACCGATCAGTCAGACAGAGTTCCTAATCGGCCCTTTAGTCTTATTAGCCTGTGACTTCGTAATGGTATACGGGGTTTCGAGATCCGCTTTAAAAAAAAAGACGAAACACTTAATTCAATACTTTTACTTTTGAGAAAAAAAAAAATGGTATCGATTTTTAGGCAACCGCGCGGAAAGAAGGCTAGAAACCAAGAAACAGACTGAAGAGTCCCTATGTCGCTTGAGAGATCCAGTGACTGATAAATGTATGTCAGCAAGAAGTACTGCAGGACAGCACTATCACTGTCATAGTATGGATATAACAGTACGCGTGGAGTGAGTAAAACTTTTACTATGCATACTATCATCCTCTATTTTAAGCCCATAAGGGGGTTTCTAAGGATAAATTATGTGGCCACCATTATATACACGTGATCACATTATAATGTACTAACGTTGGAAACGCGCGCTTCAACTAACTACTATTTTAGTAATATCTGAACAATAAAAGATCAAAAAGACGATACTGGCAACATGTCATGTTGCGACTGCCATGCCGCGGCGAAGGGACTTATTTCGTGGCGCGTACTCTAGTGAACCTATACAGTGATTGAAAGTTACTATAGATAAACTTCTGTAAACTATATACGGACCTATAGATATTTAGCTATACAGGGTGGAATTATTCCTGGAGAGAAAGTACTCTAAAATACTGGAGATAGGGAATTACACTCAAAGGAAACATATCCTTATTTTTAAAAACAAACAAAACTGCATTCATTTATTTACTAAAATCTTCCTAAGCCTTCTCTTCCATAGATTTCCTTTTATTTAATTAACTAAGTTAGTTAGAGAGATTTGACTCTATCGATTGATGCAATAAAAATACAGGTATTATTTTTTCCAGATTTTAGTCGGTTTGATTACCGGGTATAGCAAGCAATTAGCTATCACGGCGATAGCTAATTAGTTAGTTTAGCACTTTCCCTACGTATTAAAATCAAAGAAGTAATTATTCTATTGCAGTATTTTTGCTATCAATCACTCTCTTTCTTCTGCATATAAGTGAAATGCTGTCTTTCATTAGTATCCATAACTATGCAGATGAGAGCACTCTATACACGTCCAATATTTCGGACACAAGCGCTGACAGACACTGAGGCAAGTCGGCAGAAACTTGTCATTGACTCTATTGGTACTAGTCAGGACGACTTGTATTGCCCAATGGGGATCAAATAGTATTTCAATGCCAAAAAACCCAACTACATTGAGACCGCCAGTACACGTCAAAATAGCGCCACGCAAACTCGGAATGCTGCACAAGGTGAAGCAGTTTTTCACACCGAAGCATTGCAGCGGTGTTTTTTGTATAAAGGTGCCCACTCACTAACAGTCCGCCTGCAGTCCGCCTGCAGTTCCTGATCTGTCCGGCGGCCTGCAGTCCTAAGCCGATAGCGCCCACACACTAAAGCGATTTTGGCCTGCCGGCAATTCCCTGTTGTCAGTTTTGCGACCACACACTAGCAGTTGTGAGTCGTCAGTTTTACGTCGTACGATCGCCTGCCGGTAATGGTATGATATCAGTTACATAGAGACTACGAAACAGTGCAAGCGATTTTCGACCTTATTGACATTTTCTTAATTACATGTTTTTTCGCATAAATAAATGCTGCTGATCACGTATATAAGAAAAGAAACTAGATTTGTTGTGATGTCAATAAGGTTGAAAATAGCTTGCACTACGTTATTCTTATATAAGTACGTGCTAATCATTGTGAGAAATAGGTGTTAGCTATTTTGAATCTTATGGACTATGTGCATAAGAAATATAGACGATTATGTTCAAAAAATGAATAAAATTTTATAAAAAAAATTGTGATGTAGGTACATGTCATCATAATATTATTAGTTATTACTTCAGACAAAAGAATAAAATTAATTCACTGTTTTATTCTAAGTTTATTACGTAAAAAAGCTGACACGAAACGTCGATCGACAGGCCGCCGGCCGACGTGTGCTCGTTCGCCCTGACGGCCTAGGACTGTCCGGGTTAGAACTGTCCGGAATCGTTCGGCGGCCACACACTATCGGATCGTAGTAGTCGTCAGTCCAAAATCGTTAACGAAACTGTTAGTGTGTGGGTTATTGCGATTAACTGACAGATTTATATCGTCCGGTAAACTGTTAGTGAGTGGGCGCCTTAAGACACAAATTCGCTCCTACCTGGATATACTGCTGTCATCTCTGGGATGGTTCCGTACAATACCTATTAGACGCTCTCGACAGATTGCAGCGTCTTCGATTGCGATATCGTTGGTGGTCTTGAGGTTACTAATACTTTGAAACCTCTGCAGTTGCGCGGAGACGTTGCCTCTTTGACCGTATTCTACTACGCCTACCACGGCGAATGTTCTGAGGAGCTATTTCAACTGAGCCCACCCTCTTCTTACCTATCCCGAACAACTCGTGCTGACCTTGCCCTCTAGCGTGGTGCAGTCAATTGACGGAACAAATATTTAAAGAAATATAAACGTAACTAGCTGTTGCCCGCGGCTCCGCCCGTGTGAATGTCGGTTATCGCTTAGTGTTGATCCAACGCTATTGAGCATTAAATTCGCCTCTCTACTCAACTTTGTCCTCGACTATGTACTCACCTCTGTTCTCGACTTTCTACTCGCCTCTATATTCGACTCTCTACTCGACTTTCTACTCGCCTATATACTTGAATTTATACTCGACTCTCTACTGACTTCTCTGTTCCCCTCTCTACTCGACTTTGTACTCTTCTCTATACTCGCCTTTCCATTGGCCTCTCTACTTGCCCATCCATTCGATTCTCTTTTCGCCTCTCTACTTACTCTTCCCACTCGCCTATCTACTCGCACATCTACTCAACTCTCTATTCGATCTCTACTCGCCGCTACATTCATCTTTCCACTCGCCTCCCTATTCGTCTCTCTACTCAAGCCCTTACTGCATTCTATTTGATTCTATACTCGCCTCTCCACTGGCTCTCTAGTCGCATATCTACTCGCCTCTGCAGTCGACTCTACTCGACTTTCGATCTTTACACGCCTCAATCTCTACTCGCCTCTCCACTCGCTTCTATATTTGGTTCGCTACTCGACTTTGTCCGTTCCGAAGCTCTAATTCTCCTTTGTACCAAATTTCATGAGGACATCTTAAAAGAAATTCTTACTATTTATGCCATATTCACCCCCCTTTTGGAGCCATTGAAAAATGAGAAACTTTAATCCCATAGCCCTATTCCCTTCCCCCCTCCCCTTCTATCCCTTTTTTCGCGATAAGGGGTAGCCTATGACCATTTCCAAGCTCTAATCTATCTCTATACCAATTTCATCAAGACATCTTCAAAATTGTCAAACTTATGTTGAAGGGGTGGAATAGGGTTAGGGTATGTACCCTAGCCCTATTCCAGCCCTTCAACTCCCTTTTTCGCAATAAAAGATAGTCCATTTTCGAGCTCTAATCCATCCCTGTACCAAATTTCATCAGGATATCTTCAAAAATGACAAACTTTCACCCCTTATTACCCCCCCATACCACCATTTTCGCGTCAATAGGTAGCCTATGTTCGTTCCCAAGCTTCAATCTATATCTGTACCAAATTTCATCAGGATATCTTCAAAAAAGAGAAACTTTCATCCCAAGGCCCTAGTCCCCCCCTTCTACCCCTCTTTTTGCGATAAAAGGTAGTCTATGTCCTTTCCCAAGCTCTAAACTATCTCTGTACAAATTATCATCAGGAAATCTTCTAAAAAGATAAACTTTTATCCCAAGGCCCTGGTCCCCCCCCCCCTTCGCGATAAAAGGTAGCCTATGTCCGTTCCCAAGCTCCAAACTGTCTAAAACGATAAGTTCTTATGCCAAGGCCCTGGTCCCCCCCCCATTCTTCCCCCCTTTTCACGATAAAAGGTATCCTATGTCCGTTCCCAAGCTCTAAGCTATCTCTGTACCAAATTCCATCAACAAATCTTCAAAAATGATAAACTTTCATACCAAGGCCCTAGTCCGCCCCCTCCTTCTACTAAACTATCTCTGTACCAAATTTCATCAGAAAATCTTCAAAAATGACGAACTTTCATCCCAAGGCCCTATTTCCCCCCCTTCTACCCCCCTTTTCGCGATAATAGGTAGCCTATGTCCGTTCCCAAGCTCTAATCTACCTCTCTGTACCAAATTTCATTAAGATATCTTCAGAAATGACAAACTTTCATACAAACTTCCATCCCCTATTTCACCCCCTTAAACCCCCTTTCTCGTGATAAAAGGTAGCCTATGTCCGTTCTCAAGCTCTAATATACCTCTGTACCAAATTTCATCAAGATCGGTTTAACGATTTAGGCGTGAAAGCGTAACATACAGACAGACAGACAGACAGAGTTACTTTCGCATTTATAATATTAAGTATGGATAATAATGACTTGTTACGATTTCGAAGCACCGACCGATCGGTATGTGGCATGGATAGGGCCCTGATGGTGAAACCACTCAAATACATCATCATCATCATCATCATCAGGCTATATTAGTCCACTGCTGGACATAGCCCTCCCCCAATGGCTCTAAATCTGATGGAAAAAATCTTTTAGATCTCTCTCAGATTCCCAATCGGTAAAAACTTTTTTAAATTTGCACTTAACTTTACACTTTCTGGGTTGATACCGAAAAATCTCAAAACGTCAATTATTTTGAAAACTATTGATTTCCCGCCTTACATATGGGTCAAAATACTCTAACACCCCCCTGATACGAATGGGTCGAGTTACCAGTAACCCTGTATATAAATTTAAAAAAAGAAGACAAAGAAGTTAGACTTAGGTACTGATGAATTTTATTAATTTACAATTTTATTACAATTTCTTGTCCTTGAGTATGATATTGGCACAAAAAGTAACACAGATACAACACATAAAACAGGGTAAGCAAAGTATAAGAGTAAAAGTAAGTAATAAACAACGACATATATCTGCCATAAGTGCACCGCAAGTAGGTTCGGGTGGCGGACAAGGATTCTTATAAGCATCATAATCATCATAATCATAATAATCACTAGTATCACGAATGTCATAGTCATTGGCCCATTCATCATCCTGGTCCCAATGTCTACCTCCCCCATATCCTCTTGGTTTCCTACAATCCGTCCCACAACGTCTAGGTTTGGTGTTCATTCTAGAGCTTGACACTCTATCAAGAAAGCAGTAATATACTTCTTTCATCTTCTGTTGACCACCTAACTTTAACACTTGTACTTTTAACTTGTTCACGTTTTTGCCTTGAGGCTTTCTGCTAGGAAGTTCTTTTTTGTGCAACTTCATAATCATGGACATCCGGTGTAATAGTTTAGTAATGCGATTATGTAATCTTTCTAAAACTGTGATTGCTCTCATTTTACTAGAAAGTGATTCTTCCTCTGGCATTGTTTCATCAACTAGTTCGTCTTGTTTCATTTCTGGTTCAACTTCTTCTGTAATTATTATTTAAATTAAATTGGTGTCTGGAAGTGCTATTTTAAAAAAATTGCACGACTTAATCACTATGCACGAGATATGTACAGTTTAACTTCAGGTTATCCTTTTTATCCATAATTGTTTAGCTTGCTATTGTTACTTGTGCTATCACTAAAACACATTTTCTCACATTCTTTCACTTAATGAGTGAAAGAATGTGAGAAAAAATTCTTATTAATATGCAAAGGATTGATTGATAATATAATTGCAGTGAATGTCAGCCGAAATTGATGAATTGATGGAAAATAGATGTATTTCTGCAAGATGTCTTTGGTAATATGTTAACCATAGAGTTAATTTATTATTATACTATTATACTTCTGAGTGAGGTGTATGCATACTGAAGAGTTTATATAATATAAATAAATAATAACTGATCAGTCGGCCAGAGTAGGTACCTATTCGGACCACACGTTTTCAGGGCATCAATTGTATAACGAATTGTTGCTGGTGGGACTAAAGAGTTAGCCTTGCCTATTTTCCTACCACCAAATATGTCAATCAAAGAAACTGTCATTTAATATGTACTTGTTTGTGCTTTCTGTATGATATAAATAAATAAATAATAAAAATAATAAAAATGTGAGACATTATATTTAATTACCAATAAAGTAGGTACATCATGGTTAACTACAAAAAATGGTAACTAAAGTTAAACATGATAAATCTCACCATAATGGTTAAAAGAAAATAGTTATAGGATTGAGCTACTAGACCATACACCTTGAGGATGATGTAAGATAAGTACCAGAATCATATCAGGATGTATCGCTGCGAGACCAGTAACTGGGAAAAAAGATTAATGGAAAAAGAAAATGAATTGCATATGAAAGAAGAAGAATTTGAAAGACGACGTAGATGTTTAATTTGTAAACTCAAAAGTAAGACCAAAGCTTTACAATCATGCCAAGATCGACTAACTAAACTTGAGGAAGCAAATAAAGGGTGTAACAAAAAGGTGAACAAAAATAAAAAATCTTGTCCAAAGAAAGAACGGAAACAAAAGGACAGTTGCAAATCGCATAAACCAAAATGTATGTCTTGTGCGAAACGGAAACTTCTAGAAAAGTGTACTGGCGGCAGTTCTATTCTTGATAAATTATTATGCTCCTGTTCAAATACCAGACCAACCTGTGGCCATAAGCCAAAGTGTAGGCAGCCAATCTGTCCGCAGCCATTCTTTAAGCCAATCTGTGAACAGCCAATCTGTAAGCCGCCAATCTGTACAATGCCACCTCCAAAACGATGTTTTACGAATAATTACTGTACCGATTTACCATACTCCTGTAATCCACCAGTATGCTTTCCACCAAAAGTACCAAGTTGCCCAAGCTGTGGAGACATAACACGTTTATTAATCCTCATGACCGCTTGTGTCATTTCTTCACCGTGTATATTATGTTGTTTAATGTTGAAGTGTTGTTGCAATCCAAATTGTTGTTAAAAATTCTTAATATCGACTGAGATTAGAGTGTTTAAAATAAAATGTCTGTATTCATTAGGAACTGCATAAACGTAGACAGGTATTTATTATAATGTAATTTTCGATACAAGTAAATATTTTATTTTAAATATTTATTATAAGGCCCTCAACTCGATATCTAACCTAGCAGCTTACATAGCCTTCATTACATAGCCATTATACGATCGAATCGACTTATAACTACTTCTAACGCAATCAACAAGCAATCAGCAAGTAATTTTTGGGCATCGGGTTTCATCATAACGATATTCGGTGTCTTACACAGGACATAGGCCTTTAAATGCTTGGACATCAGGCACGAGTGGCCTTTGATTTTGATTGTTCGGTTTCTCTAAAAGCTCTGCCTCATTGGGACGCCATAGCGACGACGCCGGCAACGTATCTAAGCAATTAATATTGAAGTTAGCGACAACTTGGCAGCAGAGCTCTAAGTGTCTCATTTATTAGCAGAAAGAAATTATACTCAGTTATTTTATAACTGAGTATTATTTGAGCATAAGCTCAATAGGGTGGACAGTTCCACTTTCAGCAAATTCTTTCAAAGATGGCGGATTTAGGCTGGTAGACATACCCAGAGTTTTAATTTTCCACATTACTTACCAGAAAAAAGGGTGCACTACGAGGATTTCTAACTTAGTATCCCACCTTCCATTACTTAGTAACTTGTCTGAAAAAGTACAAGTGCAAGCAAATATCCAATTGAAATTCTACTTACCAAGTAACTGCTTTTGATCTATCGTGTTTTACACATTTTACTTGGATAATACTGGTAATTTAATACAAGGTAGGATTCCTTTGTTTTCCCAACTTCGACCATGGTGTGCGGTGAGAGGCCGCTTGTGATGTGACCACTGCCATAATTCAGATGAAACATCGTTTAAACAATTAAGTATCGTACCTTACAAATTAGTTAAGAGGCCGTCCACCAATTTATACGTTATTTTGTGTGTTTTTATTATCTAAAGCTGTTGTAGAGTAGTTAAAACCTTTCGTTTTTTAAATAATAAAACATAAACTTCGGGTTTTAACTACTCTATAAAGGTTTCAAATGGGGTATTTGACAACATTAAAAAAATACTACAAATAATGGTCATCCTTTCAGATAATAGCGTAAAAAGACATTTAAAACTATAAATTAAACTAAAATAAGCATATTTTTTGAGAATTTCGCTTAAAATATCTAATATTTTTTCGAATTTTTATATGTGACGAAAACGCTCTGTGATCGAGCACAGCACTGCTGACGTCACACGCAAGTAAACGGCTTTGTGACAGAACAGAACAGAACAGAAACAAACAGTTTTTGTAGATTATTTATAGACGTATTTGTACATTGTGTACACACCATTTATACACCATTATATTCACAAAGTTTGAAGAAAAACTTTATTATTTACTTTGACTTCACTGCTTTAAGGTTATACAAAATGTGTGACGTCACGTAATCGGCTCCATACAAGGTGACAGCGTTTTTCGCGCGTTTTTGAAAATTTAAACTTTAACATCGATTTTTTCTTAAAATCCGTTGATTTTTTTTTTGAAATATCGATGTAGTGTGCATATTATATGCTAAGGAATAATTTAAAATGGTTTTCCAAAATTTGTCAAATACCCTATTGTCAGTAGTCAATTTCATGTACGACAGAGATGTGATAGGTCAAGGACTACCTCAAGGATCTGCACTTGGCCCATATAATTATACTCACGCCTGTATCTACTGGAAGGGGTACAATAATAGATATCAGAACATCCACATTCCTATGCAGCAAGCTTTAAATAAAGTGGTAAACATTTCAGTGCAAATATCCTAAAAACATACAATAGTCTCTTATTATTGTTCGTTTGTAATAGAATTAAAAACAAAAACCCAACTGATGCTAAAAAGATCGAAACAAGCTTTATAGCAGGCGGTACCCATTAATTGTCATCAGGTTTGAGATTTGCAAATGAGTACCACCTGCTATAAAGCTTGTTTCGATCTTTTGAACATCAGTCGGGTTTTTGTTTTTAATAGTTTATTATATTTTATACATTTTAGTTATGAGATATATATTTTTGTAATTGTCTTCTAATTACCTTCATTTGGATACCCCATTTCATACATTTTAGCGTCAGAAACCTAACTAGCTTTTGTCACACCTCGGAAGCTCTCGAAAAAATGTATGAAACAATCGCGTTGTAATTACTACAAACGTAGCTCGTGTACATGCACGGTAGTGTTGATGTGTGAGAAAAGTAGAAATGTCATGGATGGCACTATTTGAAATTTGAGGTAATTTTCGAGTAAGATAGCCTGATTTTTCTCGTTCTATCCCTTGGTGTCATGACTTTCGTCACATCCGACGGAGGCGACAATCATGTTATTACAAAAACTCATATAAACTATTTTGACATTAAAACGTATTTCCATCTTTTTCTTCGCTTCGGAAGAAAAGAATATGGCGAAACATTTTGGTCCTGTCAAACAGCAAAATCGGCACAAATAACAAAACAATACTAAAACACGACTTTGATATGTTTATAGAATAATTAATTCCGATTGTGTTTATAAAAAACTAGCTGTTGCTCACGGTTTCACCCGCGTGGAATTTTTCATTAATTATAAATAGTCTCCGTTCCGTTCAGTCTCGAGGGTACATTTCTTAACCGATTGTCACCAAACTTGGCATACGTGTTCTTTGATTTAAAATATAATTAAAAAAATAATTGCCAAAGGCTTTTTTAATCGGAGGAGAAAAGGGGTGCCTTTTCTGTCGCGTTATTTATGAACGGATATTGATGATTTTTGGCTGAAGTATCAAGTACGTAATTCCTTACTGGTAGTTGTGGAAATAGAAAGGCTTATTATAGGTGTACTTCGTTATAAAACGTTTGCTGTGGCTTTTTTGAGAACGGATTGTCAATATTTTTTGGTGAAATATCCAGGGATCTATAAAATAAAGTTACGTATCGTATAAAAGAAATAAGGATACCAGATTTGACCTCCAGATGCCAAAGAAATGACCTGGAACTCTTTACAGATCTAGTTACTAGTATACATCCCTAAGTAATTTATGCTCCATAGCCAAGGGTGAGGTAGTACATTATTTATAAATAGTGTTTTTATAACGTACCAAGTGTTCTGAACCTCAACTGAATGACACAGATTTTATTCCCGATTATTGTAATAATATAATTATCCTAATACTTATTAGAATTGTCGACGGCGAGTAGGAAAATAGAAAAATGGCATTTAAGCACACTTTAATTTAATAGTGTTAATTTATTTAATTATCAATTATAATTTTTAGTAAACGAAAGTTCACGGAAAGATAACTATTTATATTCTTCACAAACACAAATGGTTTTAACCACTCTATACTTTGTAAAATTTAAGAATCATAATTTGGACAGCTCACGCCTATGAAGTGTGGCATTTCTTTTTTTCGATTAGTTTGTATCACAATTAATGTCGTCCATCATGGATTCCGTCATTGCCAGGTACCGCCCATTTATTAACCCTAGAATGTATACTAATCTAGATCTGCACCGTATGCTTTTAAGTTATAATCTTTGTAGTGTAAAAAATAAAAATAATTAGGAACTGGGTATTTTATCCTTTTTTTCATAGACCGTGTTAATTTTCAATATTGGTGCGCACCATCCTAAGAAAATTTAATTCCGGTTTACAACTATCCAATGTAAGTAAATACTTACTTAAATAAATAACTAAAATCATAGTTTTAAGAAACAGGAAAAAATCATGTTAATATTTTAATATTTACTTATTTAATGCCACTAAAATGCAGTTTCTAAATAATACACATATAATCATATAATCAACTAGCTGTCGCCCGCGGCTCCGCCCGCGTGGATGTCGGTTATCGCGAATCGGACTATATTTTGAGATTTAAACTATCCTATCTCTCAAGTTGGATCGAACTGCACATGGTGTGCGAATTTTATTATAATCGGTTAAGTGGTTTAGGAGTCCATTGAGGACAAACATTGTGACACGAGATTTATATATATTATTAGGATAAGATAAGATATCAGTCCACCATACTGTCACTTAATACGCTAGTTCTAAACTTATTTTCTAAAGAACCCGGACTATATGACTTCACGAATTTATTCCTGGGCGAACCTGGCATCCAGGTCATTAGTTTTTTATATACTGTTGATTGATGGCACTTAGTGGAACTTGTTGTTACACATATTGAGAACATTTATACTTTTTCTACAGTATTTATTATAGAACCTATTATAGAACCAACCACCAAGATACGTGCGAAAAACATAACCCTTCTTTGCAGTCGGGTAAATATATGCAAGCAAATTAGTAGTATAGCTTCTACTTAATCATTACAGATAATGAGCTGCATATGTTTGAGGTCAGTGGCCAGGGTCCCGCCAATCCTGAATGAAACTCAAGCGCAGAATTCCCTGCGAATGTCTCACACGCCCAGCGTTTGACGAACAAAGAAAGTTTTTATTAAATCAATGTGTAAAACGGGTTCTCTTGCACGGAGTATTGAGTCATTGTGCGCATACTGGTTAGAACTGATGCTGTGAGGCAACGTAGCAACTGTAAAACTATTGTTTGATATAATTTATAAACTAAGTGTTAAGTGTTACGAAAATATTTGAATTTCAAATGGCTCGCAAAATAGATGAATAAAGAAAAAACTAAACTCGTCTGTAAATTTTCATATTATAGTAACAAAATTAAATTGAGCAGTCCGACTGGGGAAGTACCTCTGCTGTACAGAATACCACGGCCATAATAACTTGTTGTGTTCCCGGCGGTGAGTAGGGTAGCCAGAGCTCACTGGAGAGGTTGTGTGCTGTCAGTGCGAAGACCGAAAGCTATGCCTGCTTTGTCTTCTATACTGACGGCACAGAATGCTTCCGTGTTTACAGGGTCAGCGGCACGAGTATGACTCCCTTGGTGTTGCACACGTCCACAGGCCATGGTAACCACTTTCCATCAGGGGGCAGTGTGCTTGTCTGGAACCTCAGTTGTATGTATAAAAATAAAAAAAGATTTTGCAATTAGGGATCAATTGGATCAGTCGTCACGGGTCATTGTTTGATGGGTATCATCCGGACCTGTTCAGCTCTATCACAGCTAGAGGTAGCATACAAAACTTCGAGCCTGAACGAAACACGATCGAAAGATGGCGCGGCGGTAGTGAACGCGGCTGCTACGCAGGAGGCGCGGGTTCGATCCCCGCTCAGTGCAAATATTTGTATGCATGAATATGTATATTTGCATTGGTCTGGGTGATCTATGTATATTATATAAATGTATTTACAAAAAAAAGGTATCTAAGTATGTTTATCCGCATTCTAGATTCCATAACACGAGCTATAGTTAAACTATGCTTACCATGGGTCTAGATAGCGTTGTGTGAAATGTTGTGGAATATTTATTTATTTATATAGCACTAGCTGTTGCCCGCGGCTCCGCCCGCGTGGATGTCGGTTATCGCGACCAAACATAGCCTATGTCCTTTCTCAAGGTCTAATCTACCACTATACCAAATTTCATCAAAATCAGTTCAGTGGTTTAGGCAGACAGAGTTACTTTCGCATTTATAATATTAGTATGGATTTAACAATGTTGGTCCTTCGAAGTCACTTCCGTTTTCTTACAGTACCCTGCTTACTCAATCTGAGCCAAAGTGTCTTCTTGAGTGTCTTCGTGTCATCCTTTATAGTTGTTAGGGAGGTTTATGGTATGAATATAGGAGGCTTTAGACGCAGAGGTAAGTCAATTAGCTCCAAGGTAGAAATATAAAATAATGTTGGAGTAGCACAGCGGGCCCCAAGCTCTAAAGTGAAAGCTTGGGACCGGTATTGTCGCTTTTAAACATACATACACATAGTCAGGCACGTCTGTAAATCCCGAAGAGGTAGGCAGAGATGAATTAACACCCCCATATTTCGAGGAGGGTATCGTTAAATAAACATTTTTAGTGAAAAAAATTCAACTCTTCGACTTACGAGACTAAAGAATTTAACCCGCCAAAGAACTCCTAAACTGAAGTTTAATATTATGAATGCAAAAAGCAACTTTGCCCGTCTGTCTGTATGTTGTACTTTTATCTATTTTATTTACCTTATTAGACCTTGAGAAAGGAAATGTGGGTGGAGCCGGGGGCAACAGCTAGTTCCTAAATAAATGAGTAGATCTTAGACATAGTAAGAAGATCATTTGGTGAACCTTATCAACATAAGTTACTTATATCTACCATAACGGTGTTCATGCAGTCATATAAAACGTGCACTGTACCGTACTGTAAGTACTGTAAGTAAAAAGTTGTAGCAACCGAACCGTATAGAGCTGAACTAAAAAAAGTGAATACAAATATTCAAATCTGTAATTGAACTAAGCGACAGTTACCTAAGGCTAAGGCGTCGGACGTCGGACGTACGATCAAAATGTCGCGGGTTCGAATCCTAGCCATTGCACTGCCGGCGTCAACGCACTAGTCATATAAATAACAACTAGCTGTCGCCCGCGGCTCCGCCCGCGGGGATGTCGGTTATCGCGAATCGGACTATAATTTGAGATTTAAACCATCCTATCTCTCAAGTTGGATCGAACTGCACATGGTGTGCGAATTTTATTATAATCGGTGAAGTGGTTTAGGAGTCCATTGAGGACAAACATTGTGACACGAGATTTATATATATTAAGATGAGAGTATCTCGATTGCGTCATGGGATTGTGTAATGAATGACTGCAGTTATGGTAGTAAGGGGCAGTGTTGCCGTTGCCAAAACGAAAAAAAAAACATCTACTAGTTTATTTATTTTTTAAGGAGTTTGTGTCAGCTTATGTATAATGTACAATTTATTGTCAAAATTGAACCGTTTTGTTTTTATCTGCTGCAGCTAATCAAAATAAATGCATTTTTATTTTTTCTTTCTTTCCGTTCTTGCCAATACATTTACGATAATGTTTTATATGTACGCAAGAACCTCTTAAAAAAAAACTCTGACGTACACAATTATAATACGAGAAATAAAAATAAACTTGTAGTGCCAAAACTCAGACTTCAAAAGATTGGTAATTCATTTGTAGGTAACAGTATTAAAATGTTTAATAAAATTCCTCAAGATTTGGTTGACATGCCACTTAATAAGTTTAAAATAGAAGTAAAAAACCCAAGCAGCAACCAAGCGTAATGAACACCTAAAAAGCAGCCAATATAGCACTTAACGCTGTTTTACAGCTTTATAAGAACGTTGAAAAGACATTATAGTGTTATAATGTCGGTTTAGGAGTAATTATTCAGCTCTAACTGTATTAAGTCTGTATTCAGAGTCAATGTACGCTTAAAGTTCTAAATCAGTGTATGATAACTGTCATGTACAGCTTTAAGTTTCCTGTAACGCTTCAATCTCATTTTAGTATTAAAGCTGTACAATAGCTGCATTTTGCATACCGTCACTTACTTAATACAGCTTAGAGCTGTATTATGGTGGTCCTCATATATTATTTCTGTATTATGAAGTAGGCAAACTCTCTTCTACAGCTTCTTTTTATGGTGTAATTGTATACCCTTTTACAGACGATAGCTGTCTAATTTCTGTCTTTAAGAGTATTAAAGAGCAATAAAAATAAATGACGCCTATAGTACAGCCTTAATCTGTATAAGTGACAGAGTCGCCATTTTGAATTATTGTGCATTTGTATATGCTGTATTTTGTGATTGTTTTATAAATATGTGGAAAAAGCGAAAAAGATTTGGTGCTATTAGAAGAAAGATTGAACAGGAGTATTTCAATATTACAAATTATGAACAA
Organism: Eilema caniola; assembly: GCA_949126895.1. Taxonomy (NCBI): domain Eukaryota; kingdom Metazoa; phylum Arthropoda; class Insecta; order Lepidoptera; family Erebidae; genus Eilema; species Eilema caniola. The sequence goes on along the minus strand of OX421471.1, from coordinate 7,723,719 downwards.
AATGAAATTACTGCCGAGGAACATGGAGATATTGCAACAGATCAGATCACCTACAGTCAAGCGTCAATACCGTCGACATCTAATGAAAGGGGTTCCGTAGAAAATATTGTGAATGATCATAGTTATATCAGGTGTAACTTATTAGCTTTACCTTCTGCAACTGATGACGACATTTTATCAAGCAGCAGTTCAAGTGACGGCGAAAGTGAATATGAAAAAAATTTATTATTTCGTCAACAAATACAGAATTGGGCCAGAGAAAGAAATATAGCTCAAGTAGCATTGAATGATTTAGCTACTATCATAAACTTAAGATTTCCAGGAATTTTACCATGCGATGCCAGAACAATTTTAGGTACTGCTAAGGAAATACAAATCAAACCGATTCAAGGAAGTGAATATTGGCATAACGGCCTAACTAAATCTTTAAAAAATATATTAGAAAAATGGGTTGACGTCCCGAGTAAAATTAGTTTGAATTTTAATTTTGACGGTCTTCCAATATTTAATAGTTCTAATAAAGAGTTTTGGCCGATTTTATGTACTATATTTGAAAGACCTGATGTAGAACCGTTGGTGATTGGTATTTATTTTGGTGTTGGAAAACCAAAGCAAATTGACGAATATTTAAATGATTTTGTAAACGAAATTGACAACCTAATTAAAAATGGAATGTACGTTGAACAAATCAAGAGTAAAGTATCTATAGGAATAAGATGTTTTATATGCGATTCTCCTGCGAGAGCTTACATTAAAGGTAATAGAATTGAAACAGTAGAATTTAAGTGAATCAATATGCATAAATATAAAAAGATTGCAATTCACTTAAGTAATGCTCTTACTTTTCTTTCACTTAAGTAATGAACTATAAGAATAAATATGAATAATATAAATACAAGTCACTTTGATAATGGTATATTAATTTATTTTTCAGGTGTATGCAATTTTAATGGAAAGCATGGATGCTTAAAATGTGTGACCGTAGGAGAATATTCACATACATCCCATACAGTAACTTTTCCTGAAATTAACTGCCGTCCGAGGACTGACCAAGAATTTCGTGACAAAAAGTATGGACCTCACCATAAAAAAGACTCACCTTTACTACGATTAGGAATCGATATGGTTGAAGACTTCCCGGTAGCAGATTCTTTGCATCTAGTCGACTTGGGCATAATGAAACGCTTACTAGTTGGTTGGCGCAATGGTAATTTTGGAAAGTACATAACTAAATGGTGTGCCAAAGATATTGAAACAGTTTCTAATTTTCTTTCTGAATGTAAATTGCCATCTGAAATTCATCGGTCAGTGAGGGGACTAGATTGTCTTTCCCATTGGAAAGCATCTGAGTATCGATCATTCTTGCTTTATTTAAGCATTGTTATACTTCCACATGTGATGTCACATGACGCATTATGTCATTTTTTGACGTTTTTTTGCGGTATAACAATATGTACTAGTAAAAACTATGTTCATTTACTTCCGTTGGCAAAAGAGTTCCTACAGTATTTTGTTGAACATTTTAAAGACTTTTACGGAGTAGATTATATTACAAGTAACGTTCACAATGTGGCACACGTCGTGGATGAAGTACAACGGTTCGGTTCGCTTCATACTTTCAGCGCATATCCTTTTGAGAACAAGCTGTATTTAATTAAAAGGATGCTTAGGCACGGACACAAACCTCTTGCTCAAGTGGCGAAAAGATTTAGCGAAGATTTAGTAGCTTCAGAAATCGTACAGAGCAGAAAAATAATCGTATTTAATGAACCCTTTGTAAGTACTAACAATAAAAAACTAACTGCACTACATTTCAAAGACTATAAACTGTCACCAAAATCGAAAGATAAATATTTTTTATGCAACGATGGTCAGGTTCTCGAGGTAAAGAAAATATATATGCTTGAGAAAAAAATAAAAATATGCGCTCTTATAATTACAGACTTAGCAGAAGTTTTTGAATCACCAATAAAATCATCATATTTGAATATATTTAAAGCCAAATTGCATGCCTCTGAGCAAATTGAGACCATTGTTAATCCTGAAGATGTAAAAATGAAACTAGTATGTATAGAACATAAAAACCAATTATATTTTATACCCCTTTTGCACACAGTTTGATACAGAAATAAAATTCATTCTGATTTATATAGATTTTTTATTTTTTATCAGTTTTCGCTAATACTCATTGCAAAGTAATTTTCTACATATTATCTATAAACCGTGAAATTTAAGTATTAGGTTCCGTTTGTCAGGAGAACCGTGAATATAAACAACTTCCACTAAGGGACCTACTTACTATCTTGAAAAAAAAATAGCTGTTTCATACAAATTAGTCGAATAAGTATTATATATTGTAATCGAACAGCTGGCTTTTGAATATGAGCTAGAGTTAGTCCCAAAGTAAAAGATTTTCATAATCATGAATATAAATTGCTTCACTAAGGGAACCTAATAACTAAAACTTCACGGTTTATACAAGGGGTAAAAAAGAGTGTAGAAACTTATGGAGATTGTTTTCCTCGAGGAACATAAGTCAAATAAAATAAATTGACTTCCTGAATTTTACGTATGTTTTCAGGGGAAAATTGTTTAGTTTTTATTTTTAATTAGCTAAGTATTTAAATGAAAGGCTATGAAAAGAAGTTTTAGTAGTTACTTATGTGTTTTTGGTAAGTATTAAACTAACATACTAAGTAAAAGACTATAAAATAAGTTTTGGTATATGTTTTGTCTTAAGGACAATCAAAGTCACAAGATTATGTATCTTCTTAAAAAATAGGTTAGCTTAACAATTTTTTTTCCATTCCGTCAGTCTTATAATATACTAATTTATAATAGTTTAATTACTACTTTGTCTCCTAAGAAAATCACAGTCACGAGATCACGTGCGTTTTTAAAACAACTTAATCTACGTTTTTTGAATCGATTTAGATAACTAAACAATTTTATTATCTTTTAACAAAGGGATTCTTCATCCTCCTCTTGTTCAATAGGTTCTGCGTCATTTGCTATATTTTCAGAGCTTTCTTCGTTCGTTTCCATATCATTTTTTATTTCCCCTTGATTTCCGGTGTTTTGGTTTCCTTGATTTCCTTTTTGATTTTCCTGATTTTCAGAATTTTGGTTTTCTTGTCGTGGTCCAGTTTTTTTTGTCCTTATTCTTTTTGTGGAGGCTCTTTCGTTCTTATTTAGTTTCCTCTTGCCAGAGTTTTTTAACACAGACATGAAAAAATGTTCGTTATCAGTCAGGGTGTAAGTGTCATCCCAGGACCTTACAAGTTCAAAGAAAAAATTAAGGAAGTTTTTGTATTTTTTCAAACCAAATTTGGCCTCCTCGCTCTTCCTGCTCCCCCCTGTCCAAGAGCATTTACACAAAAAATCCCGAGTTAGAAACATGTCTAGTATTTTATAGGCGCATGTTGCCCCTTTGCCCTCTGATTTTGGACATACAAAAGAATATTGTGTTAAAAGTTTAATTTTATTTTTTTTGTCCAATAGGAATGACTCCATCTTTTCTAGGTCTGAAATGGAGTCAATAGGTTTTATGATGAAAGCTTCACTATCAAATCTAAGTTTGGATTCGGCCAATGAAACCACATCTGCATTTTTGTTCAGATCCTGCTTGGAAAATCCATCGTCTAATTGTACCGATAAGCTTGCCAATTTATGAAATATTTTTTTTTGATTACTTTCCAGAATGTTTATTTTTTGTTCTATATTATATTGATTTTGCAAGATTTTTTGTAGATACTGAATAGTCTGATTACTAACATTATTTTGCTGGGTTTGAATAGGAATTTGAGTTTCAAACTCATTGTGCAAGGTTACCATGCTGCCCGAATTTGTTTCTACATCTGGTTCATTCACGACGTATTGAATAATATATTCCGTTGCACTTGAAGCGTCCTGATCTGGATGTAAAGGTTCGAGTATTTTGGTTGAAGCTGCTGAAGTGGATGGTAGAGTTGGTTTCTTAAAAACCTGAAACCAATGTTATCAAAACTGCAAAATATTTATAAGTCTAATGCGGAATGTAAACATTTCAAACAAAATATTCATATTGAATAGGTATAAAGCGCGCTGGTGCCGAACCACGCGTCGCTTGTCAACGAGCCTGAGTCGCTGAACGATCGTCAAATATCAAATATGGCTCTGTGCCTTATTTATTAACTCATCATGAAACGTCTAAAACTGCTAGACCCATAATTTAGTTTAAGTTAATTTAATTTAGTTTACAGTTAGTAGACATTCGCGGAAAAAGTAAGGATTTTGCGATTAGCTGGCATTAAGAGGGTCTAAAAGGCCTCGCAAGTTTTAAGAAAATCCTCAATAAAAACTACTTATTCTAACCGTACAATGACGGGGAGGTTCGTCTAGTGAACCTATAAAATTTAAAGTAGAAACATGCAATTGGGTGCAGATTTTGAAAATTTAAGTACGTCTGCTTACTTGCTGAGATACTAATCAAAATAATGTAACAAGAAAAATATACAAACCAACTGCTCTGCTAAAGCGTTATAGTTCAAGTTTTCTTTTTGAAATTGCACTTTACTGTTTTGTATTTCTCTGTCGGTGTCATCCGTATCGCTTCTTTCAAGCATAAGCTCTAATTCTCTCTCTGCTTCCGAAAAGGACGGTATTGAGTGTCTTTTTACTCGACACCTTGAGGCTGACCATCCAGGTGCAGGTAAGCAATTTTCATTTATGACCAATTTGCGCACATCTAAGCAGTTTTTTGGCCATTTCAAAATGCCATTTGTTTCCCATAAACTGGGTACAATGAAAATTAAACTTTTCCCTTTCTCCACTGTCTCCACAATCTTGAAAGGCATTTTTCCTAAAAAATAAATAAATATGTAAGTACTTATTATAAAAGGTTTTTTTTAAAACAAGCTTTTATTTTTGCCTTAATTATTTTTGACTCTATGGCCTAACATTAATAAATAATTTACAAGTCTATACAAAAAATTATTAGATTAGTTCAATCAAACAACATGAAGGTAGTTTCTATTTCAGACAGATCGATAACAGGTTATTAGTTGTGAGGCTGAAAACACATTCCTCTCATGCACATCTGCTCACAATTGAAGCTCATTTATCTGCTCACCTGACGTTCACAGATAAACGCTTGTAAAAAGTTTTAGGATACACTCTGAAATATTATTACTGCCGAATCCAATTAATTTACACGAGCTTTAAAATAAAATATCTAATTGTTTTAGTTTTGTTGTACCTAGTATATGTTTGTGCACAAGTATGATACCGCGAGTAGTATCACAGTAGTACAGCTGGGATTTTATAAAAACATTATTTTTTTCTCTCTTGATCGTGCCTACTTAAAGTAGGTACCTACCTAAGAATGGACAAGAAAAGAAAATATGACAGACGATATTGTGTGGCGTTCGGCTGTTTGAATTCGAATGGAAATATACCGGATTTATCTTTTTCTCGCTCCCCATAGATGCTGAAAGGTAACTTTGTCAAATTAATAAATCCTAAAATTATAAGGAACCTACCTACCCATGACCCAACCTACTACTCAGAATGCGTATCTAGACAAAAATTACTCATTTTATAGGTAGACCACGAAGTAGGTAGGTAGGTACCAAGCCAGCTAGATTTTTGGATTGGGAGGGGTTATTGGATCGGACCCATCGGGGTCAACGCACTCCGCCGTCACCCGCCTCGCCGTGTTGAGTGAGTGTGCGTGTGCGTGTGCGTGTGCGTGTGCGTGTGCGTGTGCGTGTGCGTGTGCGTGTGTGTGTGTGTGTGTGTGTGTGTGTGCACTGAGAGAGCATCGCAGATTCGTAAGCAAAGATTTTAGGGTTTTGAAGAAGACGCTGTTTAATGTTTCATAGTGGATTCCTGTTATTATAATATTCATAAACCTAAACTTATAATTTCCCAGATGTAGAAGATGCATTGTGAGAATTGATGAATTGATGAATTGCATATGTTTTGGACTGCATCACTTCACCTATTTATTTCTTTACTAATTCTAGGAAGCAAATCTACAATAATTGCTTCGAAATTACTAAAAAAAACTTTAATACTTTCTTTTCGAAAACGTGATGTGATCTCTCAGTGCATTTTGGTTTTTAACTTAATATTACGTATCCCTAAAAAGAGTTACAGGTTATGTTCGAAACACTGCTATGCAACATTAATAGTAAATTTATTCGTTTATACAGCCCATCAACCGCTAAAAGCTGAATACTAGTATCCATTACCTACATAGTACAGCTATTAATGCTATAAGACCATCAAAATAGAATTTAGGCTGCTTAGCAAATTGTCGCCATTTTATCAATTACAAATCAAAGATTACGAACATGAGTACATAAAAATTAGACTAATGTTTTTATGTTTATCAATATTTTCAGTTTGTCCAATAACCTACTATGCACCAATGAGGCTCTACGCGTCCATTAATTCAAACATTTTAAAATTCTAACCTATAAAAACCATATACTTACCTTATTTAATATCTCTTCCTTGGTTATTTTGCTGGCGCGTTTATTTTTTATCACAAAACATATATATGTCCACTATAAATTTATTTTTGCACGATAATACACTGTATCCTGCGCCTATCGAATCTCCAAATCTTTAAACACAAAGTGTTTAATAAATGTCACTTTGATCAATACTGCAGATTAATAAACGCCATCATTAATATTATATCTTCTGTTTCGTTTTAATTCTTTTGTAGCTCTGTTCAACAGACTTTTTACAACGTAAAGCATTACAATTGAGTTACAATGTAGTAATTGGAGTGTATTGGTTTCCTCATACACCATTGTACAGCCGCAAAACAGCTATTAAGCAGCCTATTTTATGCTTAAACAGCTACTGTACAGCTAATATAACGCAAAACGCTGTATAATTTGTGCCAATTTCAGGGGTATAAGGGCTGTATAAGCGCTTATACAGCCTTTATGCGGCCAAGAAATACAGCATTAAGAGTACAAACGAACTTTAATAGAGCTGTTATACAGCTTGTAATGCTGCTTGGGAAGTCTTTAATGAAAAAAGGGTATTACAAAGTAAACGAATACCGCAATGATAAAAATGCATGGTCATCCTAATCTTTTTGCTTGCTCGCACAATATAAATCTATTAAAAAAAACAAATTGTTTTAAAAAAGAAACTATAATAATTATTCACTGAGTTTCTTGCTGGTCTCTTCTCAGTAGAACCAACTTACCGAACCAGCGAAAGAATCATTTTCAAATGATTTATTTACTTAATTTCATAATTAGTAACTAGCTGACCCGTCGAACTTCGTACCGCCAATATTTTTCTGCCCGCGTGGCGTCAGATCCCGTTCCCGCTGCACCCTCTACTATATTAAATATGTATTATACATATAAACCTTCCTCTTGAATCACTCTATCTATTTAAAAAAAACCACATCAAAATCCGTTGCGTAGTTTTAAAGATTTAAGCATACAAAGGGATATAGGGACAGAGAATGCGACTTTGTTTTATACTATGTAGTGATTTCTTGACATGACCACAGAATAATTAATAGTACTTACGTACAGAAGAATCACTGCGCAAGAAGATTTAATTAATTCCAGTCTTGCTTCGACGCAATACGGTGGAATTCAGCTCGCACAACATTAAGTACTTATAATTTTATTCACCTAAACTTGCTTCTCTTTCTATCGCGTGCCTCTTATCTCTTCTTACGCTGTTAGGGTTGCCTTCTTGTGAAGGATTGAATATTTGATTACTATTCCAGTTAAGTACCTGTTACTATTTTAAGTACCTGTTACTTATGTGAAAAATGACCAGTCGTTGACAAAAAACAAGGAACTTGGAACTGCAGAAATTACGTAGGGTAGGTATCGTCAGTGGTACCTATCCACCTATAGTCAGCGCGCGATGCACATCAAGGACACTTGAAACTAGAAAAATACGGCAAGGCGGGTGACGACGGAGTACGTTGACCCCGATGGGTCCGATCCAATAACCCTCCCAATTCAAAAATCTAGCTGCCTAGGCATCTACCTAGGTAGATGCCTAGGCCACGAAGTACCTAGGTACTTCGTGGTCTACCTTTAAAATAAGTAGTTTTTGTCTAGATACGCATTCTGAGCAGTAGTAGTGGTAGGTTGGGTTATGGGTAGGTAGGTAGGTACCTTAAAATTTTAAGATTTATTAATTTGGCAAACTTACTTTTCAGCATCTACGGGAAGCGAGAAAAAAGATCGGTATATTTATATGCGAATTCAAACAGCCGAACGCCACACAATATCGTCTGTCATTATTTTCTTTTCTTGTCCATTCTTAGGTAGGTACCTACCTACTTTAAGTAGGCAGTAGGCACGATCAAGAGAGAAAAAAAAAATGGTTTTATAAAATCCCAGCAGCGTTCACACGAGCGCGCGCGTGACACTCGACTAATTTTAAATTCGGTCGGCCGGATACTTCGCTGTAGGTATATAACGGATATACGGCGCGGAGTGAACCACGCCTGACATGACTGTAAAATTTTGACGTTCATATGTGCTCTTTATGTGCCTAAACTGCATAAACGAAATTGATTCTTTGATTCTTTCTATAAATAACTAGCTGTTCGGCGGCTCCGCCCGCGTGGATGTCGGTTTTCCTGAATTTTCTTGCTATAAACCTCACGTAGCCCGAGACCTTTCCAACGAATGCAAAACCGTGGAAATCGGTTCGTGCTTTCTGGAGTTATAGCGTCAGGAAGGAAAACCCGACTTATTTTTATATAGTAGGTAGATTAAGCTTGGCAACCGGAACTGGGACTACCTACCTAACTAACTAGTATTCTAAAAACAATTAACTTCTTACAAGCATTTAATTAAACAATTCGGTAAATATACAAAAGTCAATAGACGGCAATTGAACCTGCGACAGTCGCTTTCTGTGCTTTCTAGGGGAAAAACCTTTTCAATCAAACCGTGAAAACCATTTGAACCCCTTTTTCCAAGTTGCGATCCCAAACTTGGATTTAACTTTAAACTGACTCCCCTCTTACTATCTCAAAAAGAAAATTGCATCATAATTATGACAAATGTTAGAGCAACGACGACGGACGAAGTATGTATCTGTCGCTGCCAACTTGCTTAATAAGCCATTCAATTAACTGCCTAGGCTGTTAACTAAATGGCGCCATTAAATGAACGGCCTGATTTATATTCAGCCGTAACGTTTATTACAACATTTAATAACCTGGCTGGCTAATGCTTAGGCCATTTGTAAGATGGGGCAATACCCCGAAATAACACAGAAAAATACATATAAATATATACACACATTAGGTACTGATGGGTTTATTGAGAAAGTTACGCAAACCGACTTGGATAGGTTAGGTTGGAGGTCCTGCATTAGCCTTTTTGGTTATTTTTTGTTTAACCATGCAGACATAAGTCACTTTTCTAGCTATTTGATTAAATGGCTAGGCAAGTAATTAAACGTCATCGATCTGTCGCCGCCAACTAGTTTAAGCAGCCGTCCAATTGACTGCCTAGGCAGTTAACTAAACGCCGCCATTCAATTAACGGCCTGAATGATATTCAGCCGTCTCGTTTATTACATCATTTAATAACCTTGCTGGCTAATGCTTAGGCCAATCGTAAAATGGGGCATTACCTCGAAATAAGCTAGAAAATTTCATACATACATACCTATTCTTACACCTGTAAATCCCCGAGGGGTAGACAGAGGTGTATTCACAGAAAATTAATGATAGGTTTATTGTTAGAAGGTTAAGCCTTCGTGGTTATTTTTTTTTATAACCATGCAGAAATAAGTCATTTTTCTAACTGTTTTATTAAATAGCTAGGCAATTAGTTAAACCACAGCGATCCAAGCTATTTGCCTAGCGGTTTAATTAAATGGCTGAAAACCATTCAGGCCGTTAATTGAATGGCGCCGTTTAATTAACTGCCTAGGCAGTTAAGTTGATTAAGCTAGTTGGCGGCAACAGATCCAAGCTATTTGCCTAATAGGCAGGCCACTAATTGAACGGCGGCGGCGGCGCCGTTCAGAGAGCCTAGGTGGTTAATAAAACGGCTGAGTAAGCTAGTTAGCTGTAACATATCTAATTCTGCAGTAGGAGCTAGCACACTGCTTAATTGTTTAAAAATTATTTTCATTCAAACAATTGTAAGATTTCGTGCCTCGGAGAGCACGTTAAGCCGTCGGTCCCGGTTGCCATACAAACATCTATGGTAGTCGTTACGGGTAGTTGGAGCCCTCAAAAAATCCAACAACTGATCTAGCTGCAATGCTTCGATATCGCCTTTGGGTTGTGGAGGTCAGTGGCAGTCGCTTCACAGAAAATATCTAAGCTTAGCCAAATCCGCAGTTAGACTAGTAAAAGCGGACCCCAGAGTCCAAGTTGAAAAGCTTCGGATGCTACTGGGATTAACGCTAGGATGTGGAAGAAACAATTGTATGAATTCAATTGCGTTGCGCACATTGGGTGAGGCCTATGTCTAGCAGTTGATTGGGAAAGGTTTTAGGAATTATGTCAGAATTTATGTCGTATTATTTTATTATTCCACTGATCCTGATGTTTCGATTGACTTTCCAGTGACTGCTGCTGAAAACCGTTTAAAAATCCTACTAATAAAATTCAATAAAGAAAACAAAACTTTGGTGAAAGCGTTTTGGATAATTTGGTACCATTAGTTGGTACCGCTTATTACAATACTAGCGGCCGCCCGCGACTTCGTACGCGTAAAGTTACATACAAACTATCATCCCCATTTTAACCCCAAAAAGGGGTTCAATGGGATGAAAAGTATCCTATGCCCGTCTTCTGGTTCTAAGCTACATCCTCACAAATTTTCAACCAAATCGGTATAGCCGTTCTTGAGTTAAGTAGTGAACTAACACGACTTTGTTTTATATATAGATTTGTCATCCAATCACGTTCTAATAATTGAAAAGATCTGGCCGACATTTGGAACAGGTACCTATGGATTATAGTCAGGAATAACACATAGACTATTTTTTTATCCCGGGATTAAGGCAACAGCTAAGTAGTATTAGGTTTTTTTTGCAGTGTGATTAATGTGAATATTCGCATCAACTTCCGACAATGTCACGCTTGCTTGTCTCTACGGGGTCATTAGCAGTACCCATCTCTTCACCTTTGCCATATCCACGCGATTTACCAGCCAGCGTATTTCCTGTACCAGTGAGGTCAGAGTCTCAGCCAGTCTAGGCTCTGTCGGGCGGCCCGGCGCAGAATACCGCACGCCTCCGCCAAAGCCGAACGTACGAACGCCGGCTGCGCCCGCGCACCTATACCATCGTGCATCGATAAAGTGACAAAATAAAGTGAATACGAAATTGAGTGCAAAGTGCTGTTCGCCTGTTTCCCACCGAAAGCCGGATCCCTCTCCCAGGTATTTTTAGAACAGACATGTTCTTAAAGAACTGGTTTTCTAGTCATCGCGAAAGTAACTTGTATATCTTGTTTTAAGAAGCATTCGAAATTGGCTTGCAGTTTATTTGTTATAATTAATTTTTATGAGGTTGTTTTAATTTAAAAGCTTTAACCTGTGGGTTCAACTTTTAAACTATAGTGTTCGGGGGTTTATTATTAATAACATCAAATGATATTAGATATTGTATAGCTAGTTTACATTTATTTTTTAAATACTCATATACCTACCTACTAAACAGCGCTATGTATGTAGGTCCAAACAAAACATAGCTTATATATAGTTGAAACTGTGCCTAAATTATATTTTTCCAAAACGACTATAAAATCAGGGTGTATATTGCTAACAAACATATTCGTAGATCGGTACCAGTTTTATTCTAAGCACTTAATTATTATTTATGTTTGTACCGGTACTAAGACTCGATTTAACTTATATATACGAGTATAAACGCGCTTAAATCAATTTCAACTGCGATAGCACATTGTAATATACTAATCAACTACTTTTATTCACTAAAGCTGAAATTCATCATGTTTATACATATTCGCGCTAAACTCAATTTTAATTTCATTTAGTCAATAAACATAGTGGAAACCGTAAAATTCAAATTCAAATTCATTTTATTGCGATATATGGGTACATAGTTATTACAGTTATTCAATTTTATTATAGTCACCCAGTGGTGAAATCCAGCTAAAAATCGAGTTAGTTAAGACACTCACTAGTGACATCCAGTCTCAGAAAGTTTTTGTTAATTATTTATGAAAGGACAACCAAAATTTCTAGTAAGTAATCCCCCTAATCCATCAGCTTAACTAAATTCCTGCTGTACTAAGTTCACGTCGCTATTGTAATGACAAGGCTTCGAACTTGTGACCTCTCCATCGAGCCAACTCTTTAACTATTTTACTACCGACATAAAATAAAGGTAGTACAGTAAACCGGTAGGTACAGTCAACATCAGATCGAATACACAGAATGATATTAATTCCTTGGTTTTCCCCCGTTAATGTTATTTATTTGTTTAATCTGTATGTGTAAAAACTAAAAAGTGTGTGGCAACACTGGTAACACTCGCTCCCTAATGGCCCTTCTTGCTTGCTACGTTTCTGTATTGTGTGGTCCGCGTCCGCCATTGAAATAAAAACTATATTAAATAACTAGTACCACTGGGTCCCCATTACAGTATTATGTTATCTGTGCTAGTACTAACTTTTGTGTATCGTTTGCAAATAAACTGCTATATAAAGAAACTGCATTATTATTAACAACACCCCCCTTCCTGTTGATTGATTGTTCTGATATGTAGTAAAAACATTTAGTTCGGACAACAATACAATTCAAATCAAGAAAACAGTTTGATTTTCTCTTAATACCTTGGTTTTACGATCACTTTTAATCTTTGTACTCAAGATATTTCTGTCGCTGACTGTACCTACTTCAACAGCGGCCATCGCGTCGTGTCGTACAGTTCTATTGTCCCCTTATCAGTGTCCCCACCTACATAATTACCTACGTGTGACCACAGCAGATAAGGACCTACTGTAGCAGCATTATTAACAAAATAAAACAATTGTTTATCTTTTATTTTCAGTGTATTCCGATATGGTGCGCTACCTGTTCCTGTGTTTTTTCCTCGCTGTAACAACAGGTGCGTATCTTCTATTAGTTTTTGTTGCTTGAATATTTAATTATTCCCGTCCTGGCTTCTCATGCCATTTTATAGTCTGTTTTCGAAAATATTATTTGTAACTAGCGGTTTTCATGCGTGTTGCGGTAAATGTGATAATTCTTATCATCATCATTATCCATCGTGATCATGATCTTTTACTACTAATAATTTATAGCTGTGATTTCAACATAACAAACAGACACTTCAATTTAAATTATTTGTATAGAAGACTGTAAAGATGTTTTTATTGAGCGGGAACTTGGCACAGAAACCATCATGGTCAGCCTCGTTGTATGTACTTGTAACACATAGCTATGAATACTTAATTTTCTTCTTCAACCGCTCGCCAATCCTGTTTTGCAATCAAAGTTTGTACTTTGGACCCTAAAGCTGCTGTACAACCTCTTATTTGGTTTATTTTGAATTTTACGGGAGCAAATGTTATCTTAGCCCCCAACTTTCCTCCTCATTCTCACCTCGTCCCTCCATCATTAGGTGTACAGGTAATCCATACGATGAATGAGATTTGCTTGGGCTTCAAAGATCTGGTCTGCAGTTCTAGACAAATAGCAATTAGTTGGTGGGCGTTTGATGGAATAGAATGACGAACGTATGGGATTTGACGTATATGACAGTCGTTAACGCATGTCATAAACGTCAAATCCCACAAATGTATGGAATTTGATGTATATGACAGTCGTTAACGCATGAGTGAGACGTTGATGACATGTGTTAAGGACTGTCATATACGTCAAATCCCATACATTCGTCATTCTATTCCATTAAACGTCGGCCAAAGAATTGCCGGTTGTCTAGAGGGGCTGATCTAGGATTTAATACATCCAGCAATGAATACTTAATAAAGTGTTATCTTCGTATCCGCTTCCGTCTGATATCAAACAGATATCAGTTTGATATATTTTTTAAATAGTGGATGACATCATCTCACTCTGATAAATGGTACTTGAATGAATTTTAAAGAAAGACACTAGCACACATAGATAGAAAGATAGATAGATAGATAACTCTTTATTGTACACCAACATTAAATTACAAGAGACAGTAGAGATATAATACAATATTATCATTACAATATCTACAATACCATGATAGTACTCTTTACCTTGACGGTCTCGATCTATGTATATTATATTTATCACGCCACGCTCATAAGACCCGGGCTTGCAGGAACAAGGAAATACGTTCACTCCCTGTTCACTCATACGCACAAAAGATTTTCTCAAGATTCATTATGCATACACACTTAAGAAGTGGAATGGAATGCCTGACTGGGAGTTTCCATCCAAGTCTTGGGTGAGAAGGTTTCTTCTATGCAAGCGTGCATCGACCACATCATCATATAGGTACCAGTACGTGAGATAGCGGTCAAACCAAAATAAAAAAGATAAACCAGACCTACCTACTAAACCTGAATTGAGAATCTTTGTGATGCGATCACTAAAAAAAGCATAAGGGTTAGTTCTTGTTGGAATTTTTTGCACCTAAATAGCGGTGACACCTCAGCTTTGCACGTTGTTCTGGATAGAACAGTAGAGTAAAAAAGTAGAGAAAGATTTGAGTTGTGGGATTTGTTTGGGCCTTTTTTCCGAAACTATAAGAACTATACTGTTGAAACTTGATAAGTAGATGTATTCTGTGAACCGCATTAAGATTTTCACACAAAAATAGAAAAAAAAAACAATAAATTTTGGGGGTTCCCCATACTTAGAAGAACTGAAAATCATTTTTTTTTTTTCATCAAACCCATACGTGATGCTCATGCATCTATGAATAGGTCTTCAAAAATGATATTGAGGTTTCTAATATAATTTTTTTTAAACCGTATAATTTGCTCGAGGCTCCCTTCCAAAGTGGTAAAATGTGTGTCTTCCATGTAACTTCTAAAATAAAAGAATGATAAAACTTATAAAAACATAAAAACATATAACGATTAAACAAATTCCCACCGAAAATTGGTTTGAACGTGATCTAGTAAGTAACTTTTATGTATGTAAAAAAAAAACGATCTACTGAATTTTGTTCTGAGGTTCTAAACACGCTAGACTACTTTTCACTTACAACACTTTCTACGTACAATATTAAGTGCCAAGCAATTCTGCCCATTATTTACACCTATTACGATACGGTATAGATTAGTAGTAATTGGCTCTAGAAACTAGGCTAAGTTTGTGGTCTACCTTAAGCCATCTCTTTGAACAGTACTCTTTTCCTTGCCATACCCTCTTTCAACCTGGATAGATTAATAGGGGGATCTTTTCTCTGCTTTTGAGACTATATTAATACCTGGAACCTGTACCCACGCAGCCATGGGGTCTCAACTAAACGTGGACGCACCAGCATTACTCTACCTAATATGCTATCGATCTCCATTACAATACCTTGACCACCTTTAACTTCGCTTACCTTTTCTTTATCCATGCTAATATTATAAATGGGAAAGGGTATGTGTGTGTCTGTTTGTTTATCCGTCTTTCATGCCTACATCACTGAACCGAGTTTGATTAAATTTGGTATAGCGGTAGATTAGACCTTGAGAAAGGACATTGGCTATGTTTGGTCGTGTTAACCGACATAAAGCTAGTATCAAAATAAGACTAATTGATTAACCGATTTTATTGCCATTTGTGCTATAACTATTTGTTTATACACCATTTCCAGTATATACGTGCCGCTTGCTAGTCAGCAGTCAAGATCTCAGGGAGACTTCCCTTCTCCCTTTCCTCTGAAAAACTCGTTTCTAATTCCGTTCAGAGTATACTCACCTAATTATTAGAATTTAAACCTGTGGTTCTTACAACAATGGGCATTCTTCTTCCAGTAATAAACTAATGATATTTTAATGATATAACAATCATCTAATGATTACAAAGCACCCAAATTCCGAGAACAATTCCCATTTGGATCTCGTCAGAACTGAGTCATAAGTTTTTCATTGATCAAAATAAAGTAAATAATAGTGGCTCATAAGGAAACAAATTTCATATAAGTAAATTTTCCATCACTATCAAGCAAGTACATAATACAATACAATCATATCGTATGTAGTAAGAAGCGTAAAATGATTTACATAATGACTCATAGCTTTGTGTATGAATGAACGTGTTACTCATTTACCTCGCAGTGACCTTAAAATCTCAAGTATTGTCACTTCACTAACTTTTTAACGTAAATTACCTCATTGTCATTTCATCATACCTTTAACTATATTTCGTCTCCTTTCCTATAAGGAACGATACGTGCAGGGGTGAGGCGTGATCCTCATATGGTGCAAACCACGGAGGACAGAAAATAAACAAACCAAGCCCTTATACGGCCGGTTCTAATGTGCGATCTCAATCCAAATATGCCAATACGAAACCAGAATTTCGATCGATTCGTTGCTCAAAACGTTATCGACGTTTTATTTTATTTAATCAACGGATCGCTTTAACCATCCATTATCACTATCGATCCCACATATGGAAGTTTTGAGCAACGAATCGAACCACATTCTGGTTTCGGATTGGCTTATTTGGATTAAGATCGCACATTAGGGCCGGCCGCTAGACAAGTGGGGGGCAGACATTTCGTATTCAATTTTATTTGCCGCACCATTTAAAAAATCGGAAATTCTTTACCAGAACATGGGTTTCCTTCTACCGAACCGTTTTCTTTTTCAAAATTATGCACAATTAGTTTCCTGAAATTTGAATGAAATTTTAAAGCATCAGCATGCTAACTATTAAAATCAATTAAGATATTTTTTTTTTATTGGTTCAGGCGATATTCTAACCCGCGATCTTTCGCTTTCAAGGCGAATGCTCTCACCACTGAGCCACTGAACCGTGCCTTTATCAATCCAAATTTTTGCTTATGTACTTATTCGTCTTTAGGGAGATGGTGGAACCAATGAATAATTATTAATTCATTTTTGAACATGATTGATTTTTGATTACTCCGCTCAAATAATTGAATGAAATTTTAAAGCTAACTATTCAAATCTATTAAGAAAAATTTCAAAATTAATGTAGTGTTTCATATCCTCTATCTACCCTTGCTCCAATTATTTGGGGTCGGTGCAACTTATGATCCTCAATACATTCCTGTCAAATGTCATTTACTCAGTAATTCTTTGTCATAATACTATTTTCTTTAACAGTTTTACACCCTTCATCGTTCTTGGGGCTAACGTGCACATCTTTCAATTCCAATTTAATACCAATAATCAAAAAAATATAACCATATATATTTAACAACAATGCCCCAAACTCGTATTTTTTGTGAATCACACACCACCTTCTACCTACTGTGAAATCTACTTTCGGTAACTTTTTTATAAGTTACCGTAAAGAGTGTGGGTGCTTGATTTCAATTCAACAATCGTATTAAATAAGTAGACAGCATCCCACACATCCTACCGTTACTTTTTATTTATTAATTCATTGAAGCGTGCTTTTCAAGTTGTTCAATGTTCAATTTCTCATATCTTTTCTAAATGTTCTTTATTTCTCAATATCTTCATTCGTCAGTTCAATTTAAACTAAGTTCAGTTTCCTAAGTTCCTTTTAACTATCTTTCTATGACTAATCAATGTGTGCTCCTATTTGATACCGTCTGTTCATACAGTGCACCTCTTTGTAGCTGTTTAGAACAAAAAATCTGGCACGTTTCCTAGAGTTCGCAATAAAAATTCAGTCAATTTATAATTTTGGATACGGAAGAGGCCGCAGAATTAGATATACTTATGAGTTAGCACAGAACATAATAACAGTACTAAGTAGCACAGCAACGAAAGTTGTACAAGCGAAATCAATCAATTTAGGCACCAACGTACCATACCTGTTGAACATATAGGCATAGAGCACATCTATGAACGACCAAGTTCCCTATAGCCTTGCAGTAAACCTACAAAGAAGTATAGGATTTATTACGTACATCCAAATCTGTTCAGCCCCTCTAGATAAGTGGCCAATGGTTGCCCGGCGTTTGATGGAATAGAATGACAAATGTATAGAATTGGACGTTTATGACACTGTCTCTACCATGGTGAATGTTCTGAAGAGCTATTCCAATTAGTCCCACCCTCTCCTTTCCTATACAGGACGACACGTGCAGGACTTAGATGTCACCCGCATACGGTGCAGAACATTCCTTCAAGAACCAAGAAGTTCGGTGACTCTTTCCTTTGTCGCACAATTAAGACCTGGAATTCCTTGCCAGCTCACGTGTTTCCCTCTTCCTACAGTCCCGGGTCCTTTAAGCGGGGCGTGAAAAAGCATCTGATCAGGCCGTCAAGCTGAGTGCCACCATTGTTAACATGGCACGTATATATAAAGGTGGCCTACTTACCTGAGACTTTGACTTCAGCTTACCATCAGGCGAGGTTAAGTCAAATTAAAGTGTCTTATATAATGAAAAAAACATGCGTTAACGACTGTCATATACGTCAAATCCCATAAATTCGTCATTCTATTCCATCAAACGCCGGGCCAACGAATTGCCACTTGTCTAGAGAGGCAGGAATTTAAAAGTTATAGTGGAATAAAGGACCGCACATAAATTCACGAACGCTGAAAACATGATACTCCTTTTTTGGGCTGTCGTGTAATAAGATAATTCAATCGATAACGTCACTCCATACTTCACACTCTACGTACAAGGACAAAACGTGACCACAGAACTTAGAATAAGGCGCTTTAACGTGGTTATTTCCTTTCCCGACACTCAGGTCAGGCAAAGGGTCCATAAACACCATTCTCCCGGTTTTCCTGGCGATAGGTCAATGCTAAATATATGGATAGGCAAGCAGGTAGGTAGAATGTTCTATTTGTCACGTATCTACATGGTACGTGTTTGTAATGGTGAACCTCATACCGAGACTTTGCCTTTAGCTTAACTTCTGGCAAAATGAAGTCAAATTGACGAGTCCTATATAGGTAAAAAAAGTGTACTTTGATTATGGCCTTTAATTTGATAGCACCCCAAGACCCCACGGGATAATAAGCTTAAAATACAGATTTTTATTAATTGATTTTGGCTACTAAGGGATCTACTGCCGTCCGACAGGTGTAATGCACCTGTCGGACGGCAGTAGACGGTCTCTATAGTTCAGGACGTGGTAGGCGTCCTGGTGATAGGACCTATTGTGATAAAGAATTGGAATGTTCTACGCACATAAATAAAATATAAATAAAAAGAAAATAAAAAGCCATTTATTTATTGCTTTTACAAAGTTTTCAATATACATATTACACTAATAAAGTATGTAGATTTAGTCAGCAAGAACCCCGGATTGGGTATAGGCCTCCTCCAAAGATGCCCATGCATCCCTATCTTGTGCTACGTCTCTCCAGTTTGTGCCAGCTGTCCGTCTGATGTCATCTTTCCATCTGGTTAGTGGTCTCCCTTGGTTTCTCTTACCCGTTGGGCCACTCCACGATGTTACCCTCGCGGTCCATCTCTGATCTGTACACCTCACGACGTGACCAGCCCATACGCACATACGTTTTCTCATTACTTCTTTGTGCAATAAATTTATATAAAAATAAATAATACGAGGAGGTATGAAGAGTTTAATGGAGGTAGGCAACGACGGTATTTCCGTCCAAATAAGCAGTCCGACTGGGGAAGTACCTCCGCCCTACAGAATACCTCGGCGGCCTTAATAACCTAATGTTGTGTTCCCGACGACGGTGAGTTGGGTAGCCAGAGGTCAATGGAGAGTTTTTGTGCTGTCAGTGGAAAGACCAAAGGCTATTCCTGCTTTGTCTTCTACACTGATGGCACGGAAATTCTCTGTGTTTATTGTACAGGGTCGGCAACACGAGTGTGACTTCCCTGGTGTTGCACACGTCCGTAGGCCACAGTAACCACTTTCCATCAGGTGGGCCGTGTGATCGTCTGCTACCTCAGTAATATGAAAAAGTTACCTATTTAGCTGAACTCTTAGCCCTCAGCCTCGCAATATACATATAAGTATCGATCACAATATAAATAAGATATTTCAATCTAAAACGTCAGTTCAACTTCACACACTGAGTCTATTCAAGGGCAAAACGTGAACACGCAAAGATAGAAAAGGAACCAAAAGCCATTATTGCCATTCCCGGCACTCACATACCTATAGGCAATAATATAGACTGTTTTCATTAAACCAGTAGTTTACCAGTTTCCACATTACACGTGTGTACTGTTTGCGCAATCGAATCTAGGCAACCCTTTGTTCGCCTGCACCTATGGCTGTGTGTTAGTTATTTGTCGCACAACTCTGTCTAGGTACCTAATCTATATACCTACATTTGTCAATCCCTTGTGCAATGTGGGAAGTGAATTTATTATGTATAGAACTTCAATTCTGAATAATTTTGATGCGGGTTCCAAGATAAGATAAAACTTATTAGACTTTGTTAGACTTTCACTGGGACTCCATGAGTAAAACACGTAAATGTGAATTTGTAAAGTCGTCTATACGTATTCTTTTTAAGAAACTATTTAGTACCTAAATATAAATAAACAAATTATTTTGATAACAATTCTTTACAGTTGTTTTTCCTCAGCATCTCTTATTCATCTTCGTCCCAATTTATTTAGGATTGTTGCAACGTTCTTCTCCATAATTATATTCCTGTCAGAACTCATTTCGCCAGTCACTCTCTTCTATGAATATCCTCTTCACACAATCCATTCATCTTCTGTTGGGCCTACCTCTGCTTCTAAAGCCGTGAAATTGTAAGGACTGTAAGGCCCATATTCTTTAATGATACTCAGCTGACAACCTGCCAGACAGCCTGTCAAATTAGGCAATTGATATGTGTAAACAATCTTTCCCCAGATAAATCGAGGTTCAGTTGAGTGGCATTCTAAAATACAGGCCTTAGAGTCGTAAAACTGTAAACAGCCCCAGAATAAAATGACGAATGTATGGGATTTGAAGTATCTGACAGTCGTTAACGCATGTCATAAACGTCAAATCCCTTACATTCGTCATTTTATTCTATAAAACGCCAGCCCACGAATTTTCATTTATCTAGAGCTGGCTGAAAAGATTTGGATGGGAGGACAGACAGGAAGAGACAAAATATTGACACTCTATCTACAACCCTGTCCCTAATGAAGGCCTATAGCTTTGCATGGATAAATTTCTTGTGTTATTAACGCGAAGAAGATGATGATTATGGCAGTCATTGATAAATATAAAACACGTGAATGTACTTCGAACATGTTTTTGAAATGTTCATATTGGTTACAATGCTTATTGATTTGATCCGATACATATGATGTAACTATCATCGGTATTGTTCTGCAACATTTCTGTATCTATGATTTATATTAACAGCTGCAACATACAGTCACAATTGTATTGTGTTTATTATGAGTGACAGCATCTTAAGTAACAATCACCATTTGGATTAAATTTTTAAGCATTTTTCATGCAAAATATTCAAAATAGAAAAAATCAATCTATCTAGGCGGGGTTTGAACCTGCGATCTTTACTTTACAAGGGCAATGCTTTGACCACTAAGCTACCAGACCTCGCCCTAACCAATCCAAATCTCTCCTTTTTATATCCGTATTTGAGGCGATGGCAGAGCATCTACCGACATTCTTATGAACTATTGGAACCAATGAAATGATTTTTCAATAATTTTAAATCGATAACATACAGCATAACCGTACCCTAAATACACACGAGTTTGTAGGTAGGTATAATATAAAGCGTCTGTAGCTTACTTGGTAGTTAAAGAGTCAGCCTTACTATCAAGAGGTCCCATGATCAAATGCTTGCGAACACTACCGATGTGAATCCAGTCCTAACACAAGCAGTTTAGCTAAGCTGAATGGGTTAAAGAGAATATTAATTTCGGTTACTAATATACTTAAAAAAAATTTTTTTTGTACAACTGAGGTGGCAAGCCAGCACACGAAGTGTTTACCGTGGCCTATTGGCGTGTGCATACACCAGGGGTCACACTAGTGCTGCCGACCCTGTAAACACAGAGAGTTTCTGTGTCGTCAGTATAGAAGGTAAAGCAGGAATAGCCTTTGGTCTTCCCACTGACAGCACAAAAACTCTCCAGTGAGTTCTGGCTACCCTACTCACCACCGGGAACAAAACTCGAGATTATTATGGCCACGGTATTCTGTAGGGCGGAGGTACTTCCCCAGTCGGACTACTCAATTGGACGGAAACACCATCGAGTCCTACCTCCTACATTTTACTGGGATCCATATTTACTAAGAATCGAAACCAGAACTAATGTAGCCGTCTCACTCACCACGGCTGCGTCATCCAACTATTGCGGAAGGATTGAGTAATACCTAAGTAGATATAGGTAATTCAGTACTGATGAGATGAAGATTTTCTAAGAAATCCACATATTTTTGTAGGATGTATGTAGTTTTATCATGTTTACCGTATAATAATCATATTAACCAGTAACTTTGTAGGTAATTAATTCTACGAGTTGATCGAATGCGGAAGCACCATTTTATGCCGTTCTTCCGGCAAAGGTCGTGAGCAAGCGAACTGCAATAATACCTTATAAGTGAAGTTGAAAGAACAAGAAGTGAAGTTGGAATCGATTACTGCCTAGAAGCTTTGTACAATATGTATAACAAACTTCGACCAAGTAAAAAAAATTGAAAAGAACTTCTATTTGCATGCTCGCTGTATACAAATAACAAAAAGAGCTTATTTATTATGTAGTACCGTTTTCTTAGCGGTTTTACACATAAAAGCACTCTGTTTCTAAAACGTTTCACGTTTGCACATTTACGTGGTAGAGTGCTTTTTAAAATAGGACGTCCTCGGCGTTTCAGACCACGAGATATTCGAACTATAGTTCGAACCGCCCAAAAATAAAGAAAAGATCGCCTGTAGGAGATAGGGCACGACGGTATTTCCGTCTAATTGAGCAGTCCGACTGGGCAAGTACCTCCGCTCTACAGAATATTCTGGCTATAATAACCTCGTGTTGTGTTGCCAGAGCTCACTGGAGAGTTTTTGTGCTGTCAGTGGGAAGACCAAAGTCTATTCCTGCTTTGTCTTCTACGCTGACGGCACAGAAACTCTCTGTGTTTACAGGATCGGTAGCACGAGTGTGTCTCCCCTGGTGTTGTACACGTCCATAAGCCACGGTAACCACTTTCCATTAGGTGGACCCTGTGCTTGTCTGCCACCTCAGTGGTATAAAAAACAGATACTTTTATACTAGTGTACTAGGGTATGATGGTAGCCCAATCAACAGCACAGCAGAACGAATTTTATGAAAGTGTTCGTTAGACTTTGCTAACGTAGGTACCTACTATCGAGTAGAAAATGGTTATCATTTTATCACTAAAAGTTTGACATACTTAACCTTTTTCACTGAATAGAATAAATATTGGTTAACGGACGCGTCTACGTCTTCGTCCATTACCAGTGAAGATAAGTTAATGGTCATTGTCCTAATTACTAAGGTACATTACAGTGATTACGTCAGCTCCTAATGACAAAATCACTGTGATGACTCCACTATGTTGACCTGTTACTTTATAATTGTGATTTATCATCGCCATTAAGAATAAATGTTGATTGCTTTTCTGAAGTGACTGGCAATAAAGTATTACTTGCGTATGAAGATTTTGCTATAATTCCTCTCTAGTTACATAGTCTCTAGTGATTCGATCTTTGGCTATCAGTAGGTACCACAAATATTCTGATTCTCACAATTTTAGAAGTGTTCATCCGTCCTTTAGGGTTAATATCGGTCGCATTGAAAGCTTGCCTGTGCAAGCTTGCCGGGCTGTCCCGGGAGTTACTTCCCTACTTATTCAATACTAGCTTTTACCCGCGGCTCTTCGCGCATAAATGTCGATTATTGCTATAATATCGGTTATCGTTAGCCATAAATTGTAGCCTATGTGTTATTCTGATGTATAAGCTATAATATTGTAAAGTTTCATTAAAATCCATTAAGTAGTTTTTACGTGAAAGAGTAACAAACATCCATTTATCCATCCATACTATTAATATTAGTAGGATGGTTTGGTTAGTTTTTCCGGATGCTACTGGTGTAGTCAGCCGCCAATTGTATGCTACAAAACTGTACCTACCACTATATTGTAATATGTTCTTCTTTCTTTCTTTGTGTACCATACAATAAAGAGTTTTTCATTCATTCATTCATAGTCAGCCACTTGTAGCATCCGGAAAAGCAAAGCTAACCAACCCCGTGATAAAAACTGTCCATCAAACAACACGTTGCCTGAGCGGGTGAGGTTTGCACGGGCTTCAAAGGCCTTGGTGAGACCGCAGATACACCCACATGTAGGCACAAAGGTAGAGTATTACCAAGTAATACTAACTATGAACTTTTCTGAACTCATTTGGGATCGACTTTCCGTCTAACTGTCTTCTTCATCCTAGCGTTAATCCCAGTCGCATCCGCAGCTTTTCAACTTGGAGTCTGGGGTCCGCTTTTTACCAGTCTAACTGCAGATTTGGCTAAACTTCGATATTTTCCGTGAAGTGACTGCCATCTGACGTCCACAACCCAAAGGCGATATCGAAGCATTGCAGCTAGACCACTTGTTGGATTTGTGAGGGCTCCAACTACCCGTAACGACTACCATAGATGTTTGTATGCCAACCGGGACCGACGGCTTAATGTGCTCTCCGAGGCACAACCAGTCCAATGCAAATACCCATATTCATGCATACAAATATTTGCACTGAGCGAGGTTCGATCGATGCGTAGCGGCCGCGTTTACTACCGCTACGCAACGGAGGCTGTCTTTCCGTCTAACTGTGAAGTGGCTGAACTTCAATATTTTCCGTGAACTTACACAGCCGGCATCAGTTATCTTACTATCTTCTTACTCTCTTACTTACTGCCATAGATGTTTGTATGACAACGGGTACCGTCGCCGGCTTGGAGAACTCCAAGACTCTCTACATTTTCTCCCGTACTTAAATAGTTAGACCCAGACGCCACTCCCACGATGCAACCATGTGGGTGGAACTACAGTGGGTATCGGCTACTTTATAAGCACATATATTTGAATTGAAAACCAATTTCAAATGTTTATTTAATTTTAGAGAAAGCGAGTGCACGACGCTCAGGCAAACGATTGTACACATACTTATATATACTCACGTTTGTTTATCCTCGAAGGGATAGGCAGATCCTACCATTCTTGCTCCCAGTGTCACATTACAGTCAGACTATTGTATTCTTTTGGACTTGTATGGCTTTGTAGCACGGGGGTAGAACATTCGACTGCTTGGTCGAGGGTCGGTTTCCCGCTTTAATTAGGTTTAGGGTTAAATTAGGTTTGAATGTATGAATATGAAAATTATGTATATTTGGATTGATACGGGTGTTTCTACGTAGTATAACATGCATGCATGTATCTGAGTATATTTGCCCGCATTCAGGCCTAACCAAACTTACTACGGGTCTAGAATATATTTTACATTCACATTTTATCAACTGTTATCCAGGGACTTTTCCTTCCAAAAAATCCTCATAATATTTTTTTTTGTACCTCTGAGGTGGCAGAACAGCTCACGGTCCTCCTGATGGAAAGGGGAGTCACACTAGTGCTGCCGACTCTGTAAACACATATAGTTTCTGTGCCGTTAGTGTAGAAGACAAAGCAGGAATAGCCTTTGGTCTTCCCACTGACTGCACAAAAACTCTCCAGTTAGCTCTGGCTACCCTACTCACCGCCGGGAACACAACACGAGGTTATTATGACCGCGGTATTCTGTAGAGCGTACTTCTCCAGTCGGACTACTTAATTAGACGGAAACACCGTCGAGTCCTACCTCCTACATTTTTACTGGGATCCATATTTACTAAGAATCGAAACTAGAACTAATGTAGCAGTATCACTCATCACGGCTGCGTCATCCAACCATTGCGGAAGTCACTTTTTCTAACATATAACTAGTAACGAAACGTAGATGAAATGTACCTATCTTTTTTTAACATTTCAACACCTCACCTCGGGCTAGTTAAATGGTACGAAGAATTATTATGACTCATAAATTTATACATACTTAGATAAGTACCTACTTTCATTTATAATTTGCAAGTAAGCCTCGAGCTAATAAAATATTCTTATGAACAAGATACGGCCGATTTGACCCGATATGTACTTTCACTCAAAGATATGAGGTTACTTTGAACAATACACGACTATGAGTCAGTTCATCGATTACTGTATCATTTAAAATACTTTTTCTAAAAATATAAACCGACTTCGGCAACCAGAACTAATGGTTTTGATACATACTTAATTGAAAAGATTCGGAGGCCGTTAGAAGACTTCTTGACCAAATGAAACTTTCTGAATACAAATGCTTGACTTTTCACAGAATAGCTATATTATTAAAACTAATATGTGCTGTGTAGCCTATGATATCAGAGGCGTTTCCTCCATTCCTCATAGATTCCATCATCAAAGCAAGATTTTAATAAAAGTAATGATCCAATTTGAATTTAAAAAAAATAAACCTTTACCATTTCATCACAATACATGTCGCACGATGATTGATGGTTACTTAATTAAACCAGAATAGCTGAACGGATCTAAATGTTATTTGGCACAGCAATCGATAAATATCCTGAAATAACACATTTAAATCACGGTAATAGGTGTCTGGAACGAGTACAATATGGAACTGTGAGCAAACGCAGTTCCATGCTAACAAACTTTACATACCTACTCCTCCTTTTTGGTAGCCATTTAAAAATGGAACAACAATGTGGATTGTCGCAGAGTTTACTCAGAAAATCGGATTTTAACACCGTTAAGTACACATTAAGTTCAAACTGTGTTTGACCCACTAATTGAAGCGTTAGGTCGGGCGGCGACACGCATGTTTGCATTTAGATAAGTTTAGTTTGGAGCCGACTGCAGTATATTGGTTGTTGGCTGTAACTACTTAAGAGTTGACCAGAAATACAAATCTTGAACATAGCAACAACGGTATATCAACTTTTTCAAATAATTCTCACGTAGTCCGTGTTAATTGATTCGTGTTACTTAGTAATTCGTTTCATCTACAAGTGTAAATACAGATTTATACTTTTAGATGCATAATATGTCGTGAGCATATCTAATTCTAGAGATTTGCTATGAGAGCTAAATTGAGTCTCAGTAGGTATCACGCAAACGATTTCTAACAAATCGTTTTAGATCATTTTCATTGCCAACAAGCTGTTACCTGGGAATCCGCACGAGTCGAAATTTATTTTTATTCCCGCGGCCCCTAGAACCTAGGTAAGTACTCCAGTCCCTCTAGATTATGATATGCGTTAAAGATTGTCAAATACATGAAATCCCATACACTTGTCATTTTATTCCATCAAACGCAGGTCAACCAATTACGACTTGTCTGGAGGGTGAGAAATAAAAAGGTAAAAGAAGGGTTTGCGTCATTGGGTCCGTAGGTATATTTTCACATGTTGGAACTTTCCTTTTCTTTTAAGATATTTTGCTGTTTGGTCACTCTTTTCTTTACATAACATAACATAACATAAACTCACGCCTTTATCCCCGAAGGGGTAGGCAGAGGTTTATGTTTAGGTCCCAATGTAATAGGTGGCGAGCCTATTGCCATTAACTGGGCACTTATAAACCTGCGATAAATACACACATAACTTCGAAAAGCATCGAAAAGTCATTGGTGTGTGCCATGGAAAACCTGGGATCGAACCCGAGACCTCGTCTCAGCAGTCCATTACCCATACCACTAGGCTACCGCGATACTCTTTTCTTTCCCACTCCTTATAGTTTTGACCAGCTCACTTTACCAGCACACGTATTTTCTCTTCTTCTCCCTACAGTCCCGGGTACTTCAAGCGGGGCCCGAAAAGCATCTGATGAGTTTGTCAAGCTGCCATTGTGTTGTAACACTGTTGATGTCTGTATGGTCACTTTCTTTCCTGAGACTTTATCCTTCAGCTTACCATCAGTCGAGGTAAAGTTATATTGACGTGTCCTATTTTGAAAATAATTTTAGACTTATGACCGACTCACGTGGTGTTATAGTGACTTACATTGCATAATGATCACTCTAACCCGCTGGCATGGTTGTGGTATATTTAGGTACTACACCTCTGATTCTACGCGAGACTTCTATATTTTTCCATGTCCATGACTCTAACTATGCTTTTTTGTTCCAGATATCAGACCATGTCAGACCGAGAACTTAGACACACTTAAAGAACAAGAAAGTTCCTTGCCAGATCTTGCCAAAGAAGTGGAAGACAATAGCCGTTATAAGACTTTGGAAGCCAATGCCACAGTTTTGAAACTTTTAGTCGATGACAAAAATGGTGTGAGCAGGTATGACACGATTAATAAATAAGTAGATATATCCGGAGGATCGGGTGCTATGGCACACATTGGAAGAGCCCTATGTCATAGTCATACGATTCCATAATCCACGGTAACCACTATCCATGAGGTGGGCCGTGTCTTTGTCTGCCACCCAGTGGCGTGGGGTCCTTATAACCCGATTACGGCCAGCTCGCCTAGTCAGTTCTACTAGAATGAAAAACGTGAAAACCTTGAACTACTTGTATAACCAAAACTCTTATTATTCTTTCTAACCTCTCCAAGCTAAGTTGCTTGTGTTAGGAGTGGGATCACGCTGGAATCGACTCGAATAGGCCTTCCGGAGAGCCGACTACTTAACCAATAATCTACCGTCATTACTTCTTCGAACATTGCAACTTTAATGAAAGCAATGACTAATCTCTTGTTCAATTAAAATCACTTTCAATATGAAGGATTAAGATCCATACTCATATATCTTTGTGCTTATATGGAGAATTTCATTTCGTAGTACGTAATCATTTTATCAATCATATTGTTGAAATTAATGTTATAGTGAAAGTTGCAACGGAAAGCGTACAGAAATTGCTAGCACGATTGATATTTTATACACTTTATGACAAAAAAATATGCATTGCCATTCTAAAGAAAAAAGATAAAACTAAAAACTAGTAATCACCCATTTAACGGTTTTCGACCATAATCATTATTGCGAGGAAAACATAAGAAAATATGAATTGTGCTACCGTGCTTCGGAGGGCTTATTAAAAGCCTGTCCCGGCTGACAATAGACGCCAGGTCAAGACGGAGTCTTTATAAGGGGGAGTGAACAACTTTTTCAGTGGTTGGTCACTAACCACAACTTGGGCTTGGAGTCAGAGGACAGTCCCAATTTTTCTTGAAAAATCATATTAGTATAGACAGCCTCCGTGGCGTGGCAGTAGTGAACGCGGCCGCTACGCAGGAGGCGCGGGTTCGATCCCCGCTCAGTGCAAATATTTGTATGCATGAATATGTATATTTGCATTGGTCTGGGTGTTTCTATGTATAATATGTATGTATTTACAAAAAAAATACGTATCTAAGTGTGTTTATCCGCATTCTAGATTCCATAACACAAGCTAGTTAAGCTATGCTTACCATGGGTCTAGATAGCGTTGTGTGAAATGTTGTGGGATATCAAATCTCGACTTAGATATATTTCAGTGGACCTCTGACTCCAGAGTTAAACTCACGGCTGCGGCCCGTAGGTACTGCCGAAAGGATGTTGATGAATGTGAAGAAAGTCATTGTTATTTTTGTATAATACTAACTGTTGCTCGTGGTTCCATCCGCGTGGATGTCGGTTATTGCGGACTGGGGTAGGAATGACAAATAGATAGTAGCCGATTCTCAGACCTACCCCATATTTACACAAAATTTCGTAAGAACCGGTCGAACCGTTTTGAAGAAAGAACATCGTGACACGAGAATTTTATATAAGTACTAGCTGTCGCCCGCGGCTCCGCCCGCGTGGATGTCGGTTATCGCGAATCGGGGTATGAAAAATAGATGTTGGCCGATTCTCAGACCTACCCCATATTTACACAAAATTTCGTAAGAACCGGTCGCACCGTTTTGAAGAAGTATGGGAAAGAACATTGTGACACGAGAATTTCATATATTGGACTAGCTGTTGCTCGCGGCTCCACCCGCATGGATGTTGGTTATCGCGGATCGGGGTATGAAAAATAGATAGTAGCCGATTCTCAGACCTACCCGATATGCACACAAAATTTCATGTAAGGTCCAGTAGTTTCAGAGGAGTGTGGGAACGAACATTGTGACACGAGAATTTTATATATTAGAAAAATATTAACAACACTAAAACTTAATGTTTACTTGCCTAATTGAAAACTTGGTAAAAAATACAGGTCCCTGCAGACACCAGATATTCACCTGTGCAAATCTCTAATAATACAGCGTCGAACAAAGTGCTGCGACCGACTTTGATAAGGATTGTCAGCCGTCTATCCCAAGTGACGTCATCCAGGCTGAAAAATGACAGTCTCAATCAAGATAAGTCGCAGCGCTATGCACGACGCTGTTGGCTTAGAGAATTGCACTGCAGTTTTCACGGTATCTCCAAGCAACTTAAACATCCTTGATGTCAATTGTAGATCAGAGGTGTTCGACATGCTGCATTCTCGCGACGACGATGAGAGTCACATGGATCTGCCTACCTTCCCTGAAGACGCTGAAGCCGCTCGTATAGAAGTGGCAGATGAAATGCCGAATGCCCAAGCTGAACTGTTGCAAGGTAACAAAATCTTTAGATATTTTCGCTGTATCGTAAAAGCTTGTTAAAGTACAGGTAGGTACATAGAAGTTCACCCTAGCAGAATCAGGCTGCCCCCTTTCCGAGGAAATATGAAGACACTGTGGTTCCCGAAGAAACCATCTCGGAACCGGAGATAGCTCAGGGTAAAGGAGGTGCCAGGAAAATAGCTTATTAGGCCACCTTACATCTACACCTTGGTTTTAGTCGGTTCGAGTCCTATATAACCACCTGGGCCCTGATTCTGCTATTTTTTTCATGGCAAAACCACTGCGGCATCGCAGACACTGTAACCAATGCCATTTAACTTAAGACTTTACTGTATACTTTTAAAATCTAAAATTAAATGACAATCTTGTAGTGAATGATTTTTTTTATAACCTCTTACTTTTTTTCATTTTGAACTTTAAAACTCAGCCATAAAGTCAAAAAATTATTGATATTTTATACAATGTCAGCGGTGTGACAGACGTTTTATAATGTCATAAAATTAGCAGAATTGGGGGCCCGGTTGGTTTACAGGGGTAACCTTAGGGATCTACTCACGAAAAAAAAAAAAAAATTATTATTGTAGACATCAATTACTTTCTACATTTCAGTATTTTATTTCATGAATCCTCAATTGTTTACTCATAAATGACGTAGATTAATAAGTTCGTTGAACTCTACAGAAATTAAGTTATTACATAAATGCGAGACATACAGTTACGACACATTAACCGTACTTACTGTATTTTTCTTTTTTGATGCAAATTGATGACTCGAGAATGAGTTTGTAAGTTACCGAACCGACCACAACTTTCCATAGCTCAACGTTAGTAGCCCTAGTAGTAGTACCTACTATTATCTATTATGTGCCAGTAGCTTAACTGAAGAAGATATATAGAAGACTATACAATAGTAGGTAACCGGCTTCTAATATTATTCTTCTTCGTCATCCTAGCGTAAAGTAATTCCAGTCGCATTCCGACGTTTTCATCTCGGAGTCTGGAATTTTCCAGTATAACTGCGGGTATGGCTTATCTTTATGGCGACAGCCTTTCGACCTCCACTACCTATAATTTTAAATTAGACCACGACATATTCTTTAAAATTAGAAAAAGGTTTTGACATACAGACAGACAGATAACGAAATGGGCTTATAAAGATTCCGATTTTTCCCTTTGAGGTACCAAACCCTAAAAATGAGTTAAGTGACATTTTTCTTTCTCTATCGCTTCCAGGACCCGATGATATAGTACAGAAAGATGCACCAAGAGGTACAGAAAGGCTACAATCTGAGGAGCCACAAGTGGAGCCTGTGGGACTTGCAGCTGGCATCATGGTAGCAGTCACTTGTAGCATCGTCGCTGTCGCCTACACCGCCCTTATAGTGTGGAGAAGGATATACTTGTAAGTATCTACCTGCCGTGGCCCGTATACCTCGAGACACATGTCTTGAACCTAACTCACGAGACAAAAGAGGCCTTGGCGCACGCGGACTATTTTGTAATAATCTATGTTTGGTAATTTTGGATCATCCACCGCCATAGCACTCTGCGCTATCCTCCAAAGGAGTGTGTTTTAAAAACGTGTACTGCGCGTATGGAGCACAATTTATGTCCTAATGTAGAGTATAGAGCACAATTTATGTCCTGATGTAGAGTATAAAGCACAATTTATGTCCTAATGTAGAGTATAGAGCACAATTTATGTCCTGATGTGGAGTATAAAGCACAATTTATGTCCTGATGTAGAGTATAGAGCACAATTTATGTCCTAGACAATGTTCCGAGAATAACAATACCAATTTTTAACTAGATATAGGACGTTTAGTCATATCGCTCACTAGCTTTTCCCCCGCATCTTCGCCTGCGTGGATGTCGGCAACGCCAACAAAAGTATTTTTTTCTGAACTGACGGACTTAGTGTATAAACTTCTAACGCCTATTTCACTATCTCAGAAGTGAGTTTTTCGAAACCTCAAATGTAAACCATACGAAATATCGGCCCTGTGTCATAACTGTCTTCACACCTGTGGTAGGTTTTAAGAATATTATTTCTAAATAAAATCTATTTCAATAGTAAATGGCAAGAAGAAAAATCAAACAGAATATTATAGCATTTCGTTCATTAATCAATCAGTTGGTCTATTGCAGTCCATTGTTGAACTAAGGTCTCGCCCAATGTGTGCCATGGCACTCGATTCGCCATGCGCAGTCAATTTCCTAGTATCGCTCATTAAACACACAAACAAACCAATAAACACATGCACATCTAATAACGAGTAACAAATGTAACATGCAGACACTTTCATATAAATTGGTAAGTAATGATGTAATCCATAGTCATTATTACCTACAAATATATGCATGGTATGATAATATTGTTCCCGAGGAGGGCCAGACCGAGAGGAATGGCCCTGGGTCAGCCTGGGTGCGAGAGATATGTCACGAAACAACCTCACCTTCGGCCTAGCACATCGACCCACAGACGGAGTGCGGTTTAGTCGGTTCGAGTCCGACATAACCTCCCCCTTCGGCTCCGATCTGTCTGTTACGTTCTCGCACCTAGACCGCAGAATCGAGTGACCAAATAGCGATAGCCAGGGTCTTGTCCGTCTATTAACATTATGCTTTTTAGAAACATCTCTATTCACAGTCGTAACGTAATTTTTGGTTCGATTTATTTTAGTTAATTGGTTAACGTACGAGTATAAAAAGAACTGCTTCAAAAATTAACCGCCTTAAATAAGTATAGTATTACGAATGTGCATGTTTGAAGTACATTCACGTTACGGTTGGATGATTTTAATGATGTTCCTCGTTAGTTGGAGACTGGAGTTGAATGGTCTGAGAGTGACGTGGCTCAGTCCTGCGTCATCGTAAGAAGTAGTAGTAGTATCTTGATGAACAAAATGCTCAAACTGATCTTAATTTTTTAGTTTTCCCTCCTTCTTGTTGACGGATTGTTGTGATATTTTATTATACAAAAAAACAGTGTGATTTGCTGTTATTGCCTTGGTATAAAGATCATTTTGAGACTGTTGTGAAGATCGTTCTGACACTGAGTGAACAAACAATGGTACCTATGTTTTTTATGCAATAAGTAATAAACTTGCAATTGGTATTTTTTAACATTGTTGTTATTAAGAAATCGAACATAACTCAGTTGATAGACAATTCACACGGTTGGTAGACTGTATGATAGAGCGAATGGGAGCCCCACCATAACCTTAGAAGCGCAAGTCAACCTCTCTTGCTAGCAAGTACACCTGTTAATAATCGCATAAGGGTATAAGAAAATCAGATGGCAGCAGCTCCTGCCAAAGCCGACAAGCCAATCAAATAGTACAAACTCGGGCTCCAAAGTACAACCTTTGGACGAAACTGGGAAATCGCTGTGAGGATAATGATGAAGACACTAGCATACGATACACAGCGATTTCCGCATAAAAAAAAGAACCTACGTATCCCTATTTCACATGTTTATAAGGCTTCTATACACCTCAAATAAACGACTCGTCCGTTATAATACTTAGGTATACTTATCTCGATGCGTGTTTACGTAAAGCCCCCATTGTGCGGTGTAACCCAATCTCCCGGAGAGCCCGGTGCGTAGGAAGCGGTCAACTGGGACGGAAACCGCATTATACCAAGTGGGTATAGCCCTGTGAGGGCATAAACACCGAACAAAGACTTTAGAGCAGTTTATATTCGTTTTATTGCATCCCAATACAAAGCCGGTCCAACCACTTAAATGCGTTATAGCTTAAACAGTAATTTACGCTTTGTAGTTTGAAATTAATTTTATTCTCATTTCAGAAAACGAAATGGATTGAAACATGAGCTGCTAAGAAATGAAGAAACTATTGCCGAAACTAGGATAGACGTAAGTTATCATCTAATATACGAAAGTTTGAATGAATGAATGGAGAGATAAATGTGGAAGCTTGGATCTGACTGAAATTTAATACTTACAGAAATAGATTACCTATTATTTACTCATTGAGTAGTCTGGATTAAGAACTTGTTATCCCAGAATTAAGTTCTTATGAATACCACATACAATACAATACACAGCATGCAGCATAAGAATCGCTCAACGTCTATGTGGATCTTACCGGAATAGGAGAACCTACCTAATTAGTAAATGGTAATAAAGGTTCGTAAGAATCCCCACACTTCAACCGCATTCCAGACCTCGATGGGGAGACCATCGGGGCTGACAGGTTTCCGATTCTTCATGATGACAAAGAGCAGTCTGTAGGTACTTCTACAGGCATTATTGATGGCACTAGTCCATGATTTGGAGGATATATTTGGTGGTTGTACCCATAAAGAAATGTATATGGAGGTGAATGTAGGAACCTGTAAGGAATGTATGGTACCGCCACGCGTGGGGGCAACTTATGGGGAGTGTCTTCGCCTGTTGAACTAGGATTAAGTATTTTACGGAGTTGTTAGCCTCTAAAACAATGATTGTTATGTTTATTAAAGATTTTTTTTCTAATTTACAGCTGTGAAAATTGACATCAAAAGTGCCTACAATAAATCAAATTCGATCTCTGGTTGCATCTGTTCGATGGCACTGTCTTATGGGAAGCTTCAAGACTGAATTATACTAAAATAACGTAGAATTCGTCGTAGGTACTTCGTTTAAGTACTAGGTAGTTGGTATAATGACATTGTTGTAATAAATACTCGTGAAACAAGAAGACTTACATATCACAAATAAAATAATATACAGAGTGAAGAATTTTGACCTTACCTGTATTCTAAATACTGGACATGGCGAATTTCACTTAAAGGAAACTTTCCTTTATTCTTAAAAAGAACTTACTAAACTTACTACTTCCCCTCCAGGTAAGGTTAAAATCTTCCATCCTGTATATATTCTTAATAAACGAAAGAAAGCAGCTTTCCCTGTGCGTATCATCAAAAATGGCCTTAATTGCCGTCAAAGTTTATTAGTGTTATTGATAGAGTAACTGTCTCTGCTTACAAAATGGCACGCATTTGCATTAATTGGGTACTTTCCTGTAGTTAAAATAAATTATTTAGCTGGACTTATTAAATTAATAATGGTAAAAGAGTGAAAACAGTTGCGTCGGTTCTTATTTTTTCGTTCTTATTTATTTTTAATCATCCATCCAACGTTTAATAGTATATGATTTGACTATTAAATATTATGACGTCACAAATATAGTTTTCATACAATTTTCCTTATAAATTACCGTTTTGACGTTTAGAAAAAAGTAACTAATTTGACTGGTCAGTCAAATACCCAATTATATCAACCAATTAAGTAATGTTTGTATCTTTAGCCCGCAGTAGAATGTTATTAATGTCAATGTATTCATAAAAATGATTTCTATATAACAGCTCCACGTTTTAGAATGGTCAGTTGATGGCGTTTTTATACGGACGATAATAAAATAATTTAAGTATCTTTAGAAAGGGAGATGTTGCGTGGATGAACTTGTTGCTTATTCTAAATTCTAAACTATATAAATACATAATTATGTGTACAAGCACAGGTAATATAATATAATTCTTATACATGTAACTATGCTACTAAGTTATGTTTATTTTGTGTGTACATAAATCTTAAATTAAAACAAATAAAAATATAGCTAGGTACCTACTCAGGTTCACATTGGACACAGGCTACATAAAACAATTTGTTTTATGTTATAAATCTTCAAAAGTGCTTACCATGCTCAGTGGAGAGGTGAGTTGGGAGTACCTGCCTGTAACTATTTCAAATCATTTTATTTTTACTTATTTAAAACATGAATGTATTAATAAGTACAAATAAAATGATTTAACTATTTTTTTATCATAAATAGGTATGTAATTTTAATTTTACTGCTCTTTTTAGTCATTTCTACTACGAATAATATCTTTATTATACGTAGCCTCCCTACCATCGAATTTATTGAAATAATTAAGTATATTATTCTAAATTGTATTTTCATATAATTTCCAACTATCGTAGTTTGATGAGAGAGTTATTAATATTTATTATAAGTAGGTATAACGGCATTCTAATATTGAAAAGCCTTTTATGACCATGTAGCACTGAAATACTAAAAGGCTGAACCGATCATGATGAAATTTTACAATGTATGAATAGTTCCTTCAATGTTTCAGACTTGCAATTCGATAGATTGCGTTGTAATTGGATCCTAGGGTATCTTTTTTACTATTTTTTTTTAATTAGACAAACAGCATCCACGTTATTTCACATTCCAGGTAGTTAGGAATTTCAACACGATATAATAAAGCAATCTACCTACTTAATATTATAAAGAGGCGTTATTTACGTAAGATCGAGTTTTATATTGTACGATCCATACAGCAACCGAACCTGTGCCATAAGATCTTCCTTTGAGCATAGTTCATTTATAACCTTAGTCATTTGTAGTGAACATGACGTATTAAACTATTGGCATGTTTTAAGTATTTATTTTAATTTAAAGTCAGAACATGTCTGTGATGTTTTTAAATAAGAAAATTCGGTAATTAAAAAGTTTGTACGATTACATTTGGTTGTATTTATTTTCTACGACGACCCTCTTGATTTCTGCCTTCATCCCAAAAGTCCTCTATCTATATATTCAGTTTCAAATGCTCCAACTGATAGGATGGTGAAAAAACAATGTTGGAGGTACAGTACTGGGCCCCAATACAAATCCCTGGGGCACTCCAACCTCAATTTGGTAGACGAAAGACAGGGAGTTTCCAGATATCGTGATAAACTCATGCTAAAAAAAATATTGAAAAGAAACGACCAAATACCGACTTAGCAACAAATTAAAAATGAACTTTCAAAAAATGTAATGAGATATACAGGGTGTAATCGTTAAGTGTGTCCAGGCGATTATTCCGTAACTATTACAGATATCAAAAATCTTTAAACTGATATCGAAAGTACGTTACTTAATGAGTAAAATGACATCAATAACTTTTTAAAAATCAAACGAGAGGTATCTAACATTTAGACATTAAACACTCCCATACATTTAGTATGAGATTAGTAGAAAGGTTTTAGTTTTCTTATTTTAAGTGATCTAGTTTACCTTAATCATATTTTGTGATTACGTATAATATGACAATGATAATTTTCAAGAAGATACATGTGTAAATTAATTATCTTACCACTTCAAATTAGTAATAAACCGTGTTTCAATATCGCATTTAGTAATTTGAGCTAACTGAAAAGCAACACACTACAAATAAAAGTTGCAGTAATAAAAACTCCCCCTCCTCAGAGATCCCTCCCCAGACCATAATTTTGTGTTCCGCTAATTCTGCCGGCGTGTGTGTGTGTGTATATTGTTGTACCTAGCAAGTGAGAAACAACGAGCAAAACAATTATTTTCCTCATATATATTTTCCTTAATACAATTAAGATACATAAGTGTCTAGATACCTCCATTTAGGTACACTCTAGCTTGCGTTGAAGCAGGTAAAATAGATATCCGTGGAGGTAGAACGTCCGATTGCTACGCAGGAGGCGCGGGTTCGATTCCCGCTTAAAGTAGGGACAAGATAATAGGTCACTTTTGACATTTCATCAAAATTCAACAACGTAACCTTGTAACGGCGGGCATAAAATAAGAACTGCACAATTGCTTAACTTTTTTCAATTACGTTTACATATTTATTGTAATAATGACCGATACGAGTAATTTTACGATTTGCTTTCACTAATAAACCATTCTAAACATAATAAACAATTTCTGATCTAAAGAACTGAACGTCGTTACAATGTTGCGTCAGTCAACCCTTTTTCTGTTTAAACACTAGGGATGTTACTCTAAAAATCGAAAGCTGATAGGATTGTAAGTTGAATCGAATGCAATGATTACTTGTGAAGAAAAATCACCATAAATTTATAACCACGGGCCACGTTGTGATTATAATAAAACCTAATTATACATATTTATTATTCTTTTAACTAACTATAAAAATACAAAAAAAATAACTAAATAGAAAGGTCATTGATGTTGGGTGCAATTTAGGTGGAT
This sequence comes from Eilema caniola, assembly GCA_949126895.1. Taxonomy (NCBI): domain Eukaryota; kingdom Metazoa; phylum Arthropoda; class Insecta; order Lepidoptera; family Erebidae; genus Eilema; species Eilema caniola. Next base: position 7,684,950 of record OX421471.1, on the reverse strand, counting down.
GTTGCTGGCAACACCAGTGCCTGTCGATGACGCATGTCATGTCGCTATAACATGATGATGACGCAGTCTTTTGTTGTTGTGCGAAGTGACTGTGCGTTTTTGGTGTGCTCTCTGTTATTTTCTTCTGATCCGGCTTTTTCATTGAACTGATCTTACTGACTACGTTTACCTGGCTATAAATTGGACTCCCGATTGCTTAACGATTATTAAACAAGAAAAACATTACAGTCTTACTATGTCGAAACGGGGGAAAACTCTAAACAGTCAATCTCGCGAACTAGTGCTGAAATTGTACAATTATTTTGGACGTGAATCAGTTAACGATGGGCCTCTTTTACCATTGAAACCACCGAGAGAACGCGTTGCCGAAGCATTGGGAATAGGGAAGAAGACAGTAACTCAAATTCTGAAAGAGAAATACGGACCATCAGGCTCAGAAGATAATACTTTACGTACACCGAAAAAACGAAAGAGGGAGAAGAAAATTGTTGACGTTGATAATTTTGATGCTGCTGCAATTCGCAACCACATTTATGGATATTACTCGAGAAAAGAATATCCTACACGGGAAAAGCTATTGAGTTCGTTAAAAGGCGCAGGCTTATTTTTTGGAGGCAAATCGTCTCTATCAATGGTTTTGAAATCGATTGGCTTTAGATTTAAAAAATCCGACAAGCGGAAAATCCTGCTAGAACGCTACGATATTATTTTGAAGAGAATAACATTCTTACGTCAGGTAAATAAAATTACGGATTGGGACAATGTCGTGTTTATTGACGAAACATGGTTGAATGCGAACCATACGGTTGCGCGGACATGGACCGATGATACAGCGGCCTCCACCTCAAAAGTTCCATCGGGAAAAGGAGCCCGAATTATTATATGTCACGCGGGATCAGCTTCTCAAGGTTTTATTCCAGACTGCCTCCTCGCATTCGCCTCTAAAACTACAACAGATTACCATGAGGAAATGAACTTTGATGTTTTTAAAAAGTGGTTTGAGAAGCTGCTAGTCAGCTTAGAAAACCCATCGAAAATTATAATGGACAATGCTCCGTATCATTCTGTACAAGTTGATAAACCACCAACTCAAGCAAATAAAAAGCAAGAAATTGTCTCGTGGCTGGTAAGAAATGGTGTGGAGGCAAGTCCAACTTTATTAAAAGTTGAGTTGTTAAATCTGGTAAAAGCAACTAAGCCGTCCAAGCTCCGCTATGTAATCGATGAACTAGCCCTAGAGCATGGACACGAAGTTATTCGATTGCCTCCCTACCATTGCCAGTATAACGCCATCGAGCTTATTTGGGCACAAATAAAGGGTCATGCAGCGCGGAACAATACTGAACCACCCTTCAGTACTGCTAAAATGATGACTCTGCTACAAACTGCATGTGCAGAAGTCACTACAGAAGACTGGCGAAAAGTCGTGGAGACGACAAAGAAAATAATTTTACAAGATTTTGATGATGTGAGAATAGACAATATTATTGAAAATGAATTAATAATATCTCTGAGTGCTGACAGCAGTGATGAAGATAGCAGTTCCGATAGTTCAAGTGAATAAAGGCAATTTTTTTGTTAAATTACGTAGGTACTTGTCTTATTTTGCTCCTTTAATTTATGAAAGAAAAAATAATAATGGGACAGGGATTCGCATGATCATTTTTTAAATTCACATATGTTTCAAGTCTGTATCGATTCATTCGATTCATTCATTTAATCGATGTTTTTAAGCAGGTCACCTCACTATGAATATAAAACTGACATCTGTCAAAAGTGACCTATTATCTTGTCCCTACTTTAGTGCAAATATTTGTATGCATGACTATGCATTAGTCTGGGTGTTTCCTTTGTATGATATGTATGTATTTACAAAAAAAAAATTAAGTATGTTTATCCGTATTCTAGTTTCCATAACATGAGATAGTTAAGCTATGCTTACCATGGATCTAGATAGAGTTGTGTAGAAAGTTGTAGAAAATTAAAAAAAAAATCAGGTGTAAAATTGATGTAACCTACCTTTTTAGAGGAGAATGGCAAATGCGTACTAACAGGTAAATTGCAGTAATAAAAACGACAGGCGCTATGGTAATGAATCTGGAACTTCAAACGCAATGGTTGCACATCGCGGTATACTGATACTTACTAAGTTGGAAGGTGAGAAAGCAGGATATGAAGTATTATTGCTCGTTCCATATACATTGGACCTAAAACGCGATATATAAAAGACCCTGGTGCGGCCGGATTGTTTCGTAACTATCTATGCTTGGTGAATTTGAACTCGTCCATGGCCGTAGCACCACGTGCTTTCTTCAAATACATCCAAGTGTACCTACCTACCTACTGCGCGTACAAAGCACATTTTAGGTCCAAGATATAGGGAACGAGTAATACCTAGGTAGTTTGTTCTTACATCTGCCATGCCATCAACCCTAGCTAATTATAGGAAACCAACAATGTAAGATCATTCACACTGTGTTTCATGCGAATAATGATTTCAATTCTTTTATATTCCGACTAGATGAAGATAGTGTGTCCAGGCGATTATTCCGTAACTATTACAGATATCAAAAAACTTTAAAATGATATCGAAAGTACGTTACCTAATGAGTAAAATGACATCAATAACTTTTTAAAAATCTAACAAGAGGTATCTAACATTTTGACATTAAACACTCCCATACATTTAGTATGAGATTAGTAGAAAGGTTTTAGGTACGTACACCAGAAGGGACTTCTCTATCTGGGTACTCTCTTCTGTAGGCGATAATGACCGCTCTTTTGTTACAATCATATATATATGTATCTTAATTGTATTAAGGAAAATATATATGAGGAAAATAATTGTTTTGCTCGTTGTTTCTCACTTGCTAGGTATTGGGTTTTCTTCTCTTACACTATATGTAGCAGAGCTTGGTTACCTTTTCTTCATAAGAAACACCATATATTATATCTATCTCTTTATTATTAATTAACATTGCAAATCACATTTAACAACAGGACTCAATTATACATCTTGACAGTCAGATTTCGAGTTGCCATCTATATGAACAAACAAATCTTTAGGAAAAACATCAAGGCTGGAATTGCCATAATTTAACACTCTTCCTCAGACTCGATGTTTTTCATTTCCAATCCTAATTTAAAACTGACATTAAGTAAATTAACCCTATTCACTGGTTTCGTGAATACATCTGCTAACTGCTCATGTGTACTTATATACTCCACTGAAACAAAACCTTCATGTACCTTCTGCTTAATAAAATTATATTTAATCTCTAAGTGTTTCAATTTTCTCTGATCATAAGTTGTAACAGATCTAATTGTACTTTGATTATCTTCAAATATCTTAAAATTATTTACTACAACATTTAAATCTTTTAACAATTTTGCTATCCAGCAAGATTCTACACATGCTTCACATAATGCAATAAGTTCAGCTTCTGTAGTGCTGAGGGCAACTACAGACTGTTTCTTAGACTTCCATATAACAGTATTTCCAAAAACCTGAAACATATAACCAGTAGTAGATTTTCTGTCCAGATCTCTACCCCAATCAGCATCGGCAAATCCTAACAAAGAAATATCACAATTCTTTCTAAATATTAAATTTAAGTTCAAAGTTTGCTTTATATATCTAAGTACACGCTTTAAGCATTTCCACAAAGTTGCATTAGGTCTTGATTGATGTCTACTTAAGTAATTAACAGAATAAGCAAGATCTGGTCTAGAGTTAACAGTTACATACAAGAGACATCCTATCAAAGATCTACATTTAGCCTCATAACTCATATCAATCTCAAAATCATCAAATTTAAAGTTTACATCCATAGGTGTGTCAATCCCTTTACAATCTTTCATACCATATTTTGAGAGAACTGATTCTAAATATTTAGTCTGATTAATGAAAATACAATCATCCTGTTTTCTTACTGAAATACCCAAATAAGTCATGTCAGTATTACCTAAGTCTTTCATCCTAAATTGTGAAATTAAGAATCTCTTTAAATTGTTTATATCAGTCAGATCTTTACAAAACAGTAATAAGTCATCGACATACAACAGGACATACATATTATTTTTCATATATAAACAATAATCACTTTCAGAACGTTCAAATCCAAAGTCCATCATTGCCTTAGTGAATCTCTCGTACCAATATTTGGGAGATTTTTTCAATCCATACAGTGACCTTTCTAGTTTCAGTACATAATTATCCTTTTGATCAAAATCATATCCTTTTGGTGGTTTCAGATATACCTTTTCATCTATTCGTCCATACAAAAATGCCCCTTTGACATCCATTTGATTAATTATGTAGTTCTTGTTTAAAGCCACTGATAACAATATTCTTAATGTTTGCATCTTCAAAACTGGTGAGTACACATCATCTAATTTTTCTTTCTGTTGATATCCCAATGCTACTAGTCGAGCCTTATATATTTCTTTACCTCCTACATTCTTTTTGGTGAACACCCATTTAGTATCCAGTGGTTTCATATTTTCTTCTGTTTTTACCTTTTTCCAAGTACCACTTTCTTCTAATACGTTTATTTCTTCTTGTACTGCCTTTCTCCACATATCTCTATCCTCTCTAATACCTATTTCTTCATATGTATGTGGTGTTTCCTCTGAGTAATGAGATAATAAGGCAAATAACCCTTGATCAACTTCGCTGTCTTCAAAATTCACAATGTAATCTTGCTGCCACTTTGGAGCTCTTATTTTCCTTTTCGCTCTTCCTGAATCTTTAATTCCCTGTGTGCTTTCATTTAAACCCTCGTTCTCATCAATAGTTTCTATAATCTCTTGTATTTCGGGTTGTTTTTCTTTTTCATTTTCATATGTTTCATTCTCTGTAATTTTTTCAGTATACTTAGGTATTTCCACTATTCTTTCCAATCTTTCTCTTTCATCAAAAATTACATTTCTCGCTACAATAACTTTCATCTTATTTGCATCCCACAGTTTGTAGCCATTTATGTTGTATCCAACCATATACAGTTTTTCTCCTTTTGGATCTAGTTTCTTTCTCATTTCTTTTGGTATGTGATTATATGCAATGCACCCAAATATCCTCATGTTGCTAACATCGGGCTTCTTACCATGCCAAATTTCAGCAGGTGTCACATCCTTTGAAGCTGTAGGGCATCTGTTTGTTACATATGCTGAATACAGTATTGCTTCTCCCCATAGGTTCTTGTCTAGTCTAGATTCAATCAGTATAGTCCTTGCTCTGTCGGTCAGTCCGGTTCATCCGCTCAGCTAACCCATTCATTTCTGGATTGTATGGCACTGTAGTTTGTATAGTTATTCCATTAGTGATACAAAAGTCATGAAATTCTTTTGACATATATTCCCTGCCATTATCAATACGTAATTTTAGTAAATTCATGTTAAAGTGTTTTGTTGCATAATGAAAATATTGCTTGAATTTTTCAAAAACATCAGATTTTTGTTTAATTAAATATACCATAACAAAATGTGTATAGTCATCTATAAATGTCACATAATACTTGTTACCGTCCCAAGTCTCCGGAGTTATTGGTCCACACACGTCACTATGCACAAGCTGAAGTGGTCTTGTCGCTCGTTGTCCAATATTGTTAAAGGGTAATCTACATATTCTACCCAACATGCATGTCTCACAGAGTACATTCTCAATTTTAATTCCTTTAATGTTACTCAAACCGTCTACTAAGTCATGATCAGTAAGTTGTCTTAAATTATTAATTGAAAGATGAGCAAAACGTTTATGCCAAAGTTCAACTTGGCTACTATTTTCATTATATGAATAGTTGCAATGAGATTGACTAAGTTTCAATTCTACTGAAAACAAAGAACCCTCTGGATAACCCAGAATGACAAGAATTTGTTGTGGATTATAAATTTCAACACAACCATTTGAAAATATTACAGTATAACCTGCACCTTCTAGCTTAGAGACTGACAAAAGATTTTTCCTTAAATCTGGTACAAAATAAACATTTTTAACTGTGTGATAATGAGTTACACCATTAACCAAACATTGTGTTTTTATATTACCTATTCCTATTGCTTTTAAAGTTACACCATTTTTAGCTGCACAAATTATTTTTGGGTTTTTGAGATATATAAAACCATCATTAAATAAGTCTTTATCGTTAGATAAGTGATCTGAGCATCCTGAATCTATATACCAGCTTGAGACTTTCGAATCATAGTCAGTACAAATAAAAGCATTACCGTCACTTTCTTCCTGTACATTAGATACTGCAAATGACTTTCCGTATGACCGTCCTCTTCCTTGACTGTACATTGATCCTCTTCCTTGACCGTGCATTGAACCTCTTCCTTGACCGTGCATTGATCCTCTTCCTTGACCTCTCATCATACCTCTTACTTGTCCTTGTTGTCTCTCTTGGTGGTAGGTCTGATCTTGTACTGGTCGACCTTCCTGTTGGCAAAAATGTCCTCGTCCTGGTCTTTTCCAATTTACACCTCCTCTCTGAGTAAAGCTGCTCCTACACTGGAACTGTTTATGGCCTGCACGTCCGCACTTGAAACAATTGAAAGCTGCGACATTTTGTTCTGGAACCGAGTTTTCTGAATTCTTCCTCTTTTCTTCTTCACCCAAAAGTCTCTCCTTAACAAAATTAATTTTCAACTCAGGCATTGTTTCCAAGGTCGTAATTACGACTTCATATGAACTGGGCATCGATAATAATATGTAATTAATTTTCTCCTCTTCTGTCAAGTTTGTGCCCGCGTTTTTTAACTGGGTAAAAATTTCTTCCATAGCAGTGAAATGACTTTGCAATTTCGTTTTTTCATTGTATTTCATATTGCTTAGCTGTCTACGTAAAAACATTCGGCTTCGAGTACTCTTTTTCATAAAGTTAGATTCTAAACTTTTGATCATAGAATATGCAGTATTTTCGTCTCGAATATATTCAATATGGCTATCCGCTACTGACGCCACGATGACGCTTTTCGCACGAGCTTCTGACTTTTTGTTTTCTTCCTTGCTCGCAAAAGCGGGCAACAAAATGGCATCTACACATTCTTGCTCATTTAAAATAGTTTTCAATCGATAAATCCACGTATCGAATCCGTCACCACAAAATTGTTTAATTTGATATTTTTCGTACGCCATCTTTATCAATTTTTTTCCTGTTAGTTAGCGTAGTGCTCAGGCGCAGTGGAAGCGTGCTATTGGGTTTTCTTCTCTTACACTATATGTAGCAGAGCTTGGTTACCTTTTCTTCATAAGAAACACCATATATTATATCTATCTCTTTATTATTAATTAACATTGCAAATCACATTTAACAACAGGACTCAATTATACATCTTGACAGTCAGATTTCGAGTTGCCATCTATATGAACAAACAAATCTTTAGGAAAAACATCAAGGCTGGAATTGCCATAATTTAACACTAGGTACAACAATATACACACACACACACGCCGGCAGAATTAGCGGAACACAAAATTATGGTCTGGGGAGATCCCTCCCCAGACCATAATTTTGTGTTCCGCTAATTCTGCCGGCCAATATCCATGTTAGTGATAGTCGACGGCGGAAATCTGACAGCTGATCGGTATATCAGGGAGATTTTAGAGGAACATGTTGTGCCATTTGCCCCATTTATTGGTAACGACTTCATTTTAATGCAGGATAATGCTCGGGCTCACAGTGCTCGCTCAGTACTGGCATACCTAAACCATGTTGGTGTTCCGGTGATGGAGTGGCCAGCACGCACTTGCTAAAGAGGAGTGTCAAATCAAGAATGCCACCTCTTAACAATCTGGGCGAGCTGCGAAACACATGAGTTGAAGAATGGCAGAGGTTGCCCCAAGAAATCATTGCCCAGACGGATGGAAACCTTAATCAGGGCACGATGAGGAAACACTCATTATTAAACATGTTGTTGTTTCATGTTTCATTATTATTTGTTTAAAAATGAAGCTAACTGTTTTATACTCTCCTTTTTTCTGTGTGCCGCTAATTCTGCCGGTGTGTTTATGTTTTTGCAAATAGGTTGATCTTATAGATAATGTATAACAGATTTATAAGAACAATAGTAAGTACCTTCTTACGAAATTAATTTTAAGTTAAATGCAAAACTCACCAAAGCTGATAAGAAATAATTATGTGCCTAGCAATAATTATGTAGATACCTAATTCGTGTTTACATGTTCATCCCAAGGTGTAACGAGAAGACCGGTTTACACCAAGGCCATCAAAATTAACAACTTTAGGTACTATTGTTGTAATCAATGTTAATAGTTAGAAACATAATTCTGTTTGCCCCATGTTTTAATCAATATTTAGATATCCTGTTATGTATGAGACTCTTCCTTAGATTCACCTTCCGCTGTATACCTAATACTTCAACACCAATCACAATATTGGCGCAAGAATTCACGTCACGCTATTTCCGGTTCACTGACAGCGAATGGATTCAGCGAGACCTCCTCGATCCGTTTATCCTTTCTTATGCGAGATGACTTCCTTATCGCTAGTTTCAGTACAACATTGAATCTTTGATCAGGCAAAGTTTTTCTTTTTCTCATTTTTACTTTTTGGCTTGTTTGAGCGACTGCCGCGTGTGCTCCCAACTCGCACTTCTAGTTCGTTAATGTTGCTGGTGCACCAGTTTGCAGGTGAGTTGTTGATCAGGCCCAAATACTTACGGAACATGTCTGGGCTTGATCTGCTAACTTAAATGAAAGGTTTTTTATGGAGCAATTCACGGCATTGCGTTTTATAATAAGAGATAGATACGTCCCCATACCGGGGGCGAGTCGGGGACCGCGTGGACCCCCCTCCCGAGGAGGGCCAGACCGAGAGGAATGGCCCTGGGTCGCACCCCGGCGAGGGATATGTCACGAGACAACCTCACCTTCAGCCTAGTACAACGACCCACGAACGGCGTGCGGTTTAGTCGGTTCGAGTCCGACATAACCTCCCCCTTCGGCTCCGAAGAGGGGAGGTATCCGAGGGGATTTCCCGCACGTAAAAAAAAGAGATAGATACGTCACTAGCGCTTAAAAGCTATGAAGCAAGCACGAGAGCAACAGGCCATGCACTATTATTAGTGAGGGTGAACAAGGGTGTGTTGGTCTCCAAAGGAGTAGAATACTTATAGTGCATCTTTTCCTATGGGTGTTTAATTGTTCTCCATCCGGTAGTTAACATATCGCTCATGACAAAGTGCTCGCTTGACAACAATTAACTCGCCCTGTATTACGGGGTCACAAAAATCATAGTAGACGAAATGAGGGTGGTTAATACACCTCTGCTACCCACCCATTTGCAGGTATGAATGTATGTACACTTGTCACACCGCGGTAGCAGTGATAGCACAGGGTTAACATATCTATCTCATTTTCATCTAAGATCAATGAGTAAGGGACGGGCATAAAAATCAACACATAACATTCCAACCATTTTATTGACAACTCTGAGTTTTCAATCTAAAAATATTATCAAACGTGATTATATTACAACTGGAAAATAACAAGAGAGGTTTAAAATCATGCAAAACATATTTAAAAAAGCAACAAATCCAAAAAAGATATTAGTTTAACAATAAAATTTTTGTTCTTACAGTTTATTAAGTATGCTTAAATATTTATTATTGTACTTAAAAAATTTAAAGACACGTATAAGTCTATAAACGTAAAATATAATCACAATTTGTTCATCACCCTTTTGTTTTGTTTTTAATCTAGACGATCACTTGTTTTCCTTGTGCTTCACAACTACTGGACCTGTATTGTCTCCTGTTTCCTTGTTATGCGTTCCGTGAGAGCCATCACAATATGGCCACTACAAAAAAAAAACACACGCAATTATGAGCCAAATACAATCTGGTAAATTCCGATATCACCAATGCGTTGCGGAACTTGTCGCGGTCAAATGGCAGTCGCTACAGGGAAATTATAGGTACAGCCGCGTCGCAACATTTTTTTTATACAACTGAGTTGGCAGATAACCACGCGGCCCACCTGATGAATAGTGGTTACCGTGGCCTATAGACGTGTGTAAAACCTGGGTAGTCACACATGTGCTGCCGACTTTGTAAACACAGAGATTTTCTGTGCCGTCAGTGTAGGTGACGAAGCAAGTATAGCCTTTGGACTTCCCACTGACAGCAACTCTCCAATGAGCTATGGCTACCTTACTCGCCGCCGGGATCACAACACGAGGTTTTTATGGCCGCGGTATTCTGTAGGGCGGACTGCCCCAGTCGGACTGCTCAATTGGACGGAAATACCGTAGTGTACTACGTTCTACAGCTAGACTTGAAATAGTTAAGCATTCGCATTCATCGGGGATTAACTCAAGGAATATGATGATGACAATCTGATATTTAGGTATGCAGGTCCTTTCTACCATCCTTGAGGTCCCAACCCAACCTCTTCCGCAAGTAGGTGCGCCTGCTTAGCAACGGATTAAATCTGGCACAGGCTTACTTCTCAAGGTTAAGAGGCCATAATAATAATCGCAATCGCAAATCGTGTTGTATTCCCGACGGAGAGTAGGGTATCCAGAGCTCACTGGAGAATTTTTGTGCTGTCAGTGGGAAGACCAAAGGCTACTCCTGCTTTGTCTTCTACACTGTCGGCTCAGAAACTCTCTGTTCTAACAGAGTTGGCTGCATGAGTAGGACTCCCCTGGTTTTAACCACATTCATAGGGCACGGTAACCACTTTCCTTCAGGTGAGCCGTGTGCTTGTCTGCCACCTTAGTTGTATAAAATAAAAAATAAATAACTCCCAAAAAACCCTAAATACCATGCAAATTTTGGCCTAACTGGGAAATCGATATGAGGATGATGATTACAATCTGATAACGCTTGTCACCATGATGAAACAAACTGATAATATAATACATATACTACAATTGTTGAATAAAACAGTTATAAGCTTATTTATACTAAGCTTACACATTATCAACATCTGATAAGCAAAGCCAAGGTAACTGTATAATTTGTAAATGACAACTAATAGAACGATTGGACGTTGAAATTATTCTCATCAGCACTGTATTCAAGGTTGAATTTAATTTGCTGATTGAAGTTTGCTTTGAAAAATATTAATTAGCTGCTAAGCATTATTTAGGCAGGTCTGCAACTTGCACTGTTGCATTTTTTCCTTATTAATAATTTTTCTGTTACATTTCAAACAAATGGATTTGATATTCTTTGAAGTGATTTTTCTAGTCTTAACATAGGGTTTCTCTTCTCTACAATATGACAAAGAAATTAATTGATGTATATTTGCAGAGGAAAGTTTTAAGAGATGAAGTAGTTAGTAGAATGTGCCTCCAAAAAAATACCAAAGTATTACTGTCCATGGGTATAGCGGTTAAAGTCGTCTTTGATTTAATGAAACAGGAAATAATATCTAGTATCTTTAGACCGTTATTCAAATAAGGCTACTAAACAAATATATGATATAGTCATTATCAATTTAGTACGCAGGTTTTACATATTTGTGCATTTAGATGAGAACAAAGTTTTCAGAGAAATTTCAGAGTCTACATAATAAATAGTTGACAGCCTCCGTGGCGTAGCGGTAGTGAACGCAGAGCACGTTAAGCCGTCGGTCCCGGTTGTCATACAAACATCTATGGCAGTCGTTACGGGTAGATGGAGCCCTCAAAAATCCAACAACTTTGGGTGGAGGTCAGATGGCAGTCGCTTCACGGAAAATATCAAAGTTTAGCCAAATCTGTAGTTAGACTGGTAAAAAGTGGACCCCAGACTCCAAGTTGAAAAGCTTCGGATGCGACTGGAATTAACGCTAGGAATAAGACTATATTACAAATAGTCCATCCAAATAATAATTTTATTTGTTTATGATAAATGATTATACTAATTGCTTTAAAATTTCATTCAATTCTAATTATTATTATTTAATTCGATTAGAAAAGGAAAAGAGAAACGATTTAGGCAGGACTTGATGCCGTGACTAGTCTCTTACAGGGGAATGCTCTGACCACTGGGAATGCTCCAAATTCTTTTATATAAACATCTTTGTGGGAGAAATCTACCGAGACCTACATACTATCGGAAAGACAATGAATGATATTACAATCATTTTTAAACATTGTGTTTTTTTTGTTTAAACAATGCAGAAAATGACATTAAATGAAATTAAAAGAGTTACAACTTATATGTTACAACAATATTTCATACACTCAACGAAATGCTATTTAATTTTATAATGCTTTTCTTTAAAGTCTAAAATTAAATGTATCTTTTTGTGGTATGACAGTGCTTTTGCTTTAGCAGAATAATGGCCCTGGATACTTGACATTATCAACTAACAAACAATTTGTTCAAACTGAAGACTTACATTTTTGCTTCTCCAGCACCGACACAAGGAAGCCTTCTCGGTGATATCTTCGATATCAATGAAGTCTACCACTTTGTTGAGGTCTTTCCGAATGCCAGGATTTATTTGCCCATTGCTGTTCTCACGAGCTTTCTTGATTGTCTGGTATGAATAATACGATATTCCTCCTACAATAGCTGTTGGTGGTATCAAGGCCAACCAATCTCTAACTGAAATAGATTAAAAAAACATTATTCAACAATAGCCCTCTCAGAAAAAAACATGAGACTAACTCACAAGTACTAAGAACTTGAACTGAAGAATGAAGTTTTTCAATTAATCTGATACTAGGCAAGTTATTATTGTACTTGTCTGTTAAGATGGTGTATCTGAATGTTATGCCAGGGTATAAAAAAGTTTGAGATGCTTTGATGGCTCATTATGAAATATTAAACCTGTAAACTATTATTTATTAACCTTTAACTAGGGACATGACAAATTTATAACACTATAAGGGACATGACGTCTCACAGGCTACTACTTCCAAAGTATTTTTTTTCATAAAATTGCATCTGGATGATTTAAAATTATGTTGATATTTAACTATTGGGATGTAATGAAACAAATTTAAATGAATTTAATAAGCATTTATTTTAATTATCTTTTTTAATAAAATAATTAACAATTTGTGGTACTTTTTAGTCTTAGTTGACATGAGATCCTTGTTTACCATTTTAATAGACCTTATATAAATAATATGACAAATTTAACTTTTTTTACTTAAAATCTAATCAAGAACAAACAAAAAAATCATAAAAGCTACTTCTGAAATCAAAATATAAAAATTCTGACACCTACTCAATTTGGCATAAATCATTGGCAATTTTTGCACAAGGGGCGAGAACATTGCAGACATATGGGATTGCAACACCCGACACATGTGTACATTGTCATTCTGTGCAGTTAAGGCGGACAAATACTGCATGCTCTTCGCTTGCCCTGACTAGTTTCAGGTCTTTGGATATCTTCTTCGACCATATCTTCACCCAGTACTCGCTTTATCACTAGCTCTAGCTCTCTTGGTAATTGACTGCACACAACACGTCTTTGCATTTGGGGTAGCACTAGCGAACGAGCTAACGACTTTAAAAAATTTCCTCTGTCTGTAATATTAGGCTGATGCATATTGTATAATATATGGGCATTAATACTGCTAAGTCCACAATGCAGTAGAACACCACTATCGGCCACCTTCTCGTTGGGCCTGGCATCATCAGAGCTATCGGTGCTACCTTCATCAGAATTATCACTGCTCCTCTCTATGCTGCTATCCTCTTCTGGGATATTCTCCTCTAAATCATCATCTTGGTCATGAAACTATATTAGTTCACGATCGGAAACCAACAACTCGTCAATATCATCTTCACTGGCAGATTGTTCTGAAGCCAGCAAAAGGGCACTGAATTCCTCTTTAAATGATGAACAGTTCACTCGTAATCTTTTTCTCTTTGATGAACTCGTGGGCTCTTATTGACGTTTCTTAGCGTTTTCAGACATTTTGCACTAAAATTAATAAAATATTAGAAAAAAATATTTGTATGACAACTAGGGACATGTAGCCTCACAGGCTACAGCCGATTTTGTAACTAGTATTACTTACCTATTAAACAACGGATGACACATCTTCTTCCTTCCGCGGTCGTTTGAGCACTAAAACAGAAGCTACTGAGACGCGGGGTCGCGGCAAGCGGGGGGAAGTGGTCAATTCTGAGAATTTGCAAATCACGCGACGCCTGTGAGACTACACGTCACCAGTTAAAGGTTAATGTAAAATATACTTTATTGTACTAAAATACTTTATTTATGGTACAGAAATACATATATAAAAGGGAGAGCAGTAGTATCCAATGCCTCACTGCTAAGGTAATTCCTACCATTTTTTTTGATTATGTTTATTAAAAATGAATACAAGAAGCCTATAAACTAAATTAACTGACAAAAACAGTACTCTAGTAGAAAAAATTTCAATCAATCAATTAGCCCAAGGCGGTCCGCTGACGGACATAGGCCTCTCCGAAAAAAAAAACTTGTAATTTCAAAATTATTATTTAAGATTCCAGCTAGATAAATAAATAAAATGACCTAGTACCTACTACATAGTAAAATAGTAATCTAATTGACATCATAAATAATATCTGTGACCAATGCTAAAGAAGTTGCATGTTATCTGGTATTTTTATTTTGTCATGTCATGTTTCATGGTTGAGATTAGTTAGAACACTTTGAAAGTGTGTCATTGAAAATTATACCTACAACTGGGAAATACCGTATAAATTTCAGTACACAATTATAAACATTATTGCAACTACATAAAGTATTTATTCGTCTAAATCAAAACTATATTTTAGTGAATGTGAGATTACAGATATGTAGGTAGGCTGAAAGTTACTTAAAATAAATAGATAAAAATAGTAAATAAAAGCAAATACACAGCACAGTTCGCACGAGGTAAATAGGCCGAGAATAATAGAAAAACATGATCTTACCACCAAGGCGGAACCATCCACCGATAGTATCAGGAATGGGCAGACTTGCCAAATAATTCGGGATGGTGACTTTGACTAAGGTCGAGACGATATACATTTTGGAATATTATTAATATTGTTGGATGACTTGAGGTCACTGCCACACAGCCGTCCCGTAGGTAATATTAATTGTTCTTAGAGGTTAGAGGTTATATAATATAATCTAACGTCTATCTGATAAATCCATTGACAATGTAATGAAATTTCAAATTAACAAGGTCAAGTCAAGTCACATTGACAGATGGTAGACGGAAAGAACTTTTAATTTATGTAATAGTCATGGATATAGGTCTTTAAAGCTAAAAGCACACATTCAGAATGTACTAATGTCTATGCGCTTGTGAAACACGGCTCATGTGAGTAAAATGTCTTTATGCAGTCTTTCCGGAAACAGTTGTGTCTGAACGTGACATCGGGGAGACTAGACCGGAAAAATCACAAGAAAAAATAGATTTTAAAAATAATAGCATGCTCGCAGGAAGATTTTTTTTACTGTGGTGTTTTAGATATTTGGATTGCCAAATTTTTCTAACCGCCGAAAAAGTGTGGTTTAGAAAGTTTTGGACTAGAACTAAACTCCATAGATTATACACATTATATTTTGTACGTCAATATGGCATCTCAAATCAATCAAACTTCAAAATAATTATTTTATCTGTACCTGTCTTCGCTTTGGTTGGGTGCGCTTGCTTTTTATCGTGTGTTTTAATTATGAATATTTTTCAATTCCAAATAAAATATAACTCATTAAAATACTGCCTGATGTAGTTTTTTAAAAGTGGAACTTGTGTAAATCCTTTGGAGGATGCTAATCAATGCTGCTGTACACTGAATATGGCTGACGAAAGACTAGTGGTTTTGAATCGTAGTGACAATTTGGGATTCGGATTCTCTTTACTTGGCGAAGCCGGTTTGCCACATATTATATACGAGATCGAAGAAAATTCCCCTGCGGCTCGAAGTGGTGAGGTAAGACTCAACCTCCATATTTTCACCGACTTGTATTCGTCGTGTAATACCCACCTACTTTTATTCATGTTACTTGAAAGCCCTTGTGAAATTACAAATGTTTTGAGAATCAGCCCCAAATTTCAATAAATTGTTTAACATATTTATTCCTATTATGAGGCTTTGCGTTTTGTTTTTACCAACTTTCATCTTGATGTGATATTTGGTATAAGTATTTACAATATGCTTTTGATTTGTTATGTAAAAACAAAGAATAAAAATAGTTGCACTGTGGGTACTAAATAAAATAGGATTGTATGTACTCATTTATAATTGTCCTCTATGAGTCATTGCTCAGTACAATGTCAGGAATTTTGGTAATGACCAATTAGAGTAAGACAAAAACTAATTATACAATACTATGTTTGATAACTAATTGGTGTTTAAACATCATTACCACAAACATTTGAAATATTTTATAGTAATATAGAATACTATAACACACCATAACAAGTTGTTTCTATCCCCATAACATTATCTACTTACGTAAAATTGATTTTATTACACTATTGTTTTACCTTTTCTATACTATAAAAAATAGCTTTCAAAATAGTGCTTGGTTCATTTTATATTAACCACCTCTTTTGCTTCCCCTTGTGAAATCAACAGAATGTATAATTTCATATTTTGTAATGTAGTACCTACCATCTGTCCATACAACAAATTAACTGTACCATCAGTGGCGAAGGATGAATATTTTGTAAAGGGAAGTCAGTAGAAAAACCTCCCTCTTATAGAACAACTATAGCAATTTTGTATGAAATTCTACTAGAGATTCTCTTTGCAGAACAAGCTGGTAGGAATTGGATTATAGGGACCTCGCACCAATGCTTACAGTCAGTACTAGACACTTTTGTTCCAACACACAATCTGATGAAATTTCTAAAACTTCCTGCCAGTTTTCCTTGAGTTTTATCTCACATAACATGACCAAGTTTATAGATGTAGTTGTGCACTGGTATATCAATTAAAAACATTACATTTCCATGACCATTCCAGTAAAATTTCATTTACCAGATGTCATAAATCTTGTACCAAGTTTAGTGTCATTAGACTCAGTTTGGTATGATACTTAAATAACGAAAGATAAACAATTGTGATGTGGCATTAAATAAAAACTCAGTTTATTAATCTTTAAAAAAAAAAGCAACTAAAAACTGAAATCAAACCACAAGTTTACATAAACAGTAGTTAGTATATATAGTGACCATTCAAGTAAAATATCATTTACCAGCTGACATAATGTTGTACCTAGTTTAGTGAATATACTTATACTCAGTTTTGTATGGCACTTGATGTGGCTTTAAATAAAAACTCAGTTTAATAATCTTTAAGAAAATGCAACTAAAATCTGAAATCAAACCACAAGTTTACATAAACAGTAGAAAGTGTAAAAGTCACATTAGGATTGTTTACCTTTACATAATTAAGTACCTACCGAACCAAATGGAGAATGTGTCCTAATTAGGTACTACATTCTGTTGTGATGTGTGTAGTATTAATATACAATATTAATACTACACAAATCACATATTGAAGTGAATATTTATATTAATATGGTATTTAGCCCACTGCAGTCCACTGCTAGACATAGGCCTCTCCCAATGTGCGCCGTTTCGTACAATCCTCCGCCTTTTTCAGGTCATCGGTCCATCTGGCCATATTGCATATTAATTGCTTGCATATTATGTCGCCGCCAACTAGCTTAATCAGCCTTCCAATTAACTGCCTAGGCAGTTAACTAAATGCCGCCATTCAATTGACAATACCTAACATCTTTCTTGTGTCAATGATTCACTTTTTTACTAGGTAGTCAATCTTTCGGGAATAAAGTTTTGCCATCTGAACCATACTGTTAGTGACTTTCTTCAGGTTGTCTGTACCTATAATTTAATTTAGCAAATGGAACAAAGTGGTCTGTGCTCCCCAATGGGATACCTAGTGGCGTAACCTGACCATACCTATATGTAGAGGTAGTAGTACACAAATAGTACTGTCTGATGTTGTTGTACATATAGATAAACGTATTCATGGTGTAACTGATATTCAAGGTCAATGATCTATATAGTGAGACTAAACAGTTTCCAGACATCGTTGATTTCCAGATGTATGACATCATGTCATCTATTAAACAAATTCTGATTCTAAGGGAAAAGCCATTATCATTGGTTTTTAGAATTAGATGTAAGGCCATCAACATTATTTTATGAATTCGATTTAGATTGAGAAAACTCCTCCCGTGATGGTTTGATGGGAAAGTCTATGGGAGACTTTCGAAGGCTCAAGGCGTGGCTCAGTAGCTCAACGGTCAGTGAATTGGGACTGTTCGCGGTTTCAAGTCCCGCCGGAGCATTCACTTTTTCAAATCTAAATCGTAGTAACATTATTCTTTTGTCATTAACATCATCTTGGCAATGTTCCCTGTTACAACTGAGGCTTCCGCCACGCAAGGCTATTCCGCCCCCCTTTTACACGCTCGAGAGAAGCTTGCACCACGGCTTCGACCGTTAACCAGCAGTAGCACTGACCAGTAGGAGTTATTGGCAAAGCCTCGAAGTTCTTGACGAAGCCTCGAAGTTCTTGGTGAGGCCCTCATACACCTATGAACTTTT
The DNA here is from genome assembly GCA_949126895.1 of Eilema caniola. Taxonomy (NCBI): domain Eukaryota; kingdom Metazoa; phylum Arthropoda; class Insecta; order Lepidoptera; family Erebidae; genus Eilema; species Eilema caniola. The sequence goes on along the minus strand of OX421471.1, from coordinate 7,666,414 downwards.
CAGAATATGCATCTGTAAAAGTAAATACAACCATCTGCTGCTTCATTTCACTTTCAATTTGCGTCATTACAGCGGTCATGAGGTCATCTTTTTACGACATTTAGTAAATAACAGGTTGTGAGTATGCTAATTTTATGTTTTACAAAATGACATCATAAAATCATTGTATTTGATTGTAATGGATATTTGTAACATGTGCCAATTACAGTCTAGTTGCTCAACGTTGTGCGTGTGTGACGCAGAGCGCCACTCAGCCGTCTAGTATCGCTAGAATTTAATTCGCTTACAAATTATATCAAGGCCATTTTGGCCTGGGATCCCTCAACGAGATCTAAGCTTCGGCTTGAATCAATTGGCCATAAATTAAAATGACGCATCAGTTAAAAGTATACTAAAATAGCAACGTTGTTTCGTAGCTGATAATAATGTTGGTTTTTTAACCAAATACCTAAATCGCGCAAAGGGAATATATTAGTCAACCTCCAGTTAATACAGAGGTCAGTCTCAGGAGGTTTGATTATACCTACTTGAACTTTTGTAATGGCTGTTGCCGAGGGCTCATCAAAATTTGTCTCGCGTTTTCGCAGAGGATAAATAGTAGTTCGAGAATGAGAAACACCAACCGTACGAGTATGTGTATTTATTAGATCAGTAAAAAAAATGGAAATCGTTCTACGAGTTCCTTGAAAATCGCCCACTTACACGAATTGTGTTCCAAAAGAATATTTGCATTACAACATGTTTGGTGTTGAACTCGTCATTTTACAATTTCTTTGTTCTGTAATGTCGTAAGAGACGCTAGGTACTGCAGGAAACACCATATCTTGAATTGCTATCTGACATTCACCTCGTATACTACATCAAACGCGACGAGAAAACAATGATAAAAATGAAACGATATTGAAAGTATGTAGGCTTGACTCAGATAAAATCTACATATCTTACTAATACCTGTTATAATCGTGTAAGTTTTATGAAAATGTTTTGTTTATTCGTTACGCACCGCTCAAACGGCGGAATAGATCTGGCTGAAATTTGATACAGGGATTGATTATATATAACTATATTCCAGGCTAATTATAATAAGTTCCCACGAGTAGCCAGACGAGCCACTCAAACTCTCCCATTAGCTGTCGTAAAAACACTAAGGGACTGGGCTGGTCTTCAACCAATAGGAACACACAGCACAGCCCATATAAATGTGGCCGCTCTATGTGAATCCAAAAATATACTTGACATAATTTGGGGGTTACTTCCGTCTCCGCCTACACCTTCATCAATATGAACGCGTAAGTGTATTTATGTATGTATTATTAAAATATATGTACATAAAATTATGATAGAACTAAAAATACAAAACTAACAAGAGAACCGTCACGGAGTGCCGATTCGTCGAAACGATAGATCAGCACTGCTTAAAAATATCGCGGACCGCCGACAAGTTCTTTTGTGGTTAAATTGATTTCAAGTCTCATCCCTCCGTACAGCTAATAGCAAAATAAACTACCAGTTTCCTAACAAGTAGAACGGCTGTTGGTCGTCAATCATCAAATCGCCAATCCCGGTTGCATTCAAAGTTTGCACTTTAAAAAGTTGTCGGCTCCTCGTTTCCATAATTTGGTTTATCGTAATTTAGGTATACGGGTGTGACTAACATCTGCCAGTACTCGATTCATGTCGTTACCTAATCCACCAACCGATAAGTATGAGGGGCCTACAAGGCAGAAATCATCTCGATCAAGATATGCGAATAAATATCATAAATTACCCAGGAATCGGCCCTGGAACAAACGTGATAACTGTAAACTGTAGACACGGTCTGACATAAACAAACCAGACTGACTCATAACCCAAGCTGGTAACGTCAATAAACAGGGACTCTTTCAACAAAATCCTTCGTTAAAATTCGCCCTAGGTTGTGCGAATGCTACCCCCTGGGCATTTGAAATAATTCAAGCATGTCGGACTCAGTCTCCCTTTAGATAGGCAGACACCCTTTTTATGCCTGTTTGAAAAAATCCTCTATATGTATGCAATCTCCGGGTAAGAGATAGAAGACGAAGTGCTTGTGACGGGCGGGCGTTCCTTGACATACATATTCTTTCCTCTTGCTTTGACTTATTTGGTATTTGCGAGAGCGATTGCCGCCCCGAGAGAAAAGAAAGTCAGAAAATGGAGCCCCCAGAAACTATTTGCGCGCTCCTTGAAAGAGAATTCTTCTTAGTTATTTCCCCTCGCCCATAGGTTATGAATTACGATCTCTGCTGATTTGAAATCTTTTTAATACCAACCAAACCAAGCCCGCCAGATGCCAAGCGGTAACCTCAGCCTATAATAAATACTTACATCACCGGGGTTAATACTTCAGCGGTACTAACTCTGTGCGATTCTAAAAAGGTATAATCGGATCTAGCTTCTTGTCTGAGTTGGCATTCTTAAAATAGACAATCGGCATTCGGCACTCGCCAGTGCTCCCTGAAGCTCCGAGGACTTATTTTCAGGACTGTACTTAACAAGACTAAACTTAGTTAACTGTGTCCCTAAATAACCTTATTTTCTAGATTTTAGGGTCCTATCAGTCCTATCGTCATTATTATCTGTTTCGTTCATTATCCTAACCTATATTTACATTTTTACCGTTAAATATTATGTTTATATAGTACATACGGGCTTCGATTAGAACTATAATCCCACATTGCCCTACGACTACTTGAAAGTCACCTTTGAAATTGCCTACCTTGACATTGAACTGAGATTTCATCTATGAGATGGGTACAGTACAGCACTTACAGCTATAATATCACAGCGTATTGACGTACATATTTAAAAATAAATAACAACATAGTCGTCTTCATAACTGTGACGTCATTTACTTTACATATCAAGGCTTTTTCCGACTTCAGTTACGTTTAAAGTAGAATATGTTTACGGTAGTGCTCACACGTGGTGAGAATTATTAATTTGCAGTTGTTTTTGCACGTGCAACTGGCGTTCGTTCAAATGCGTGCTGGAGTGCTGTCACAAAGCGAGGACTTGATTCAGCCATTGGTCCTGTCGCTGGCTAGGTATCTGATAAGTAATATTGAAATGCCTAACGTACCTAACTCTCTTGGCGACAGCTCGGAAACCATACAATTCAATACTAACTGCTTGGGCACGTAGCTGACGACGTCGCTTTGGCGTCCTAAAGGGGCAGGGGACTTCGGGTCAAGTGTCGTGTCCTGACGAAGCTCAGGCGTAAACTTTTCTCTCTCCGAGGGTTCCAAAGTGCGCAGTTTAGATCGTTTGCATCAAAATTATACACTTTTAAAACTCAAGGATTTGATGGCGCTTGGATGAAAAAGATACATAGAAACTTTAATTTTGTTTTATTCGGTTTAACGCGAAGTTTGGTGACTAGCAGTCACCAAGCATAACCCGAATAGTTGAACATCTTTCAAAAGAATTTAATCAAAGTTCGCCTCTCAGTGAACAGTCGCCTATGCTACTTTAAAAAAAACATTGAGTTCTGTGTATACAGAACACAGATCTGTATAAAATAAGTACAAACTTTCATTAATTAATGTTGTCATGTACACGTTTATCCAATGTAATCGAGGTATGAGTAATATAATATTAATAAATGTGTTTTTAACTTAATTAGATGTTGACCTTTGAACAAAGTTGATCACTACAATGTCATTACCGGCTGTACGGTCAACAACAAAGCCGCTTAAGAGGGACGCTCGAAGTCAGAGACATTATATTTTGGACATGACGCCGGTAACTGAATGTCACGCACGTAACCGCCATGAGCGATTTATTATAATAGCTATAGCAAAGTTCATTTCGGCTAGTTATTTATTGAATAAGATTTATCAAATGATTACATAGACCTCCTAGCGCGTATTTCGGTTGTGTTTGATACTTCGTACTCAGAGCCGGGCGTCCGCTTGCCTGCTATTTCTCACCCACTTCGCACAGTCTCCTGCGTTTCCAACATCTAGATCATTGGCAGGCGTATCATCCTTTAAGATATTAAGCACACATTTGATGGATTTTTCTTCTGTTGCCACAGGACCCTGCGCAAGTACGCACTTATAAATGATTGAACAGTAACTACCATTTTAATTTATTGCGTTTAAAAATGATATGGATTAGTTCGTTGCTCACTGTACATTAGATATAAGATGAACGCTAAAAAATTAAAGACTTCACGGTTCCGATTTTCCATTATCAAGTGAATTATTTAAGTCGTTCATGCGTTTCGTTGTGCTGCAGTGCTGTAATGCTATTCTGTAATGAAAACATTCGATGTCGAGTTTCACTCGAGTCGGGACAACTCACTCTTCTTCTTCATTCATCCCCAATCTCGGGTGTATTCATTACTCAATCCCGGTATGATCCAAAGCCTTCTGAGACAAGAATTCACTGTTCTACTCTTCCTTTTCATGATTTGTTCTGCTTGACTTTAAAGGAAGGGGAAGTCTCACCAACCCAGCCCCAAAATGAGTGTCTGCGCCAGGGCCGCGCCGGTCAGTCAGCAGGTGTATCAGCTTGCAGGTAAAATTAACCCCACAAGGTTCGAATGAAGCCCTACACATAGATTTATTTGTAACGCTATCAGCGCGTTTTTGTCCAGTCCGTTTGCCTCCCGAACATAACTGGAATAAGCTCCCTCGTCTGGATGAAACTCGCAATCGAATTTGTTTATCACTATAGTATAGCGCTACGGAAGCAATTATCTCATCACTCTCATCAGACAACGTACATCAAACCGGCGCACAAGAAATGCCATACTTAACATGTTTGTTTTCTTGTTAATTCTCTAGTGTGATAAAGCTGTATTGATGCGTGACGATAATGGTGCTAAATATGTAGTGTAAGTTGTGCATCATTGTTTTTCTTCTAAATTTGGGCATCAATCAATCAATTAGCCCACCGCAGACCACAGCTGGACATAGGCTTCTCTCAATGTGCGCCATTTCCTCTATTACGTAATTGGTAAGGAAAATAAACTGAAAAAATAAGCAGCCGAATAGTGTACAAGGTGATAAGGACCTCCGGCCGTATACCTATTCGAATGTCATTCTACAAACTGTGTACAGTCAGCATCATTAAAATGTCACTGACAAAAGTACTTTATTTTGAGTACTTTTGTTGAGTACTTAAGCATACTGACAATGTCTAGATTTTTTTGAAATTATGCTTGACTGGATACCATCGACCGGCGTGATTGTGTATATGAATATGAACACACTACTAACTGACATAATACTGGAAGACCGATTGTTAGGATAGTTGGACCACTCTGGATACTTACAACTATTTAAGTACACTAATAACCAATATAAAATTGGAATTTTGGTATTTGGATTATTTTGAGTACTTTTGCTAGCGACATTTTAATGATGCTGACTGTACGTCCATCGTATAAAGATACCATCTGCAGAATCTCTGCTTTACAAGACGGCGGTGATGTGAAGTAGACTTAGGTACACAAAACTTGCTGTGTTGTCTTCTAAAACAGATCTAGAGAATCTATTCTTCTACATGAACATCTAACTTAAGTATTAAGTACGTGTACGGGGGTAATATTAGCGACAAAAATACATAAAAAGTGCTTGTCACATAATATAACTTATTCTATGCATAGGTCGTTATGCTCGCAAGAAAAAGGAATTGAAATGAAATGATTTGACCTGTATTCCTTACCGCACTATAAATACTGAATTCTTTACTAATACTCTTTCTTCCTATAATCCTGCGCCGTATAAGTGGGTGGTAAAAAGGCCTCCCAAGCTGAAGGCCACTATTATAGCCATATTGGTATCTATTATAATATTTATAATGAACTTTTTCCTGAAACGTTTACTGTAGCTTACCACCATGCGAGGTATTTAGTCATATTAACGTGCTCAATAGGAAAAAACTATTTGAAAGTACGTTTATTTTTATTATTGTCTTAAAACAATTAAAACACAAGGTACAAATTATTTTAGACACGTAACATTTGTTCTAACCATTGATTTGTTGTTTTTATTTCTAGTTTAATCCGATCGATGTTCACGGTCAAAGCAACAAAATCGTTCTATTTAGTTCTGGCGATTTTATAGATTTTCCAATGTTTACAGTTGTACGAATCGAGTATGTTTACAAGAGCAGAAAGCTGGCTATAACACAAATTTCATATGATATTAGTACCTTTCGTCATAGATAACACCCCAGGCGACCAGTTATGTCAAACTCGAACTTACTAAAATCGCACGCCGTCGTCTAGAGTCTCATTTCTCAGTCTGGGGGCCCCCATATCACCCCGGAAAGGGGGAGGGGGGTATAGCGCCAGTCTTGTATTCAATTTCGCCGGAAACCGTAAAACAATGACAGAATTAACTAAATATTCATAAGAGTATAAAATCTTACGCCTATGGAATTGGTTATTCTTGGCAGGTGTGTTTTTAAATATTTAATTAATTTAATGAAATTATTATAGTTGTACGAGTCATATATCGTACATGGCACGCGCGCATCATTCACATCAGCACTTTTCTGTCGCCTCACACAAGTTGTACATTTTCGTGACAGTACGCATTTGCACCTCATAATAAGCAGTACTCATCAATCTATTTTAGCATTAGTTACGCGATAATTAAGTGATCAATAAACGCATCTCATTTAATCTATCAGTGACTTATCATTTCAAACAATTCAAATATCGAAGTGTGTGTGTGCCCCCATTCAACAGCGCATACATATTTTTGGTCCTTCGAGAGTGAAGATTGAGTGTTCTAACGTTTCTTTGTGCGGTGGCGAATCGGTTGGGCTGGCCTCCCAGAAGCGGGTTTCACCAGTTCAATTGAGAAGGCGCATTAGCCGTACATAGGACACGGAACGCTTAGATCAAACATTGACCAGCAGCAAACAAGTAACACAGAAGCAAAGTTGGTGAATTAAGGTAGTTATAATTCAATTTTCTATCATGGAGGACATTATTGAAACTCAATATCAAATCATGCAGGCAATGAACAATATCTTGACTAACTTTAAAAAGGATGGTCAGGATCGCAAGACGCCCGAGTACGTGCAGAAGAGAATAGATCTTCTGGATATGTATTGGGCTGAGTTTCAGACTAACCATGAGAAAATTCGCGACGGCGAAGGTTCCGGACATTCATACTTCGTGCAAGATAATTACCAGCAGACACGAAAATTTTACGAAAGTACCAAGGACTTCCTAACTGGGTCTTTAAAAAAGGGGCAAAAATCAACTTTTCCCGTAGTGAAATCACCAAGCCTTACATTCGATCCAGCTCCATCGACTTCGAAATCATTAGAGCCAAATTATCAAAATAAAGGTACAGGCGAAGCTGAACGTGGAGTTCAGTCGCCCGTTTCTATACAGGTCCCTGAGATAGTGAAGTCTGACACTAGTAGCAAAATAGACGAGATGTTACGTAAACAGAGAAGCAACTTCAAGGCGTTTCAAAGATCAGCATCGAACATCAACGTGGATCTTCTGAAAGATAAATGGCAGTTTGAAGACGCATTAAAGATATTAGAATCAAGGTGGAATGCAGTTGATTCGCTTTATTGGGACCTTGATAGCTTGCCGAACAAAGCCGACGTGCAATACGAGATGTCTTACAGCACGTGTGAACTCGTTTACAACGAGATGAAAACAAAAATCAATGCCAAAATGTGGTCAGTTTCTCACCGAGAAAAATCAACTCCGAAGATCGAAATTCCAGCCTTTAGTGGGAGTTATCAAAACTGGACCGCATTCAAGGATTTGTTTGTTGAGACCATTCACTCCAACCCATCACTATCAGAAGCTCAGCGCATGCAGTTCCTCAAAAGTAAAATAAAAGGTGAAGCCGAAAAACTCATCCAACATTTAACAATCAGCTCGGAAAATTATGAAACAGCTTGGGAGATCCTCAACCATAGATATAACAACAAAAAGTTGATCTTCTCATCACATATTAAGTCTTTGCTTAGTGTACCTAACACTATACATTTATCCGCAGCCTCCGTCAAAAAACTTCATGACACAACGACGGAATGTTTAAACGCGATTAAGAATCTCGGCGTGGATATTTCATCATGGGATCCATTAATAATAGACTTACTTTGTCAAAAATTGGATGCAGTAACTCACAATGACTACCTAGAGTCCCTGAAAGACCCACGTGAATTACCGAACATCGCAGATTTTCTTAGTTTTTTAGAAAGCAAATTTGTATCATGGGAATCATCTCGTCGCAGGCCAGAAGCATCAAAAGCACCGCAGTCTGAGCAGGCATCCACTAACAAGAGATATCCTTCGTACAAGGCGTACAGTGCAAATCAAAACATTCATCATAATTTCAAATCGAGTACAAAAACCAATGAAGACCCGTCAAAATGTCCTCATTGCAATCAAGAACATAAGTTATTTGCGTGCAAGGCATTCCTCGAATTACAACCCGAAGCGAAACGGAAGGCAGTTGCGAAATACAATTTATGCAAGAATTGTTTAAATGTCCATACGCGTGGCATTGAATGCATGTCAAGAAAAAGATGCCGCGTTTGCAGTTCGGATCACAACACCATCCTTCACGACGCTTACGGTAAAGGGGGCGGACAGGCATTGAACAGCAAATCAGGGCAACAAAATAATATTGCTACTGATAACAAGAAAACGTCAAACGTGAATAGCAATCACGTGTCCCAAGAAAATCTATCAGAAACCCTCCTTACAACAGCATTAATTAAGGTACAAGCTTGCGACGGGTCCCTAATCACTTTACGAGCACTCCTGGATCAGGGTTCACAAACATCCTTAATAACAGAAAAAGCAGCACAAATGTTACGATTACCACGCGGCCGATGTAAAGGTGTGATTTTCGGTGTCGGCGCTAAAGAAAATAGTTGTAAGGGAGTCATACGGATCACGTGTCATGCCATTCACAGCGATTATGCATTCGATAATGATGTATTTATAATGCGTAACTTGATAAATAATCTACCGAATAAATCGTTCCAGAAGCCAGAATCATGGACATTTTTAGAAAATATAACATTGGCTGATCCAGAATTTTATTTGAGTCGACCTGTAGACATTTTATTAGGAGCTGAGGTTTATTCGAACATCATTCAAGAAGGTATCATCAGGCAGGAAAAGTCACAACCGGTTGCACAACAAACACGCCTGGGATGGATTTTATGTGGAAACGTGCAAACATTTCACTGCAACGTCGTGATAAACAACATCGATGATATTCAGAAATTTTGGTCTGTGGAAGATATAGCAGAAAACTCAAATATGTCACAGGACGATTTGAATTGCTTACAACACTATAAAAATACAACAACTCGCAACAAAGAAGGTCGCTACGTTGTCGAGATACCGTTCGAAGAAAACATTCAGGAAAAATTAGGCGCTTCGAAACCCATGGCCTTAGCACAATTTCGACAACTTGAACGAAAGTTTAGCAGAAAACCACAATTAGCAGTAGAATATAACAATTTTATTCAAGAATATCAGTCATTAAATCATATGGTTGAGTGTACTAGTAACACGAGACAGGACTGCTATTTACCTCACCATTGTGTTCAACGTGCAGATTCGACAACTACGGCGTTAAGAGTAGTTTTTAACGCATCCGCCAAAACATCCACCGGCTATACATTGAATGATCTCATGAAACGTGGACCGAACTTACAACAAGATCTCATGCTATTAATCTTGCGGTGGAGACAATATCAATTCGCATATACTGCTGACATTGAAAAAATGTATCGCCAGATACAATGCAGTCTTGATCATCAAAAGTACCAAAAAATTCTGTGGAGGAGTTCTCCTGATCAGGTACTGCATGAATACCAGCTTACAACAGTCACTTATGGCATGAAAGCAGCTCCTTTTTTGGCCATGATGACTTTGAAACAGTTGGCAGTGGACGAAGGGCACAAGTATCCACACAGCAGAGCTGCTCAAGCGCTGCAAGAAGAATTCTATATGGATGACCTTGTAAGTGGAGCCTTCACATTATCGACAGCCAAACAATTACAATGCGATTTGGTCCAATTATTACACTCGGGAGGTTTTAACTTACGGAAGTGGTCATCTAACAACGAGGAACTACTTCAAGACGTGAGCAGGGAGTGCTCAAATCAATCCGAATTTAACTTTAAGCAAGCGGAATCAACAAAGGCTCTTGGATTAAAATGGCAACCGCTTGAGGACATATTCACATTTGAATTAAAAATAAATCAGACCAAGTCAACAACAATATATACCAAGCGCTCATTACTTTCAGATATTTCAAAGATATTTGATCCACTCGGTTGGCTGTCTCCAATTACAATTAAACTAAAACTTTTATTCAAGCAAGTTTGGTTGTCTAATATTCAATGGGATGATCAGCTTCCAGTTGATATTAGTACAGATTGGCACAAAATTAAGGAAGATCTACAGAGTATAAGAGACTTTAAAATACCCAGATGGTACCAGATTGGAGAACATGATCCTATTCAATTACACGGCTTCTGCGATGCTTCGATAAAAGCTTATGCATGTGTCGTATATTGTAAACATAACAACTTCATTACACTGGTCGCCGGAAAAACAAGACTAGTGCCCGAAAATAAAAAGCTGACCCTTCCTCGTCTAGAACTCAGTGGGGCGCATTTGTTGTCAACACTTATGTGCAAAATTCAACAAGCCTTCACTGGACGCGAAATTAAAGTATTTGGTTGGACTGATTCTACTGCTGTTCTCGGCTGGATTCAAGGCGATATTAACCGCTGGACACCATTTGTAGCGAACAGAGTCAAACATATCAAACAAGTCATACAGTCGAACAAGTGGTACTACATTAAATCTGCTGAAAACCCAGCCGATTGTGCTAGTCGCGGTATTACCGTAGAACACATGAAGCGAGAACAGCTGTGGTGGAGTGGCCCTAATTTTCTTCCGGGATTCGAAGAGTCATCTGTGGTAGAAAAGCCTACCTACAACACGAGTCAAGAGGAGAAAAAAATAGCACAAAACAACGTCACAACCATTAGTCAACCTCATAGTAATGATGTCATAGCAATCATATTACGTAGAAACAGCAACATAACACGAGCCACGCGCGTACTAGCCTGGGTGTTACGTTTCATTCGAACAGATACTGAGCGGTCGGCTTACTTGAATGTAAATGAATTAACTATATCAAAACATATGATTATAAAATATGTACAAGAAATAGAGTTTGCAGAAGAAATAAGCAACCTGCTTTTATGCAAGCAAGTGCACAGCAAAAGCAAAATCCTGAACCTTAACCCATTTTTAGACGAAAACGGTCTTTTGAGAGTTGGCGGCAGACTCAAGCATGCAAACATCAGCACTGAGATGAAGCATCCCCTTATTATACCTCATAGTAGCCACATTACCGATCTTATTATCGATCAAGCTCACCGCCACTCGTTTCATGCAGGAGCTCGGTTGACACTCGCACACATCCGAAAGTGTTATTGGATATTGGGCGGAAACAGAGCCGTAAAGAAGCGCTTACATGCATGCATCATATGTAAGAAACACACAGCAAAAAAGCAAAAACAAATGATGGGTGACTTACCTGAACCTCGAACTAACCCCTCGCGTCCTTTTGAGCACACTGGCGTAGATTTCACTGGATATGTTGACGTGAAACTGAATAAAGGGCGGGGTGCTAAGACAAGCAAAGGATACATCGCGGTGTTCGTGTGCATGGTGACCAAAGCCGTGCATCTAGAACTCGTATCAGATCTTACTTCATCTGCCTTTCTGGCTGCATTAAAACGCATGTCATCGCGCCGAGGCAAACCACAGCACATTTACAGCGATAATGGCACTAATTTTGTTGGGGCTAATAAGGTATTGCAGCAAGAATTACAGAAATTTCACCAAATATTTAGTGACGAGTTTTGTTCTGAGATCAATGAGTTAGGAATTCAGTGGCATTTTAACGCCCCCGCTTGGCCGAGCGCATGAGGCCTATGGGAAGCAGCTGTTAAAAGCCTCAAGCATCATCTCCGACGTGTTGTTGGTGAACAAAAACTTACGTACGAAGAATACAATACGTTACTATCTCAACTAGAAGCATGCCTCAACAGTCGACCGCTGTGCTCACTTACAGAGGACCCAGATGACTTAAATTACCTAACACCTTCACATTTTTTAAGCAGCGGCCCCATCCTGACTATATTGCACACAGAACAAGATGAAAGGACACGTTGGTACAAGACTCAGAAGATTTTCGAAGATATTTGGAAGAGATGGCAGTCCGAATATCTTGTTCAACTTTCAACAAGAAGTAAATGGCAGAACCCACACGAAAATATTAAAGTTGACGACGTTGTCATCATTCACGAGCCGAACGTTCCCGCAGGAAAATGGGTTCTAGGTAGAGTAATTGAGGTACATCCCGGTTCAGATGGATTAGTCCGGGTTGTTACTCTGAAGACAAAAAATGGAACTGTCAAGCGCCCAGTGATCAACTTGACAGTACTTTTGTCTGACAATGAATCTCCTTCGGCACGTGAAAATCCATTCAACAAACTGAACATTAGGACAAGGGAAAAGAAATCACAGCAACGAACCAACCCGATGTCGCATTTAATAACAACTCTCGTTACTTTATTCTTCTTTATGTCGTCAGTCTTTGGTGATAAACAAATATTATCGCCATATAGTCTGACAGCTATACACAAGGCATTATACTTTGACCGAATGTCAAACATGCAGTTTATACACGACGAAGGGAAACTGAAGTCATTACAGGACACACTGATCGACACTATAACAGATATTCATCATGGAATGTTTAGTGTCCATTTACTCTCGCCGACGCAATTGCGTGACCAGCTCAGCATTATCTCAGGCCAATTGTCGCGTGAACTATCCTTACCTATAGAAAACATACAAACGGATCTGCCGAAAATTTATCATCTGTTAAAAATCAAAGCAAGAATAACAAAACAGTACATCATATTTGAAATCGGCATACCACTTGTCAACAGAGAAAGTTATGATCTATATCAAGTAATATCAGTTCCACAACAACAACAAAACGATACGAATACAGTAGCTATTGTGCCAGTATCAGATTACATCGCGATTAATTTACGCAAGGATACATATCTGACGTTAACGGCACGAGACATACAACAGTGCATTCAATATGACGAATTCACCCGCTTATGTCATTCCCAAAAGCCAATTTTTCAGTTCAAATCGGCAGACAGTTTGTGTATTAAGGATAATAGTACAAACAGATGTCTTACAAATATCGCAGAATGCCGTAATAACTGGATCGAGTTGAATAAAATAAATACATACCTATTTTATTGCTGCGGACAGTGTGCACTCCGCATCATATGTGAGCATCAGATTACGGCTACACGAGTCACTAAGGCCGGAGTGATAGCTCTCGATTCAGAATGTATAATCAAAGGTGAAGACTTCACCGTTTTTTCACACAAGCTGCGATATACAGAAATGAAAACGTCTCCTGAGTTCGACTCTCCATTAATCGCACCTATCAATCATATCATAAATATCTCTGTGCCACAAATAGAAGTCAACATCACTGATCAGCAAATCTCGCTGCAGCATATCAAACAACAAATTGAACAGATGAAATCTGAATACGCCTTAGACACCGAAATATCAAGTCATGACATTCATCAATATTCAGCGATCTACTTGTTGTTTACGGGCGCTATATTGACAATAGTAGTTTATCTTTGTCGGTGGGCATATCGCCGCCGGCAGGGGAGCGCAATCTTGCGATCGGACTCCGAAGGGCCGCCTATATCGAAGACACCCCGACGACCGACGCCTGCCACCAGAAGCACACATCAATCTCGAGAGGAAGCGGTTGAATTAAGAAACTTCTCCAGCATCCTAAGCAGCATAAAGAGTCACAAGAAGATACCACCAGTTTTTACAAAGCCAGTATCTAGTGAAAGTGACTAAAACTCAATTTACAAGCATAGAATTAAGTCATGTCATGTAATTGAATGAAATTTGTAAGTTTAGCACTTAAACGTCTTATTTTGTTACTCGTTGTCATCTCATCATTGTCATATTTTGTATCTCATCTCGCGCCGGGGAATATGTACGAGTCATATATCGTACATGGCACGCGCGCATCATTCACATCAGCACTTTTCTGTCGCCTCACACAAGTTGTACATTTTCGTGACAGTACGCATTCGCACCTCATAATAAGCAGTACTCATCAATCTATTTTAGCATTAGTTACGCGATAATTAAGTGATCAATAAACGCATCTCATTTAATCTATCAGTGACTTATCATTTCAAACAAATATCGAAGTGTGTGTGTGCCCCCATTCAACAGCGCATACAATAGTTAATGTAATTTATTCCATACCTTTCCATAAATGTGTACTTAATTAGTAATGGCAACACAGTAAGTGCGATGACATAAATTCCGGGCCACATGAACGAACGCCACTTGAGTGAATCCATGTGTGACTCGATAGGGAAGTATCACCCACTCATTCAAGATCAACTTTTTTATCTGCTAACTGTTGCCCGCGACTTTTCGTTTAGTGTAGAGACTTCTGCCATACCCTTCGCGGTAATATTATTAATGCTGATGATGATTACAACGATGATGGTACCTAATGATAATAACGATGAGACAGACGGAAAAAAATTAAGTACTCTAATACTTGCTGGTTTACGTTCCATAACTGTACTTTGATTTCTTATCAATATTAACATTGCCCCGGCAAATAAGAAAATAAACTAAGCATTTCAAACGCATTTTATTCCCTTGATTCTGGTGTTATTATAATATGTCATGCATGTGTTATGGACCAAGAGATATCAGGTAAAATGATCAGACTTAAAATAATCAGATTCATGTTGGGGGGGGGGGGGTATGGTAATGGGTTTTTTTTACGTGCGGGAATACCCCCCCTCCCCCATCCGGAGGCGGAGGGGGTTATGTCGGACTCGCACCGACTAAACCGCACGCCGTCTGTGCGTCGTTGTGCTAGGCCGAAGGTGAGGTTGTATCGGGACGTATCCCTCGCACCCCGGCTGACACTCCTGTCTGTCCTCGGTCTGGCCCTCCTCGGGAGGGGAACCACGCGGTCCCCGACTCGCCCTCAGTATGTAGGGGGGGCGCATCGTCCCGCGATGCGCGGCGCCGACTTGGGTATGGTAATGGGTATTAAAAAAAAATACCATTAAGACTAAGGCAGGAGCGGTGCGTAGCCGAGCTCCCGCCTTAGCCTTCGAATCTAGCCTATATCTATCGATGTCGAGGCGCGCAGTGTCCCCTTCTTATATTTATTTATCACAGTGCCCGATTTATCACTTGGCCCATAACATATGTACATACTTTCAATGTAACCACTGGTGCATGTTATATTGGTATATTGAGCCATCTCCGGAGGCAGGCGTCAATAACTGTACCTCAGTTGCAAACTATTAAAGGCACTTCAACAGCTGGTTTTATTATATTTCGTATAGTTTTCTATTTCTTTTTCCCATTGTCTTTTCTCTTCTCCCTTGTTACAGCAACAAATAAATCTCAACAGAAAACAAAACTAAATCTCATTTAGTAACTCATTATGTTGAACACCTTCACAATACACGCAATATCTGTGGGGCACTCCTTGATTATGCGATATTCCGTGGTAAATATTCAATGATGGAAGTAGTAGGACTGGTTGAAATAAAAGGCCTTGACGGCTTACTTTTGTATAACTCGATATTTTTTAAATTATCACTAATCGTCCAAGCCCCAAGCCTTCACCTCACACGAATTGTTAGAAACCTTTTCCGGTAAAACGAAACGAGGAAACTTCAGTTTGCATTTAATAGTCTTCCTTCGATTTCGTGAACAGGTTCCCCTTATGAAAATTCTACAACAAAAGTATGTAGTTTAAAATATCTAAATGTAAACAGTACACCCATGAATAAAATGATACCAGACCATTACTATCCATATAAAGCTTACATTGAAAGAAGCATAATATAACTATAATAGGGGAGCCTGGGGCTAGAATTAACGGGGGTAACAATTAACACGCTATTTGTCTCCAAACTATGAACCTTAGAGCCCTCAAATTAAGTATTCGAACACTATAAACAGTGGTGCACGCGCCTATAGCTACTAGCCCGCGCTCAAGGGCCACATGTAAAGGTCGCGTCACTGCGCTCCATTTTGCTAGGTAAATGAACTTTTCTACGCTCACTATTTTTTTATTTCTGGTTTAAGTAACTTGTAAAATGAAGTGACCAGTTTTTGTTTCGTGACTTGTTGATTAAGTAACAATATCAGCCTGTGCTTTATAGCATAAAACTAATACATGATTTAATAAATATTTAAATGTGAAAAATGATGTCATGGGGTTTCAATTAACAAATAATCGGGGCTACAATTAACTTGTTAGTACTTGCCCCCCCCAGCAAAGATTGTTTCTTGAACTAGTCTTTTATCGTTTATACGTAGGTGACACTAAAAGTTTTGCGTAACTTAAAAAAACAACATCTTATAACTAAAATATTATGTTTATTGCTTTTCAAAATATCTCAAATATCTCCTTGACATTTAAAAATTGTTTCATGCGATCGAACCATTTTTTCAAACAGTAGGACCACAGATCTGAAGACATGGTTTTCTACGTGCTGATTGAACGCTATCACTGCCTCTTCGGAGTTGGTAAAAGTGAAACCTCTCATCAAATCATTGATTTTGGGGAAAATACAGAAATCATAGGGTGCTAGGTCGGGGCTATGGGTGACGAGTTGTAGTTTTTCGGAAGCTAAAATGACTTTATATTGTTGAAAAATTACATGAAGACTGATGTTACTACTAGTTATAACTTACTTGATGGTTAGAATTACTTATAAATATTCATTTTCTATTTTTTTATTTTAAAATTACTGATTTATTTACTACATAAGTTGGGTAAATAATAACTCATGTGTGATCCAAAATATAATTGTTGGAGTGGACTTCAAAGATTTATTGTTGATGTTTAAAAAAGATTTTTCTAAATATCTTACTTAAAAATGTGATTCAAATGCCCATAGTGCTACAATAAATATTTTTCCTAAATAATAATTAGTTTTTTCCCTATTATACTATGTTTATTGAATAATGTTAATAGATGCCCCTTCTGTTAAAACCAACCCCAGTGCTGTTAATTTTTGCCCCGAAACCGGGGTTTAAAGTAACGGCGGAGTTTTTCTTTAAAATATTATTTTTCTCGATAATTGTTTTACTTATCTCTATTTTTAATGTAATTTAGTGTAGCCAGATAATTTTTCAAAGAGATAGACTAATAACTACCTCTATTTAAACACTCGTTGCAGAGATATGAGCCCTTAACCAAAAATTGTTACGTTTGACCCCTGTCTCCCCTACTGCTACAGTTCACCTAGCTATATATTTTTAGTTATTGTCCAATTCAAACTTGATCAGCAGGTGGTTTGAACTTTCAATACGTTTTAAAGGTGACCTGAATTCTTAGCTCCTACTAGCCTAGTCTCGATTTTCTGATATACTTATCTACGCCCTTTTTATTCAGAGAGACTGAAATCGAACAACTCCTTAGCTGGAAGCATCAATGTATCCTTAAAAGAAAAGTAAGAGTTCCACTGCAATGGACGCAATCACGTTCTCTAGCTGAGAGCATCATTTTACCATTGATGAGAAGCTATATGTTTATTCTGTCTAATAATTTGAATTACAAAACCATTTTAATACTATATTTTTGAAGCTGAAGTGGTGCGCACCCTCTTTAATATTGTAGATCGATCCTCTTTTCGAAAACTAAATTAAGCTTAGCAATATAATGACTAATATAATGAATATAATGACGTAATATAATACATAAAGCATGTAACGTAACATGTCAACATAAGCTGTTCCTTTCAATGCTTACATTTATAAAACGACAGTACATTACATGTCTGTAATACAAAGATCATCTATTGACCTTAAAGGCACATAATAAATACTCTTGGTGGATATAAATAACTTAGGGATGGCAGAAATGTAGAAGAAACGTATAGTACAAAGGAGGTAATAAGCCAGAAATGGTGCAGTCTTAATGATAAACAGAAATAACAAAAAGGTAATTAATAAAAAACAAAAATACCTTGTAAATTGTACTATAAATAAACGTTTTGGCTCAACTAGAAACGTTTAGAAACGTAGCTCATTATTTCTAATTGCTACACTATGCTTACAACTATTTTCTGTCTTACGGTTGATATTCTGTAAAAGATTCTCTTAGCTGGTTTTACGTTAACCATTTCTGAACCTATATACCCGCTTTTACCACATCGTCTATCATAATTGTCTGGAAAAGAGAGCCTAATTACCTAAGTTACAAGAAATTACGGTCTTTTTATATGTCGATTGGAATGAGGGCGGGTGGCGTATGGCGACTTTCGTACAAGTTGAAAAGTTGTAGTTACAAAGGCTGCTAATTGCGACATCTCATTTGCTGTTCCTTATACATTCCTCATATGTATCCTATCTACTCGATTTGTGTTGGTGTACACTACCTTTTTATACATCCACGTAAAGTTATCTTTATAAAAAAATAACAATAAGTAGAACTTTCAGGCGAAAAACTGCTATTCTGCTATCACATATTTACGTATAAACCTTTTAGATCAAAAATTATCGTATCGTATCGTGCCAACTGTGAATATGTGTGTGCGCGCGAAGCCGGCCAATCCTAATGCTCCTTCTCTCAAAACGTTGACGTTACGAATACGATAGTTTTTCGTGCTAGGGGCACTTTAATCAGTCGTTACGTTATCATTTATTATTAATCAACTGCAGACTGATATGCTTCTATTTAATATTTTAATCTCTTTATATGACCTCTTATGCATGTTATAAACAACTTCGATCAAGAAAATTCTCAATATACTGCCCGATATGCTCTTCAAATTTAATTCATGAAATATAGCTTTATTACAATGCATTTCAACTGAGTCTTATTTCATTTTTGTAATTATTTGGTGAATTCCTTCTGCTTACGTTGCGCGTTGGCTGCCGAATGAGGTTCATTCTTAGACTTCGGGTCGATAACCTGCAAAAGTAATAGACTAGATAAGAGCTAAATGATTTAATGAGCATTGAATTGGTTCATCCATCTATCCATCCATCCTCCCTATCCAACTTTTCAAATAATATTATTAGGATGGAATAGGATAACAGCACGTAAATTGCATAACTTTATTGAGTAATAAACTCGTTGTTTCACTTGTAATAAACGAATTATTTCACTTGTGCAATATCATAGTGGAACGAATTGGGATATTCTTTTGAGTCTTCCGTCACAAAGGGGGACAACCAAGGCTCAACGATGGATGTTGGGATGTTGTATGTTATTATATTAATCAGTCTGGGAACTGTCATTGCTCGCTCGATGTAGGATATCCAGCAATGACAGTCTGAGAACTATCATTGCTGGATATTATAAAGAGGAAAGATTTGTATGTTACGAATATTCTTTCACCATTAGGATACTACATTATTCCGATATTCCCAATTCCCACGAGATTTACTGTCAGTACTATGGACTTTAGTATTTAAAGTACATCGGACAAACAGTAAAAAACCGTATGTATTCGTGTTGTGCTATATCAAACCAAGCCTATTATTTTATAAAGACTAGTATTTTGTGCTAGATAAACAGTCACTATCTGTGACTGTTTAACTGTTCTAACAATCAATACTATCTTATCATGTCAATACTCACATAAACCATCTTTGTTTCTTCCAAGTCTGTCGCCAATCTATTCTTTCCATTATTATTACTAATCATAATCACAAATGCAATTGGCCGGTTTCTAGTAAAATAAAATCTAAGACAAGCGAATTGCTAACTTTATAAATAAAAGAAATGTGATTTAAGAACTTTGCCCATTTTTAAACGAAAAGTTTTCCAATCCATATAAAAGTTTCAGCGCTGACGTTCTGTAATATGCATCTGCTGAGAGTAATATGACATCTATAACAAATACTATAATTGAAGCATCCTCACAGCCCGCCGACTGTACCTATGACCAGACTGCTGCAATAACATCTCAGAGAACTTACGCCAAAATATGACTCTTTCTAAATGCGAGCAAACAGCAAAAATAAAAACGATGTTCAAAACAAGATAATGCTAAACATTTGATTAATTGTCTTCTTGATAAACAGTTGATGTTATTTTAATTCCATGTTAACATGATAAAAATGTACATTACATTAAATTGAATAGAGACGCTTTTTAAGAATGTGTTATTTTATTTATTTCAAAGCCTAGGTCACCATGAGCAATGGAAGCGGCAACGTCTCTCATCCTTTCTTTGGGAGGGTCGTAGCTGCTTCTAGCAGAAACAGGCTGCGGCGGTAGCTCCCCATACCCGGGAATAGTTGTTGACTCGGTGGACACCACACCAGAGGAGGGCCAGATCGAGAAAGGTGGCCCCGGGGTCGGCCGGGGTGCGCGGGATATACGCACTAGCAACCTCACCTTCGACTTTGTACTACGACCCACTGACGGCGGTTTAGTCGGTTCGAGTCCGGCATAACCTTCCCCACCAGCTCCTGGGGAAGGGGGTATTCGTGGGGAGTTTTCCTAATACGGAAGTGGCTTATATTCTCTGTTACCTATCTGCTCTGAATCTATATCATTAGCAAAGGGCTCTGTGGATAGCTGTAACCTCTCTAAAATGTATCTTTATTCCATTCACATATTCCTAATTTTTTACAGTTTCACTAATGTACACGAGTCAGGCAAACCACTTACTAACCTAACCGCATGATTCCTTTACTGAAGTTTTATATTGAACACTATTCACTTATTTTACGCGGTTTCCTAAAAGGGACTTCACAGACCTGACATCGCTTGATTGGTTAAACAAGTTAACGGTGAAAAGAACACTTGGACAGGATTATGCTCTTTGAAATCGATATTCTATCATTATAGCGGGCGTCACGATTCTTGAACACGTGTTTTTCTTATTTTCACTGAATTTTGCCGTTATATCACAAGTTCATTAAAATGCAAAGAAATGCACATAAAAAGTACCCCCTACCATACACTAATAGAGAATAAATCAAATAAAATATCACTCCTTCTCCCTTCAATATTAAACAGTTGTGCATTGCCGTTCGCTCCAGAACTTGAAAATTAATTTAGGCGCTGTCAATCAATGGAACTCAGCTGGTCCATAATTCATATTTCCGCACACGCTATAGTAATCTGTTCAAATTTGTCTATGTGCCCATTAGTAGACCCTCGTGTGATAACGCCAAGTTGTTAGCGGAACGTCGGGCGCAGCGGACGCTTGCTCCGCACGGTCCCATTAGATAACCTTATCCGAAGTAGTACGTTTAGCATTTTTGTGTTCAAAACAACTGGATATATCACCGTAAATAATGGGCCCAGTGCCCATAATCAACGGTTAAAATGTGTTGTGTGATTGTTTGAATATCGGGTTGCCGATGTGTTTTTAAAAACCGGTCGTGATTAATGGACTGCGCCTCAGTGAATCATTGACATCGCCGCAAGGATGTATTGATATCGACAGTTAATCGTTGCTGAAGTATTGTTTGTGTTTAAAAATATAGTGAACTGTGTTCATTTACACTACCGGGATTAATGACATTCCAGTCACGTTCTAGTACTGTCGTCAGAATAGAAACTTAAGGTCTACATTTAATGTCTATACCAATTTCGTGTGTTAATGTTACAAACGTACTTACATGTAACTATTATAGGTGTCTGATACAATTTAATGGGCACTTATTGATCACGATCGAGACTAGAATCGTTACACCGAAAGGCCATTAACTAAATGTCTCGACTTCTGTTTGTCGAACTATAAAAAGTAAAACTTTGTGTGGTAAATGTGGTTCTTGTTTCGAGACCTCGCTCGGAGCAGTACTCTCTGCTTATAACCAAAATGTCATGTGCTTAATGCAGCTGACCTTCTTGCTCATACATGTGCCACATAAATCATGATTTATTATAATTCTTGATTAAAGAAGGATATCCTATAAACGTTCATGAAGTTTCGATTTATCGTCCGATTCTGAGATTAGGATTACCTTTAAGGTGATACAACCATTAAATATCTGGCCCCTATTGAATGCATATATGAAGCAATTGAACATGCAGTGGTTTCAATGTTTTAAGATTTGAAATAAGTAAGTGAAAACGCGTGTTGGATTACAGGTCGAGGCGGGAGACGTTTTGCTCAAGGTTAATGGGACTGATGTAAACCGGTTCACTACCCGAGAAGGTAAGGAATTTGCCATTTATCACGCACATGCCACTTATCTACGAAAGTCTTAACATATAGATAACTGGCATTGTAATTTAACATGTTGTTTCATCTCGTATGTAAATAATTTGCAACAGCCACTGTGATTCCAACTTCATATTATGCTTATATTATTTTTTAAAGTTAGTTGCCGAATTAACGAACGATTACAATATTGCAAAAGACTAGTTGTATTACTAAACGTGGAGTTTGAAACGCTATCTTTGAACTTATTAACACTAATTCAATGATCGCGTTATGCCGCGCTCGTGCCCGACACGCAAGCTCGCAATTCACATTTCACACGTATTGTCCGCGTCTGCATAGAGCATAACAGCAAAAGTAGCATTTATAGTCACAAAAATGAAAAATTGGTGTTCTAACGATTACCAGTCGTTAGATCTTATCACTGCGATGTGATTGATATGTAACACAAGCTATTCTCTAACAGGGGTGATGTACAATAACTAGATAAATCTTACATAATGATATATCAAGTGAAAAGTACGTAAATGTGCAAAATGATTGCCTTAGAATTGAATTGATTGTTCCAGTTTTAAAATGCTTGCGACTATCGTCGGATCCCGTCACTCTAAGACTGAGAAAGGGTGAGTCAACCAGGATTTATCTCAGTTTATTGGTAGTTTATGCTATCTGAACTGTATCGTGCCAGCTGCAAGTAATAAAATACGTTTTCCCGAGTGGTTTGTTCGAATTTGCGAAGTAAGCTAAAACAAATAAGAGTAGCGATACGCGGAGTAATTTTATAGGTGGCTCTCGGGAACTGGGCCGGGATAATTCTCGTTCACAGTGGCTTTGGTCCCTTTAATAATGTAACCCGCAACTTCACATCGAAATGTGGCTTGTACATTTGCTATTTCCCTTGTGAATTCCTCATTAGCTTGTTGTTTGTTGCGTGTACTTGTGTGTGTTAGAAAACAGCTGATTGACTGATAGTAGGTTGTATGGCAGACCCGCAGATCAAAGCCAGTGTGAGGCGATACCTGGCCGCGGCGGCGGAGCGTCGCACTAGCGGCGCACGCACCAATCACGACAAGTGAGTTTGTTTTCTGTCTCGATTTTACTGAAGATAAGTCGATTGATGTTTGTGAAAGCTTGTTGCTGCTTCAACAAGTATGTACGCACGCTTATTACTTCAACGTTCACCATCATATAGTATCTAAGCAGATCCTCACATAACACAATGTTGTATTCTGTAAAGCCTACAACAAACACCCACCTTCAAAATATTTATTTTAGAACTCGCTTGTAATGTAAGCCTTGGTAAGTATAAGTAGGGAAGGCAACCCCTCTAATAGTACGACAGCTGATTTCCGATGGCGATAAGTGATTATTGGTACCATATGTGTCGGGACTAAGGGGTAGTCGCCACCCCTGACGCGTGTATATTTTAGGAAAGTACATTGTGGTTCATTCAATGTCAGCGTTAGTCGTATGTACCTACTTATTATTATTAAACTTAAGGATGCCCACATTATATTTAAATTGGATAATACCTATGTACATAAAATTTCTGCCTTGTCGAATCCTTGAAAGTACATCATGCATGCATTATACCTATACCTACCGTTGCTTGTTTTTCGTTCCGAATATTTTACAAGGCGGTTACGATATTCCAAGATCTTAAACACCAGCTATTGCAAATTGATGAGATCGATTTAACGACTTTCTAAAACGAATTGAACGTCTCAATGTATCACAAGATAAGCTTTCTCAGATTATTCTTTTATTCATATACTTACACGGAATAGCGCAGGTTCGTGATACTGTTAGCCTGTGCTCGCTTTAGTTTTTGGAATGGAATGTTGCTTACTTAAAAAATAAAACGTTCAATTGCATTTTTCCTCTTGTAGACCCAAAAGAGAAAATGAGGTATATTTATTTAAAAGCATCGCTGCCGATATGATTTCTGGAACGAGAAGTATGAAGGCAAACAAAAACATTGAGAATGTCGTTTCGCTACACACAGTGAGTTAATTGAAGGAAATTTCACACTGTTCGTTTGAAATACATTAAATTCGCCCATACTTTTAGCCTTGAGTACTTTTATCTCGGGCTAGATGCCTTAACACGTTTCTGAGATAAATTAGACTGTTCTTAGAGAATATAAAAACAGTTATTTAGCAATGAAGCTACTTTTATCGAAGCACATAGCGATTTATTGCTTGTTAATTTTGTATTTAAAATACACCTCTCTCGACGTTTCGGTTGCTTTTCAATAGCTTAGGTGACGAGAAGACTTAAGATGTTGGTCGTAGCATGTCTTATTTTGTTATCTCACAATGAAGTAAACTATTTACTTCAGGACATAAAATTTACTATCTACCATCTTTACTAAATTCAATGAGCAATATTCGCCGAGACTTCCTCAATCATTATGTAGAAGAATTCGTTTCCCTGCCAACCCTATCACAGGCTACTTTATTATAATATAGGTACATAACACGTATGTTTAGCGTCAAGGAAATCACATTAAACCACATCCGTTTTTCGATTATGATATAAAATCATTATCTCTCATCTCATAGAAAATTTACGAAAACTATGAGCAACTATTCTCACCATTGTTGTAAAAAGAATTTTCAGTCTCGTAAGTGTAGCCTACATAATAAATGTAGTAATATTTTTATTGTTGGTGGCGCCGTTGGGCTGTTGGTAAATTGCGTCATAACTCTATAGTTCTCTATGGCCGCTATCAAAATGCGTGCACATCTATTTTACAGAAGACTCTTTCATCAACGTAATCTTATTGCATATTTATTTGGAGTCTGCGCAACATGTGTGCCTTTTCGTTTCATCTGCTAGCTGGCATCCATCTCATTCACTCTCGTCCCGACCCTATCATCTTTAACTCAGTCCATCCATCGTCTTCTACTATATTTAGAGACATGATATGAATTTCCCAAGAGTAGGCTTTCATCACGTTATTACAGTCCTCCACCGCGCATAGTCCAATGTTTCTAGCCATGTCTCTTCAGGATTTCAGCTCATATGACCTTCAAAAAGCTGTATATAAGGTTATGTGGACGAAAAAGATAGTGTACTTGAGTTAAGCTAGCATTTTTGCCAACTTCCTTTTTATATGGACCTCCTATGAACCTCCTAGTTCTTTATGCGAACTTTGTATAGAAATAAGCACTGTCTCCCAAAATAGGGACATCAATGTATAATTGACATGATGTCATCAGAAATTCCAATGTTGGTATTTTTGTTGCTTATCAGAATGCGTCACAGGTCCACGTTATAATCGGACTGTTTTTTCTACATTTATCTTGTGAACTGCAAATATAAGGATGTACCACTACAAAGGCTAGTGTTATATTATGATGTACTCCCATCTATATGAAGTGAGGTCACAGAGATTAGAAGCGGACTGTACTGGGAATAACTGTCTGAAGCTGTAGTTCTGCTTATTCATTTGTTTCATGTGATCAATAGTACTCAGGGGTAAAGAAACCTGGAAAAATTTGGTTACTGGTATACCTACAAACTATCTCCAATATCGATCTTGACATAGTGGCATCGAAACAGAACCCGATAATAATGAACTTAACTATCAAACCATATTGTGTTGAATATTGTTTACTAAATAATACCACAGAATCACTTATTTTATTACATAGTAACAAACAATAGATATAATTGATCATTAACGCGAGACTTGTAATAAGTTTTACTTCGAAATAAACAAATAAATCGTTATCATTAAGTAGATAATTCTTCCCCTTTCTCTACATTAGTATAATTAGGTTATAACCTATTTAAAAAAAGTAATTTAGTGCAGGCTTATCATACATGTAACAGCTTTAGAGCAATATATCTACGGGGCTCAAATCAAACCACATAAAACTAAACAAAACATTGGCATCAGATCGGGATCTTCACCTCCATCGAGCAACTCGAATAGCAACAGTAACTCATCTAGCAACTCATCGAGCAACGGGTCCGGGGTGCAGTCGGGAGACAGTTGCGAGGCGCTGGTCGAAGACGACAAGCGGAGGGGGCGAGTGGCGCCGAAGTTTGAGGCCTATATGATGACTGGTGATCTTATGCTCAACCTGTCCCGAGTCGAACACCCTCACCACAACCATCACGCGCCTACACATCGTACACACTATCACAGGTAAGAATATATTACTTCTTCCTTAATACTACCACGGAAAAATACGCAGACGACCTCACTGAAATCTTGAAATAAAACCCTGTAGCCAGCTCGCATTTTGAAGTTCTGGGTCCTCTCTTCTGCTCCACTTTTTTGTTATAGGATACGTGAATTTGACCCCTTCAGCCACTTTTTGACTTCACCTCGCTTGATGTTAAGCTGAAGGCAAAGTCTCAGGAAAGAGGGTCACCGTTACATACGCATACCATGTTAACAATGGTGGCACTCAGTTTGACGGCCTCATCGGAAGAGGATTGTTGTCGCAGCACCGCATGACAGTGAGGCAAAGCATTCATTGCAACTAATACAAACTGTACAGTACATATTGTTGCCATTATCGTCCAATTTCCGGGTTGATCTTTTATAAGTACATATTATGTACGTAATAGAGTCTATTTATGCAGCTTAATGACACATAGCTCGTGCATACTCATACTAACGCTTGAATATCCCCAAAAGGATATATAGAAACGTATCTCACTCCTAGTTATATAGGCTAAAGGATTGTTCCCTATGTTGGTCGACGTTTTTGCCGCCAACATGGATGGAGTAAGCAAACTTGAATTACGATACTATCGAATTCTTCAAAAATGTAATTATCTCTTACACTACACTTGACAAGTGTCATAAGAATTCCAGTTACCACGAAACTTCAACGACAGTAATATATTGTCTCCGTCCCCTCCATTTTATGACTACCATCTCTGCACAAGTATATTCACGATATAGTTGACTGTTCCAGGTACAACTCAACACCAGCATCTCCAAGTGAGACCCGTTTAGGTGGGCGTGTGGATTCAGCACAGCGGCATAACTCCTCGCCAGATACCGGTCTAGTCGGAGATCATGCTAGTAAAATGTATGAACGGTAAAACTTTATTCTTTTTTTATTATTTGACATAAACCCTCGTCTTAAAACTTAATGTTAAAAATTTAGGGACACAGTTTAGTGTTACAGTAACATAATTATTATTTATCATCTATATGCAACATTGAATAGCTTAGCTAAAGGATCAATGAATTCGTTACATTGAGTGAGGTTGGGTGCGGTAGGGCAGCATTATGGTTACGTAGTCAAAAAGACACATGGCCGTGTCCACTATGTCGCTGGATCCCACCAAGACCCTGGACCCCTCTTGGGGTTTGAGGTCAGTCGGCAGTCGCTCCCGTAACAGGCACATGAGCTAAATCTAAGGGGATAGAATGAATAAGCTGATTCTGAGCTCCGAAGTGAGTTACTCACATGATACTCAGAAAATAATGATGACACGGCTGTTTCCTAAAAACCCTGAAAAATGTGAGTTAGTTATTGAACCTCATTCAATTTCAATATTTTATTGCACCTTCTTTTAACTTTCCTTTGAAGATCTATCTATTGATATTTTCTAAACTAGTATTCGAGCTACTTTCATAAACTAATACTCCCCAGTATTACCGCAAAAAATTACGTATACGAGTACTTTTGGGTGGCTTATTTTTTGATAACATTTGGCCTTCCACACTTACTGCTAAAGCCTGTTAATTATCGTGCCTACATATTTAATGCTCAGCAAATAAAAAGTAAACGACTTTTACAGCTTAACTGTATCAATGAATGAGTTTACAATACCTAAGACGAGTCTTGACTAGTTGCTTTGTAATATGAGTCAGTTGAAATACGCAAAAGTGGTAACAACTGTCATATTGTGTATCCAATTTTGTGGATACACAATTGCTGACAACATTTTTTTTTTAATAAATTGGTAAAAAGGTGAACAATAAAGATTAAATGTATTTTAATGCCAAATGCTATTATCCAAAGAAGAGGATAATTTGGGGTGGGCCACAGTTTGCAACCTATTCTTAGACTACCAAATGCTTACACAAGCCAAATCATGAAAATTGGTCCAGCTGTTTCAAAGGAGCTTGGTTGTAAACACAGTGACAACAATTTATACGTAGATATACGTGTATAGATTAGAATTGCATGTTTTTTAATAAACAAAACGTTGGTCATTTATGTTTTTATGAGAAATTGATATCAGTAGATATTAGTCATAGTTTCAAAGTGAACGGTGTACATTTACCGGGTCAGCTAGTAAAGCTATATACTTCTGTATGTATTTGTCAGCTTGACGGTGTGAGTTTAACTCGTGACTCATTCATATACATACTTATATTCATGCCTGTAAATCCAGGTAGGCATAGAGTAATAACACCCACGTTTCGTCAACTATGATTTTCGGTCCCACGGTAATAGGGGTTGAAGCTATTGCCAGCATTATATAAGCAGGCACTTTGACATAGAATATCGATGTTTTCTATCAGGGCCATGACTCTAACTCGCTTTCTGCGATACACACGGGAAGAGATAGAGTAGGTCTATTCTGCTCCACTGAGAACCAACGGTAAAACCTTTGACTCACCTAATTTAAATGTCGGTCACGTATACTAAAGCTTACCTATCCTATGACTACTCATAACTAACTTCCTTATTTCTGGTCCATTCTGCTCACGGACTTCTGACGGGTAGTTTTCAATGACTACTTATCACCTTTTGCATCCAATATAACCTCACATAAAATGTTCCCCGAGCACAAAAACACATTGTAACTTGTAACGTAAACGTATCGACAGAACGGAGCATTGCGTTTGGTCGCCTGCCTACTGTGTACCTGTGCGTGTGAAGCCTACCAATCGCAATGCTCCATTCTCTCCATTCGTTTACGTTACAAATTCGTATTCAATAACCGCGGTAACCTAGTGGTATGGGTAATGGACTGCTGAGACGAGGTCTCAGGTTCGATCCCAGGTTTTCCATGGCACACACCAATGACTTTTCGATGCTTTTCGAAATTATGTGTGTATTTATCGCAGGTTTATAAGTGCCCAGTTAATGGCAATAGGCTCGCCACCTATTACATTGGGACCTGAACATAAAACCTGCGAAATGTGGGTGCTAGCACCTCTGCCTACCCCTTCGGGGATAAAGGCGTGAGTTTATATTATGTTATGTTACAAATTCGTAAGTTTTTCGTGCTCGTGCACGGAAAAAAAGGATATCTTATAACAAGACAATATCTTATTGGTCAAGACAAATATTGACTCATATATGGGGAAAACAATATATTCTTGAAGAAAGTAAAATATTTTCTCAGTTTTATTATCTTCGTTAAAGAATTAAGTTTTTGAAATAAGAATCATAAGGTTTCGTTAGAAGAATTTATATTTTCTTATGTCGATATAAATCAAATTTTAACTGTATAATAATTATTTTCCGAAGCAAGATATTAAAGATTTTCATACTGAGATATTAAATTATTGAGCAAAGTTTCCATTATTCCTAGCTGAAGAGATAATTGTTTCCATACAAGACTAGTTTATTTCGTACTAAAACAATTCAATGGAAGGTGAAGCCTGTACCGTTCTTAGCTGAAGATATAATTGTTTTAAGTCAAGACTCGTACGTATCATATCAAAATAATAAAATCTTAGCTGAAGCATCTATACTATTAGATCTAGAGATATTTGTTTTGTAACAATACTTGTATGTTTCATACCGAGAAAATATAATCTTAGCTAAAGATATATTTTCTTTCAGACAAGACTCGTATGTTTCATCTTAAAATAGTAATTTTTTTGGTGAAACCTCTACCACGCTTGGCTCAAGAGATATTTGTTTTGAGACAAGGCTCTTATGTTTCATATGAAAATAATAAAATCTTAGGTAATAACTCAAATATTCTTAGATTAAGAGATAGTTTTTTTGTGACGATACACTTATGTCTCACACTAAAAATGTATTATCTTAGTCGAATCCTCTACTTTTCTTAGAAGAAGATTTATTTGTTTTCAGACAAGAATCATACGTTTCATATTAAAATAACAAAATCTTAGGTGAAGTTTTTACTACTCTTAGCTCAAGTAATAATTATTTTGAGAGAATACTCATATGTTTCATTATAAAAAATACAATTTTAGGTGAAATCTGTAGTATTCTTGGCTAAAAATTCATTTGTTTTGAGACAAGACTGCACTATTCATAATGAAATAATATAATCTTAGGTGAAGCCTCTACTACTCTTAGTTTAAAGATATTAAAACAAATATATCTTTAGCTAAGAATATTACAGGTTTAACCTTAGTTTATATTTTTTTTTGGTATCACGTTAAAAAAATATACCTCAAGTTAAAACCGATATTATAACACTCTTATGCATGAAACAGGTAGTAAATTAAATTCGATTTTTTCTAAATGTTTTATTATTAAATATACAATGTGTAATTCCAATTCAATGTGTGTTACAATTTTACGACGGTTCCCTATTGTTTGACAAAAAACGTATGACAAATGATCACTTTACAAACAACGTTTGAAATAGGGTTTTTTAGTCGGTAGGAGTCCGGCATTACTAATCATTTGACAAACTTTCATTTCGCAAACATATTACTTTAAAAAGAATCATTTGACAAGATACAGGTTTCGCAGATAGGTATATTACTTACAAAATATTTCAATTGTTAAAATTTTGTTTGACATAATACCTACTGCTTTCGTAAAAGTATTAAGTACTTAGAAAATATTACAATTGCTAAAATGTTATTTTAACAAACAACGTTTGAAAAACTAATCGTTTGACAAACTTTCATTTTGCAAACATATTACTTTAAAAAGAATCATTTGACAAGATACAGGTTTCGCAAATATATTACTTACAAAATATTTCAATTGTTAAAAAATTGTTTGACATAATACTGCTTTCGTAAATGTTTTACTTAGAAAATATTACAATTGTATAAAACAAATGTATTTTAAACAGAAATGTATTTATGATATACACTCCTTGATTTAGTTTCTAACGCAAAATGTTGATGAATGAATTTAGTAAGTTAGTGAATTTTATTACTTTCATACATTCCTGACATAATATTTTTTAAACTACACAATATATGGCAGTACCGGTTCTCTACTTATTTTGATATAATACCAACAGTTATTGAATCAATTTCGTATATTTTTATTCAGTTAATATAGTAGTACCTCTATTAAAAATGCAATGCTCGATATGTAAAACTGAATATGATGACTTCAAAAGGTATTTTATCCATTTAATAAATACAAGTGGTAGCCTGATTTTGTATATGATACATGGAGTGCATGATAACACTTAAATAGTGTGTCAAATGCCTTGTAAGCCGTTTGAAAACGTACCTAACCTCATCTATAATAAGATAATATGTTCTTTCAATTCCTTCGTCAGATGTGCACTGAATGATATAAGGTTGAACAGTTTTTAGTTTTACCCGACGCGTCCGTGCATATTTCGTCAACTTTTCTTTGTATGTCACCTGGTGTTTAAAAATTAAAGATTTAACATTTTATTAGTAGTAATAAGTGATAGATGATTCAAACGTTTAACCTTATTGCAGTAATTACCTTTACACTGATAATGAAGCTTTCGATGCACTCCGTTATTAAAAACTTTTGTCTTTTATTCATGCGTCCCTTTGGAGGAGCTTTATTGGGTGTGGAAGCTTGTGATCTAAAAAAAAAACGATTAAATAATCATTGATAAGCTCTATTCAAATATATATATAGATAAAAGATATATTGAGATCTCGCTTAGCTGTATAATCAAATAGCTAATTAACTTTTTATTATTTCAATTAAAAAAAAATCCATACTATTATCATATATGGACTTTTATTAGATCTCTAAAATTATTATCTCAACAAACTAGCAGTAGTCATGATTATGAATCATATCAACTGCTAGTTTTAAATTTATGTTTTCGCAAAAGTATTGTAAGGATGACCATGACAATTTTTCAGTTAATAGCTTTTATTAAGACTAGATTTATTATAAATATTGTGAAAATTTGGTTTTAAATTTAAATTTTAAATACAGATGGATAGACAAAGAAGGAAGTTTCACTTTAAACATATCTTTGATTCAGAATTATAAAAAAGCACGGATATTACAAAATAAATACCAACCGTCATCAGATAACCCATCAATATATTGTACCAATGCATCTTCTTTGGTATTTGGAGTCTTTATGTTCATAATCTTTCTAACGAACTCGTTACATAGTAAGTAGAATTTATTCGCTCTACCAGGATGTATTGAGTCATACTCTAATTGAATCTAAAAATGCAAAGACAGGTAAGTAAATGTTCAAGTTAGTTGACAAGTGAGAAAATGAGTGAGGAGACGATCTAGTGACCGAATGCATGAGATTAATAAATATCTACCGTCAATCTTAAAAAAATTATAACATTTCTAATCTAATTTTTAATCGTTTACAGTGGCTCAAGATATATTTGGGCTGATTCAGATCTGCCACCAGGCACTTAGCAGTGTGTTCCGGCTGTTGAATACATGGTCCATTAAGACTACTGTTTCACTATTATTGAAATAACGTTAAAAGTCAGATTAGTAGTTTCATAGATAAACATATGAACTTAAAAACAACTATTCACCTATATAACTATACTATATAGTGTTAGTGTAGATTTATTAAGGCTTAGAAAGAAAAAGCAATAACAATATCATACAAATTAAAAGGGAGAGTAACAATAAATAATGTTTCCCACACTATTGCTAAAACGAATCCTAAAAAAGTATTCGATTCCATACTTACCAAAACATTGCTTCTGACATCATTTAAAATATTCTGTTAGCGAAGTTCATAGGTAGATTTCCACTTTTTTATTACATCCTCCCGTGGTTCTGAATTAATCTTAAGCCAAACAACATCATCTTTGTGTTTATCTAAAATAATAGTAAGTTATTTATTATTCTCTAGCAAATATATTATGATAAAGTTATCCAAACCTACCTCAGCTGTCAAATATTCATTTATTTTGTTACGAATCTTCAGGTCTTCTAGGTCTTCAGTTAAATCGTTAAAATGACTGGTTTCAATACCATTACCTGAAATAATCAATAGGTTAAAATCCAAATACATTCTTTGTAGGGTGAGATTACTGGTTCGACAGAGAATATGTTACACACACATTAAACATACACTTAGCTAATTTTTCTCTACATTCACTAGATTTCTCAACCAAACTGAAATTTCGGTTAAGTAAGTCACTTTTAAGTATGTACACTGTCGTTTTCCTCACAATTAACATAAATATATTACGATTCAAAGCTAATATCTACTACTAAGACAGTACCTAGCGTAAGAATTGAAATTCTTGGATTGATAAGAAAAGTCTTGGATTGATAAGAAAATTCTTGGATTGATAAGAACATTTTTGGATTGATAAAAAATTCTTGGATTGATAAGAAAATTCTTGGATTGATAAGAAAATTCTTGGATTTATAAGAAAATTCTTGGATTGATTAGAAAATTCTTAGATTGATAAGAAAATTCAAAAGTTACAAATTAACATTTAAAATAAAGACTAAGTATGACTTGATTTAAGCTGTTGAAATCAAAAGCTGCAATGTTTTTTCCATCAGCTAAATAGTAAGAAATTATACCTATAGTCGGTTGACACAATGGGCTGGTCGAAATCTCGTTGTGATATCAACTATTAGAGGCAAATGAATAGAACTTAATAATAAGTACACTGTTATAGTGACAATTACCAATTGGTATCACTTACAGGTCGGTACTTTTATTGTAGGTATGGCTAAACTTACTTGTAAAATTTTCAATAACGGCTTTCTCAACATCCCAGCTCTCCAGTAGTTCACGAATCATTTTCATTTTCACTAAATACTGCACACACACAATTTAAGATTAAGAGTGGCAAACAGGTCCGGAGCGACGCACAAGAAGCATTGCCATGCCAGTCTTGCCACTTGTGAGCATAAGACTATACGACTAGACGATATAAGACTGCGAGAAATTACACTAGACTATTGAAAATAATGAAAATAAAAATATTATGTCTCACTCGCGCGCGTGGCTTGAAAACCGCTGCCGCTGAGATTAGACAAAGACAAAAACTTATGTGATCGTGAGCCAGTGTTGACAGACGTATGAATATTTACCCACGATAATATAGAATTTTTTAACCAATTTTGTAAAAACAAATATTGAAATATTATGTATTTTCACCAGAATGCGGGTTTCGATTTTGACCGATATGTGGGTATGACGTATTTTCTGATACAGTGTGAAATAAATTATGTATTACATAGTAGTACACAATTTGTTTCAACTTGTTTTTTTTTATGCCACTCAGGTGGCAGACTACACGACCCACCTGATGGAAAGTAGGTACCGTAGCATATGGTCGTAACCAACACTAGGGGCTGCTTCCAGTTTTTATTCAAAGTCAAAATGATTTCACAACCACACCCATCTGCGCACCTTTTTCTGTAAAATAATAGGTTCCTATCCTACCACCTGGCAGATTGGGTCTGACTTAACTTTATCCCTAAAATAAAGTTATTTTTTAAATACTTAAGTTACTTAAGTTATTTTTTAAAGCACATTCATTTGAATTTAAATGCAAAGGAGTTTTAAATTTAAATTAATTGTTTACCAATGACAAAATGATCAGAGTAATATGTGAATATTGCATATTTAAGGTGATTGTTGTTTAAAGTTAGGTAAATATCGAAACTTAAGTTTTGAAAACATATTTATTATTTATTACACTTTCCTGGCTCTAAGAAATTCATATTTTTTAACAATTATACAAATTGTTTGTGTTATATATACTAAAACGATAAAGGTGTTCACTAAATCAACCGTTACAGACAGATATTTATTTTTAGTGACAATAGTACTATTTTCGTTTATTTTTTTTCAGTACTCGCTAGCTGTACCTACTAGCAACACCATATTATTATTATTTTGCGTAAACGTCTCTGTTATTTTTTCATAGTGACGCAAGAAGTCAAGAAGATTCTTCTTCGTTCAACAAATTTTTTTTATTTTATATATGGTAACGCCAACTAAAGTAAAGCTATTTTAATATTGATTACTTGATCTGACGTTCATAAGTGCGTCAATGATTATAAAATATAATGAAATGATTAAAAAATATACTTTGACTTTAGGTAGGGATTGAAAAGAGGTACCGAATTGTTACAGTTCTTTAACTGGGTTCTTTTAGAGGTTCAAGTGTTTCAGAAGAACTCAATGACTATTTAGTGCAAAATATCCGAGTTGATATTGATACAAGTAAAAAAAAGAAAGCTTCTTAGCTTAAGAAAAAAGTCTTGCAACAAAGAAGGTGTATATTTTTAATTTAGAATAATGTATTCTTGATATAATATTGGTAGGTATTTACTTCATTTAACAATATTAAATTCTCGAATCAATAAAATAATTTTATTTTTAAAGGAAGTAATCTGAATTTATTAAAACAAAAATACATACCTATCTATTCTTAGTTTTCAAAACTATGCAGTTTTAAATTGAATAAATTTATATTTTTGCAATGAAACAAAATAAATTTTAAAGAAAGATGTAAACATTTTTGAACAAAGATTACAAAAGCCATGCCAAAAAAAGGTCATTTACATTGAATCAAGTATTGCATCCTTTTGGAAGAAGAAAGAAAATCTTGGCTTGGTGAACGTATAATATTCTTGAATTAAAAAAAATATTATTAAAACAATAGTGTCATGTTCTCGTTTTGAATAAACTTTTTTTTTACTAAGAAACTGGTATTCTTGAGTCAATAATAATCGAATAGTTTTAAACCAAGTAAAACTTCATTTTGAAAGGAGACAAAAATAACTTAATTCAAAAAGTATTCAATGTATTGTTACAAAATCAGAAACATTCTATAGTTGAGATCACAATATTCTTGGAACAACAACATTTTCTTAAATCAAGAATAAAAAATAAGAAAATATTGTTGTTCATTTAAGTAAACAGGTTTTTTTGAATTAAGAGCATTTACTCGTATCAAGAAAATATTTATTTGTATTAAAACAAATATTATGAGAATATTGATTTTCTTGGCGAAAGAGATCCTTTTTTTCCGTGTGGTACTGATAGTAAGCTAAGGTAACTTCTCAAGAAAAAGGGTCACGATTGCAGACCAGTAATGTTTTAGTCTTTCTGTCAACAAAAGTCTTTAGATTTGCGTCACAGCTATACGTATTTTCCTCAGTTATTTATTTTCCTTGTGTCTTACTCATTGATTTGGAAATTACTTGACAGTGTTGACTACGAAGTAGGGACGTGTATATTATTATTATACATTTATCTTCCATTGGCAAATAGTTTGCACTTCCGTTTGCAAAAAAATAAAATAGTTAAAATGTGATAAGATTGTGCAGTGAATATGTAATAAGAATTCAATATTATATTTTTTCAGCACCAGATTGAAAGTTTTAGTGCTCAGATGTTTCATAATATGTGATCAGGAAGTAACATATTTTAATTAGATATGTTTGACGTTAATTTAGGAAATAAGTAATTAACTATAAGTAGTTTATGAAGACGATTTAGGCGCTTATAAATCGTAATATAGGCTAATAATTGTTTTAGATTTTTAGGGACCATAATCTTTGGGGCTTAAGACAACCTCAACTGCAAGTGGTATACCTGTTGATTAAGGGACGATGCTTTGGCGCAGGGTTTCATTTCGGGGTCAGACGGAAAACGCACTTGTAAAAGTTAAAATAAACAACACAATACTGTAAACTGATTGTACTTGAAGAACCTATGAAGTTACTTGTACATTTCATAATTTAAAATTACTATAGTATAACTTTTGAGAATACAGTGAGGTGTAGCCAGTCAGGTTTAGAAGATAAATCAATATTATCGCTGAATACAAGTGACTTAATTCCTAACCAAAGTTCTGAAAAGGACTCCTTAATGCGGCTTGGTGAAAGCCTCAGATGCAACCATGACCAACGCTAAGATGATAATATGATGATGACATGATATAAATAATCTATCTAATAAACACAAACATAAATTAGATGCAGAATGAGAAAATTTGTACAATATTTATGCAGTTTTTATACTTTTTTTACCCATGGTCCACCTACCTAGTCCTGTGAGTGGACCACGTGAAATTCTTTCTTCCTATCGTTCCTATTCGTACATCACTAAAGTTGTCGTCTGGCATTGGTGCAGGTTCATATCCCAGCCGGCGTCTCCGGCGGGCGGCGGGCTGGCGGGCGGCGCCGACGTGCAGGCGAGGGCGCACCACGCCGTACGCACCTCGCGCTCCGAGGACCACCTGCAGGTATATAGACACACACACACACACACACACATATACATACATACATATTTTTACCTACACTGTCTGAGGACGCCCATCACTTTGTATTGCTCGTTCCATATATCAGTCTCATTATATGGCCGTACCGCCTATGCCTGCCTTTCCTTAATTTGTGCGATATTGGGGCCACTCCGAAGACACATTTCGGCTACATGTAGTTACTGTTAATAGTGTGTTAATTAACCTGTATCTCAACCAGCTTAATTTTTATATCAGTCAATGTTGGCATGTATAGAAAAGTTCTCGTCTTTTAACGTCATGTCAACGGCTCATAAACTGAAATGGGCACAATAATTTCATCAGCACCACTTGTGCCAATTGACCTATCGGCGATGCCCCAGGCCTTAATCGATAACAAATACTTTATTTTTCTTTGTCTCGTGTTGGAATCAATCGGAGAATTATAGGTCAAACAAAATATTTTTTACCACTGATTCCAACCTCTTAATTTAAGTATTATTATGCTATTAGAATTCTTTCACCGCGAAATCATATCGGTTATTCAGCGAACTCTGACATAAATATATCTGTTTATATCAATAGACGTACTAGACTACAAAGTCTACTCGCATCTATGTTTAAAAAAAAAAAACAAATATACACATAGTATCCACATTCTAGAATCCATTTTTACAAACTATGCTTACTTTAGCTAGATGGCACTATCTAGTACATATATCCCAGATTATTTTTTTAAATGTCCTTTGTCTATTGCCATTTCGTATCATAATTTCCACCGCTAGCAACCATAATTGATCCAGCAAATACCTCAAAACTTTAAGCAATAGGCTAACAGACCGTCACATCAATGCTTGGTCATATTCAATTATTACAACTCTTGCAAATATCGAGGTACTGTGAAATGACGTTGCTCTCTAGTTGTTTGGCGCAAGATACAGAGACCACGGGACAAGCATATAACAGAGCCAGCGATTACCATTTCAAGGTCCACAGAAATTTATTCAAAGAATTATACATACATGAATATTATTATATTCATGATATACACTATAAGGCCCTTATATTGATGAAAAATTACGCAGTGTAGATACTGCTAGTATGTCAAAAATTTCCATACACAATTTTGACATTACAGCTGTGTATGTCCTGTGTATTTTTTATTAATAAGGGCCTACGTCGACCTATTCATCAATTAAAGATACTTCTACAAAATATGTATTTTACAGGACAGCAATTTTAAGTTAAATATGAAAAATTATATAACATAATTCCTAATAACATGTAACCTTATTCTATGCATAGGTCGAAATAAAAATTCTTGCTGTACGAACCTAGAAAAACATGTTCTACAAAAATTAATTGGCAATGCAATATACCTGTGTTCAACATTATTGCAATGTATGTTGCAATTAAAGAGATTGTAAAAAAAAACTTTACGAGCTACCGAATATATTAACATTAATTTGTAACCTTCCGATGTGTAGTTAGTTCTTGAACGAATCTGCCGTGTGTCAATCAGTCCTTTGACAAACTCGCAGATTGTTGAGCCGTTAAATTTTTAACTTTATTATAGTTGGTCGTATTTTGAAAATCAAGTTATATCATAGTGAACTGTATATAATTTGATAGTGTTAAGATTAAATATAAATATTAAAAAAATATATTTTTTTTTTACATGTATTGTAGTTGATCGTGTTGTTTAGTGCAGAGAGTAATACACACGCTATTTTACAATAAACTTTTTGCTGCAATATTTAAACATTAGAAGGAAAAAGTTCTGCATCACCCAATGGTAGACTGGTAGAGAATGCCTACGGCATTAAGTCCGCCAATGTACATCGTGCATAAAGAATAAATAAATAAATAAATAAAAAGTTGGCTATGATTCTCTCACATATATTCGTTGTGTCACTGTCATTGTAGTAAGTACAGTCCACACTGGATCCTGATAACATGTTACTTGGTTTTGGTTTCCTTAAATGACACATTTACGATACGAATCTCGCCGTCAACTAAATTTTAATATACACTCGACAAAAGAGATACGGATACACTTTTTCATATAGAGTTGTATGTAAACGTGCAACAGTATCTTCTTTGTTGACAGTATATAGCCTATACAAGATTCTTAAATCATGTTTTTCTATATTCAACTGCAAGTGTTACCTAACATCGTAGTGTTATCACCAATACGTCCAACAGTGTCGAGTACCACGGCCTAAGTTCCAGAAGGAGTCGTCGCTGAGCGCCGTGGCGGTGGATATGGAGGAGGACGTGACGTCATCGCTGAACACGCTTCTAGACGCACGACCCGACTCCGCGACGCCCGGACCGAGGTCCGATTCCGACCCTGAGCGAGACAGGTGACGCACATACAGTACTATTTCGAGTAATGCCTTTCGGTGATACGGATTTTTAAGTTGCGATTCGGAACTGAGAGTTTTGGTAGTGAGTTTAATATCTGATCAAAGTTTGATAAATCAAGTCTTGATTTAAAAAAAAAGGTTGTCGCGAATGTTTTGATGTCTTTAGGTTAATGCAGAATAAAGTACAAGGCGATTATTACCTGCTTTCTTTCCAAATAGTGTTGAATAACTACAGAAGTAAAAAAAAAAAAAATTAATGATCTCCATAGTTTTCATATAATAATTATTAGCAAAACGCATCAATACTCATGGGGAGTGTAAAGCTACTCAATAATATTGTAAAAAAAGATTTTTGTGGTTGATCACTTTTGTCGTAAATGATACTGTACAATATTTAATTCGAAAGAAAATATTACAAACTTGAAATACAGAATTACAAGGTATTTCTATTGATAAATTCTCATCCGAGAGTCATTATTACGCAATAGTACTGTATTCATTCACTCACACACACATATCAGAATGTTAATACAACCCATGTTTTTATTCTTTGAGCTACACGCTGCTTCGCGTTAGACACCACTGCTGATTTATTTCTGTCACTAAATGTGTGTAATGTTATCTAAATTCTAAATTGTTTTAAATATTTTACATCTAGAGGACGCATCTACTAAATTATAAGCTCTTGAAAACATTGTGTGAAACTTCCTATATGCTTGAATGAAATTTTGAAAGCATTTACTATGCTAACTTTTCAAATCGATTAAGATAGGAAAAAGTGAATCGCTAAGATGGTTGTATAGGAGAATTTGTATAGCTTTAGGCGTGGCTCGGTGGCTCAGAGGTCAGGGCATTCCCCCTGTAAGGGAAAGATCGCGGGTTCGAGTCCCGCCTGAGCGATTCACTTTTTCCTATCTTAATCGATTTCTATATGCTTCTCAGAACGTCAACCTCGTTACTGGTACCATCTTCACCTTGAAGATCAGAAGGAATACCTGCGTACATTACTAGATGTGTGCCTCTCATTTTTTTTATATTGGCACCTTATGATACAGAGCTAGATACGGCTAGAGCAGTCATAGAATTCTTGGTAATCATAAAAGTATTGCATTCAACCAATCTGTTATATCGGTAGATGGTACGACATATCTTTGAATTGAATGCTTCAACCAGGAAAAACGTATATCTAAAACTTAAATACTAAATATAGGGTTATAGGTCATACCAAGACTTTCGGGGCTATGTCAACCTCATGTTCAAGTCTGTCCATCTGCTAATAGTAAGACAATGCTCTTATACAAGGTTTCCTCTCTGAGTTAGGAGATTAGACATCAACCCTTAAAAGCCTTATAAATCAAACCAAGAAAAACTAAGCATAGCCCGGGTTTCGAAATTAAAGCCTCAGTTGCACTGGTGGTATAAGTTTGTTGGCACAAATCCGTTACAAATTTCGGCTGGGTGGGTACTATCGTGCACGATTGCGAGAAACCCTTCATAGTAATCCAATCTCGGTTGGATTGCGTTCAGGGAATTGTGATCGCAGCACCAGTGGGACCGGTGGGTGTCACGCGGTGCGCAGACGACAATCTTCTTTTGATGAGGCCGTCAAGCTGAGTGCAACCATTGTTAACATGGTACATGTATGTAATGGTGACCCTCTTTCATGAGACTTTGTCTTCAGCTTACCACCAGGCGAGGTGAAGTCAAATTGACGTGTCTTATATACAAAATAAACCAGTTCTCTTTCTAATATGATTATAATGATTGGGTATGATGCTTAGGCCCGAATTTTAAAACGATACTCAGTTGATTTTGATTTATAACTAGATCTGAGGACAGATTGAATTCTAGATGTCTGTTCTAGTGTCATTGTGAGAGTCGATTTACAAATGAGCGTTGTTCTGGAATACGGGTCTTAGTCTTCAAATAACGTCTTGAACGTTGACCGACTGCCAAAGAAGGGTTATGTTTTCCAATATTTTCATTTAGTATCCTCTTTCCTCACATTACAGGATCGTATGGACGTACAACGCACCCGTATCAAGCGCTTCAGAACGCTGCAACGGGTCCGGCGCGAGCGGCGTGACGTCTAACTCGACGTCTATATCGGACGGCATGTCGCAGCGGTCGTCGTCGCCCGCCTCGCCCACGTCCGCCTCGTCTGCCGCCATGTCGAGTCGCGCCACGCCTCCCATCCGCCTTGTTGCCGCGCCGCATGGACATCGTCCGCTCAACGGTACACTAACGTTTATATTTGTTGAGCACCTTCGGTACGTGAGGAAATATGTATTAGGCAGTCGTGTCTCGGAGAGCACGTATAGCTCTCAGTCCCGGTTGCCATACGAACGTCTATGGCAGTTGTTACGGGCAATTGGAGCCTCAAAAATCCAACAACTGGTCTTGCTTGCTAAGATTTTGCTTTTGAGTTGTAATGGCAGTCGCTTTACGGAAAATATCGAAGTTCAGCCAAATCCGCAGTTAGACTGGTGAAGCAGACCCCAGACTCCAAGTCGAAAGCTTGGGATGCGACTGGGATTAAGGGTGCTTCTACACGATGCAACTAACTAGAGCAAGTAAAGGTGAAAGGAATAAAGGTAAAAGAGCTACGCGCGCTTTGTGGCGTGGCGCGAGTCACCCGCGCAACGCCACAAAGCGCGCTGGTGGCTCGCTCTGGTGCATGCTCGAGTCGCTGTTTTTTTCAATGTAGTTTTCACGATACATATAACCAGTGCCCCAAGCACGAATAACATTTGAAATCGTAACGTAAACGTATCTAAAGAATGGAGTATTGCGATTGGTTGACAGTAGGCAGGCGGCCAATAGCATTGCTGCGTTATCTAGTAACGGTAACGCTACGAATTAGTATATTATTCGCGCTCGGGACACCGCGCAAATTCCTAACATGTACAAGTTACTTGCACCGTGTAGAGGCACCCTAACGACGATGAAGTTTGATAACCTGGCATTTGAAGACAACACCGCGTGCGGTTTTTGTCGGTTTGATTCCGACATGTCTACCCACGTCGCATGATAGCGGTGTATGTATGTTTCCACACGAAAAACCTACGCTCGTACCTACAAAAAAGAACATTAAAATCGGTCGAGCCATTTTGGAGGAGTGCGACCACAAACACCATGACAAGAAATTTATATAATAAATTAAAATACATTTTATATTTAATAAATCTTTTTCTATTTCAGGTGACATGAGCCTATCAGAAGCTGTATCAAATATATCCAGTCCTGACTACCAGGACCAAGACGATATGTTCGAAACAGGCCGGGAGTGTCCAAGAATGGAACTGTCGGACCCATCCGACTCAGATTCCACCATTTTAGTCTCGGAACCATGCCACAAGCGAGCTAAATCTAACTCGACATATTCGAACGAACACGGCAGTGACGTCACGCTGAACGGAGAACACAACGACTATAGAATAGTGATACAAGTTAAAGGGCCAGATAAGCAAAACGCGAACACTACGGAAAATGTAAATAATAATAATAATAG
Organism: Eilema caniola; assembly: GCA_949126895.1. Classification (NCBI taxonomy): domain Eukaryota; kingdom Metazoa; phylum Arthropoda; class Insecta; order Lepidoptera; family Erebidae; genus Eilema; species Eilema caniola. The sequence goes on along the minus strand of OX421471.1, from coordinate 7,622,880 downwards.
TAATTATACGCAGAATGGAAAGGATAACGGACATAATTCGCCTGAAAATCAGGGGTATCAGGTATGTTTGCTTTATTTGAGTTAGAAATATAATAATGTTGATTAAGTCTACTTCCTAATATACCAAAGCCCCTAGCACGAACATCTATCGTAAACGTATTGAGAGAACAGAGCATTGCGATTGGCCGTCTTCACATACACAGTTTCAAAGTAGGCAGGCGGCCAATTACATTGCTTCGTTCTCTCAATACGTTTACGAAACGATTATGATCGTTGTTCGTAAGAGGGGTACAGCATAACTTCATTCAATTCTACATGAACCCGACTTTAGTTTTGGTATGTCGGAGAGAAGTGTGAGAGTTCTCTCTATCATGCATTGTATGTATTAACAATTTGATACCTTTATAGACTAGTTAAAACCCTTTGTTTTATAGCTTCGGTTTAACTGCGATTAGAAGAACGTTTTATATAAAATTAAATTAAAAATGCCGCGTCACAATTTATTTTACTCTTTTTAGTTTGAACTGGTCATTTATTTAACATATTATTAATTTTGTAATGTGCACGTGATGCCATTTCATTTGAGACCCCACTCGAGTATATTTGCAGACATTCGGTTATTCCTCCACACTTTCACCTCCCACAACTTACTTTTAAATTGCTTAACGATTTTCATCAAACGTGTCTTAAGAACAATCGCACATAAGTCGCTTTTAATACAAAGAAAACTTAACTGAATTCGCTTCAACCGTTCGGGGGTTATGATGCCACAGACAACTCTTCTTGCGTCGGGGGCTCGGGGATTAAAAACCGAAGCAAGTCTGTCTTAGCCGAACTTATTCCCAACGTTTAAAATCAAAAACTTAGAGTCGGCTACAGTACGAGGAATATGCTCTGCATAAGCAATCTTACACCGGCATCTGAGGAACTGACACGGCGTGCGGTTTTAGTCACTCCAAGTTTGACATAACCACCCCCGATGGTGGACGGAGGTGGAATCTACCAACGTACAGTACCACTGTACTGTTAGAATTATTATCTGACATTTTCTATTACTGACCAAACAGTAATGTAATATGATATTTTCTGTGGTTTACGCAAATATCCAACTATGTGACAAGTGTGACAACTACCTGCCCAATACGTCGGGCTAAACGTAAATAATATCAAATAAATCGCTAGAGAATCCGTTAAATACTGGTTTTATTTCAATGAATAGAGTAATATTTGGATTTACCAAGGCAATTTGTGCTACAGGAACTGTGTAGTGGTTCTGACGGCGGTTCAGACGAAGGTTCGGACGGGGACTCGTTGCATTCGTTCCACTACAGCCCTAAAGCAGTGGACATACCCTCGGCCGAACGGCTCGCGAAACGATTGTACCACCTGGATGGATTCAAGAAGTCTGATGTTTCTCGACATTTGAGTAAAAAGTGAGTAGTTTTTTTTAAAACCACTTAGGTAACAGACAGGCACACGGCCCACCTGATTGAAAGTGGAAATATGGAAGTGTACAACTCCAGGGGAGTCACCCTCGTGCTGCCGACCCTATAGACTGGTGGTAAAAATTCGATGGCACAAATCTATCACAAATTTCGGGTGTGGCCAAGCACGATTGCGAAAAACCCTCCATAGTAATCGGATCCCTTTAGGGGACATAGAGATGTTCATAGGGGCCACTGCTCCTTTTGACGGGAAAGAGAAAACCCCTCTATCTTTCGATAATTTTCTGCTGGTTTTGTCTCCTCTGGTGCTTTAATAAAGATACATAATTTTACAAAAATGTCTTCGATATTTTTTGGGCTTTATGCTAAATAAACAGTATGTTTAACGCTATTTCTAGAAAAGAGTGGATTACAGCATTGTCCGTAGAGATAGGCAATAATTTGTTTATCCCTCCATCAAAGATATGTTGGATATTCAACTTGCATCTTGTGTTTTCCAGCAACGAATTCTCCCGCGCAGTCGCCGAAGAGTATGTGAAGCACTTTGACTTCAAATGTGACACGCTAGACGTCGCGCTAAGGACGTTTCTCTCGAGATTCGCGCTCAGCGGCGAGACGCAAGAGCGGGAGAGAGTGCTCGTGCATTTCTCTAGAAGATTCCTTGAGTGCAACCCGGGGTCTTTCAATTCACAGGGTAAGGTTAAGAAAATTGTACAAGCACTGTTGTTATCACTGACTGTACTTGAAAACAGATAAATAAAAGGAATGAAATAAGACCATTCTTCTTGGGACATGTTGAAATGCCCAATACATGAAGAGTAAATCAAAAAGGTCGTCAGTATTAGGTTCGCGATAAGTCAGCAATCGGTAACAGCCAGGATTCAGAAAGTGGTCTTGCTTGATAATGTCGGAACAGTGGTCTTAATCTTGAATTTATTGAGCACCAATTGATATTGGAATTTTGAATTGAAATCTTCGTACCACAGACATAATTATGAAATTGGACGTAATACAATATTGTTTATGATGCATGTTTCATGCTGCTGTCCTTACGATTGTCTGTGGTACCTAACTTAAAAATTTTAACACCGATCGGTCGCAAATAAATTCAAAGAGTTATACTGCGGACACATATCTTGGACCTATGTCAAAAGACACACCAGGCTTTGGCGCGCATAGATTTCTTTTTAATTATCTATGCTTGGTGAATTTGAGCTCCTCCTCCGCCGTTGCACCCCACGTTATCCTCAAAAGACACCCAAGAATCGCGTAATGCTCGTATAGAGCACATCACACGTGCCGAGCACTCGGCCGAGTGCGCTGTTTCGCCCCTCAACTCGGTGCGTGTGATCGAGGTATAAGATATGCTAAAAATTGACTACAAATATGATTGTAACAAAAGAGCGGCCATTATCGCCAACAGAAGAGAGTACCGAGATAGAGAAGTCCCTTCTGGTGTACGTACCTAAAACCTTTCTACTAATCTCATACTAAATGTATGGGAGTGTTTAATGTCAAAACTTTAGATACCTCTCGCTAGATTTTTAAAAAGTTATTGATGTCATTTTACTCATTAGGTAACGTACTTTCGATATCAGTTTAAAGTTTTTTGATATCTGTAATAGTTACGGAATAATCGCCTGGACACACTTAACGATTACACCCTGTATAAAGCTCGTCCTCTTCCCCAGATGCTGTACACACGCTAACGTGCGCCATCATGCTGCTGAACACGGACCTGCACGGCTGCGGCGGCGGCGGCACATTCCGCCGCATGTCGTGCGCGGAGTTCATCGACAACCTGGCCGAGCTCAACGACGGCGACAACTTCCCGCGCGACACGCTCAAGAACCTCTACCACGCCATCCGCACACAACCACTACAGTGGGCCCTGTGAGTACTGCACGCGCTACTACACACTCTAACCTGGCCCGGGCCGAGCTCAACGACGGCGACAACTTCCCGCGCGACACGCTCAAGAACCTCTACCACGCCATCCGCACACAACCACTACAGTGGGCCCTGTGAGTACTGCACGCGCTACTACACACTCTAACCTGGCCCGGGCCGAGCTCAACGACGGCGACAACTTCCCGCGCGACACGCTCAAGAACCTCTACCACGCCATCCGCACACAACCACTACAGTGGGCCCTGTGAGTACTGCACGCGCTACTACACACTCTAACCTGGCCCGGGCCGAGCTCAACGACGGCGACAACTTCCCGCGCGACACGCTCAAGAACCTCTACCACGCCATCCGCACACAACCACTACAGTGGGCCCTGTGAGTACTGCACGCGCTACTACACACTCTAACCTGGCCCGGGCCGAGCTCAACGACGGCGACAACTTCCCGCGCGACACGCTCAAGAACCTCTACCACGCCATCCGCACACAACCACTACAGTGGGCCCTGTGAGTACTGCACGCGCTACTACACACTAACCTGGCCCGGGCCGAGCTCAACGACGGCGACAACTTCCCGCGCGACACGCTCAAGAACCTCTACCACGCCATCCGCACACAACCACTACAGTGGGCCCTGTGAGTACTGCACGCGCTACTACACACTCTAACCTGGCCCGGGCCGAGCTCAACGACGGCGACAACTTCCCGCGCGACACGCTCAAGAACCTCTACCACGCCATCCGCACACAACCACTACAGTGGGCCCTGTGAGTACTGCACGCGCTACTACACACTCTAACCTGGCCCGGGCCGAGCTCAACGACGGCGACAACTTCCCGCGCGACACGCTCAAGAACCTCTACCACGCCATCCGCACACAACCACTACAGTGGGCCCTGTGAGTACTGCACGCGCTACTACACACTAACCTGGCCCGGGCCGAGCTCAACGACGGCGACAACTTCCCGCGCGACACGCTCAAGAACCTCTACCACGCCATCCGCACACAACCACTACAGTGGGCCCTGTGAGTACTGCACGCGCTACTACACACTCTAACCTGGCCCGGGCCGAGCTCAACGACGGCGACAACTTCCCGCGCGACACGCTCAAGAACCTCTACCACGCCATCCGCACACAACCACTACAGTGGGCCCTGTGAGTACTGCACGCGCTACTACACACTCTAACCTGGCCCGGGCCGAGCTCAACGACGGCGACAACTTCCCGCGCGACACGCTCAAGAACCTCTACCACGCCATCCGCACACAACCACTACAGTGGGCCCTGTGAGTACTGCACGCGCTACTACACACTCTAACCTGGCCCGGGCCGAGCTCAACGACGGCGACAACTTCCCGCGCGACACGCTCAAGAACCTCTACCACGCCATCCGCACACAACCACTACAGTGGGCCCTGTGAGTACTGCACGCGCTACTACACACTCTAACCTGGCCCGGGCCGAGCTCAACGACGGCGACAACTTCCCGCGCGACACGCTCAAGAACCTCTACCACGCCATCCGCACACAACCACTACAGTGGGCCCTGTGAGTACTGCACGCGCTACTACACACTCTAACCTGGCCCGGGCCGAGCTCAACGACGGCGACAACTTCCCGCGCGACACGCTCAAGAACCTCTACCACGCCATCCGCACACAACCACTACAGTGGGCCCTGTGAGTACTGCACGCGCTACTACACACTCTAACCTGGCCCGGGCCGAGCTCAACGACGGCGACAAGTTCCCTAATTTCTCGTACCAGCCTATAACAGTATAATAACCCTCACACCGTCCCACAGCGACACGGACACGGCCACGGCGGGCGCGGGCGAGTCGCGCGGCCCCGTGGGCAGCAACCCGTTCCTGGACGTGCCCGACCAGAGCCGCGCCGTCGAGTACAAGAAGGGTTATGTCATGCGCAAGTGCTGCGTCGACCCCAATGGCAAGAAAAGTACGTAGAACTCTTTTTGTTGTTTTTTTTTTTGTTATAAATACTATCTACATAAGGTTTAATCACAATACTTTGAGGGGTTGATCAGTATCATTACCTACAAAACACCCACCGGTCATTGATTTCTAAAAGTCAGCTGCTCTTTTAATTATTTTTTTCCTACGCATATTTTCCTATACCACATAATCTCACGTTATATGCTAAATATAAAGCTGAAGAGTTTGTTTGGTTGAACACGCTAATATCAGGAGCTACTGGTTCGAAGAGCCACGGGCAAAAGCTAGTTAATAATATTTTGACCATCATTCAAGCATCTGTAAATTTGATAGCGCAAATTGTCGAAAGTAAAATTGAAAGTACGGAAACCGACCTTCGAAAGGTGCTTACTTAGCCACGCAGGTTAACCAGCCCGAGCCAGCGCGATAAGCACTTGTTTATATTTAGTAAAGTGTATGTAAATGACTTTGCGTGGTGGACAGTTTTCATATTTCTTTACCTGTGTCTTACTATATTCATGTTATATAGATGCAAAGATTGTTTGTTTGTTTATTTGAGTGGTTAAACAAGTAACTTAAAATTCAGACAGCTACTTTTGTTTTGTACTATGTTGTGAACAACGTATGGGAAAATGGCGCATTTGTTGACATTCATGATTACAACACCTTGAGCAGCAACGTAATGAACTCGATAAACTGACTATTCAGCATAAAAATATTTTTACTAAACCGTTCTTGAATTGAGGTGAACGCGTCCAGCCAAACGAATCAACAAGTAAACTCTTCATACAGAGTAGGTATAGATTTCAAAAGAAATGAACAAGACTGTCCACCATGAAAGCTCATTTATACACTCTACTAGTTCAAACAAAAGCCGATCGCCGCCGGCTGGGCGAAGCGGGCAAACCAGCTTCTTTATGTAAGCACCCTTAGTCACACTTTGAGAGTCGGAGTCTTTTACGCCACCGATATTGATTCGAAAGGATAGTCAAGTGACGGGCTGTGTATAAAAAACAGGATTTTATTAAATGCTAATCCTTTTTACAAGTAATAATATTTTTCTTCATTCCTCCACAGCGCCATTCGGTCGACGCGGTTGGAAGATGTTCTACTGTACGCTCCGAGATCTAGTACTATACCTTCACAAGGATGAACACGGCTTCAGACGGAGTCAGATGTCTGATAATATACACAATGCTATTAGGTAAGAACATCTTCATGCGTTCGTTATGTTTTGTAGGATCTTGTGGACGAGGCTTGGCAAGCGTTCACAAGACCTAAAGTCTGCACTGCCCCTCTAAAAGTGACAATTTAATTTTGTTTAATTGTACAATAGAATGACAGTCATTGAAGTATGTCACAAACTTCAAAATACGTGTCAATCCCATACATTCATCATTCTATTCTACAATATAACAAATTGGCACTTGTCTAGTGGGGCTGGTATGGAAATTCTAATGTTCCGTTTTTATACAGGATACACCACGCGTTGGCTACGAAGGCGACAGACTACACGAAAAAGCAGCACGTCTTTAGATTGCAAACTGCTGATCAGGCCGAATACTTATTCCAAACAAGGTATGACTATACTAAAATAATCGAACTAATTCACTTAACACCAACGTGTTTGAACACGCGTTTTTGTACAAAGCGTCATTTAGACGGTGCGAGTTTCTCGCCTCGAATATACGATTCTTGAAAGAAGAGAAAAAAGCCGCCCGCTCGTCCACGCCTAGCGAGGATTGTTTCGCAATTGAATATTGATGTATCAGTCTAAAAATAATTTTAAAACAATACTATTAGGCATAAGTTGGTATGTCACTTGCGAATCTCGTATGATATACAGGGTAAATCGTTAAGTGTCTCCAGGCGATTATTCCGTAACTATTACAGATATCAAAAAACTTTAAACTGATATCGAAAGTACGCTACCTAATGAGTAAAATGACATCAATAACTTTTTTTAAATCTAATGAGAGGTATCTAACATTTTGACATCAAACACTCCCATACATTTAGTATGAGATTAGTAGAAAGGTTTTAGTTTCCTTATTTTAAGTGATTTTACCTTAATCATATTTTATGATTACGTATAATATGACAATGATGATTTTCAAGTAGATACACGTGTAAATTAATTATCTTACCACTTCAAATTAGTAATAAACCGTGTTTCAATATCGCATCAAGTAATTTGAGCTAACTGAAAAGCAACACACTACAAAAAAAAAGATACTATTTGGTGTTCGTTCTAAATTCAAAACTTTTTTCTCGGGTTGTTGTTCCCGCCAATTTATCGTTTATTTTTTTTTATTTGCGTTATTAATCGTGATTGTTTCATTTATTGATTGCTAAATGGCATATTCCAAAGGAGAAATGAGAGATATGCTAAAAATTTACCACAAATATGATTGTAACAAAAGAGCGGCCATTATCGCCTACAAAAGAGAGTACCCAAATAGAGAAGTCCCTTCTGGTGTACGTACCTAAAACCTTTCTACTAATCTCATAGTAAATGTATGGGAGTGTTTAATGTCAAAATGTTAGATACCTCTCGTTTCATTTTTAAAAAGTTATTGATGTCATTTTACTCATTAGGTAACGTACTTTCGATATCAGTTTAAAGTTTTTTGATATCTGTAATAGTTACAGAATAATCGCCTGGACACACTTAACGATTACACTCTGTATACGTATTCGAGAATTGAGCATTTGCCTGTGTGTAATAATTTGATAAAGCGATGTTCGCGCCTGTAATGACTCGAGGAGCAATCTGCCTAGAAACGACAATTGGTAACTTTCATATTTCATAAATCACTTTTACTATTGTAACCGTTACGATTAAACGTCTGATCTGCTTCTAAATATTTTATTCTAATTATAATTTTTACCTTACCAGGAACAAGCCTATTCACGTTCTAAACAAGTTATTATCGCATACAATTATCGAACCAAAACCGTGCGAGAAACTCGCACCGTCTTAATGACGCCTAAGTGCGCTATTGAGTTAGCTCAGTTATGTAGTAATGCTTATACGTAAAAATAATCAACGTCATGTATCTATACACGCGCTTTTCTATAGAGTGGGGTGTGCTAAATTCCCAAAGTTGATGACAAAGTCAGATCGGAGTAGGATATACCATCTAGGCCGTGCCTGGCTTTTTGGCAACAATTGGATTCGACCGTACTTCGAAATTTTCTGGTAATCTGACGTAGACAATCTACAGGGTGGCCTGCTTTTGTAGTTAGGCTCGGTGGTCGGATGTTTAAATCCATAACCAATACCGGACCGGGACCGACGGCTTTATACATATCCGACTCATAAAGGGTTGAGGATTATCACCCTAAGATTGTCCCGGATAGTATTGCTTGACCTTGTGTTGACTTAAGTGAATAACATATTTGTCGACGTGTTGTGTGGTGATGCTCTCTGTCTCTCTGCTCGCTTCTGACGCGGCAAAACACAAGCTGTCACAACATAGAGAAATGTGAATGCAACCATATAAACGTATGAAACCGATACCTGTCAGATGCGTAACGACACAACATGTCAGACTGTACGGGCAAGCCATCGTACATACGTTTTTGCACACGCTGCAACCTAGTTTTAGCGCCAGCGCAGATGACTTGTTCATTTTTACATTTTAACTAAATTTATATTCATACTCAGAACGTCACTAACTGTCACACCAGACACTACTCAAGGAAAAATCTGCCAACATAACTACTTGTAACCTTTAACTTTATTTTAACTAAATATAAAACTTTTACTACGGCGTTCTCAACCAACTCCAACTACTATTCCTGTACGGTGCTTCGTGGTCAACTAAGCAGAACCCCATACACAGACAAAATATAAATGCGTCTTTACTCTGTTCTTCAAGGTCGGCAGCACGAGTGTAACGCCCCTGGTATTGCATCTAGTGGGCCGTGTACTTGTCTGCCATCTAAGTGGTATAATAAAAGTTTTTTTTTCAACATGTGTATATGCCGGCAGTGACTCGAAGGAGCTGTGTACGTGGGTGGAGACGATCAACTTCGTTTGCGCTGCGTACTCTTGTGCACCACTAGCGGGCGCCGTCGGCTCGCAACGGAAGTTCCAACGGCCACTACTGCCCTGCACTCATACCAAGCTCTCTATGGTATGTAGTCGTGATGATACACTAGCGGTAGAAGATAAAATGAAGGGCATTAGAAAGTATCCACAGGGTCGATAGCGCGAGTGTGACGCTCCTGGTATTGCACACATCCATAGCTCATGGTAACCACTTTCTATCAGATGGACCGATTGTCTGCGACCTAAGTAGCGTAAAAAATTAAATGTTATACAAAACAAAGTATGTTACTTAACTGTCGATTGAAATTAGTTTCTTTATAACAAATTGGTATAATTATTAAATGCCAGACAAAGAAGGCACATAGGTTACCATCTTAGAATCAAGTGTTTATTCAATGTCATTTTATCGTAGCGTAGATAGATATACATAAGTAAGGAGGTTTCCTTACAAGATGTCCCTTCTTAACACTGTAATAAATAAAACATCTCCATACATACGACTAATTATTTTTACGAAACTTTCGGGTCCGACTGAAATCGGCTCGTTTCGGTTTTTCAAAGTGTTTTCTCTATCATTATAGCTTCTGTCTACAGATTGATTTATTGATACATTATTGCCTATGAAAATAGAGTGTAACCTCTTTTTTTTTTCATAAGAAAGAATGTCTGACAAAGCCGAGGTATGTTGACCATAGCCTTTTCTGATTTGGTCAGAAGGAAGGAACGACCTGTCGGCTTTGTAGACCGTTCTCTGTCCGGATTCTTAATCAACATACGCTAAAATATGTATATACATAATAAGTAAAGTTAATAAATTATAATGTTTGTCCAGCGGGAGCAGCTGGCGGAGCACGAGGAGCGCTCGGAGCGGCTGGAGGAGGAGCTGGCGGCGCTGCGCCACGCGCGCGACAACACGCCGCACGCCCGCGACAAGGAGCACTACCTCGCCTACGAGGTGCGCACTAGCCTTCTGTGTATTGCTCGTTCCATATATCTTGGAACTCAAATGTGCTCTATGCGCGCGTTACACGTTCCTCGAGTGTATTTTGAGGATCGCATGGGGAGCTACAACGGTGGACGAGCTCAAATTCATCAAGTATAAAGTATTATTACAAAACAATCCGGCGTTTTATGTATCGTGATTTAGGTCCAAGATATATGGATCGAGCGATAGATCTTTGTATTCTTTGTTAGAGCTAACCACACCTGCTTGTTTGTACACTTATCAATTGGTGAACGAGGCTATGGCTTATCTCTTATGGTCCGTACTGACATCCGGTATTACTCGATAGTTTTACACCAAAAAGAGTAAAAATCAACGTATGGACCGCAAAACTCACAACTCGAAGGCTCGCATCGAACTGGCTCTATGGAATTAAATAAACGTACATAATTTGCTTCGCACCTACTCGAAGTGAACTGTAAATGTTCTTTGAATGCTGAATGTGTGGACGAAAGACCGAGCCCTGAGTGTTACTCGACATGTCACCTTGATCGAGTAAAACTGTATGTGAGTACTCAGCTTTAGAGTTTGGGGGTCAGACAGCAGAGCAAGATAATTTAAAGCCAAAAGAAAGAGTTGCAGAGTGGATTCTGGGCTTGAAAGTTGGATGCAATCCGAGACAGACTAATGTTTGAACAAAGTATTTGAGCGCGTGTATGTTGGACCTGCAAAAACTGATAGTACAGTGCCCCTATCACGAATAACATTCGAATTAGTAACGTAAACGTATCAAGAAAACGGAGATTGCGATTTGCCGGCTTCACACACGCACAGGATCACAGTAGGCAGGCGGCCGCCGCAATGCTGCGTTCTCTCGATACGATTACGTTACGAATTCGAAATCGAACCACCAGTTTTTCACGTGTTAAAAGACTTTGGTCAAACATTGGTCTGTCTCGCGGCCATCATTTTCAGAGTGTTAATCCGGATTGCATCCAACTTTGAAGCCCAGGATCCACTCTGTATCTCTTTCTTTTGACTTTTGGCATTTCTCTGGTTTTTCGTGCTAGGGGCACTCTCCTCTCTTTGAACCGAGTATGTTTGGTTGGCCTCTATCTTACAAATCCATAAAATAAAAGGTATGAATTGTTCCAGATCAAGCGGTACCGCACGTACGCGCTAGTAATGCGGGCGCGCGCGTGCGGCGGGCCGGACGCGCCCGCGCTGCCCGAGCGCGCGCCGCCGCCCGCACCCCGCGCCGCGCCCCCCTGACGCGCCATGGCGGTGTTCGCCGCCTGCGTGCTGTGACCCGCGCCGCCCCGAGCGTGCTGCTGCCACATCAACTAGTTGTGCGACCAATTGTGCGACCCACTGCAGTGCGCGGACGGCGCCTGCTACAACATCGACTAGTTGTGCGATCCACTGCGGTGCGCGTACGGCGCCTGCTACAACATCAACTAGTTGTGCGACACTGTGCCATTGCGGCAGGCGGTGGAGTGCGCGGACGAGGACGCTCACCGTGACGTCAGCGATGACGCCCAGCAGTTCTATTACTTGTTCCGTATATCTTGGACCTAAAAAGTGCTCTATACGTGCATTATACGTTTCTTGGATATATTTTGAAGATAAAACGAGGTGGTACGGCCATGGACGAGCTCAAATTCACCAAGTATATTATTATTACAAAATATTGCCTTTTATATATCACGATTTAGGCCCAAGATATATGGAACGAGCAATACGACCAGTTGTACTGTGCGACACAAGCCACTGCGGTAGGCGGTGAAGTGCGCGGACGAGGACGCTCGCCGTGACGTCAGCGATGACGCCGAGCGATTGTACGCTTTACTTACCCCCCTCTCTTAGTATCACAAAATATTGGCTTAATTAAGATACTGTAAGTGAAATCGTCTATCATTCCGTGTGATGTGTGTCGTCGGGCGCGAGCGGTCTATTCGACCGGTCGCCTTGTATTTAGTTTGACGACGACCGAATTTATTACAATATTGTAAATAGTTTTAAAATATTGAGACTGATACGTGAAGCTATTTATTTCGTTCGTAAATTAACCAGTGTCAAATCTTAGGCATCGATAGTGTGTCGTTACATCCCTAGGATCTCAGATGTAATTATATTGTAACTATGGAATGAAAGGTATGCGACTGATGAGTGTGAAATCTCGCGTGAATCGAATCGTTTTTAATTGGCGAAAATCACGTATTAATGTAATACAAGCTTTATTTAATTTTTTAACAGTCTAATGACATTAGGCGGATAGTGATAATAGGATATTAAAAACTGAATTATGTATGTAATCTATTGATGCTAAGTGTTGCAGCTTGATGATAGTAACAATAATAATTTAGAACTTCACAGCCACCGAGCTTGGCAAAACTGACCTCCGAAGATACCTCGCTATCTTTGCAGGTGCACTTACAAAAATGTCAGCTAGGTATTGATTTGAACAATGCTGAAACTCCAGATAAAAGTACTGAACATTAGATTAAACTTCTCCCAAAAATGTAATTACTCGTAAACATTGTGAGGATACCAATTTTGTTGTCATAATTTTTATTCTCACATAGGAAAGCTCATTTCAAATTTAAGTGATTTATAAAATTCGCTTTAGATGTAATACCAATCGTTGTAAATAAAACAATATTTTTTATGAATTGTTTACATGTTACTTTTATTTTTATATGTTTTACTTAAATGTATAGCTTGGCGAGTTTTTGTTTTATTTTATAAACAATATAAAGTTTGCTATGTGTTTGTGACAAATAAACGAAGTACGTGATATTTTGCTGCTCTTGGGAAGGCCACATACCAAACCAGCACATGCTGCGCGCACACAGGTAATTGTCAAGAAAACTGTCGATGTCAGCAAACATTTGCTGCATAAATGTAGGTAAATTTGCTGCTTTGGTGTGTGGCCTCCCTTACAATCATATATTATCTTACTTGCTATACAGTAACGGCAACATAAAATGAGATTAAACATCACAATAAACTTACTTTACTAAAAGCATCAATAATACTAAAATACTGAAGAGTTGTCGTTGGGAGAAGCAGCTAGAAGAGCTAACCTTAAGGGCTGCTCCTAAAGAAGCTAATTCATATGGTCAACCTTCATAAAAACTTATATTAGAGCCTTTTCAAACTGCCAATTACATTCATAAACCTATGCTACTGATTATACAATATCTAAATGAGTCAACTTGAAGTATTTTAATGTTATATTTATTAGTAAGTATGGAATAAAAGGCTGTGCCGGAATGTAGAATGAATGAACTAAAGTGTTATTGGAATTGTTATAACTGGTATTATAGCATTGTGCAATGAATTATATGAACCTAGCCTGTACCATCGAAGCATATAAATTATATCAGTCCAAATGGGCCTTGTATGTGCAAGATGTAAATATGTGAAACTCTTGGGATCCAGAACTATTGATCAACTACAAAAGTACATAATAAATATTTGAACTATTGTGTAATAAAAATAGCCTTAGTATTTTTTCTTTTATACCGTTCATAACCCCTTTAAGAGCTGAAATAAATATCACAAAAGGAGCTTATTTGTTTCTTTTATAGTAGCAAACCGTGTATACAGCGCCAGTAGCTTGATCAGAGCCATCTTATGTTTGAGAGATCCTGGGCTCTATTGCTGGCTATTACACTACCGATAATAACACTACCGATAATAACACTACTAACGGTTTATGAAGAGGTCTCGGGTTTAAATCCTGGTCATTATATAGTAGCTAAGTGAACCCATTTCAAACAAAAAAAATTAATAGCTTAGAAGGGATCAATAACATTGGAAAAAGTAAGGGACTGGCGTAGTCTCGTCTGAACCGTTTGACTTTTTATTATCAATTTGAATAGTTAGCATACTACCTGCTTAAAAAAGGGAATACTTATTTATTTTTTATACACCTGAGGTGGCAGATAAGCACACGGCCCACTTGATGGAAAGTGGTTACCATGGCATATGGACGTGTGCAACACTAGGGATTCACACTCGTGCTGCCGACCCTGTAAACACAGAGTTTCTGTGCCGTCAGTGTAGAAGACAAAGCAGGAAAGGCCGTAGGTCTTCCCAATGACAGCACAAAAACTCTCAAGTGAGCTCTGGCTACCCTACTCACCCTCGGGAACACAACGAGGTTATTATGGCCGCGGTATTCTTATTATAATTTTGGGCACTAGTACTCTTCAAGAAAATTTTGTGGAGCTATTTTCAAGTTAAAGGTCTCATCATTTGTTTTAAATTGAGCTGTTGCAGCATTCTCATCTTCATGTCTTGCCGGGTCTGTATCATATACTCTTTTGTTATCAATGGTCACACATTTTGTACAATCCTCCGTTTTATAAATGCCCACTAAACGATTGGACACCTCGAACATGTTATATCGTAATGAGATAATGATGAATTGAGCATTTTTTGTACGATCCTTTATATAATTGGCAACAATGGACACATTCTTGAAGTCTAAAGCAGCATCTATTTCGTCCATCACATACAATGGGGTCGGCTTATAATAATGTAGCGCGAAGACCAATGCCAAAGATGAGAGCGTCTTCTCACCGCCCGACAAGTTGGATATATTCTTCCATGATTTGTTGGGAGGACGAACACTGAATGTAATTCCCTCTACGAAGGCATCCATTGAATCAACAAGTTCCAATTCTGCATCACCTCCTAATGTGATCATCTGGTACATTTCTTTTAATTTGTTTGATATTTTACTAAAACCTTCCATGAAGTCATTACTTCTCTTCTTCGTGAGTTGGTCGAAGACATCTCTCATTTCATTTCTTTTCTTCGTTATTTCATCTAATTCTGCAGCCCGCCGCAAATATAACACTTCTTTAGCTTTGTAATCCCTTACAGCCTGGATACTGGGTTTGTCTTCACCAATCCTGGCCTTCTGGGCCTGTAATCGGTTCCGTAATTCTTCAACCACAGCGTCCTCTAACTCTTCGGGAGTATGCTTCGCGAAGGGGACTAACGGTTCTATACCTGGAATATCTTCCACACCAGGGTCTTCCAGTTTTAGAGAAGCTAGCTCTTTATCCCACATAGGCGTTTTGCTCTTACAATCCTGCACTGTCTTCTTCATTTTAGTGACAGCATCATTAGCTTCTAATCTCTCGCTTTTTATTTTGTTCTCTTCAGTTTGCAACTTTGATATATCTTTTCTTAGATCCGAGAATGTCCCTGTTCCTTCTGATATTTCGTCTTCTAACTCTTCGATATCCTTTTGAAATTGTTGACTGTCTAATGTAAGCTGTTTCTTTTGCTCATTCAGAGATTCTATATTTTTCTCTGTGTCCTTGAGATCGTTCTCCATCTGGTTTATCTTATCTTTTGATTTCTTTGCATTTCTTATACTATTGTTAATGCCGACTTTCAGTTTGCTGATCTCGGTGGATACTTTCTCGATCTTCTTGGCGATCTCATCCACGCTCTTCTGCAGAATCTTCACTTTGCCGCCGGCTAAGGTCGATATTTGAGCGTCTACCCCATGGACCTCTTTTTCTACTTCAGCAGCATCATGTTTCGCCTTCTCAAGTTTCTCCTTCTCAGCGCTCAGTGCCGCCTCAAGCTGCTCCTTCTTATTCTTATCCACCTTACACTTAGCAGTTATTGCTGCCTGCTGTCTGAATTGAGCCTCCATAGCGGGCACTTGGTCCGCTAAACCATTTATTTCAATGGTGAGTTTGTTTAGCGTAACACGTCCCTGGCGGGTGATTTCTTGTAATGCAACGGATGATTCTTCCAAATCCGACAGTTCGGCGCGAATTTCTGTTAACCTTTGTTCTAATTTTACAAGTTTGCTCTCCTTAGCTTGTATCGCTTCAGGGTCTTGTTCACTTGTGTCTTGTTGTACTGCGGTTGACATGCGACCGCGAGTTTTGCTTTTGCCACCACCAGACATAGTGCCAGCAATCTCAATAACATCTCCTAGGAGGGTGACGACCCTGTAGCGAGTGCTTCCATAGGCGATTCGCGATGCCTGTTCCAAGTCATCAGCGATGAGAGTTTCCCGGAGTGCGTAGTAGAAAGCGGGGAGTACCCGCTCGTCTTTGACCTTTACCAAGTCGAAAAGACGTTTTACATTCTCAGGATACTTAATAGTCTTATTGATCTGATTCATCAAGTGATTCTGCTTGTCTAACGCGATGAAAGTGGCGCGTCCAACGTTATGTCGCTTCAGATATTCTACACAAGCTTGGGCGGTCTCCACTGTGTCCACTACTATATTATCTAGAGGGCCGCAGCAAGTTGATATTGCTATGTCATATTTCTTGTCGATACCGCCAAGATCTCCCAGTCTACCAAAGATACCAGGTAATTTTCCATTTTGTTTTTCTTTCATCAAAGAGTCAAGTACACGGCCACGAGAATGATTCGCACTCATGGCTTGTCGAGACTCTTCTAGTTGTGATCTTATATTTCTAACTTCGCGTATCACATTCGTCTCTTCCTTCTTTAACGTTTGTAATTTATTTTGGATTTCTTCTAATTTCTTCTCATTCTCTGGTACAGTGGATGTTAGATTTTCTTGTTGCAATTTTTTCTCATCTAAATCTTTTGCAGCCTTCTCATAAGCCTCTCTCTTCCTCTCCAATTTCTTTGTTTCGGTTGTCTCAGAGTTGAGACATAATTTAAGTTTGGACTCTGTAAGTTTATATTGTGCATTTACTTCATGAACAATTTGATTAAGCTGCATCAGTTTGGCTTGTAACTTATCTTTCTGGTCTTGAAGGCCTCTAGTTTGAGTTCTCACACTAGCAACAGTAGTTTGTAATTCCTCATCTGCTGTCGCTTTTGTCTCTCTATGTTTAGTAAGTAACTTTTCACATTCTTCTATTTCCCTATTATTTTTATTTGGAACTTGTTCCAAATCCATAAGCTTCCCCTTCTCCTGCTCCAATAGCTGTTCCAAATTCTTTTTCTTCTTGCAACACTGTGTGTGGTCTGCTAGCACTATGACAGTTTTCTTCTTGCAGGACTGCAATTTCTCTGTAATTTCTTCTTTCTTCTGTTTCAGTTTATCAAATTTTTGCATTCCAGTCTTGAGAACAGTGTTTTTCTCTTGAAATTCTTCCTTTACTTTGTTCAATTTCTCATCAATCTTCGCCAAGTTCTCTTCAAGTTCTTGTAATTCCTTTTCTTTGTCTATGATTATTTTATTTGTTTCATGAATATACTTCTGCAACAACATATTCCTAGTTCTCAATGAGTTATTTGTTAGATTTATAAGTTCAACTGCATGTTTCATCGGTTCTTCTAACTTTAACTTCTCTGCCTCTACCAAACGGACACGATTTAACTTTTCTTTGCGTGCTTCAGTGTACTCATCAACTTTAGCTGCTAATTGTTTTAAGGGTTCCTTGTATCTTGAAGTTCCAATAATATCCTCAAGATATTCCAGCATTCCTGACTCATTTTCATTAGCACCTTTTGGTTTCATCATTGCTATCTGTTCCACTTCACCTTGTAATATAAGAAACCGATTATGATCAAGATCAATTCCATGTGACCTGAGAATTTTGGCTACCTCCTTGAACTGAACCCTTTTCCCATTGTAACTGTAAACTGATGAATTGTCCTTGAAAGCAGTTCTGGAAACTACTATGTTACTATCAGGCACTTCTTCAAAATCGTCACCCTCCCCATCAATAATCAGACTGAAATGAACAGATACAGTCGCATAAGGGAGATTTGGGAACTTGCTAGAAGAATGGATGAGAACTGATATCTTCTTAGACCTGATTTTTGTGGCCCGATAACCAAACACAAACAGCATTGAGTCAATAACATTGCTTTTGCCACTCCCATTAGGTCCAATAATTGCTGTAAAACTCTTGTGAAATGGTCCTAGAGTTTGTACACCTGCATAACTTTTGAAATTCTCATTTACAATATGAGTTATTATCAACCTTGGACCCTTTGTGTCAAAACTTAACGCCGGAGCAGGAGCAGGCGGTATATAAATTTCACCAATACGAAGGCCACCTTCTTCCTCAGTTATTTGGTCTATTTCACCATTCATCAAGTAATCTTCTTCTGAAACTGCGTCATTCTGCACATCGTCAACATCCGTAGAATCATCCTCATCTAATATTTTTCTTTTCTGCATAGAGTGCATAGTAATGCGGTTAGGTTCGCTAATTATTAAACTTCTGTTGAGAACAGAATCTTTTTCTTCACTTCAATCCAACTTCAATCGTAATCATGACCCATGCATGAGCATGACACTTATGGAAATCTTATGAGACAATTTAAACGGCAACCGTTTGCCAAGCGCGCACTGGGTTTTGAGGTCAACAAATGGGAATGTTTTCAATTAAATTCCTCTGTCTCACCAAAAACCCAACAAGCCCAACCGAAACCAATCAATACTAATTCTTGACTAGGGATGTGAAAAATAGTTGATTTTTTCTTTCAATCGGTTATTATTTTTATATAATTAAAGCTTACAACTTGATTGAATAAAAAAAAGGCTCTGAAGGTGGTGTTAGAAGGTAAACAAAGAAAACTAAACAACAAAACCCGGGTTTAGGTTCATTAGTTTTGTATTACCATAGAATAAATAATAGTACTAACGTCAGGCGTGGTTCACTCCGCGCAGTACATCCGTTATACACCTACAGCGAAGTATCCGACCGCCGGACTTAAAATTAGTCGAGTGTCACACGCGCGCTCGTGTGAACGCTTGAGGTTTTTTCTATGCTCGCGCTCGGCTGGGATTTTATAAAAACATTAATTTTTCTCTCTTGATCGTGCCTACTTAAAGTAGGTACCGACCTAAGAATGGACAAGAAAAGAAAATATGACAGACGATATTGTGTGGCGTTCGGCTGTTTGAATTCGAATAGAAATATACCGGATTTATCTTTTTTCTCGCTTCCCAAAGATGCTGAAAGGCAAGTTTGCCAAATTAATAAATCTTAAATTTTTAAGGTACCTACCTACCCATAACCCAACCTACCACTACTACTGCTCAGAATACGTATCTATACAAAAACTACTTATTTACCACGAAGTCGGTAGGTACCTAGCCAGCAAGATTTTTGAATTGGGAGGGTTATTGGATCGGACCCATCGGGGTCAACGTACTCCGCCGTCACGCGCCTCGACGTATTTTCCAAGTTTCGAGTGTCCTTGACGGGCATCACGCGCTGTCTATAGGTAGGTAGGTACCACTGACGATACCTACCCTACGTAATTTCGGCAGTTCCAAGTTCCTTCTTTTTAAACGACTTCAAAAAAGGAGGAGGGTCTCAATTCGATTTTTTTAATTTCTTATGTTTGTCCCTTCATTACACCGTCATTTATTAGTTCTTACCTACATAATATATGAACCATCGCGCTCGAAAGCTACCTTATAGCTTATAGGTAATATTTAGTATTCTTTGTTTATAGTCCGAGAGCTGAAGTAATAAATTTAATAGGTATACAAATGAATAGCATAATATTTGATATTATTTACCTGAACATGATAATTAGATACTTTGGCGCACTTTGGCTAGGCTGGCGGGTATATAGACCGAGAGCTAAGGTTAAGTTTGACAATACATGGTGGCCAGCTCTCCTGGCGAAAAAATTTGGCGCCCCATATTGAGGAGTATTTGAGCCACCCCCATGTATGTCCAGTGATTTTTACTAGCTTAGGATTTAGATTTTTGAAGTTATACTACTTTTGGCGCACCTAACCTTTCTCGGCGTGGCGATTGTCAAGCACTTAGAAAAATTTTCATTGTAAAGAGACTGGACTATGGCGACTGCAACGGGGACTGTTTCTGTGACAGCGACGTGCCCCGTTTGCTTCACTCTAACCAATGACCATAAGCACATGTGTGTTTGCTCCGTACTGACTACCATTTGTCTATTTTATTTTAGGCGCCGAGAGTGGCTGATTTTAATAGGACGAGAGGACTTACTAAGCAAAGAAAATTTGAGAGCTAAGCTACGAAGTCTGCTCCCACCATTTTGAAGATTCTGATATCAGGACAATCAAACAACTGAAACCAAATACAGTTCCAACAAAACTTATAGTATCCAAGAACCGAGTTCCTAACGATAATATAAATTCAAATATGAACTGCTTTCAAAGCGCAGCGCGTCACATTCGATTTTGCTGGCAAATCAAAATAATTTACCAACATGATTTTTGGGTGTCGGCTCTCGGACTAGTTTAAGCCGTTTCGTGTTTGCGTCGTACGGCATGTAACTAAACACGTAAATGGTATGTTCAATTTAGCAAATACACTAAAGTGTAGTAGCAAAGAATACCAAATGTAGTAGTATGCTTATCGTCTTATGTTAAAATATGCGGACATTGTAATAAAATACTTTTTTCATCTAATACTAGGTAGGTATGTTTAAAGTTGTCATTTTCACATAAGTAGAAAAATAGTAACAGGTACATAACTGGACTGGTAATCAAATAATCATTTCTTCTCAAGAAGGCAACCCTAACAGCGTAAGAAGAGATAAGAGGTACGCGATAGAAAGAGACGCAGTAGTAGGTGAATGAAATTATAGGTGCTTAATGTTGTGCGAGCTGAATTCCACCGTATTGCGTCGGAGCAAGACTGGAATTATCTATAATCTTCTTGCGCAGTGATCCTTCTGTACGTTAGTACTATTAATTATTCTGTGCTAACGTACAGAAGAATCACTGCGCAAGAAGATTTAATTAATTCCAGTCTTGCTTCGCCGCAATATGGTGGAATTCAGCTCGCACAATATTAAGTACCTATAATTTTATTCACCTACAACTTGCGTCTCTTTCTATGGCGTACCTCTTATCTCTTCTTACGCTATTAGGGTTGCCTTCTTGTGAAGGACTGAATATTTCATTACCAGTCCAGTTATGTACCTGTTACTATTTTTCTACTTTTGTGAAAAATTACAAGTCGTTTAAAAATAAGGAACTTGGAACTGCAGAAATGAGGTAGGGTAGGTATCATCAGTGGTACCTACCTACCTATAGTCAGCGCGCGATGCCCGTCAAGGACAACAAGAAACTAGAAAAATACGGCGAGGCGGGTGACGGCGGAGTATGTTGACCCCGATGGGTCTGATCCGATAACCCTCCCAATTCAAAAATCTAGCTGGCTAGGTACCCACCTACTTTGTGGTCTACCTATAAAATAAGATGGGAAGCGAGAAAAAGATAAATCCGGTATATTTCTATTCGAATTCAAACAGCCGAACGCCACACAATATCATCTGTCATATTTTCTTTTCTTGTCTATTCTTAGGTAGGTACCTACTTTAGGTAGGTACCTACTATAAGTAGGCACAATCAAGAGAGAAAAAAAATGTTTTTATAAAATCCCAGCCGAGCGCGAGCATATACCAAAATAATACCTCAAGCGTTCACACGAGCGCGCGCGTGACACTCGACTAATTTTAATCCGGTCGGCGGGATACTTCGCTGTAGGTATATGACGGATGTACTGCGCGGAGTGAACCACGCCTGGTATTACATGGTATTCAACTGATGCACTACATGATGTCACTAAAATCTGTTACACTAAAATGATAACAATATAATATTTTTATGGAAGTGTTGTGCTGATTCGAAAAGCTTCTGGCGTGAACAGAAAACAGAGAAACCAAACGACAATCAGTACAATCCACAGACGTATAAAGAGTAGGCTACTCTTCCTACCATAGATATAGTATTTTTCTTTTCTTCCTACAATCCTAGCATATTTTAAATATTGTTTTAGTAAGGTTATGTTATCTGTGGTAAATACAACAGATTTTAAAGAAATACTTCTCTTATTCAACATTATTTATTTATATTTTAATAGTTTAATTTTGTTAATTTGTATAAAGAAAAAAATGTTTTATTCGAATCTACCTATTATAATGTTGCTTATTCTAAAACTTTTAGAAGAATCGATTTTTCATTCAAAAAAAGCAATCGATTGGTTAGAAACATTTGTTTACGTAAAAGAAAAATACTATATCTATGGTTTATGTGCAATGTACATCCCTATTCTTGGCGTTTTGTTTAATTTTTTTAATAAATATATTTGGCATTGTAATAAGACCTTTAAGCCATGTTTTCATTTTTTGTACTTTCATTTGATAATGATGATGAAAATGAGTTATTAAACTGGCTGGCTAAAGTTTAGGCCATTCATAAGATTTGTGCACCACCCCGAAATAAGATAGAAAATTACTATGCGTTTCAAATGAGAAGATAATCGCGACCGCGGCAACTTCATTCCGTATTCATGAAAAATGTACAGCTAACAACAAAATTTCCATTTCGGACAGGTTCATACGTGTAAGGTAACAACGACCTAATTATTAAATTCTTTTCATTAAGCACTTATCAAATTTTTTAGTAATTATAATTATTCAAAAATTCATAATTACCGCCCGATTAAAAATAAATAAATATAAAAAGAACCGATAATTTAATTTTTACTTAATGTGTATGTACTTATCCTACCCTATCCTTATCTATCTTGAAAAGGGAATATGGTTCAACAATCATCATAAATATTTAATTGGAAATATATTAACAACAGTGAAGCAACAGTGAAGTATAAAGATGTATTAGGGGTTAAAGTATGATATTGCCGATTTGTACTGACAAATTGAAATTCGTTTTTTTTTTAATTTAACGTATTTATTTAATCAAAATAATTACCATTATTATCTATACATTGCTGCCATCTAGTAGGGAGGTCATTTATGCCTTTGCGATAGAACTCTGGTGATCTAGATTCGACAAACTGTGTGAAAGCATTTTGTACTGCCTCCTGAGAAGAAAACTTTTTATCACATAGAAAATTGTCCAAATCACGAAAAAAATGGTAGTCTGTTGGAGCAAGGTCTGGCGGATGGTTTCTAATTGCAGTTCCTGTAGAGTTAAAACGGTTTCTCGTGCTGTATGAGGTCTCGCGTTATCATGGAGCAATAATGGTGTGTTGTATATTTGTCTATTAAAATAAATATGTTGTCTATGATTGTCTATGACAGCGCCCTCGTCCTCGGACAGTACCGGCGCCCGACATTCATTCCTTAACTTGTAACTCAAGTGTGTGTGTCTCACAAAATAAATAATAAGTCGTAAAGTCGTTTTCATTCAATATCAGCCATCTCACCACGAACCCAAAGCATGGTGTCAAAAGTGGTGTCTAAAGTAATATAAGAAGTGGTGTCATAAACGTTGCTTGTTGGAACTAAAAATAATCGCGGGTAAGTCAAAAGTAAGAATTTCAAAAAATAAAAAATATAAGTCATAGTCGTCATGTCAGACAAAGGAATTCTTGTCCAACTCAAACCGTTAACGATTCAAAATACCGAGGATCCATCTAGTAAATGGAAAAAATGGAAATTACGTTTTGAAATTTTCATGGATGCGAACGAATTTGAGAAATTTACAGACAATAAAAAGACTGCGATTTTCCTAAATGCGATTGGTGATGATGGCATAGAGATTTTTAATAGCTTCAATTTGGACAGAACTAAAGCCAAATTCGAGGCAATTCTGAAGAAATTTGATAAAAAATTTAGTCCACACTCTAATTTGACGGTAGAGAGATATAATTTTTTTACACGCTACCAGAAAAGTGATGAATCTACGGATGAATATCTAACGATTTTAAATAATTTAAGTGGATCTTGTGAATTTGGAGATCTAAAAGAATCATTGATAAAAGACATGTTTGTAATCGGTATTAAAAACATTCATATAAAGGAAAGGCTACTACAAGAAGAAAATTTGACTATAGAGTCGGCAACAAAAATATCCAAGAGCTTAGAATTATCACAAGAAAGATCTAAAACGCTAAATCATGAACATAAAAATGAGGTTATACAAGGAATCACTCAAAATCAAAATTATAGGGGTAGATCAAGGTCACGACAAAGAAATAATTCAAAGAATAGAAATAATAGTCATTCTCGAAATAATAGTAGAACAAGAGATCAGTTGTGTTTATCCAACAACAGAAATAAGTCACAGAATAGAAACTGCACTCGATGTGGTCAAGTACACAGACACAAATGCCCAGCAATGGAAAAAATTTGCTCAATATGCAAAAAACAAGGACATTTTGCAAAATTTTGTTTTTTCAGGCAGCCAGGAAAAAGTAACAATCATAAAGTGAGCAATATTTCATGCAATGACGCAGAACCACAGGTATTTTCTAATCAGTTTATAATAAATTCTATTCAAAATTCTAATTATAATAATAAAGATTGGTTGATAAATGTTTACTGTAATGATTATAAACTTGAATGTCAAATTGATACAGGTGCTGATACAAATGTTATTAGTAAGAAAACATTGAATAAAATTATGTCTTGTTCTCATTGTAAAATTAATATTTTTAAAACAAATAATAAGCTATTCACCTTTTCAGGACAATTAGTGCCAAATGTAGGTACATGTAAAATTGATTGTGAATTTGAAAATGGTATAAAAACAAAATTGTACTTTGTTGTGGTTGAATGTGACTGTAAAACAATTATAGGATGGAATTCATGTGAAAAACTTGGAATTGTAAAAAGAATCTATGGAATTCAGAACAAATCAGTGCAACAAATTGTTTCTAAATATGCTAAAACATTCGAGGGTCTTGGTTGTTTACCATATAAAGCTCATCTAGACATTGATAGCAATGTACCTCCTAAAATTTGCCCGGTACGTAGAATACCATATTCTTTAGAAAAACGTCTTAAAGAGGAATTAGAGAGTATGGAAAAATTACAAGTCATAGAAAAAGTTGTTAAACCAACTAAATGGGTTAACTCAATAGTCTTGGTAGAAAAACAAAATGGTAAATTAAGGATATGTCTTGATCCTAGAAATTTAAATACAGCTATTAGACGTCCTTACTACCCGTATCCAACATTTGATGATTTAAGATCTAAAGTTGCGGGTGCATCAATTTTCTCAAAGTTAGATGCTAGTTCAGGCTATTGGACTATTTGTTTGGATGAAGATAGTAGTGATCTCTGTACCTTCAATACACCTTACGGAAGATACAGATTTTTGCGATTACCCTACGGAATTAGCTCATCTGGTGAAATTTTTCATAGGACTATGAATCAATTGTTTGGAGATTTGCCTGGTGTAATTATCTTTGTAGATGATATTTTGGTCTTTGGGTCTACTGTCGTGGAACACAATCAAAGGTTAGAATCTTTATTTGAGCGTGCCTCTAAAGTCAATTTGAAGTTCAACAAATCAAAATGTCAATTTGGTATGTCAGAAATTTGCTATGTAGGTCATATTTTTAATAAGGAAGGTGTTTCGCCTGATCAGTCGAAGGTTGAAGCAATTTCAAAAATGTCAAGTCCTACTAATGTCAAAGAGCTTCAAAGATTCTTAGGAATGATTAACTATTTAGGTTCCTATATTCCAAATCTTGCAGAAGAAACCTCTCTTCTAAGAGAACTTCTCAAAAAAATTAATAAATGGCAATGGTTAGACCAACATGAAAAACAATTTAAAAAATTAAAATCAGTATTATGTCAGTCGCCTGTTTTAGTCCACTATGATATTAAAAAACCAATTAGGTTGTCAGTCGATGCTTCTAAGAATGCAGTAGGTGCAGTAATTTTGCATGGAAAAAACCCCATAGCATATGCTTCCAAGTCATTGAATAAAAGTCAAATAA
This sequence comes from Eilema caniola, assembly GCA_949126895.1. Classification (NCBI taxonomy): domain Eukaryota; kingdom Metazoa; phylum Arthropoda; class Insecta; order Lepidoptera; family Erebidae; genus Eilema; species Eilema caniola. The sequence continues at coordinate 7,596,900 of OX421471.1, read as the reverse complement.
ATTATGCACAGATAGAAAAAGAATTGTATGCAATAGTCTTTGGATGTAAAAAGTTCCACCAATATTTATATGGCAAACCTATTCAGGTTGAAACAGACCACCAACCATTGGTTACTTTATTCAAAAAACCTTTATCCGAAGTGCCAGCTAGATTACAACGTATGATGATAACGTTGCAAGCCTACGACCTAATTGTTACATACACAAAAGGTTCAGAAATGTATATTTCAGATACTTTGTCACGTGCCCCAATAAATGATAATAATTTTAACCAAGAATTAGTTTCTTTAGAAGATTTAGACTCAAATATTAATATTCATGTGAATTTTTTGACCTCTAATTTAGCTATTTCTCCAGAAAAACTTGAAATTTTTTTGTCTCATACTAAACAGGATTTAGTTTCACAGAAATTAATTGAATACTATAAAAATGGATGGCCTAATTGCAAACAACATTGTGATACTTTGTTATTACCATACTGGAATATCAAAGAGGAAATCCATGTCATAAATGATATTATTTTCAAAAATAGTTCAGTTATTATTCCACAGTCTATGAGATCAGAAATTCTGAATATACTACATGAAAGTCATCAAGGTATTGAAAAGACAAAAAACTTGGCAAGAGGAGTAGTTTATTGGCCTAATATTAATCAGGATATAGAAAATAAAGTTAGACAGTGTGAGTCATGTGCTATTTATTCTGCAAATAAAACAAAACAACCTATGTTATCCCATGAAATACCATTGTATCCATGGCAAAAATTGGCTACCGACTTGTTTGAATATAAAGGTAAAAAATATTTACTTGTAGTAGATTACTATTCTAATTACATCGAAATTGCCAATTTAAATAAAGATAGTCGATCATTTAATGTCATAACACATTTAAAGTCTATCTTCGCACGTCACGGCATTCCCATGCAGTTAGTTTCAGATGGAGGTCCACCATACAACTCCATTGATTTTCAAAAATTTTTGTATGAATGGGACATTGAACAAGTTGTCTCTAGTCCGCATTTTCCAAGGTCTAACGGCTTAGCTGAGGTCTCTGTGAAAATAGTAAAAAATATTTTCAGAAAAAGTGATTATTCTGGTACTGATCCATACATAGGATTATTACACTATAGGAATACACCTAGGAATAATTTAAGTTCGCCTGCACAGTTGTTAATGTCTAGAACTTTAAGATCTAAACTGCCTAGTCAAATTAAAAACTTGCGACCTAAGATTGTTAAGCATTCTGAACATTATCAAAAGAAACAAACTAGTTTACAAAAATCAAAATTTTATTATGATAAAAATTGTAAAAGTTATACTGAATTTCGCATAAATGACAAAATTTATTTTAAGAAAAATCCTAAAGATATAATTTGGACTGAAGGAATTATTGTATCAAAAACAAAATATCCTAGATCATTTATTGTCAAGGATTGTAATAATACTACTTACCGTAGAAATAGCCAACATATTCGATTGAAATATAAGTCAAATAGTCAAAATTCAAGTCAAAATAATGTCTTACAAGAGAGTGATAAAAAAGTTCACTTTAAGGAAACTTTTCCTAGTCAGTTGATAAGTCCAAGTCAGTCATTAAGTTCAAGTCAATCTAATCAAAAACATAATAAGTCAAATAAAAAGTCTTATTTTGTAGAAGAGGAGGATGATAATTGTACATTCTTCTATACTCAAATATGTGAGTCAAGTCCTGATACAAAGTCAAAGTATCAAAGTCAAAGTCAAGAGTCTAGCAATGACTCAGATTCATTTATGTCGCTTGAATCAAACTATTCTTGTCACACAGAAAAACAAAAGAGTCCTAAGTCAAGTCAGTCCCAAAATGTATGTAAGTCACCCGAATTTGTAAATATGGATGATACCATTGTTTCACCTGAAAGTTTACATGACTACAGCGAATATGAAAGCGAGAATCCAATTCCTATATCATTGTCGTCCTCTGATAATTTAGATAATTTAGAAAACATACTTACAAGTCCTATTGAAACAATTGAAACAAGTACTTTACCTCAAGCAAGCTCAAGTAGTAATATTTTACCGTCACAAAGTCGCAATAGTGACGATGAAACAGCTGAAACAAAATATAGCTCTAGAGGTAGATTGCTTAAGAAAAAACAAAGACTGGATTTATAATTTCTGTAATAATGTACACAATTGACACTTTTACAAAACTAAATATTGACATGACAATAATTTGTAAGTAATCTAATAGAATGTAATTCAATTTGATAATATGTTGAAATGTAGACTCTAATTGTATTAATTGCACGAAAACACTTCAATATATGTTTTTATCACGGTAATTTTAAATAATTTAATGTTAATTGTTTAACGTGACTTTGTTTAGAAAAGTAAGGTTATCTTTTTGTTTATATTCATATGTCATATGTCAAAGCCAGTGTCAACGTCAATTGTCAAAAAAGAAATAAATTGTCATTTCTTTTTCTTAAAGAAAAAAGGGCATGTTGTATATTTGTCTATTAAAATAAATATGTTGTCTATGATTGTCTATGACAGCGCCCTCGTCCTCGGACAGTACCGGCGCCCGACATTCATTCCTTAACTTGTAACTCAAGTGTGTGTGTCTCACAAAATAAATAATAAGTCGTAAAGTCGTTTTCATTCAATATCAGCCATCTCACCACGAACCCAAAGCATGGTGAAGATCGATTCATGAGTCGGGGCTGTTTCACTGCTAGTTTTGCTATCATTGTTCGGAGTTCGGCACAGTAGACATCTGCCGTTATTTCTTGACCAGATCGTAGAAAGCTATAGTGAATAACACCATGCTGAGACCACCAAACAGTTGCCATTACCTTTTTATTGGTAAGCTTTGCTTTAGGACACTGTTGTGGCGTTTCACCTGGGGTCAGCCATTGCATTTTTCGCTTACGGTTATCGTAAAGAATCCACTTTTCATCACATGTCACAATTCGATCCAATATTCCTTCATTTCTGTATCGATTCAACAAGGCAACACAAGTTTCAACACGCATTTCTTTCTGCAGATCAGTCAAATCGTGAGGTACCCATTTTTCACATTTTTTTATTTTATTGATTTGACGCAAATGAGTCAATATTGTTGGTAAGGTAACGTTAAACCATGCAGCTAATTCCTGGGTAGTTTGGCTCGGATCGGCTTCCACCATGTCTTTCAATTCATTGTTATTCACCTGTGTGGACGGCCTTCCTCGTGGTTCGTTCTTCAAATCAAAGTTTCCATCACGAAAGCGTTTAAACCAAAATCGCACGGTGCGTTCATTAGCAGTCCCCTCTTCAAACGCAACATTGATATTGCGAGCTGTTTCTGCCGCGTTAGTTCCGCGTCGGAACTCGTATTCAAAAATCACTCGAATTTTCGAAGTATCCATCTTTCTTGTCTAAGCTGAATAAAAAAAACAACTGAAAGTCGATAATCGAATGTTGCACATTTTTAAATGAAGAACTACATAGGTACCATGTGGAAAAAGTTTCACTCAAAAATCTCAAACCATGAAGGTTCTATGTCAATTCGAAGTACCTATTACAATGAAACGGCAATTCATACTTTAACCCCTATTATTTGCTGACCTTACGTTACACAATGAAGTTATCGACACGTATCAAAATGTCATTATGACAGTTATCAACTTATTTGAAACGCATAGTACAACATGCATACATACTATGCGTTTCAAATGAGAAGATAATCGCGACCGCGGCAACTTCATTCCGTATTCATGAAAAATGTACAGCTAACAACAAAATTTCCATTTCGGACAGGTTCATACGTGTATGGTAACAACGACCTAATTATTAAATTCTTTTCATTAAGCACTTATCAAATTTTTTAGTAATTATAATTATTCAAAAATTCATAATTACCGCCCGATTAAAAATAAATAAATATAAAAAGAACCGATAATTTAATTTTTACTTAATGTGTATGTACTTATCCTACCCTATCCTTATCTATCTTGAAAAGGGAATATGGTTCAACAATCATCATAAATATTTAATTGGAAATATATTAACAACAGTGAAGCAACAGTGAAGTATAAAAATGTATTTGCTGACCTTACGTTACACAATGAAGTTATCGACACGTATCAAAATGTCATTATGACAGTTATCAACTTATTTGAAACGCATAGTACATATATTCACGACTGTGAATTCTCGAGGAGGTAAATAGAGGTGTATTCACAAACAAATTAGTAATAGGTTTATTGAGATATTGAGATAGCGGATTTTTTTTAAACCGTGCCATGCAGAATTAAGTCATTTTCTTAGCTGTTTGATTAAATGCATAAATGGCTAGGCAAGTAAGTAATAAAACGTCATCGATCCAAGCCATTTACCGAATCGTTTAATCGCGGAGGACAGAATAACTGGCTGAACATCATTCAGCCCGCTAATCAAACAGCGCCGTTTAATAAAGAGCAATATGATTGTTAGGCAAACAATAACTAAGAATGTAACAGCTACCATTAGGAAACTCAAGTGGAAGTGGGCAGGCCATACTGTTAGAGGAAAGGACAAATGGTCAAAAACACTAATAAACTGGTTCACAACAAACAGGAAAAGGAATCGAGGCAGGCCAAATAGAAGATGGGTTGACGAAATTAAAACAGTGGCAGGAGCTAGATGGACAACAATAGCCACAGAAAGATATAAATGGAGTCAGTTGGAGGAGGCCTTTGTCAACAAAAGGCATACAGACACTGTTGAAGTAGTAGAAAATGAATTTGTTATGGAAAATTAAATAAAATAACTCAAAGAAATATTTAATGTAAACAATGAAATCAAATTGCATGTATTTAATTGAAATTGTAATGTCTGAATAAAGGGCTTTATTATTATTATTATTATAATATGATTATGATTCACTTTTTGAGTATATGCCAGCCAATGAGTGTCAAATAACTTGATAAATTCGATGGAATCTTCTGCAGCGCTTTCGTCACGTCAAACGAAAATTGATTAAAATAAATTAAATTAAAATTTGTCATGAACATTTCGATAGGCAAGTTATCATGAAACCTAGGCATGTTAGTTAATTGAAAGTTAAGCAATCAATCAAGTAGCATATTACAGTTCACTGCTGAACATAGGCCGCTCCCAATGTGCGCCATTGTAGGTGACAGTGAAATAATTAATTATACTGATGATGACTTGGTCCTCAAAAGCCAAATCTATACATCTATAAATAAAATTGTTCTGGCTCATCCCTGACATGGCTAGACCAATTTTGACAGAACTTTCATTGGCAGGTAGCTGATGTAAAAATAACGTTGACTCAACACTAAGCGATAACCAACATCCAGGCAGGCAGAGCCGCAGGCAACAGCTAGTCATTTATATAGACAAGACAAAGAGTTGGGTACGGAATAATATACTACCAGAATTTTATTTAACTTAATATCTAGAACCAAAAGAATATTCAGTGTTTTTTTGCAAAGGCCTCTGTAATGGATGTGCCAGCAGTTTAGCAACACAGTCATGAATCTTTGTGGCATTTCTGAGGACTTCATACACATATGAGTATCCATTATCTAAATCCTGAAGAGCATCGTAGATCTCAACACACTTGTACTGTGCACAGTCTTCTTCATGAGCTAGCAGTATGTCGATGTAGAAGTAGAGCTGTTTCTTCAAAAAGTTAATATATGGATCATCTTGGGGTATGACAGGAACACAATTTGATCGGCCATACAAGACTATCATTCGCACTACATGAGAGGGAGGCAGAATGCACTCTCCTTCAATATATTCAGGTACATCAACCTTTTGTTTTATCAATTGGAACAAGTTTCCAAAATCAAAAGTTTCTGTGTTGCATTCTTCAGGGTTTATGTAATTTAAAGAATTTATTACGTCCTTCACATTGCTGGTAAAATTCTGTACCCAATACGGTTCTAATTCTTTAAGAACAACTAGAGCATACTCAGTTTTTCTGTTAATGCCAGTCTTTGAGTGTAAAAAAAAGTCAAGAACTCTTTTCATCATATTCATGGGAGTGAAGGTAGTTCCATCAGTTAAATGGTACATAGAGTTATTGCTGTTATAACACACATCCAAACATATAATAATTTTCTCCGGAACGTTGACATTGGGTACATTAGGCTTCTGAAAATTGGCGATCACTTGTTCTTGTAGTTCCGCAAGTTCTTCATTTTTGGTGTTGGCACATGATGCATTTCTAAAAAAAAACTATTTTATTAGGGAAAAATCGCTTCATTGAATTTATTAAATGTCGAAATAAAATTATAATAATGCGAAAATCGTACCCAGAAAGATTAGTATCAGAATCGGGACTAAAGTCGGTAAGTATATCTGGTGTATCCATTTTATTATATATTAGCAGATTTTGCAGACCAGCTGAACAAATATATTATAATAATAAAGGATTTCTTTATTATTGCTAAAATGATTTAAGTAATACGAGAAGTGTCTCAGTCCTCAAATAATAAACAGCACAGCCAAAGCACAGGAGCTGTCATTGTCATTGCATTGACTTGATTGATTGGACTGATACCTACACTAATATACCTAGACCTATAAACAAAAAAAGTTCTACGTGTTGACACTTACTCTGACTTGGCTGACTATATGGATAAAATTACAAAGTTTACAAACTTATTACAAATATCTAAGGATAAAAGATGAAGGAGTCAAAGGAGTCTCTTCCCCTGTTTTATGTTATTTTTGTATGTATTATATAGCAATTTTTTCATTATTTAGTATTATTCTGTAATATAATTGTAAACTCTTAATTTAAATGAATAAAATCAAATCAAGGAGTCAAATCTTGTATGACTATTATAATACAGTTAAAAGGTAAACTTGTTTAGGGTGATTCTTTTTGGAACCCGTAGAAACCAAATACATGGCAGCATGGCACGTTCGGCATATTTTGTCTTAAAAGGCTGGCGTAGCAGGAGCTGGAGCAATAAAGATTAAAAAACCATTTTGACATAATTTCAGCACAGGTTAAAAATAATATATGTGATTGTGAGATAAAGTTATTAGAAACGTGTGATTTTTTTAGAATTAAATCTAATTAATATCATGGATTACCATTATGAGCAGACAAGTGAAGTGGAAGCCTTAGATTCCATTTATTATGGAGACATGCAAAGTAAGCTATAATATATATATATATATATATATATAATATAAACGAATTCACTAAAGTCATTTTCTAAGAAACAAACTTACTTTGAAAATTAAAAGAAAAATCTACCGGTGCACCCATATACTTGGTGTGTAGTTCGTAATCTTTATAGTTTGCAAGTTCATAGACCATTATTAATATTTTTGTTGCAGTAATTGAAACAGAACCTTTCCACAAATTTAGTATACCAATCAAATCTGAGGGTTTTGACGATGGAGAAGGGTTGGCGTGTCAACTAGTTTTCACATACACAGCTAAATATCCTGACGAGGTGCCACTTATAGAAATAGAAAATGAAGAAAATTTTGATGATGTAGTTGATAAGGATGAAATACTTACACATTTATTAGCACAGGTAATATTTTATTGAACAAGATTATTATTACTAATTTAGTTTAATAGATGTACTCCCAGTTAGCTAAAAACCTTGGGAGCCCAAGCAAACTTCACCTGCAAGCTGGTACAACTGCTAATTGACGGATAAGCCTTGTGGATGGAGAGTCAGGCAGCAGTAAAAATCAACTAAACCCACTTGTAAGGGAAGGAAAAGGGGAATGGTCCTTGGGCTCCAAAGTACAAGTTCTGGTCTCAATCAAAATTGGTACTTTGATAATAATGATTGCCAATCTAGCTTAGATGCATAATTGCAAGCTTATTTTATCTTCACAATTTGCGCCATCCCCAAATAATTGAGACCAGGGCAAGTAGATGATGATGATGATCTTATCATTGGCAACCACACTTATTGCAAATGGTATGACAAGGCCAATTTTATGTCTAATAAGTTTTAAACCATTTGTGCTAAATTTTAACCACTACTATAATCCATCATTACCTTAAATACATTTAAAAGAACTGAACATGTAATAAATTTAATTTAGTTTCAAAGGGTTTCTCTAAATTTGAATAGGTGTCTTCAAATTTTGCAGCTAATATGTACCTACGGCAAATAAATTATACAATGGTCAAGTCAGCTTCTGAAGTCAGAACTTTATAACCTTCTTATATTGAAGATAGGTCCATGCACAGCTATGGTATTATTTTTGGACAATTTTATAAATAAATAAAAACCATACATACATATGCCTATACCTATTTCCTTTGAGGGTAGGCAGACACAACAGCTTGCCTTTTGACCTGACCTTATCCTTACATACTTCACAAGCTTCCCCTACTGTAATTAATCCTTTCTTGCAAGCATGCTGGTTTTTAGTAATTTTGACCCCCTCTTCAAAATTTTAATAATTTAGCCAACATGTGTACTGGGAAATTAACTCTGGCTGGTCTGCCCGTTCACCTGGGCCCTGCAAAAAAACATGCTATATAGCATGTTTTTATTAAGGATTACTCTGAAGTGCAGTACAGAGTTTCTGCCAGAGTGAACAAATTCTAGGTTACTGCACTACAGAGTAGGTAGTTGCTGCATGAATGAGCTTCTGGATTCTGTTCCATGTTGAAATGTTATTGGGATATTTGTTAGGCAATATATTAATAATACTTAAATTAATATAAACTAGTTTCTTAATCACTACTTATTTGAAAAAAATTATAATTTTCAGGGAAAAGAAAACTTAGGTATGGTTATGGTATTCACATTAGTATCGGCTGGTCAAGAATGGTTAAATGAAAAATGGGACAACATTAAGAAAGAAAGAGAGGAACAAATATATGCAAAGAAAAAAGCTGAGGAGGAAGCTGAACAGGTAAAATTTTCATATGATTTCTTTGAGTGCCCATAAATAACAGGAAAAAATCATAACCCCCATTGCTGTGGTCAGCCAGTAAACAGTAACACTCTTGAGGATTTGCAGTGGTTGGCACCATCACGCGACTCTATGAACAACATTATTTAAATTATTTTTATTTGTATTAAAAAAAGCATATTAGCAACCGAAATTACTAATATTCCCTCTAACCTCTCCAGCTAAGCTAAATTGCTTTGGTTAGGAGTGGGTTCACGTCGGTAATGTTATGGTCAGAAATTGCCATGTTTGTGTAGCATGCGATGATAAGTGCCACTTCACGCGCCGATTCAAAAACTTCCGACGAGCCGCATCTCCAAAAGGCCTAAACTAGAACCTCATTTATCTTCCCAATGTACCTAAGAAAAAGCCAGATTAAGCATTTGTGTACTATCAAAAGGCGTACTTAACATCGATACAGATGATCTCGCCATCATATTTTTAATCTTGAACCAATCCTGGGTGCTTAAAACGAGATATAAAAAAGCATCCAGACTGTTAAAGAAACTTGCTTATTCTATATAAAGGGATGGAGTGGCGCAGATCAAAGTCTTTACGTTGGGCATGACCTTCGCGATCAAAATCTTCGTGTCTAAACTAAACAAGTGAACAAGGAAACAAGGATCGATCTGAATAGCCACATAGGCTTACTAATAAAAAATATCTTTAGTAATACCACAGTGTTACTACTACCACAGATAACATAATACTAAAGTACAGTATCCCATCCAAAAAAATGAGGCCATCATAACTCGGGCTATTTTGCGCATTATTTTAAATATTATTCTTCGCCACTAGATGTCAACGAAATATCCCGAGGTTCAGTGTACGTTTCACAGTAATAGCTACTAAATGGCGGTGTACTATATTTTGTCAAATAATAAATCTAATTTATAAAATTCTCGTGTCACAATGTTCGTTCCCATACTCCTCCGAAACGGCTCGACTGATTCTTATGAAATTTTTTATGCATATTCAGTAAGTCTGAGAATCGGCTACTATTTATTTTTCATACCCAAGTCCGCGATAACCGACATCCACGCGGGCGGAGCCGCGGGCAACAGCTATAGATCGCATCTTCAAACTTGCAATCGGGTCACTACTTCATACTTCTTATATGCTAGTATGAATTAGATGTTATTTTTTAAAATCCAATTTATTTATACAAAATTGCAATACGGGCATGGTCTAACTTGTTTTTGAGTAGTTAGGAAGGTGTGCTGAGTACGAATTTGGTGTCATTTTTGGTGGTTACGTTGAACTCGAACCGATTAAAAACACACACCTCGGGCACTTCATGCCAGAGTAGGTACATCCAGTCGAGTTCTACATAACTGCTATCACCGGCGGCTGGCGCGGCGGCACGGCGCGTCGGTGAACATGTCGGACTCGAACTCGAACCGACTAAGCCGTCGCGGATGCACCGCGTATATGTCGAGAACGACATAAGCACTCCCGCCTTACATAAGTACTTATGAACGGCATGGGACGTCGGCATACCTACCTAATGGGACAAAAATATGTAAATATCGTATTTTGTTCTCGCCATTTTGTTCCGGCACGACGAACGGCTCAAAACAAAATGACTCAGGCCCCTTGGCTTTTACTTGTGCTACCTACCGCCATTTGATCTGGGCCACTTAACTTCTACATGAGCAACTGCCATCAATCTCAACAAGAAAACTTGCGCCAGAGTCGCATCCATTAATCAGTAGGTGTACGAATAGCTCAAAATGACTCAGCCCTTTGACTTTTACATGAGCGACTGCCACTTGACCTACTATCCTCAAGAAGCAAAATTGCACCAGAGACGCATCCGTTAATTAGTCTTTATTGGCACTTGATATCGAAAGACATCCGTACACGGAATAATAGTGCACCATTATGATATGAAATGAACAAAATTCTTAATAATTGTCACGCGAGCGATACCTATACGTGGCTACGGTAGCTCTCAGCGAACTTGCCCGCAAAAGACGCGATTTGGCGGACAGTGCGTCCGCGCCCCCCGACGCGTCGCACGTTCCCCTCCATTGCTCTGTGTAAGTACATTCGTCGCGCTACTGTATGTAGTAGTAATACTGTGGTAATATTCAACAACAATAGATGGCACTAGTAGATTTATTAAACGAAATAAAAAAAGTTAAAGTGCTTATTTACCTATTTAGAATCACGTAAATTATTTCAGAACTTAAACAAATGATAATGTGAGCAGTGCTTACATAAGCATATAAAACTCGTTGGTAATATCCTAAATCAATCTATAGCCTCGACTTCGTGACTCGCTGAGAGAACTATTGGAAAAAAATAATATTTTAACAGTTGCTTGCCAATACATTTACGATAATGTCTTGTAAAATGTACGCAAATACCGAGATCTCTTCAAAAAAAATTCTGACGTACACAATTATAATACGAGAAATATAAATAAATATGTAGTGCCAAAACTCAGACTTCATAAGGTTGGTAATTCGTTTGTAGGTAACAGTATAAAAATGTTTAATAAAATTTCTTTAGATCTGGTTGACATGCCACTAAATAAGTTTAAAATAGGAGTAAAAAAGTGTTTAATGAAAAAAGGATATTGCAATGTAGACGAATACCTCAATGATAAAAATGCATGGTTATCCTAATCTTTTTGCTTGCTAGCACAATATAAATTTGTTTAAAAAAGCCACATTGTTTTAAAAAAGAAACTATAATATTGTTTACTGAGTTTCTTGCTGGTATCTTCTCAGTAGAACCAACTTACCGATCCAGCGAAACAATCATTTTCAAATGATTTATTTTCTTAGTTAATATAATATTAATAATTTCTTGACATGACTGTAAAATTTTGACGTTCATACGTGCTCTTTGATGAGGATGAAGAAAATGTGCTCTTTATGTGCCTAAACTGAATAAACCAAATTGATTCTTTGATTTTTTGAAATAAAGATTTTGTGACAATGGTGCTATTTTAGGAAGCCGCCATCTCGCGGCAGTCTGTAACTTTTACAATTACTGCATAATATGGCAGAATCAATATAGATTAGAATATTTATATTTTTATTCAGTCATATTCAATAATGAGTTTAGTGTATGTTTTATTTTTGATAACTTAATGTTTAATAGTAAAAAATAGAACAGTTTGCGAAAACAATGTTGCCATCTAGTTACAACTCCTGCAAACAAAAGCTGCCTGCGTAACCATTTTACTCAGAGCAATAAACCAAACGGAGTGGACTTGCGCGCTATTTTGTACGAACAAAAGTCTGCCACTTTCAGCGGGGGACGGGGGACGCACACTAATTTAATTGTCAATTACTAATGCATTTTTAAATCACGTCGCTATGCACTCACACAACAAAAATGTTGAACACTAATTTAAACTATACGCACACACTCACATTCGCACACAGGGACCTCTATCAGTGACATCTCATTAATGTAAACAAGCTAGAGCTTGACCATGTCGATATTATGTATCGAGGTTTTTGTGTTTCAAATGCGTGAAGGTAATTATCAATTATCATATGTGATGACTTTTTTACGTATTATAACGTCATTAAAATAATATTCATTATATTTATTAAATAGAATATGCATTATTTAATGAAATAGGTTCTGTGTCCAGGGGTTTTGCTAATAATTTTGTAAGTCTGTTGATTCTCGCTCCCGCAACTTTTTCAGCAAAGGAATCAATGAACTGCCTATAAAATGGCAAAAGTGCATAGATAACAACGGTACAAAGTTTGATTGATTAAATAAAAAAAAGACGGGTTGCACTCTGGGAGTGCCGGCAGAAGTGAAAACATTTTCTTTTTTTCTTTCTTCGTTATATACATAGAAAAAGATTAAAAAAACATACCATACCATACCTATTATATAGCGCTATTCATAGAACCTATCACTTATTTTCTGCTAATTTTCTGTCAGAAGAAATTAATAAATTATAAAAAGAAAAAATAATCACAAAAAATAATAAATTACAAAAAGAAAAAGTAATCACCAAAAATAATAAATTATAATAAGAAAAAACAATCACAAAAAATCCCTGAAGGCCCGGTGGTTTGAACCCGATACTATCTGAAACTATAAGGACTTACAGTCGACGTGCTTACCGTTTAAGCTACGACGTAATCCATAGTAAATTGCAAAATACATAGTCTTTACCTAATCTTGTATGACGTCAGTCGTCGGTTACGGTGCAAAGGTCAACTAATCCTGACGCTTCCTTAACATTTTACACCCATCCAACGCCGCTAAAGAAGTTTTCACTTCAAAAACTGTAAAAAATAAGCTTATATATCGTTTTATAACACCAATTTCATATGTATACCTAATATTAGAAGGGTTAACTTTAGTAGTAGCTGAAAATCAGGACCTAGTACAATAATAAAATGTACCTTGGGTAGTATCAACGTTGGTACAGCGCCCTGAATAAATTTTCTCTTATTGTTTGATTGTATTATAAAACAGGAACTTTTAAAATGCTGTGAGCAAATTGTACTTCTCGGCACCCACGAAACATGGTTCCCACAAAATTGGACCCAAGCGGTACAAAGTAATAGTTCTTTTGGGAATCTAAAAATTAACGTTAAAATTGTTAATATGGTACTGGAATATTGATATCGATATTGGTCATTATGTTGTCCCAGCTCTAATTCTAGCAAAGTGTGGCCAACTTCCTACAAAATATTTCGCTTGTTTTTTCGAAATATTTTATATTCGAATGTAAGATAATAATACTCTCATATTGAATTATAATATCTGTGTGCATTGGTACTATTGGTTGAAAGGCTATGATGCTATGACAGCAAATGTAATTTTGACATACCTATTATTAACGTCTTATGTGCACATAATTATCCCAGCAAACAGGGCAGCCAATAAACTGAATGTTAGTAATCTTTACAGGGTTTTGAAAAACTAGATTATGTTGCAGTAAGTTAAAAATATATATTACTTTATATTAATTGAAGATATGACTTAGGTATTGTTTTAAACAACGATCCCTTCGTTCTTATTCGATATAGTAAATATAGCTTTCAACACGTAACTACAGGGATAATTTAAACTTCAAGCAAAGTTGAGCGTCATATTCCACTTAGAATGTCAACAATATTATTACATATTTATGTACTCGGCTCTCCGCGGTTTTTACGCAGTAACTATAAACATGCTATAGGCCTCAGTATCCACTTTCCATCAGTTGGACCGTGTGCTTGTCTGCCATCTAAGTGGTATAAAAAATATACTGTGTAAAATCTTATTAAGCTTAATACAAAATTGATTAAATTGATAAGAAACCTTAGCTTAAAAATTACCCCAGATTTGATTCTAGTTCATACATTGGTAACACTGTCGATTAGCATACTTTTTTTGGTTTTTAGATAATTTAATGAATTAATTGATAATATTTGAACGAAATTATACTTACAGGTGAAAGGTAATGTTATCCTTTTGTTTATTTGATGTCGCTAATCGCTTTTTACACCAAAATACACAGCAACTCAGCATTTTAATAGGAGAAGTTAACTCAGTGAGCCGTGCGTCGAAATGGCGCGGAAAGCGCGGCAACTAGTTTTATATAACGGACATGACCCGCTGTCTCATACCTTTGGCAGCGGGGTATGCGTGTTAGTGGCGTCTCCGGTTGGTTTATTGCTCTGAGCCATTTTATGTTCCTGATTGTGCATCTGTATAAGAATTATATTATATCATATTATCTGTGATAGTACTGAAGTAGTTCATTTTCCTGTCGATAGATGGTACTGGTTACATGTTGCAACTACAAACTAAAGATGACAAAAATAGAATGGGGTATTTGACAACATTAAAAAAATACTACAAATAATGGTCATCCTATCAGATAATAGCGTAAAAAGACATTTAAAACTATAAATTAAACTGAAATAAGCATATTTTTGTGAGAATTTCGCTTAAAAATATCTAATATTTTTTCGAATTTTTATCTGTGACGAAAACGCTCTGTGATCGATCACAGCACTGCTGACGTCACACGAAAGTGAACACGGCTTTGTGACAGAACAGAACAAAACAGAAACACAATTTTTGTGGATTATTTATACACGAATATTTTTTAATTACCAGAGAAATTTTGGCGACGTGATAGGTATTCGATACTGAACACATCCATGCTATAAAAAAATAATAAAGTATGTATGTCAATTTCTTCCTCAAAACCACCTAAATTATGTTCACGACGTACAAAATTTTACTCAATGAATATGACTAACGCGCTCTCTCTTTCTACGAAAGTTCGTTCTGCGTCCTTGAGCGGGGTGCAGTGCCGGGCGACACTGTGCGAAGGTCCCCGCCCCGCACATACCTACCACACCGCGCTACACGTGCCGGCGGCATCTCTTTGATAATAATAAAATTTAAATCATAAATGCAATATGCAATGCAGTTCCGGTTGTAACGTCTCGATCCGCGCACGCATCCTAATCAATATCGACATTATCGAGATGGCGTACCAATTTACCAATCGCGAATACGCATTAACGTTACGTAGGTACTTATTTTTTATCCGGTGAAAATGTGAGTGCCGCTTAACGGATGTATCGTGATCTCTACCCGAATGCCCGACAGCCAAATTATTCCACGATGTTGAGCGTCTACCAACGTCTGTTAGACCACGGCTCATTTCACGTACCGACGCACGCACAAGGCCGGGGTAGACCCGCCGTATCATCCAACCATGGTATCAACCATGTTGGATGATATCCCACTCGCAAGCTTGCGAGACCTCTGGTTTCAACAAGATGGTGCTCCACCCCACTACCACATCGCGGTAAGAGACTACCTCAGTACGCAATTTGAAGACAGGTGGATTGGACGGGGGGCTTCGGTCGCGTGGCCCGCTCGATCTCCGGATCTGACGCCAATGGACTTTTTCATGTGGAGTGAAGTGAAACGTAGAGTGTATGTCAGTGAACCCAACACCCGTGAGGACCTCCGACAAAGGATAATTGTCGCCTTCGATGAAATCCGGCAACAAAGAGACATTCTCCTCAGTTTGAAATCGAACTATGAGCGGGCTCGTTTATGCATCCAAAATGACGGAGGACATTTCGAGCAACAACTAAAGTAGGTACTTGTAGGGTAAGTCTTGCACGTGCTAAATACATAAATTAATCATTAGGCCAATTAACTATTCCAAGTTATTTAGTACCTATCTGCCAGTTGATAAGGTACCTACTTAAATTTAAAAGTACTGAATTACCTACGTTAAAAGTTACTGCGGTTTTACCATTGTTTACTCAGTACACCCAAACTTGTGTTAAACACGCTATTAAAAAATTACTGCCACTAGAATCAAACTCGTATGACGAGCATTTTAACTATTTAACCAATTAACCATACAATAAAATCGTACTTGTATTTTGACCTTGAAGACTGCGTCGCCTGTCGTGCATTGTCGGGCATTCCCGGAACTGTTCGGCATTTTTACGATGAAAGTTAAAAGTTCATTGATGACCTATTTACTATCCACACATCGTGCGTAAATAAAAAGGTGTCTATGCATTTGTGAGATTTTAAAAACGGTAATAACTTTGTTTTTTTGTATGGTTGGGTATTTGTATTATTCCATATATGTTGAAGTATATACGTTCCATATCAGCCCCTGCAATTTCTCTGGTAATTAAAAATTAGTAGTGTAGACGTATTTGTACATTGTGCAACTACACACCATTTATACACCATTTTATTCACAAAGTTTGAAGAAAAACTTTATTATTTATTTTGACTTCACTGCTTTAAGGTTATACAAAATGTGTGACGTCACGTAATCGGCTCCATACAATACAGCGTCTTTCGCGCGCTTTTGAAAATTTAAACTTTAACATCGATTTTTTGTTAAAATACGTTGATATTTTTTTGAAATATCGATGTAGTGTGCATATTATATGCTAAGGAATAAATTAAAATGGTTTTCCAAAATTTGTCAAATACCCTGCTACGTACATATTGCCTAAACATGATACAAAACTGCTTTTCGTATTTACACTTTTAAATTTGTTTTATTCACAGAAAAGGTTTGAAGGCACCAGAGTGACAGTTGAATCATTCTTGGCATGGAGGAAACAGTTTGAAATTGACATGGGCATCCCGGCTAAGAGGGAGAGAGAGGCTAAAGAAAAGAACAAATTGACAGGCAAAGAACTGTTCTTGAGAGACACTACACTCAATGAATCTGATCTCAAATTCCTTGATGACGGTTAGTAGGCAATACCATTTATTATCAATGTGTTCTTATTGGATACAATTTCTTCTGTATATTTTCGTTCAGCTAACATTGAAAATCTGTATGTTCAATGCGGTTAACCGGATGGGTGTTCAGCCCTTTTGTGTGCGGTTGTTTCACACATTGCCCGTATATAGACTTGTGGAGACATCTATTGGCCCACCTTGCATTTTAAGATTTGTTTAGTCCTAGCTAAAAATTTATATTAGGTCGAGCAAAAAGTTTTTATGCAGTTTTGAACCAGGCACATTCATAATTTTATTCAATGGTTTTATTTTGAATTTCGAACACAGAATTTAAAGAAAAAAAGACAATTTGGAGCCTGTTCGTTGATATTAAACAATCGAATACTAAGAAAACTTAAGTTTATTCGTTTACTTGGATTCAATTCTCGAAAGTGTAATTTTTCTCTTTGGTTTTGAATGAACATTATTTATTCTTAGCATTAAGATGAGGTTCTATCAATAATCTATGGATACTGCGCCAGAAGTCGCCTCCCAAGCTGTGGCACTTATCCAGGCCGGATACAGCCAAAGAAATGCGAGTGCTCAAATTAATTTAAGTCGATCTGCGGTCCGAAATGTTTATCGGAGGTACCTAGCGACTGCCGACTTTGTTCGTCGCCAAAGAAGGCCACGATCTCGGGTCACAACTGAAAGGCAGGATCGATTCATCGTGACGACCAGCTTGAGAAATCGTCACCTTACCTCCATTGAGATACAAAACCAACTTCGCGACTTCCACGGAGTATCTGTGAGCGCTCGAACTCTTCGGAAAAGGTTAGAAGAACGCGATATGGTACCACACAAACCAGCTAATGGCCCCAAACTAACGCGAACCCACCGAACAGCGCGTCTTCTTTTCGCGCGCACTCATTTAAATTGGACTCAGCAGCATTGGAGCCGTGTACTCTTTTCTGATGAGTCTAAAATTGCGTTACATGGCAATTATGGAAGGAATATGGTCTTCCGACGTAAGCGTTTGCACAATGCTGCTTTCAAGAGAGGGTTGCTTATGGCGGTGGCTCATGGACTATCTGGGGCGGTATATCCGCGAGTGGCAAAACTCAACTTGAGGTTGTTACGGGACCACGGTTGCCAACATTAAATGCTGAAAGGTACATTCGAGAATGCTTAGAACCTCACGTGATGCCATACGTGGACTATGTGGGACCAAATTTCCTTTTTATAATGCAAGAGCCCAAACGGCCGGCATCGTCAGGGAATATCTTCGGGATAGGAACATCACAGTTATGGACTGTCCAGCCAGAAGTCCAGACATGAACCCGATTGAGCACATGTGGGACGAGCTAAGAAGACGTGTTAGGGCTCGTCAGCCAGTTGCCCAGACGATGCCGGAGTTGAAAACTGCCATAGAAGAGAAATGGGAGATGATCCCTCAAAATTTCATAGAACGGTTGATAAACTCTATGCCTAATCGTATGAGAGCTGTCGTAGGTGCCCATGGAGGCAACACGCGTTATCAAATTAAACCTTTATTTGATAATTAAACCTTTATTTTGATAAAACATGTTTTTTATTCAAAAATCAACTGCACTCATCAAGGCGCATACGCGACTTGTTAGGCGTAGCTCCATGTCCTGTGCTATTCTGAATTCAAATTTAAAACGATACGATCGAAAAAGATGGTAAAATGTATCAGGTTTAAAACTGCATCAATAGTTTTTGTTCAATCTAGCAATCATATTTAGGTTGGTCCATCGAAACCTAAACGCTGAGGTGAGCCAATAGATGTGTCCACAAGTGTATAATAACTCTCTAACACTCATAGATGAGCTTATGACAACCATGAACGACGGATTAACGTGCTTTCTGAGGCACGACCAGACCAATGCAATATTTGCATTAGGGCCATTAGGGCCATTAGAAGGCCATTAGAAGGTGCTTACAGGGTTGGCAGCACGAGTATAACATTGAGGCCCTTGGAATTACTTACTTACTTACTTACTGCCAGCAGGGGACGCCGCGACCGGACGGGTGATCTGCCCTTCAGTGTGGGCCATTTCACCCATTTCCCCTATTTTCCCTGTGAGGGATAGAGGTGCAAAAACTAATGACTTCTTTGGTGATTTTGTCGGCTATTGGCAGCCTGGGTTCAGGGCCCACCTGATTTACGTCAGCTCCTTTCCTGGCCAGCTTGTCTGCTACCTCGTTGCCTGCGTTATCCTCGTGTCCGGGTACCCAGGCAATCGTTACGTCGGCTGCTATGGCCAGCCTTTTCAAGCCCTTGGTGTTGCACACGTCCATAGGCCGCGGTAACCACTTTTCATTAGGCTGGCTGTTTGCTTATCTGCCACCTAACCGGTATAATTAAAATCAACATTCTCCGACATCTCCAGCTCGGAGGAAATTCGCCAATAACTAGACACTGTTACGCTTCGTTCCCGTTTGGGTAACAAAAGACAACATCTTTCCACTTTGTAAGACCTCAGTACCTTTGATTACTTTCATAGAATATTCTCCAGTTGCATGTACCCTTTACGTGGTTAATCCTCAAAATGTCATACATATTTACAGCAAGGTCGGCCCTTACCCGGTTTCCCTCGCGGACATCGCTGGCGGCGTTCGAAGGCGGCTCGGGCGTCGGAGGGCGCAAACCGACCTCCGCCCCCCATGAGCGCGGGCCTGAGGGTGACGGGTGGAGCCGCTCGTCACCCTAGCAGAAGCAGGCCACGGCGGCGGCGCGCATCGTAGGGCGATGCGCGCCCCCCCCCATACCGGGTGCGAGTCGGGGACCGCGTGGTCCCCCCTTCCGAGGAGGGCCAGACCGAGAGGAATGGCCCTGGGTCAGCCGAGGTGCGAGGGATATGTCAAAAGACAACCTCACCTCCGGCCTAGCACATCGACCCACAGACGGCGTGCGGTTTAGTCGGTTCGAGACCGACATAACCTGGTTTTCATTCAATTTGTCATATATCTGTTTCGTCTACTGCTAACTATTGTCTGTCTTATTTACAGGAGATGCAGTCAAAGTCGACGAGTCCCTGTTCCAAGACTTGGATGACCTTGAGATTTCAGACGAAGATGATGAAGATTATGTACCAGGGAAGAGTGGCAGTGAAAGTGACTAGCACATAATGTATGCCCTCTGAAGGGTCAGTGAAATGAACATGACTGATTATACGCCAGAATACGCCTACTTGAAATACGTGGATATAAACAGAATAAGTGATTTATACAGTTAATGGAGTTATTGTTCAATAAAATTGCATATTTATTTGGAGAATATTTTATTTACACTTTGTCACTAAAGTAGGTATGTACAACGGACAAGTGAAATATCAAAGAAAAAGCAATAAGACAACAATCATTATAGCTAAATTAAACATACAGCGGGACAAACCCGTCGTGCCGTTATGACAACAAAATGGACGTCACAAATGTGGTGAAAAACAATTATTGTTTACAACAAAAACGCAGTATACTATTTTATAATTAAAATTGCTGGCAACACAAAAATAAAAAGATGCATGTCAGTTCATGCCTATGTATTTAACCATACAACATCACAACATTCAAATATCTAAACGAATTCTTGAGCAACAAAAACAAATCTAACTAACGTTTCCCTAATTAATATACTTATTATTAATGGTATTAAATTAGACATTACATTAAAACTGCTAATCGGCTGCTGCGTACGCTTCACACGCTGTAGACGGTCATCCTTATCATATTTCGTCGAGAGTTTACCGCTAAAATCTATAAAGATACAAGCAGGTGTAATTACGGTTTAACATGTCAAAAAAGAAATACGCGGCAATTTATGTTGCGTACCATAGACAATAATAACTAGAATATTTTTCTTCCTTTCGTTTTAAGCCTAAATACCTACTATTGGGTGCATTTTTGTATGGCAACATAAAAACATAATAACTTTTAAACTCTCGCGTTCCGTGATATACAATGAAGATAATGGGAATTAACGCGATCATGGTATAGGTACTTGCATACCTTTGATTGCCATCAAATCATCAATGCAATCAAATGATGGTAATCAAAGGTAAGTATGTAATTACCTATACCATGATCGCATTAATTCTTGTTATCGTTAATGGATAAAAGCTTATTGTTAAACTGCTTTACCATCTGCTCTTATTAAAGCTAGGTACATTTAAACACGACCTATGACCGAAAAAACCCGCAAAGTGCAAAGCATACGCCGCTATTGGACTGCAGCTGATATAATAAAATAGGTATCAAAATATATTTACGATGTGCAGTCTTGAAATGAATTTGAAAATAACACCTCTAATAATCTATTAATTAACCATAGATATGTAAATTTTTGTTAAACTAAAAAGTAAGTGCAATTAAGGTACATCTTAAACAACACTGCTAGGTATGCACTTAGTAATATTATACACATAACGTAACTATATGACGACTCAATAAATCAGTTCAAATTTATCTAAAGGGAGGCATTTAATGAGAATATAGGTAGGTCCTTAAATATTTCAATAAATAAATATCATTAAAACATCCTGAATAATAATTTATAAATGCAATAAATAGGTACTTAATTAATTATTTAATGACAACAATTTTATATTAAGAAGAAACATACAACAATGTTTTTGGTTCTAGTCAGGGCGTAGGTACATAATGCACGTTAAATTCGCTAGACAACTAACACGTGTCAATTGCAAAGACCATAGGATTTATTGATAATAAAATTCGGACATACCTAGGCCGTACTAATAATAGCTTACAACATAAATTATAAACTTATAGATATTCATAAATATTGTAATATTTGTTAAACGAAAATATTAATGGAGGCGTTGTATTTATAGAAAATATATCTAGAGGCCATCTAAGACAATAGCCACGTTCAGAGAGGACCAACAACATGTAGACATGTGGTACTTACGTAAATCGTAAACTAAACTATAGGCCCAATACAATGTAGCCCTGCTCTGTATGAGACCTAATAATTATGAATAAACAATATACTTCAAACATATATTATTTGTTAGGAATTATAGGAATTATATATATATTATTTAGGAATTACTGTTTTGTATACTACTAGACAAGCTGTCTAGACCCAAAATTATGGCGCTTTTCCGAGGGTGAGGCGAGAATGAGTCAAGCAATTTTGACACATCTTTATACTCATAGTAAACCTTTTAGACAATGGTCTGGAACCTTTTAGACAAACCGTTCGCGCGTGGTCGAAGTTCGATTAAAAAATGGTCTTTCGCGCTACCAAAATTTTTGTACACGCCAGTCTAGTAGTTTACATAGGAGTCATTGTTATAGGCGTATATTTTGTTACATGTCGTGGTCACAGTTGCTGCAAAATAAGCGGAGGTGTAGGAATTGTTAAGATTGTAACGTAATAGTTATTTGTGCAACAAGTGAGCAAAATTGTTTTTTTGCAGCGAGTGCTGATTTTGACTCCCAAGCAAGCGAGGTATTCTAAGATTGAATCACGAGCGTAGTGAGTGATTCTAATGTAGAATCCTGAGCGTGGCGAGGAATTCACAGGCACGAGATGCAAATAATTTTGCTCTTGTGTGGCACACATTACTTTTCACTTCAGCAGCGAGAACACATTATAAGTATTAAGTACTTAGAAGATAACACAATGAACATGAACAGATAGACATAACGTTTATATTTATTATAAATCAAAATAGTGCTGAATATTTTCAAAGTTAAAGGTGCAATTATTGTAGTTCTGCAAATTCTGCAAATTTTATACAAAAATAGTAGCGCAGTCACCGACCAAGTCTTCGCACCCTTTGTAAGTCTCCTTATAATGAAGATAAGGTAGGTAGGCTTCCAAATATTTCTCGCAAGACTTTTCAGGAAGTCAACTAAATTCCTTAGTAGCTTGCTGTTTCAACTCTTCTGGTGTTAAAATCCTGACTTCGTCGCCAGTATCGCACATCTTTTATGATTATTTTAATGTTTTTAATCTTATTCGACTTTATATTCCCGCAATTTTTTTAGGTGCGTTCAGAGACAGCGTCTGTGTTGCTTTATTTTTCAAATTTTGAAAATGGAAATAGTTTTATATGTACTTATGTATCAAGTATTGATTATAAATACTTATGCGTTACTCATTTTCGTATACAATAATTCATTAAATAATAAATAATTGAAATAAATAACATGGTTATCCATTTACAAATACTTTCAGATTTAGTTCATTTATGCGTTTCAGAACGAGTTTTCTTTGGGGACGAATTTCGAAATTCGATCTTCAAATTACTTGTGTTTGTCACTCGCTCTTTTTTATGGACAGGAAACAGACAGAGTGCAGTGGAGTTCGAAAGTTTTCCAACTTTTTTCGCAATCTATGGTTGTTAATCTTCATTAAAAAAGAAATACGTTGTCTCACGCAGTGAGCAAAAACGCATTTTGCTCACTATTTTTACGCTGAGCTAAACTTACGTTTTCGAGTTGCTGAAGTGAAAAAGTATTTATTTAATTTAGTGACAACACTAGATATCTATGTTGCCATTGACATATCTTGAAATTTCTACTCATATTATAAGTTGATATATTGTACATTCATTATTGTTAAGTCTTGCTAACTCCGTACCAGTTTTTAAGGCTGGATTTCACCGATGAGTATAAGCACATTTAATTCAATTTCAACTGCTTTATCATATTTCACCTGAAGGACAGAACTCTTTCATTAGAACGAATTTTAACTGGTGAAATTCAGCCGCATTAACCTTACTTGACTCATCGGATTTGATACGTACCTTACGTTAGGTATATTGTGAAAATATTTATTATTGTTATGTACTAAAATATTATTTTAAATGCACGATATATTTCCGCAATGGTGGTTCAAATAACTTCCATTTATTGTTCATTATTGGCTTTGAGATTATGAATTTGAAACTTTACAAAGCTATCCTATCTACGCTTGTGTAAAAAATTACGGATGGGCAAGTTCTCTGATTAATACGCTTAAATTATGACGTAAGTATGCAAGCTAAATGCCCAGTGATATTTCGTAGTCGCTAAGGATAAAGTCGAAGAATACTGCCCACGGTACTAAGGTACGAATTTACACAACTACGAGTATAGGTCGGCTGTCGAGTCACAAAAACTAAAAAGGGACACTTGCTATTTACAATTTAGCAAATTACTGGCCATTCCTTTCTACATATGATATTAGTGCAAACATATAAAAGGCCTAGAATTTTGAAAATTCTAGCAAATAGACCGACGTTGTATAACATAAAAAATAAAGATTTAATGTGCCTCGCATCCTTTACTCAGTTTTAAAATTGCGCATCAGATATTCATATAGCTGATTTCACATGAATCACTCAAAAATAATGACTGATGACTTTTTAGTAGGTTTTTTGTTTTATTTTACCGACAATGATTTTCCAATCACAAAATCAAATAATAGCCTAGTAAACTATTTCAAGTACGAGTTTCCTAATTATTAAAATCTGATATTATGTATGTACTGTGGCAGTATCCTACCATCTTCAACTACAGGCTTTGCGTTGTATTGTCGATAGTTTTTAGGATGGAACGTTTTTACTTCAGACGTTGCGTCACGTTAGCGAGGGCCACGGCGAATGCTTGCAGTGCTGAGAATGGATACTGGAAGTCCAATGTGTAAGCGTTGCCGTCGATACGCCCAAACTGCATTACCTGAAATGGTTATAGGTATTTTATTACTGTACACTAAGTACCTAGTAGCAATAATACTTCACTTACTTTTTTACTCTAGGAAATGTTACACAGCGTCATCTAGACCCACACTAAGTACAGTTTATCTTATGTATGTAATACGGATTACGGATAATCATACTTAGATACATTTTTGGGTAATAAATTCATATTTTATATGGAAACACATAGCCATAATATAATTTTAATGAAGGGCTTCGATCCCGTTCATAAACAGCAGTAACCAACGTTGCACGATGTCAGTAACCAACTTTAGCTAGCATATGTTTTAACCGGACGGGATTAAAATGGTCCTTCAAACCGGATAATAGCGTGGTCAGTGATTGGCAATAGTTTTGTGCACCCTCGTAAATTCGGTCTTTATGCGCTGAGACTGACGTTTCCCTATCTATGGCCCCAGGTTGGGCTCCATACGGGGTATATGGCGCCCAACGTGGGGCTATTAATGGTCATTTGAGCCGGATAATATCATGGTCAGTATTATCAGACCATAAAATTGTGCACCCACAAGAATTTAGTCTACGACGACGTTTCTGTATATATGGCCCCACGTAGAGTACCTTGGTACATTTGGCGCCCAACATGGGGCCATTATTTTAAACCAAATTTTCTCACCTGCTTCCCGTGATATTCTATTTGAAAGTTCTTGGCGGACTCTTGCGTGACTCGGCCACCGAAGTCCAGTTGGTACACCTGGCTATTCTCGTTCCACATGGGTGCCTTGTTGTGCATGACGAGTTGACGCCGGGAACTGCCACTGCGACTCTCGGTGCTGTTGGACGCTGCGGCCACGCTCAAGTTGCCTCCCGCGCGTTTTAACTGGAAATCGAAATTCAGTAATTTAGATTGTAGCGTAAGCGCACATGATGGAGAAAAGCGTGTGTGTTTGTGCAGTCAGCGCTCAAGATTATAAACTGAGTGATGTTAGTCGGTTCCATTCTTGTACAACTTCACCGGTGAGAGAACTGAGAGAGCCCGAGAGAGGGTTTATTTAGCCAAGTCCATAGCAAGGAAGATTTTGAGAGCTGCAGACCGAATATGTGCTTTTATTTTTTGATTTTCAATTGAACGACGGGCAACCATTCTGAAATTTGTTTGGTGTCTTTGAAGTAACTCCAAAAGTGGACGCCCACTACTCTGGTACCATTTTCTTTATCGTCTCTTTATCTTCTCTTTTCTTCCTTGCGGCACCACTTAGCTTAATGTCTTATTCGTTGTAGGTCAGCATTATGGATTGGTCGAGCGATGACCGAATGGGTTATGGTTAACCCCCATATTTCACCAATCTGAATTCGGTCCCACGTAATAGAAGGTGAGCCTATTGCCGTATTCCGGGCACCGTTGTTGACTCAAGCCATGCATCTGAGGCTGAGTCTGGGCTGTACATATCTGTCTTATGTTAAAGTTAATCAGCCCTATCCCTTAGTCGCCTTGTACGACACCACATGGGAAGAGAAGGGGTGGCCCAAATTCTACTTTGCCGGGAACCACACGGCTATAGACAAAGTGTATCGTAAATGCCGAGTTAATACGAGTTAATTTATTTTTAAGAAAATCTATAAGAAAAAGTAACAAGAAAGTCTAAAAGGTAAATAATATACAAAAATGCTAACGAAAAATGTCTAATATACGTAACAATTACCATTATTTAAGTTTTGGTATCAAGAAGACTTCTGTTGAATTAGAAATTTTAAAATAAATTAGCCTACCTTATTCCTCAGTTGCGCTTTCTGGAAACTTTCTAGATCCCTATAGTTTCTGCCGTTGACCTCGCTGTACCCTCCACCCGTCGAATATTCGTCGTCGGAGCTCTCAGACGGCTTCTTGTTTCGTCTTCGATTTAACAGTGGAGAATTCAGAAGTTGCCTTTAAACAATATTAAAGCACTTTTTAAACTTTTTACGAATAGAGAGTTGACATGGGGTGCGCAAACCTCCAAGCGATTCACCCTGGGTAACAGGGACGTCAGCGTTTCTTACTCCAGGGGGAGACACTACCGCCTGCGGTCAATTTTATAGCGAAGGGCACACTGGAAAGTAGCCCAGAGGCGGGCTCCAAGCGCTGGTCACCGTCTAGAGTCACAGTCTAGAGTCGAGAGTCTAACATAAAATTTAACTTGGTAGAAGAGTCAATACCCACCGTATAGGCGAGGCGGAGGAGTAGCGCGTCCGGCGAGGCGTATCACGCGCGGTGGGCGAGGCGGGCGCGTTGCCCGAGGCATGACTGCGCGCGGGCCGGGGCCGAGGCGAGGCGGGCGCCGAGCTCGTCTCGCGAGCCGCCGCCGCCGCGCGCGAGGCAGCCTTGCGCGACGAGCGAGACGCCAGCAGGCGCAGCGCGAGCTGCTCCAAGGAACCTAGTGAAATAGGACCTTTAGTCAATATGAGCTTCAGAACCAATGACTTGTATGTAGGTACACTATTAAACTGCCTGTACGGAACCGAAAACGAAAAATTAGATATGGCGACAGACCCGAAAACTTCCGTAAGTCGAAAGACCATCAAGGTCTTTTATAACAAACTTAGTTAGTAACTTTTGAGCCTGTGCGTAAAGATATGACACTGCAAAAAAGCGTGCTGTGATTATACAGATATATGCCGAAATTCATTAACTCATTTATTTACTTAGTCTCCGTTTTACCTCCTAAACCAAGTCACAATTTTGTTCCGAACAGCTCGTCTAGTAGTATACATAGAAAGAAGTCATTGTTTATCGTTCACATTTCTTCAATTTACTCTACCTGTATCCATGCGGCGTCGAGTCCTACAAAGCTTCATGCGATTTTCGAAGTGGCTGCTAGAGGGTTCAAGCGTGTAAAGCTTCCAGCACCTGTGCCAGTGAGTGGTCGGTGGCTCGCTTCTTAAGTGGTCTACCGTGCGTAGCTTAGCCCCCTAAGGGTTGGGAAAAGACCGTCTACCGGCTGGTGGACTCCGTCCGCGACGGAAGTGTGCCTCGGTCTTCAATAATAGATAGGGACGTACTGGCCAATAGAAATAGCATACTTTTAAAATATCTGCCAGTAATTCTCTATCGGGAGTGCCGCTCGGGAGTGAAAGCTGTCGGTGTCGTTACCTAGAAACGTCGACAGATCCGTATCACGAGTGTCCGTCGGCTGCGGGTGAGAGTAAAGCATCTACTTATCGTACTAACTATAATACTTGCTGTAGTCGGAGTCGCTGTCGGTGGCGGGCGCACGGGGGAGCGGCGCGGGGGGCGGCGCGGGCGCGGGCGGCGGGGCGCACGCGGCGCACACGTACGTGCGCGCGTCCACGGCGCGCCGGTCGTACGGCGACACCAGGCGGCACAGCGTGCACACCGGGTAGTCCCGCCGAGACCCACGCGCACTCTCCTCGGTACTAGTCCCACTATTATCCTCCCCACTGTTACATCGACTGCTAGAATTCACGGACGTAGTATCCACTTTCGGCGATACCGTTTCTATTCTCGACTGCCTTTTACTCTTGTCCACAGTGAGTGACATCTCGCTCGAATCCAAACTCCTAGATTTGCCGCACCTCCTTAGACAGGGCGTTTTTGTGCTTTCAGTCGGTTTAACATCGGTGCGCACTTGTCGCTTCTGCTTTCTGTGTCGCTTGTTGTTGACGAGCACCAGTCTTCGGGGTGGTTCGCCGCGTAGAGCAGTGAGGCTGACTTGAGCGTGTAGCACTTGTGGGTCGACGAGATCCAGGTACCCGACGCTGCAGCTCCGCGTCATGGTGTCGTACACGGGGATGGTGGCGCACACGGGGCTGATAGGCACGACTGTCGTCGTTCTCTGCACCTTTATTTCTCGACCCTTATCCGTGAGGTTGGTAATAGTCGTGTCTATTGGCGTCTCCTCGTCTATGTACTTTAAATCTTCAGCCTTCTGCAGATGTTTTAGTCCGTCACCTCGTTTGCTCAGAGCGTCTGGATGCACCTCGTGTTCGTAACTTTTGTTACATAGTGATTTAAGAATCCTCGTGTTCATATCGTATGAAGCAGACTCTCCTCTGCTACAAATGTTTTTGCGTAACTTCGAAAGACAGTTGTCTGTAATATGATTGTCGCACTTTTTGATAGTGACCTGCCTACTTGGTTCTAGACTTAAGTTCAAGCTAAACGACTGTTGTTCTAAATTGGACAAGTTCCCTTTAAGTGAGACGTTATCACCTCGCACGCCATAATCGGTTCTGCCTCCACAGAAGTCACCTCGACCACCACATGTTACTGTTTGAGGAGAAGGTCTTTCAAAAATGATATCTGTCGGAGCAACGGCATTTTTAGGTGACTGTAGAGTGGGAACCGAACTTTCACACCTTAAGGGTGATATCGCATGCCGGTTTGGTACTCCAGCGGGGTTACTGACCCTCCTTTCAGTGGGTTGAGTCTGATGCCTTAGTGGCGTTGAATACACACTTTCCGGGACATTACTTACAGTATCGTTAGTGTCGATGTAAGGGAACTCATCGTATGATTCCGCTCTAGCGAGGGATGGACCGTTAGGATTGTTGTTATTAGAGGGGCAATTTTCATTTTGATTTATGATATTGTTCGTGTTAATCATTCTTTCATTGAGAGTTAACTTTCTTCGGATATTATTGTTGGTGTGAGATGGAGAATCGTTGCTATCGTTAGACTGGAATACTTCTTCCTCGTCTTCAGAGAATATATTAGGGTTAAAACTAGGATCAGGGCCCACAGGATAGTCGTCCCGAAGTTCTGTTATCATAAGGGTCATCTGCCTCGGTTGGAGATGTAGCAAGGAGGTTTTATAAGTAACTTGTCCTAAATTTGCGGGTACATTTTTAGCTAAACCGTGCATTTTAAATTTAGTTCCCCATATATTAGATGTTACTTCTACTAAACGAACATCCTGGAACAAAAATGTATGTAAAAATATGGTCCTCAAACATCATTATCTTTTGAAGTTATTTAAAGAAATGTTGAGACTCATGAGATTTGCTGAACTCATGCTCTTAAGTAAATCAATCTAGCAGACATTTACAAAGTGGTAAACAAAAATTTGGATCAAGTATCCCTTATGCTGAATTCTTTCGTTTATGCTGGTGTGCTGACAATGGTACGTAGGTACGCAGATACGTAGGTACATCTTCTAGATTATTTTAGTAAATTACAATACATGTAAGTGTAAAATGTCGAGCATACCTCAGGCAGAGAGTCTATATAAGCAAGTTCGTCAGGCGGTTCGTCCTTCTCAGTAGTGCTTCGTACCTTTCGTCTCTCTCGCGCTCTTCTACGTCTCTGCAGCCTCGGGGATCCAGAGCAACCTACAACGAGAAATGGGTTTGATAAAAAATGGGTTAAACTTTTATAATCCGGCTCGAAGTACCAAAAACATTTTGGGCCTTTCGAGCGTTTTTGTTTACTCTTGTATTAGCTAAAACTGAAGTGACATCATGGTAGTTAACTTTACAGAGATTCCCACAGACATCCCCTGCTGGCAGGTAGGGGTGGCTATGTCAGAATCGAACCAACTAAAACCGCATTCCGTCGGTCATTCCTCCACCATTCCTTTACAAATTTCTTTTTAGAAGATTGTTCAAATTGATGTGTACGATTTTGGAGGGTGGACTATGTCCCCCGTGACCGCCTCTCCTCGGACTTACGGTACGTGACATACCGGCATGCAAGAGGACTTTTGTCCGCACTTGGCCTCCTTTTTTAGGGCCATTCTGCGTGAAGAGTGCTGGCTAGAGCAGCCTAACTCCGCCCCGATACTGGGGGTTTGACATGTTTCGCGGAGCGACCTTACTGTGCCGAGGATCTGAGATCGTTAAGGGGCTATTGCCTCGCATTCCAGTATTACGTAGGCGGCCGTTTTATCAGCAATGAAACATTGCTTGCAAAGGGGGTTGGCTGACGTACCTTCCTCCCGCTCGGTGTCGGATGACGAGGTGTGCGGGTGTGTGTAGTCAGTGGCGTGACGAGCGGGGCGCGGCGTGCGGGGCGCGCGGGGCGAGGCGGCGCCGCCGCTGGACGAGCTGCCCGCGCCGCTGCTGCTGCTGCTGCTAGCGCGCACCACCACGGAGCTGGTCACTTGCTCCACTGCGATACATGAACATCAGTTGTGTGTCCTGCTTGGGATGTATAGGGTCTACAAACCACGCGTGAGGTAACAACGAGAGACCTTGAGTTTGGGAGCTTAGACCAATCAAAATAACAAGACGGACTTTCCTAAGTACAAACTATAGATGAAACCCGTCACACAAGCGTCTGATGCGATAGAAAAGTGATCAAGTTTTGGATCGGATTTTTTTTTTCATTCCCAACATTTCACACAACGCTATCTAGACCCATGGTAAGCATAGCTTAACTAGCTTGTGTCATGGAATCTAGAATGCGGATAAACATACTTAGATACGTTTTTTTTTTGTAAATAAATAGGTACATATTATACATAGAAACACTCAGACCAATGCAAATATACATACCTATTCATGCATACAAATATTTGCACTGAGCGGGGATCGAACCCGCGCCTCCTGCGTAGCGGCCGCGTTCACTACCGCCACGCCACGGTGGCTGTCAAATTCAGAGAGCAATGGAGTGGTGGAGCTGTAGAAGGTTTAAAAGTGCTCCTCTCTCCGTCTAGAGCGCGGTCCAAAACACGATCGCTTATAAATGCGTTTTGTATGGATCATTTATTCATCATCCTTTATGAGGAGGACAATGAAATTGTATTTAGTACCTACTCATCCAAATATGAATCATCCTAGAATCTTAGAAGCTCATAACCTCTCCTACAATACACTTACTGATTGATAAACAAGGCTCTGGTACAGACTTCCCTTCGCAGTTAGATGGCCAGACGGTAGTGGTTGAAAAGACTATCAAATAGTTAAAAGGAGTAGAAAAGAGAGCCTTTACATAAAAAGCGAAAGTTTTAGAACTTTCCTAAAACTCATTAGTTATGAGTACCTTGGAGGAGGTAGGACACGACGGTATTTCCGTCCGATTGAGCAGTCCGACTGAGGAAGTACCTCCGCCAATAGACTACCGCGGCCATGATAACCTCGTGTTGTGTTCCCGACGGTGAGTAGGGTAGCCTGAGCTCCCTGGAGAGGTTTTGTGCTGTTAGTGAGAACACTTTTCCTGCTTTGTCTTCTACACTGACGGTACAGAACCTCTCTGTTCTAACAGGGTCGGGTAACAGCCCGAGGGTGACGCCCTTGGTGCTGCACACGTCCATAGGCCACGGTAACCACTTTCCATCAAGTGCGCCGTGTGCTTGTCTGCCACCTAAGTGGTATAAAAAAAGAAAACCTGAAATTGACTATCCCATACCTTCAGCCTGAGGATCGAATATAACAAACTCAGGTCGTATCTTGCTAGTCCTACGACCTTTCAGCAGTGGGACAAGACCCCCGAGGTGTTCCAAGTAAAGAGTGTAGGCACCAGCTTCTTCATCATCATGGCGCAGCATGGTGCAGTGGAGGCGACCTCCGGCCACAGGAGGCCGGGAGACGAAGCGACGAAGCTCGTTCGTTTCTGGGACGTTACACTGTAGAGATACCAGGACATTATAAGTTACAGAAAGTATTTTTACTTGTGAGTGATCTTTTATCTTTATATATAAACTAGCTGGTAACCGTGGCCTCGCCTGCGTGAAATACTGGACCCTTTGCCGCAACCCACGGGAACCTATTCCCGGTGTTCTATTCCAAACTATAGATCTATGTCTGTGCACAAATTTTATCCAGATCCGTTTTAAGTGGCATGATTGAATAGGTATGAAATGAAACGTCTTTTCTTAAAAAAAATCGTCTGTCCTCATGATGGTACTAAATAGTTTATAAAAGTTGAACCCTGAAACATATTTTAGTAAAAAACTGCAGCAGTGTAAAAACAGCAATCCTACCAGGGGTTCACATAGGCACAGATAACATATTACTAAAACATAGATAACACATAGTAGGTATGCCACAGAAACTAACGAGTACAAAGGTAACAGTGATACAGTGCTCCAAAACCCATTCTAGAATTATTTCATTTTCACAGACGTAGCATACTCACCCGTATAGTATGAGCAAATAGATTTGCCAACGCAGGTTGAAGTCTCGGCGGCAATGGCAGTCTCGATGCTAGTCTTGGGTCCCTGAGTGCCTGAGCAGCCCGCACCCGCGCTAACAACTGTAAGGGAGCTACGACTCGCCACACTCGCGCAGTGCACACGGCTCCTCCCACTCCCACGAAGAGTCTTCGAGCCGCGTGACCCCACGTCAATGCTGTCACACGAGCCTGGAAGACGCATAAAATGAATTGAATAACAATAATGCTGTCTACTAGCGAGGAGTGAAACTGATAGGTACGTCTACTTCATCCGATTGAGTTTACAGCTTGCATTTTGGAGCCTTAAGTCCATTGTCCTACAATCCACTATTTTGTTTTATTTCACCAGCTTACTGGGTAGTGATTTCGGTGTATCGTTAAGGTAGGTACAGTAAGAACAAAATATATCTGAAGCGGCTTGTAATATCGTGTCGAAATTTGACATGAATGAAGAACTTCTTGAGTTTTTGAATCATACACAAAGTAACATAACATTTTTAAATAGATTTATTGTATTTCATTCTTAGTTTAAGATTTATGAGTATACCTGGTGACTTTCTTTCTGTTTTGACAATAATAATATTTTCATATGCATTTACTAGAAATTCAACTTCAGAAAGAATAGGTTTATTCAACTTTTTTATCATCTGATTCAAAGATCCAAATGTGCATCTGAAGAGCTAACCTGCGTATATGGTATAAGGACGGTGTAGATGAGAGCTCCAGTATCCGAATAAAACTTGACCACGTTTTTGAACGGAGGCGAATCAGGGAGCTCGTCCGGCTCTGCAAAATCAAATAAAAACCTAAAGTTAGATCAGACATTCAATAGAAAATAAATATCATATTTCTTTGAAAGGACTAATGAATATCACCATAATTTTAGCATCTAATTGAATGAAATTTTGAAGCATTTACTATGCTAACTTTTCAAATCGATTACGATAGGAAAAAGTGAATCGCTCAGGTGGGACTCGAATCCACGATCTTTCCCTTACAGGGGGAATGCTCTGACCACCGAGCCACACCTGGAGCTATCCAAATTCTCCTATACTACCGTCTTAGGGTGACGGTGGGAGCCATCTACCGACATTCATACGAAATATCGGAAACAATGAATGATGTTGCAATCATTTTTAAACATTGTTTTTTGATGACTCCGCCCAAATAATTGAATGAAATTTTGAAGCATTTACTATGCTAACTTTTCAAATCGATTAAGATAGGATAGCTTCAGGTGTAGCTCGGTGGCTCAGTGGTCAGAGCATTCCCTCTGTAAGGGAAACATCGTGGGTTCGAGTCCCACCCGAGCGATTCCCTTTTTCCTATCTTAATCGATTTAGCATCTAAGTTCCACAACACGCTTCCGGCTGGACGAAATGATATCAGCTGTATGCGGCTGGCGCATTTTATCTATTTTTGTAAAATATGGTCGCAAGCGGTGCAAGACTTCGAGATTTATATACATTAAATTTAAATAGGCAAGGTGGTCGAGGTCGACTCTGAATAAATTCAACCTCGTCAGTTCGTGCAGCGTTCTGAAACAAGGGCATGAAACCAGCGTGTTTGAACTGTTCAATGTCGTGATGGTAGACAGATTAGACTCAAGTCGTAAGGCATGTAGGGACAGAATCAAATATAAGAGTGTAGCCTCACGAAGGTTGAATTGAAATAACTAATACCGTAAAGCAAACAATGACGGGGGTTCCGTTCCATTTTATGTAATTAGAGGCCCAGCTTTACAAAAAAATTTATGACCTATGCTTCTAGAGAATTATACGCGAAAAAAGGTAACACAATAACAATCATAATCAAATTATTTTGAAGTTGTGACCTCTCCTTTCCTCGGAGAGCTCAATAAGCCGTCGGTCCCGGTTGCCATTGTTGTTTTTAGCTTATGTTAGGTACGGGTAGTTGAAATGCAAAAAAGTCCGACAATTGGTCTAACTACATAACTACGGTATCGCCAATGGGATGTGGATATCAGATGGCAGTCGCTGCATGGAAAATATCGAAGCCGCTTCACAGTTATCCCGGACAAGGGTGGACCCTAGACTATGAGGAGGAAAAGGCCTCGGATGCAGGCTACCGGGACAAACGCATAAATAATGAAAGAAAAAAGTTTTTGTCTTGTTCTTCATCCTAGCTTGAATCCCAGCCGCGTCTGGAGCTTTCACTTGGAGTCTGGGGTCCGCTTGTAACAGTCTTAACTTCGCTATTTTCCGTGAAGCGATTGCGATCTGACCTTCAAAACCCAAAGGCAATAACGAAGCATTTCAGTTAGACCAGTTGTTGGATTCGTATGGCACCTGGGACCGACAGTTTACGTGTTTTCCGAGGCGCGACCAGACCAATGCAAATACCCATATTCATACATACAAATATTTGCACTGAGCCGGGATCAAACCCGCGCTACCTGTGTACCGGTCGCGTTCACTATCGCTACGACACAGAGGCTGTAATTTTAAATAGATGTCATGTAAAGTATTCGCAGAAGTATTTTTATTCGATAGATAGATCGAATATGTAGGTTAATAGAAAAAATATGTAATGATATTGCAATAATCGACTCGTAATAAATAAGCACATTTACGAAATGTAGCGCTGTATTGAAAAGCTCCCATCCTATACAAGTGCGTCGTTTATCAAACCGAGGGAACGGGTCGAGTTAACGTGGCCATTTATCACATTTCATAGAAACTATTATGCCTAACGCTTTATATTACTACAGTTTCGGCCTAGGCGAGTTTTGATAGCTTGTCGTAACACACTTTCGTAATTCATTTTGCGTGTGCCTACAATACCAACACGACATTCATGGAGGTTGAATTTAACCACGTTATATAGTTTTTATACTAAGCACTTTTATACCACTTCGATGGAAGACAAGCACAGTGCCCAGCCTGGGCCTCATGTTCGGCCTGTCAACCTGTAGAAACCTTATGCCTTTTTGAAAAATCGTATTTTGAAGTCGTTTGGGAAAACCACTTTCTTGTCTTATATTATTCAATCAATTAATTAGCCTATTACAGTCCACTGCTGGTCATAGGCCTTATCCAATGTGTGACATTGCTCCCACTCATTCGCCTTTCGCATGCAGTCTTCCCAGCCATCATTTTCAGGTTGTCAATCCATCTGGCTAGGCAGCGTTCACATTTCTATTTACGTCATCAAAATTCATAGGCTTACTTACGTCACAACATCAAGGCTATAATTTCACATTTACTGCTAAATTCGCAAGGTACCTAATTATTAAAGCATGTGAGAAAAATCCTGGCAATAAAACTCACAGCCATTCAGTTCTATTCCAATCACATTATCATCCGAATGCATTCAAAGCTTGCACTTTGGATCTAGAGTTCCACTCTCTTGCTCCTCTTAATATTTTTTTGGTTTATTTTAGTTTTTACGAAAATCACTA
The DNA here is from genome assembly GCA_949126895.1 of Eilema caniola. NCBI lineage: Eukaryota > Metazoa > Arthropoda > Insecta > Lepidoptera > Erebidae > Eilema > Eilema caniola. The sequence continues at coordinate 7,560,567 of OX421471.1, read as the reverse complement.
CCGTGTCGTTTGACCCCTCAACGCCAAGAGAAAAGTCTGCACAAGAGCCTCGCTAGTCAATCAGTGTGAAAACGTTCAATTCCCATTTTACCCGTTTTTTCCTCAGTATCTACCAAATCAAATGAACCTAGCCTGCACCGGTAAAAAAAAAACGCGTAACGCAACGCCAAAAATGTTACTTAAAACTATCAAATAAGATAAATATGAAATGAGATAAAAATGTAACTCACCAGGAATTAATGTTCCAGCCACCGCCAAAAGTTCCCTGGAGTTCGCCCACTCCATAGCCAGGGTGTTGCCTCTCAACCCTGTCTTCACCCTCACTGGGCTGACGTCATCATGTCCTCTCAATAGCACAATCTCCCCGTTTCCTAACGCCACAGCTAGCACATGACCTCCGTTGTTTTCACCTCCTTCCTCACCTTCTTCCATTTTGAATTTCTCACACGACCACGCCATTGATGTGATACCACCTTCGGCTACAAGTTGAACCTGCAGAAAAAGTAATACCATTTTAAATGTTCCATTGCAAAGGAGACTGCCCAGGTCAGGGAGGGAAATATTTTGGTGGGCCATTTTACACTCTCACGTTTATATTCCAAGATTGCGTGCGTTTTTAGTCGGTACGTCAGTGCGAGTTCGAAATAACCACACCGCCGGCTCGCAGTATCTGTTGGGACTGCTACACGAAAAAAAGTAGGTTTTGTTTTGACAGATTATACGGAATCAGAACGGAAAAACTAAGGTCCTTTCACGTTTTTCTCTTTAAACGAATTGAAATCAAGCACGTTTTGAAATGGTCAGTATTTGACACACCAGGAATCTCAGCATGATAGGGAAGTCTCGTGTCACTCGATGCAATTCCAATGTCAAAGAGACTTGAGTACTAGTCTTACAGTACAGAAATGCGTAGCACTCTACGTCTACAGAATTCTATCAAACAAGAATTCTGCATAAATTGAAAATTAACTTCCACGACGGGGTCATAACCAGTTCATTTCTAGCCAGAAATTTAACATTTTTAGGTAAAGCTTGCATACAATTGTTGCAGCAATTAGTAATGTGCCAAGTAGAGAAGTGAAACGGAAAGCGAGCTCCGAGGTAAAAGCCTCATCTAGCTTGAAAATGCGAAGGATGACCTTAATTTCACTGCTTTAGTGATTTACTTAACTAACAAAAATATATGTAACATTTGCTTTAAAACTATTTGCACTGTCTGCCGTCTGCCAAAGGCAGAGATCGCCATTGAAGAAGCGTAGAACAATAAAATTAAGATAACTGTGGCTACAGGTTTGCCACGTGTTACCCAATTTGTTTTAAACGGCCGGTTTATCTGTGTCGTTAAAAAGTAAAAAAAGGAATCAATAACTTAATTATATTATCTTAAGTTACTTCTTTTCTTTTAAATAGTGAATCTTTTAATAACATAACTTTTTATTCCAGAATTTCTTCCATAGACCTGTTTTTAATAGGAATCTAAAAATGTCTTTTGTAATCCAGGTTATTATCCACTTTTTCAACCTTTGTTTTCGGTAGATGTTGTTAATGGCTGGTGGTTGGGGGCTATTTTTACGGCGAGAGGGCGAGGTCAACAGTCAGGAGGGTTGGAATTGTACGTTCGTAAATATGAGGTAAGCAGGTAACCCGTGTGATAGGAGCGAGGGTAGTTGTTTGTAGTTAACCATTTATATTGTGCCATCTTTTAATTTGTGCCATTTTGGCATTTTTAATGTGGCAATCAATTTAAATCTTTTCATTATGTTAAAAAATAACTTTCTTGTAAGTCATTAATTTTCATCAATATTTGGCACATAAGAGTGAGACTTCAAACTTCTGTTTTGTAGAGTCAAAGTTATGTAGAGTCAAAATCTAGTCCTATGCCAAAGTTTTGTAGAGTTAAACTTACATTCTTTAATTAAGTATATTTAATTTTAGGTATGTTTTGTTATATATAGGACACGTCAATTTGAATTCACCTCGCCTAGTGGTAAGCTGAAGGCAAACTGTCAGGAGAGGGGGTCACCATTACATACACGTCTATACATTGCATTCCAGACAACATATGCCATTACATACCTACCTATGAAAAAAGTAGAAAAACATAAATCCAATACTGTTAGTTGTTACAGACGAAAAAGGAAAACAGTCTTAATTCGGTTAATCGTTGTTTTCGTGTGAAGGTTGTACTTATACCTAGTACCTAACCTGCCAATACGTGTTCTATGGTGTCAATCAATCAGTGTTAATTAGGTATACTTTACTAATTGAGGGCACCTACCTCGAAGGTGAGTCCATACCCATATCAATTTGGAAATAGCATCCTACTCAAGGGTAGATGGTAGAAAAGTACTTAGGTAATGACAGTTCATTTTATTTATGGCGACATTATATTTAGGGTATAACAATTTAAATTATAAAAACAAACAAAAGTGGAAACTCATTAGAACGCGCCATAGAATTCCTCTGCATAGCATACTTCTTGAATTGTAACATACCCAGAAGAGTGGCATCAGTGCCACGTTGTATGGCAATGCTGATTCTCTAACCGAAAAAAGGCCTTTTTTTGATGTGCGGGAAATCCCCATGGATACCTCCCCCTCTCCCCCCTTCTGAGTCGGATGGGGAGGTTATGTCGGACTCTAACCGACTAAACCGCACGCCGTCTATGGAGGCGTGAGAATCGAAAAGAGGCCAGCTATCTGGTCATAACTAAAAATATCTGTCTCTCCAATTGCTCTTATGTCTTCCTTCATTTTGTTCTGTTTTTGAGGGTCCACAAAAATCTTCGAGGTTCGAGCCAATCTCACTTGAATTAGAAGTAGATTACCTACCTACCTACCTACTTGTTGATTGAAGGACGAGCCTCTAGCGCAGGCTTTCTTCTAGGAATCGGAAGGTCAGGTGGCAGTTGCTTTACAGAAAGAAAATATGGAAGTTAAGCCGTTTCGTAGCTAGGGTGAAAAAGCCCACTCCAAAATTGGGAAAAGGCTCGGAGTAAGAGCTACCTTAGATAATTGGCAATTCATTGGCCGGCAATATAGAGTGATGAATGACAGTCGTCAACGTACGTGAATCCCATACATTGATCAATCTATTCAACGAATGATTTGCCAAATTGTCTAGTGGGGCAGTAAAAACAATCTGAAAAGAAATGCAGCTGCTTGAAGTAACATAGACATTATAAATATTACTCGGGACATATTTCTTGGACCTAAAATGTCCTATATACGTGCAGTACAAGTTTTTTGGGTGTGTTTTGAGGACTAAAGTTATCGAGCTCTTTACCAACCATAAATTATTACAATACAATCCGCGTGCTTCAGAGCCGGTTTGTCTCGTGATTTAAGTCCAAGATATACCTGACACTATATCCTGTACTATCCTATCCTGAGATATACCTGTGAGACCATAGCTCCATGCACATCCATAACCACCAACTGCGCCGATGCCGTGCCCAGGTACACCTGGTTATCATCCGGTGTCCAGCAACCGCAAGTGATGCGGGCGTCAAGCGACAGCATTGACGACCAGTATCGCTGACCGGCAACTGATCCGACCAGAACAAAACCGTCCTGTGGAAGAGATATGTAATATTAGACTTAAGTTATAAATTATTATTAAAAGCCCGGAGGGGCCTTCTATGGCCGTAGGTCAGTTGAGGTACTCGGGGTGTTCGAGGGCGAGAGCTATACCAGGGAATTTTTTATGGTTGATAATCTCACCCCCGGCAAATGATGGCCCGAGTTGTTTGGTATGGTCCGTCATAACAACCGGGAGGGGAAGGGGGGGGGGGGATTGAGGGTGTAATCCGTGGGGGAAAAATGGTTCTCGTAAAAAATGGGTCTTTCACCAATCAATATATTTGGTCCCATGCAATATGGGGTGAGTGGTTCTCTATTTTTATTTCTAAAATTTTATGTCATAATTAAGCATTGCATAATGGTACTTGTTATAACATTATTTACGCATAATACTCATTTGCCATAACTTTTTAAGCATAATTGTTTTACTCCTATTTACTATAAGCATAATATTTTATAAGCATAATATCCCAAAATCATTAAATCATTAAACAGCGATGCGTATATTGCAGCCAGTAGCATAAGTTTACTTAAGCATAACGACGCATAACCATAACTATTCCGAAAAATTACAATAAACAAATATATAAACAATATTACACTATTTTATACATTGCTCTCGTCAAACTTGTAGGCGCATCAAAGTTCATTTACCCTAATGTAAAAATCTTTTGACCTAATTGGTCGACGGAGCCCCGCTACGCGGGGCTCCTACTTCTGGGTGGTTAATAAAAATGCATCCAGATCCTTGCTAGCTTTCTAGCACCATGTTAGCAGGTGTTTATCATTATCCCAAATAACTATTAGACAAATAAACAATATGCTTTACAACTTTATGCATATCAACGTTATGAATAAAAACAATAGGATATACAATATTTATGCTTAATAACACAGTATGCTAAAAACCAATTATGGCACACTATTATTATGACAAAGAAAATTATGCCTAATTTGTTATGGCAATGTAAATTAGGACAAAAACCATTATGACAAAAGATGGAATCCCGGGGTGAGTATATTCTTGCCGTATTCCGGACACTATTGTTGACTCGAGCCATGCATTTGAGGCTGATCTGAGTCTAAGCTGTATATTATATCTGTTTGATGTTAAACAGCCCTATCCCTAAGTCGCCTTGGACCGCCGGGAACCACGCGGCCATCTCACTCCACAACTTCGAGAGAATAGCCTGTGATCAAGCCTCGTCCATCTATTAGCAGATCCCGAAGAACTCAGAAGACATCCATTCACGAAACCTGTTGTTATGCAAAAAATACAATAGGTACTTCGGTTCGTATGCTAAAATGGTACTCAGTACTGAATCTCAACTTATCTAAGGATAAATTGTCAGATAACTTTATACAATCTGTCCTCAGATAAATTCAGAAACACGACTGAGGCCATTCTAGATTACGGGCCTTAAGTATGTAACGGTTAAGGGGTCATGGCCATGTAACACCTTGATAAAGACAACTCTTTACCTTGAGAACTTGTGGAGATAATATACTTCGACAAGCTTTTAAAATAAGTGCGGGGGTACACTTAAGGCCTTAATAATTCAACCAGTCAATTTTGAGCAGGCACACTAATGGCGCCTTCACTCCTTTAGACTAGTACAATGTGAAAGTGCTTCACGGAGCTCGAATAATATATAATGGTGTGTCATCACATTGAACTTGAAAATAAGTAAGCTTACATAGATTTAGATCAGAAGAGGTAAAAGGACGGAACTTGAATCCATGGTAAGTATTTTTCGAGGAGAAAGTTAGCATAAAACCTAATTACTTCTAAATTTCATCAAATTCAATACAAATAAATACTTATCATAAAATAATTCCTAAGATAATAAAAAGGTCTGTTAAGTAACCTGCAAAATAAAAGGGCCTGTTTTTTCTAGAAATCCCTAGAAATAGTGCCTAGTGCCCTCGTACTAGGTAATACACTCGAGAGCAATGAATCCGGGTCACTCAAAGATTCCAAAAAATCTCGGAAAGTAAGAATGCTAGGTTAATTCAATAAATTGTATTTACTAGACAATTTAATACTCCTTAAATGAAAGTTAAAAAAATATGAGTCACCATACATTTTATTTACACAAAATTACATAAAGAAAAAAAAACTGCTGATCTCTCCTTAAAACAAAAATAGGAAACATGAAATTTTTGAACTTTATGACGATTTTCTTGAATTTCAATACTTCGTATTACCTCCTCGTGCTTCCATTACTGCGTTTACGCGGTTTGGCATGCTGTACACCAAGTTCCTTATACGATTTTGGGGAATATTCTCCCATTCCTCTGTGAGAGCAATTTTGAGCTCAGGAAGCGTGATTGGGGGAGGGTTTCGTTGTTTTACGCATCTCCCTAGCTCGTCCCAAGCATGCTCGATCGGGTTGATATCCGGGCTGCGCGCTGGCCACTCCATACAAGTAATGTTCATCTCTTGAAGGTAGTCATTCACAATCCTACCTGTATGAGGTCGGGCATTGTCATGCATAAATATAGCATCCTCACCCAAATTGACCATAAATGGACCAACGTGTTCGTTGAGGATTTCTTCCACATATCTTACGCTAGTTAAAGAGCCGTTTTCTATGATCACCAGCTCTGTGCGACTTTCAGAGGAAATTCCGGCCCACACAAGTACAGACCCACCACCGTAGGCTACTTTTTCTTCGATGCATGCTTGCTTGAATCTTTCCCCTGGTCTTCTATACACTCTGTGTCTTCCATCGTGCTTGTAGAGCATAAATTTTGATTCGTCGGAGAACATAACTTTCGACCAATCTTCAATACTCCAATTTACGTGGTTCTGGGCATATCTTAGTCTTGAAATACGATGGCCACGCTCCAGTTTAGGGCCGTTTGCAGGTCTAAGGGGTTTTAAGTTAGATTCAGCAAGCCGACGTCTTACTGTCCATGCACTTGGGTTACTTCCTCCGAGGCGTCGAAACTGATTTGTGAGTTCAGTTCCTGTGAGAAAGCGATTTCGAAGCATGGTGTTCACCAAGTATCGGTCTTCTCGTGCTGTGGTACACCTAGTTCTGCCCGTTCCTGGTCTGCGTAGGTTAGAACCAGTTTCTTCGTAACGTCGGAGAACTCTTTGTACTGTTGACAGCGACACACCGACAGTCCTGGCTGTATCGCGCTGACTCCGGCCGGTTTCCACCAATGTAAGTATTCTGGTGCATTCTTCAAGTGTAAGCGACATGATTTCAGCTTGAATAATGAATATTGAGCACTATCAACCTGGTTTATGTACCAACATAAATGACAGATTACAAACAAAAGCAAAAACAAATCCTGTAATTTCGTAGTTCCATCTTCGACAGTGTTCCCTTTTCAAATTTGATTTTTTTATGATATAACTTTACAATAACTAAGAAGTTTTAATACTTTCATTTAAGGAGTATTAAATTGTCTATTAAATACAATTTATTGCATTAACCTAGCATTCTTACTTTCCGAGATTTTTTGGATTCTTTGAGTGACCCGGATTCATTGCTCTCGAGTGTAATATTGCATAGTCAAAACAAATGAAATAAAATAGAGAAAAACAATCACAAAATAATAGAAATTAAATACGGGAAAATCACAGGACGCCAAAGAGAAATAAGAAACATACTTTAGCGAAAAGAAAACCGCTCATAAATCGCGGAAAATAGGCTATCAATCAAGCGAAGAGATTTCATCTGGCCTAACGTTTGTGATCGCACTGTTATAATAAATTGGATTGGACCTCCAACCTTTAGTAAGTTGGCCGGCCCTAAGCAATTTTATTGTCGTCCTACAAAACCTTTCCATCAACATATGGGCGTTACCCTAGTGCTGCGTTTCCCAAGCTTTATTACGCCCTGCTATCCCTCTAGACAAGTGGTAATACAATTTTTAGAATAGAATTGACCAATGATGGGATTGACATAAACGTCATAAACATCAAAATACTTTTCAAGCCCACACATTCACCATTATTTTCTACAATGCGCTGGCCAACGAATTTATCCATCACGACCATTGTAGGTTTCTTTAAAGTTTTTTAAACGTATGTAAGTTTTGTAAACGTATATTTCCGTATATACATAAGCAGACCACGGTGTCCGAGGAGACTGGGACTTACGCAAAGATGATGAATGGATGACATAAGTGCCGGCTTAACTTAGCTGGAGGGGTTGGAACCACAAGAGGAAAGCTTGCGCCAGAATCTCATCCATTAATCATCGGGGGTAATGACCAGTCGGTGATGTTAAAAATTTCAGTCCCTAAACAAGAACTATGATATAAAAATTGAGAACAAGTGGCTCTGGGGCCCGGTAATTTATTTTCGTGGTCCAGTGTCGAATTGTGGCCTCTATTTGAGTTACGCTGCCCCAGTAGGTATCTCGATGAGACCTTGTACACCAAGTATGATTGAAAAATTGAGAACAATTAGACACATCTGGGGCTCGATAATTTATTATCATGACCCAGTGCCGAATTCGACCCAGTATTTGGGAATCGCTGCCCCAGTGGATAGCCTGCCAGCATTACCATAAAAGAATCCAACGCGCTAAGGGAATTGTGCCAAAAATGGTATTGTCAAGGTTCTGTTGTTCTATTTATCGTGAAACCATGTTCTGCAAGAGACTGACAAATATTTATTCCTTTGTGATATAACGTAAACACATCTAGTTATGTGTTTGGTTTACGTTAGGTAAAACAAATAACGCAATGTTTTCTTAAAGAAAATGTACCTACGAAACAAAGGTAGGTTGGGTACCTACGTAACTTGGCAAGTCGGCGCGTGTTATCGCAAGTCGGGAATTCGAGTGACAGTTTGGTTATGATCGGGTAGGTTCGGTTTTGTAGAGGTTTCTCTCTGTCGCAAATCGAATTACTTAAATAAAAATTAAATACCTCTATACTTTTTTTTATACCACTTATGTGGCAGACAAGCACACCTGATGAAAAGCGGTTACCGTGGCCTATGGACATGTGCAACACCAAGGGCGTTATACTCGTGCTGTCAACCCTAAAGAAACCTTCGAATGCCCTTCTTGAAGAACCCCATATTGTAGTCGCTTGGAAAACCACAGCAGGGAGTTCATTCTACAGCTTAAACGTGATATGAAGTTTCTTTCATACCGCACGATGTGCACCGTTTCCGGTCGTAAAGTGTGAGGATGAATGCCTATGGCGAGCGGTGCGATGATAGAATATAGCTGTGGGCATCATGTCAAACAATTCATCTGAGCACTAACCATTTTATAGGCGGTTTAGGCACAGTATAATATACTTTGGTTTAGGTCAGTTTGAGATACTAGCCATTAACCATCCCGAGGAGGGCCAGACCGAAAGGGATGGCCCTGGGTCAGCCGGGGTGCGAGGGATATGCCGCAAGGCAACCTCACCTTCGGCCTAGCACCACGACCCACAGACGGCGTGCGGTTTAGTCGGTTCGAGTCCGACATAACCCACCCCTCCGGCTCCGGAGGGGCGGGTATCCGTGGGGATTTCCCGCACGTAAAAAAAAAAAAAAAAAAAAAAAAAAAAAAAAAAAAAAAAAAAAAAAGCCATTAACCATGGCTTCGCCAGGGTGGAACCATGCTCTCGTTGCGCAATCGATGAGCAACTATTCCAGGGACAGACAAGACAGACAAGTAGCCTCTGCTTATGTGTTAATCCACACTATAGCGTATAGGTACCTACCTACCGGTATCAAATTTCGGCCAAATTCGTTCGTCTGTTTGTTATATAACGGATTATGTTATCTGTGATAACGGTATTGAAATAACCGTTTTTTTACTACATGCCTAAGAATTTCATACGGTTCATACACCAAAATAACATTTTTTACAATTTTTGTCTGTCTGTCTATCTGTTTGTTCCGGCTAATCTCTGAAATGGCTGAACCGATTTTGACGGGACTTTTATTGGCAGGTAGCTGATGTTATAAGGAGTAACTTAGGCTACTTTTATTAATGAAAAATTTAATGCTCAATAGTGTTGACTCAACACTAAGCGATAACCGACATCCACGCGGGCGGAGCCGCTGGCAACAGCTACTTGATTATTTAACAAATATCCTCACAAACTTTCACTTTTTTTTTGTTTTTTAGTAGTAGGACTAAACTGTGGCTTCAGTTTCAATTACTCTAAAAATATTCGAAGCTGTAGACATGCAATCCCGTTCCTTTGAAATTCAAACTTCAATTCCGCCTCACCCAGAAACAGAGAAACAATGACACAATTTTCATCTAAACTTGGCTAGTCTAAATAGAAGGCATTGGTTTATCAATAGAAATCGTTTCTGTTACATGAAGGGCGAAACCGAAACCACCAAATTATTGGATCCAATCCAATTTGCTTACATAATACACTAACGAGTACTTTATAACAAGCTAACATTCCAAAGGTTTCAAATTCAACTCATAATTTGTATACCTGCCTATTGGCGTTCATGTATTTATAGCGTGTTTTTTTTTAACTTCATATTTTCCCAGTTAAAAAAAGATCATGAAATTCATTACTATATACCAAACTGTCGGTAGAAACCATTACTCAGCTCTTGACAAGTTTCAAGCTTTTTGTTCTCTTTAAAAATTAATCTTAGTATGATTTTTTATACGAATTAATTCAAGTTTCCTGTAAAGATCAATTCATTATATTGAAAGACAAAAATATCGGAATAGCAGAAGTTATATTGTAAAAATGAGGGTTGTTAGAGTTTTGGTAGGGTTCTTTACACCCACACACATGTATGAAAAACGATAGTTATTGCACAGAATAATTAATAGTTACCCCCCGCTCAAGTAGTTTGGATCTGTTCAGTCGGATCTGTGGTTAAGGTAAAAGACCCAATGGTCGACACTGATCCAATAGTTGTCGACTATTTTCGAAAAATAACCTTTATTTTAAGAATAGTAACTATCGTTTTTACTTGACTATTTACTTAAAAGACATCTAATGGCATATAATACATCATGTTTAAAAATTCGCAACACTGTCATGAGTAAATATTGAATTGGCGCCAATTCAATTTAAAAAAAAATATTTCTTAAAAAATTTTATGTTAAGGGTAGTGATTTTTAATAGGTGTGATTTTTATATATTAATAATGATTATCACTTTTTATTTTTAGTACGGATGTTATAAATATTATGTAACTTGTTGACCTACGTAGACCATGCCGTATTTTTATGGCTAGATTTTCTATCAGTTTTAACTAGTTTTAAGTGATTGTCGACTATTGGTGTTTACGACCACGTGTATAATAATTGAATTTGAAGTAAAAATATGTTAGATTTTAAAGATTTTATCTGCTAATTAAGTTTAGTTTAGTTATTGGCTAAATGTTGCTTTACCAGTTAAAAAAGGATGTAACGATCATTCTTTAAATAATATGTGTAATTTTTTAGAGTGAAGTTTGATTTGTGCTTTAAGTGTCTAACATTGGCGCTTTTACCTTATTGGTAATTATTTTGATATATTCATTACGATTTAGCGGTAAAAGTGGACCTCAGGTTCCGAGGTGAAAACTTCAGTTGCGACTTGAATTAACACTAGGATAAAGAAGAATTCATTACGATTTAATATATTCCTCTGTTAAAACTAGCACTTAATCAAATATGCTATAGTTAACTATGTCTTTTTCTTTTTAAATTTAATTTATAATCATTTTTCAAGTCAAATATTCAAATCAATTTAAATAGAATTTTTTTTTATCAATCTAGGCGGGGTTAAGCAATTTGGATTGGTTAGGGCGAAATCAAGTGATCTAAGCATTGCCCCTGTAAGGCAAAGATCGAAGGTTCAAACCCCGCCTAGACCGATTTCATTTTTTTTATTTAAATCGATTATGCAGGACTAAATATGCTACAATTTCTACACATCGCTTTCTAGACTCATAGTAACCAAAGTTCAATTAGCTAGTGTTATAGAATCTGGAACGCGGATAAACATACGTAAATAACTTTTTTTTTAATACATACATATTATACATAGAAACACACAGACCAGTGCAAAGATACATACATATTCATGCATACTATTGCAATTCATAGGAGGTAGGACTCGACGATAGCTCCGCTCTACAGAATACCGCGGCCATAATAACCTAGTGTACCTAGTGTTGTGTTCCGCGGTGATTACGGTAGCCAGAGCTCAATAGTGAGTTTTTGTGCTGTCAGTGGGAATACCTTTTTTTTTTACGTGCGGGAAATCCCCACGGATACCCACCCCTACAGAGCGGGAGGGGGAGGTTATGTCGGACTCGAACCGACTAAACCGCACGCCGTCTCTGGGTCGTAGTGCTAGGCCGAAGGTGAGGTTGTCATGCGACATATCCCTCGCACCCCGGCTGACCCAGGGCCATCCCTCTCGGTCTGGCCCTCCTCGGGAGGGGGGACCCACGCGGTCCCCGCCTCAACCACGAAGTGGGGAGGCGCGCATCGTGCTACGATGCGCGCCGGCGCCGTCAGTGGGAACACCAATGGCTATTCCTGCTTTGTCTTCTACACTGATGGCATATAAACTCTGTGTTTGCAGGGTCCGATTCTATCATCGCACCGCTCGTAATAAGCAGGGAATTCATCATCACACAATACGACCCGAAACGGTGCACACCTTGCAGTTTGAAAGGAACTTCATGCCACGTTTAAGCTGTAGAATGACCTCTCTGCTGTGGTTATTCCAAGCAACTACAATATGGGGTTTGAAGAAGGGCATTAGAAGGTTTCTTCAGGGTCGGCAGCACGAGTGTAACACCTCGGGTGAGGCATACGTCCATAGGCCACGGTAACCACTATCCATCAGGCGGGCCGTATGCTAATCTGCTAGCTCAGTTGAATGAAAAAAAAAAAAGTGACTCGAGCCCATGGCCCCTCTGTAGCAGTTGAACGCTTAACTTGCAACACCAAAATACTTTATATCTGACCTGGTAACAGATGAGCGCCATCCGTCCATCGTGGGACCAGGAGAAGTGCGTCACAGGAGTGCTCCTGTCGTTGATCAGCTCGATGCTCCAGCGGCCCTCGTACTTGATCCACACGAAGATCACACCGCTGCTGTCGCACGATGCCAGCTTCTGGTACGGCTCGTTCCATTTCACTAGGATGACCTGCCAAACGTTTAGGTTAATTAACTTTTTTTTAAGAAAAATGTAAATAAATTTCGAATGATCAAGATGTGTCTGAGTAGTTCAGCTGTCCTGTCCGCTTAAAAAGTCGCAAAAGCTTCATGAGATTCACTTTAGCTACCGTCAGTCCCCCGCAGCCAGTAAGAGGGCAAAGGTAGGCAGACAATCATTCAGTTCCGGCAGGCTTTATTAGACCAAGCGAAGACCTTCCGCATGGGCATCATGTCAATTGACATGAACTAGCTATTGTTTACTTGAGTAAATAAAACCGGGAACCAAAACGGTCACCCGGGAACCAACACGGCAAATTGGTTGGGATTAAACCTTTATTAAATACTCAGCAAACACCTCAGACTTTTACGTTTTCTCCCCCAGCAGTTGTGCAATCAGCCTTAGGTACAGGTAGCTATGTTTAGCACCGGACGTTGGACGCAAAACGTCTGCCCGAATAGCATTTGTAGCGTGAGTCAATAGCGGGTTCCCTGAACGCACCCGAATAGTGAAATAGATGGGGCCTCCCTCCGCGCGTGCCGTAAAATACTGCTAAAAGATTAAAAGGATGATAGTGCACGAGACGTCCATTGAATGGCAAATAAATTTAATGAAAAAGTTTTATGATTGCCTAGCTGTTGCCCGCGGCTCGCCCGCGTGGATGTTGGTTATCGCTTAGTGTTAAGCCGACGCTATTGAGCATCAAATTCACCTCTCTACTCAATTTTGTCCTCGACTATTTTGATATTAATGATCACTGCTCCGCTCCCTTGAGAACTAGCGTGCTGATATATAGCATATGTGTTATTCTAATGTATAAGCTATATTATTGTAAAGTTTCAATAAAATCCGTTTAGTAGTTTTTATGTGAAAGAGTAACAAACATTCATCCATCCATTCATACTTAAAATCTTTCGCGTTTGCAATATTAGTAGGATAAATAGTTTGTTGCATAATCCATCCACTAATATCACCAGTCTGAAGAATTCTTCTCTAAGGCGCCCACTCACTAACAGTCCGCCTGCAGTCCGCCTGCAGTTCCTGATCTGTCCGGCGACCTGCAGTCCTAAGCCGATAGCGCCCACACACTAAAGCGATTTTAGCCTGCCGGCAATTCCCTGTTGTCAGTTTTGCGACCACACACTAGCAGTTGTGAGTCGTCAGTTTTAGGTCGTACGATCGCCTGCCGGTAATGGTCTAATATCAGTTACATAGAGAGTACGAAACAGTGCAAGCGATTTTCGACCTTATTGACATTTTCTTAATTACATGTTTTTTCGCATAAATAAATGCTGCTGATCACGAATATAAGAAAAATAACTACATTTGTTGTGATGTCAATAAGGTTGAAAATGGCTTGCACTACGTTATTCTTATATAAGTATGTGCTAATCATTGTGAGAAATAGGTGTTAGCTATTTTGAACCTTATGTACTATGTGCATAAGAAATATAGACGAGTATGTACAAAAAAGGAATAAAATCTTAGTAAAAACTGACACGAAACGTCGATCGACAGGCCCGTTGTGCTCGTTCGCCCTGACGGCCTAGGACTGTCCGGCTTAGAACTGTCCGGAATCGTTCGGCGGCCACACACTATCGGATCGTAGTAGTCGTCAGTCCAAAATCGTTAACGAAACTGTTAGTGTGTGGGTTATTGCGATTAACTGACAGATTTATATCGTCCGGCCGTCGTCCGGTAAACTGTTAGTGAGTGGGCGCCTTATAAGTTTCCTAATAAGTATTATTTATCAATATGAAACAAATTGTATGGGTTTTAAATATCATCATTTCAACATTCTTTCAGGATATTTCCGCTTAGTCCAAATGTTTGAATCCTTGAATATGTATACTTGCATTAGTATGGGCTTATGTTTTTGTCTAATATATCCCTATGTCACGTATAGTGATAAATTGGACATCATGTATAGTGCCCGGGCATTATGACGACTCAACAACAGTTCGTGTGCTATATATGAGGGTCTAAAGAGAGCCGAAGACGGTAATTAACAAAACACACGTGTATCATACAACGTTTTTCATTTTACTTGTGAAGAATATAATACTTAAATAGATATTTACCCTTGCAGTTTTCAGATAGTAAAAATTCCATAACGTCAAGGACTTCACATCAATCACATCATAAATTGGTCGTTGTACGGTATATTTGTATATATCGGACGATATACTAGGTACATAAATTGTTTTCTTCACAACTAGTACAAAATTAATAAATAACTATAATTTCACCAGTATAAACGAATTCAGAAACTATTTGGTATTGGGGAACTGGCGCAAAATAAAAAAAGAAACTGGCCACAGACTAAACGCAATGAGGGTTCTTTTTTTCTGTGTAAAAAAATGGTAAATTTAAGTTTTAAACAGAGCGAAAACATAAGCTGTATTTGATTAAAAGCTTTGTTTTTTATACACGTACAAGATGAAATTTTCGATTTAAATACGTAGTTGCATGAAATGAACAAGCAATCGGTAGGTATATTAGTTGTTTTGTTCTATTGAACACGATCTTTTTGTATCTATTTTTCCTTAAAAAGAATGCAACTCAACCAAGAAAATTAAAAAAAAAAGTCAGTATCCCACTCGTGATTTAACAACGATCAAAAACCACCGTTTGATAATAGGTATCATTATGTGCCTAATTTTGATGAGATTAGAGCCACATTATGAGCAAGTAAAATAAAAAAATAACCACAAAGGCTATATATATCCATGTCGAGGTGCCCAGTGTTCACCTCTCATATTTATCATAAATATAGTGAACGCAGCCACTACGCAGGAGGTACGGGTTCGAACCCCGCTCAGTGAAAATATTTGTATGCAAGAATATGGGTATTTGCATTGATCTGGTCGTGCCTCCGAGAATCCGTTAAGCCGTCGGTCCCGGTTACCATACGAACATCTATGGTAGTCGTTACGGGTATTTGGAACCACAAAAATCCAACAACTGGTCTAACTACAATATTTCGATATTTTGCTTTTGGGTTGTGGAGGTCATATGGCAGTCGCTTTACAGAAAATATCGAAGTTCAGCCAAACCCGCAGTTAGACTGATAAAAGCGGACCCCTAACTCCAAGTTGAAAACTTCGGATGCGACTGGGATTAAGGCTAGCATGAAAACGAAGACATCAAACATACATACATCATACATACCATGCCTACCATATCGTTTACAAAAACAAGTAAGTACTAATATAAAATCCGCGAGAGAGAGAGAAAGGAGGAGAGAGTGAGAGAAAGAGAAAGAGAGAGAGAGAGAGAGAGAGAGAGAGAGAGAGATAGATAGAGATCGCCGCGAGAGCCTGAATGCAGCGATTTAGAGGATTAAAACAAAAGTTATTTCATTTTTTTTTTAAATAAATACATTTACGTGTTAATAATGTAACTTTACTAGTCCCTAGATATTTTTGTGCTCTATTTTTTAATATAAACTTTAATGGCGTCTTAGTGTAAAACGTGTTTGAAATAGCGACTTCGAGCATTTTAGACCTATTTTTGACGCTAATTTATATCTAAGCATATATTATGAATCGTGTTTCGTGTTACACGTCCCTAGGCGGTTTAGCCTACTTTATGAATATGATTTTTATTTAGCGCAATTTGTTATATAATTTGATGATAAATGTGTTTAAAAATGTTAAAAGAGACTGCAACCTTAAGAACATATTTTACAAGCTATTATGCTTAGTTTAGCTTTAGATTGTTCTAGATAGCGCTATATAAGTAAGTACTATGAAGTTTGTCCCAGAATGGTCAATGCGGTCATGTTGAGTGTTGCAGAATCAGCAAATCGTTTTGAAGCGCATTATTTCGAATGATACCTATTACCCAAATACTTTTCTTCATCACCCGTCCCAGTTGCATCCAAAGCATGAACTTTAAAGAACAGGGGCCTCCCTACTCTTTTTCTGGAATTGGCCGAGTTGGCTTATATTTGTTTTTGTGAGAACGACTGCCATATGACCCTCCCAACTCCGAGAAGCAAGCCTAGGTAGCCTAGGTAACGTGGGGTGTTGTATGTTACCTATATCTAACATTGAGGAAGGAACTAGCCTTAGCCTCTTCGGCAAAGATTGATCTTAGGCATGAATTTCACAGGCAAGGCTAACGTAAAATCGTACGTATTGGCGCAACTTTGTTCTGGGATCGACATGTACGATTTTTCTTTGATTATAGGTATTTTATACCTTTCCTATATAATTCACGTTCTACAGGAATGACTGGAACAATTGGATCCTTCACTAACTAGTCAAATTAGTTACTTTTAACTAAACCTCAAAATATATATTAATAAGGAAAATTGTATGAAATAATTTATTGTGACGTCATTATATTTAATAGTAAAATCATTTACTATTATAGGTTAGGTGGGTGTTCAAATATAAATGAAAGCGGCTATTTTATCATACTTAATTATATAAGCTCAGTTAAATAATTTATTTTATACTATAATACAAAGATTATAAAATTGAAAACAAAACTCTAATGACAAACATTACGCACAGGCCAAAAAATAAGTTTTGTTACGATACAGATCTTGTATGGACACCTATATCATTAACCCCTCGTCCGTGGAGGATCCCATTATGGGACTTTTTAAAAAATGCTTGTCTGTGGCGCGTCCTGTGGTGGGACTCGCCACTTGACCTACCAGATGTTCATTTCGCGCCTTATTTTAACGAGTAAAGACGATTCTTACCCTTTCGCACACGTTAAAAATCGAATAAGAATGAACGACTTTTCCCTCTGACATGCAACGTTACACGTCTGTAGTACGAAAAAAATGATTTTTTTTAGTTTAATCTGTGACCTGCTCAGTCATAGATTGCCGCGCATTTCTTGCTAGTTCGAACAATATTTCCTAAGTTTTGTGTGTGTTTCTACAGAAAAGACGATGGAACAATAAGTAATATTTCAGTTTATTTTCTAACATGGGCCTATTAATTACATTTTAAGTCAAAAACAAGCTTTGAAGCGATGGGCAAGTCATTTTACGAATTGGTAGATGGATTTTGCTTGATCATATTAGGATTGAAACATTATTATAACCGACGCGAATGTGTGTAATCAGATCACTAATATAATAAACTGCAATGTGATTATTACAAAATGCGTGTATTTACGTGGTAAATGCAAAAAATCCAACCTCAAAAATAATATAACAACATAAAGTCCTATTCTGGGACTCGCCACAGATATAGGTTTTAACTCACAAAATGGCTGCCCGTTCATAAAATATGGATAAGACTTTTGAACTTCATATAAAAAATGAAATGATTTAGTTTTATTGATTTGATTTTTATGTAGAATAAAACTGTCGTCAATGAGTTATATATAAATTGTCATCCATATTGTTGTACTAGATAATAATGCTGTTACATTCATCCGTACTGTCGCGTCAGGATCGCTTGACCTTTGAACCGTAACCGACGACTGACGTCATACAACATTAGCTATAGACTGTCTATTTTGCAAGATACGATAAATAGCCTCGTAGCTTAGCGGTAAACGCTTCGACTGTAAGTCCCTATGGTTTCAGATAGTACCGGGTTCAACCTGGCCTGACACTTTTTGTGATTATTTTTTCTTTTTGTAATTTATTAATTTCTTCTGACAGAAAATTAGTAGAAAATTAGTGATAGGTTTTATGATTGGCGCTATATTATAGGTATTGTATTGTATGGTATGGTATGGTATGGTATGGTATATTCTTTTTATCTTTTTCTATGTATATAACGAAGAAAGAGAGAAGAAAATGTTTTCACTTCTGCTGGCACTCCCAGAGTGCAACCCGTCTTTTTTTTATCTTCAAGCATATAATCACAACAGTAATTGTAATATTTGGCTCATCAATAGATAAATAAAAATAAGTTAAAAAAAACATACTGATTTATTTTTGTATTTACTAAGTCGTATCCATACTATTTAACCGTCATGGAGCAAACATGCTAATTTTTCACTATGTTTAAGATCATGGTTTTTCATATTTTTCTTCCAAACATGTAGTTTTTTTCAATGGAGTAAACGCCTAGTTTCATGTAAATCTTGAATAATTAATTATTATAACACTTTTATGCACATATTCTGCAAAATCTTAGTATAAATGAGACATTGTTTTTTGTACCAGTTATGAGTCTCATATTTGATACATTATTGTTCAAGTTCTATAGAATGTAACAACATATCATTGCTTAAACTAGTTAGGCGATAAGCTTAAATTATTGTAAACAAAACACTTCTTGTCCCTGACGCCAATAATGCACTGTAAACTAAAGTTAAATGAGACCCACTTAGTGACATTTTGAAGAGGGACTTTTTTCATCAAACTTTAAAAATAGGTGTGGTATAAAAAAAATGTATTGGAACATAATGCCATTTGGTTTTATTTTATTAAGTATGTAAGATTGTATATAAAATATATAATATTATATCCAGCCGGCGTTTTATTTTTTATTAATTAGAAAATAAAAGTTAAGTTCTGGGTAACCCATATTATTTGTCTTATAACGGTTACAAGGCAATTCAAAGTCAAGTGTAGTGTAAGGAATAAGAAAAAGACATTTATTAAAATGATAATTCCAATAGGAATTACTCTAAATTCCAATTAGATTTAGAGAAAATAATGGTTTTCTACTCCCATGTTTGCAAAAAATGTGCTTAAACCCCTATCTGTTGAAAGTCCTGTAATGGGATCCACAGATAGGGCATAATGACATTTTGACACTCCACGGACGAAAGGCTAAATAACTTTTTAATCATAACGATACACCTATACAACCTCAATCTGGACTGAACCTCTACTTTAAAAAAACGCATGCGCAATCGATGATTGCGCCTTACATTTAAATTAAACAAAGTTTGGTTTTGTTTGTAAAATAAATTAGTTTATGTATTATAGTATGAGAGTAGATAAAGTAGTGTATGACACTATACATAACTTGGTCTTATAACACTCGTGTGATAATATAAAAAAAACTCGCCTACGGCTCGTTTTTTTAAAACACACTCGTGTTATAAGAACCCTTATTATGCAACAGTATCATAAACTACTATTAACTACAGGAAAATACCCAGTTCTCAACAATCACTTTTTTAATCTCCTTTGCATTTGACGTCCTTTGAGAATAATGTTATTATCAAGAGGCATAAAATGCGAAGGAGATAGAGAGAAAGGTCTCAGGCAGGTATACAACCTCTCGGCGATTCTTCAGGTTGTACACTTATGAAATATTTAACAGCAGTGAGGAGAAAATAAGACATCCGGTTACAAAATATTTATTTATTTCACTATTAATCACATAAGATACGGTGAAATTTAACGATACACTATTCAATTTCTTGATTTTCTAAATTAAATCTAACATTTTGAGGGTCTTTTTCACACACGAATATCGAAGTCAGGTCACATGGCACCTTGCCTATCTCGCCTCCGTGGAATATAGCTCCACAATGCTGATCAATAAATTCAAATGTATCATTCTTCGGGTATTTGTACCAATTGTTATACAGTTGTTGTACGGGTTCAGCATGAATGCTTAACCAGGTACCGCTTTCATCCCAATCCCGAAGACCTATGAACGCTCCGATGAATTCCGTTGAGTTAGATGTGCTGTCTGCAACCATACTTAGAACTACATCAGCTTCTTTTTCATCATTCAGTATGGCTAAGTGACCACCTTCAGATATACACATGGAATTAGCTTCAGACCAGGTTCGTAGATCATCGTGAACTTTATAACAACTGCCCGTAGTTGATTCAAATTCATATTCCGTATCAAAAGTTCCACATTCCGTATTGTTCTGACCTGGTATATTTCTCCTATAGCAAATGTATGGAAGTTGTTGGGTGCAGGATTCGGCGCTTATATCACCTCTCATGGTTAGACATTCTCCATCTTCTCTGTTTAACACTTGTACCATATTCATGACGGGCATATTGATTAGCGGAACGCCTTCTAGTGATACAAAGTGACCGGGAGAGAACATGGAGTGAGTGCCAATATAATGTCTATTCACGCTGGTTCCTGCCTCGTATAGGATCGACCTCATTGCCTCGAGCATTGCTTCTGTTGTTGGAGATGCGAGCTGTGCACCTTCATAGTGACATTGAAAGAATGCATGTTGCCACGTAGCAGCGAATTTGTGTAGTTTGAACCAAGCGCCGGCTTCTGAGTGATATTTGTAATCAGAAGTAAATGCGAAACTAGTTGTAATTTGTGTGAGTAGGCCACAAATGAATAGTTTTAACATTTTTAAATATATAGGCACTACTCTGAGTATTATAACTGAACTGTGCTGTGGCACAACTAAATGAATACTGGATATGGTTCATAATATAGTTAATAAGTAATGTGTACGAGCTGGCTGTATAGGCACGCGTTTTGCTGATTAGGCGGTCATCGTTGGGTGTGTCATTTATACTATTACAAACGAATAAAATTTAAGTGTCTGTTTGTTGTATCAAAAAATAATTTTAATGGGAAAAGGTGACAAAACCAAAGCCAAAAATCAGGTATGACAAAACCACGGAGTACAAAATATGATCCAAACGTACGTACTTATAACTAAACATTTATTAACTTTTTATGTCTATTTGGCTTAGGCAATCAATACTAGGCTGGCCCGGTTTTCAAAAGATTTTCAATGACAGATAACTGATTTTATTAGGCGTAACCACTGACCTGTCAGTGGGCGTAACTTAGGCTACATTAATTATAGAAAAAAATTAACATAGGGTTAAGCGGCAAAAAATTTAAAACCTAGGTACATCTAAGTCCACGCGGACGGAGTCGCGAGTTCATCTAGTTAAAACTAACATAAAATAGTTTATTGCCTTGATCGACAAATTAGGTATTTATTCTTTTCATCAGAGATTTTTTATCCGGTTATCCTGGTTGCATCTAAAATTTACACTTTATTTTACTTTTGAACCAGGAGTTTGCTGTTCTATGCCTTTCACCTTCTGAAATAACTAATATCTTAGTTTTAACGGGCGGCGACTGCCAATTAACCCCCAATATCAGGAAAGCCTGTACAAGTGCCTCGTTCTTGATCAGTACCCCTAGCACGAACAACTGTCGTAATTGCATCGTAAACGTATTGAGAGAACGGAAGATTGTGATTGGCCGGCTTCATATAACACTCAGGTGTACAGTAGGCAGGCGGCCAATCACAATGCTCCATTTTCTCAATACGTTTACCATACGATTAAGATAGGAAAAAGTGAATGCTCAGGTGGGACTCGAACCCACGATCTTTCCTTTACAGGGGAATTCTCTGATCACTGAGCCACCGAGCCACACCTGAAGCTATCCAAATTCTCCTATACTACCGTCTTGGGCATAGTCATCAAAAAACAATGTTTAAAAATGATTGCAACATCATTCATTGTTTCCGATATTTCGTATGAATGTCGGTAGATGGCTCCCACCGTCACCCTGAGACGGTAGTATAGGAGAATTTGGATAGCTTCAGGTATGGCTCGGTGTCTCAGTGGTGAGAGCATTCCCCCTGTAAGGGAAAGATCGTGAGTTTGAGTCCCACCTGAGCATTCACTTTTTCCTATCCTAATCGATTTGAAAAGTTAGCATAGTAAATGCTTCAAAATTTCATTCAGTTTACCATACGATTTCTATAGGTATTATTAGTGCTATATAGGTTATATAGAATGTGTACCTACCGACTAATGTGGCAGGTGAGGTTGGCTTTGAACCCCCTAATGTATCTACTGGTTTGACCACACGCACTCCGCGTGTTTATCTCAGAAACTTATGCTTCTTCTTCATCCTAGGTGCTTTCACTTCGGAGTATAGGGTCCGTTTTACAGTCTAAAAATATCGAAGTTAAACCATACTTCGATATTTTATGTATAGCAGCCCCTCTAGACAAGTGGAAATTCGCTAGCAGGCGTTTGATGGAATAAAATAACGATTGTATAAGATTTGACGTATTTGACATGCGTTAACGACTGTCATTTACGTCAAATCCCATATATTCGTCATTCTATTCCACCAAACGCCGGCTAGCGGATTGCCACTTGTCTAGAGGGGCAGATAGACGATTGGACGTTTTAGGGCTCCAAATACCCATACCGACTGTCATGGATGTTCGTATGACTACCGAAATGACGGGTTAACGTGCTCGCCGAGGCATGAGGCCATCCAGGCCAATGCAAATAGACTTACCTATTCATGACTACAAATATTTGCACTGTACAGGAATCGAACATACGTCCCCTGCGTAGCAGTCGGGTTCACTAACACCACGCCATAGAGGCTGTTATTATTATGTTATTACATATCTATGCAATTGTTTTTTTTCCGGAATGAAAATAATCCTACATTCTATTGACTGACGTCAGTTATCCTAATGAAAACGTGGGCGTGATAGTATGCTGTCAGCTTTTTGAAGACTTTAAATTTGATATTATTTCCCAAAGGAACTTCAGATTATCATCACCGCCCATCACCATCTTTGAGTTGCTCCTGGCTGCATCTGAGACCTCCGAGTCTGGGGTCCACTTAACTTACATATTTCTGATTTGATTTAAACGACTTTTATAGGCGGCGACTACTGTAATGGTGACCCTTTTTCATGACAATGAACCTTGACCTTACCACCAGGCGAGGAAAAGTCATATAAGTGTCATATATAAAAAAAAGTATCTACCTATAATTATGTGTAACAAATGTTAATCAATACCATTCAGCCATTATTGCTTGTTCAAGTACCTAATAAACTAGACTGTGCCCGTGGTTCCACCCGCATAGAATAGATACTATAGAGCTATTCTGTACTAAGCACATTCGATGCTGAGTCTCGACTGAGTGTATCGGGCATCTATAGACCCTTGAGACCAATGAACCTGACCTGCAAGTCGATAAACAGACTGATTACCGGACGAGGGTCTAACGTAGGTTTCCTCTCGAAATTAGGATATCAGGCGGCAGTAGCTCTCATAAAAACCATTTATAAACTGGAGGAGGAGAACTAGTTTTAGTTCTTCATCCGAGTGCTAATACTAGTTACATCAATACAATCATTGGCTTTTATTGGAGTGACTGCCATCTGTGCCCCGAGTATGAATAACATTCAAATTCGTAACGTGAACGTATTTTAAGAATGGAGCATAGCGATTGGTTTACAGTAGGCAGGCGGCCACGAATACATCCGACAGAGAACCAAAGTTATCGACATAGCTCAAAGAATCAGCATGCTGAAGTGGCAGTGGGCTGGCCATATCTCACGAAGAACCGACAACTGTTGGGGTAAACGTGTTCTTGAGTGGAGACCGCGACGCGGCAAGCGTAGTGTAGGACGCCCTCTAACCAGCCCCTCTAGACAAGTGGCAAATCGCTAACCGGCGTTTGATGGAATAGAATGACGAATGTATGGGATTTGACGTATTTGACATGCGTTAACGACTGTCATACTGCATCCTGCGCCTGGGATGGTGGTCTAAGAAAGACTGCAGGCAGATGCTGGATGCGGCAGGCTGAAGACAGGGCGCTATGGCGCTCATTAGGGGAGGGCTATGTTCAGCAGTGAACTAATATAGCCTGATGATGATGAGGCGGCCAATCGCATGGTTCCGTTCTCTGGATACGTTTACGTTACGATTTCGAATATTATTCGTGCTCGGCGCATCCTGATCCCTAATCTCTTGACTGTAAATCGGTGTGGACTTTCAGATGAAGTAGGCGTAGACTCCGAAGATCTCTTTACCCCATGTACAGATTCTCTTATCGTGGAAAATGAATTGTCTCCGAATAAAAGGAATCCTAGAATTGTAGATATGTGGAGGCTGGTAATATTTCTACAATAAATCGTTGTGTAATATAAAAAAAAAAACAAAAAATATTCTACCTCAGCAAACCCTTAGCAAACTTTAAAAAAAAATTGTTGAGTGCGGTTGTGTGGTAATATTGTCTTTCTCTATAATTTTCTTTCTTCTTTTATTCCTATCATTCTTTCATTCTATAGCCTTGTTAAGGTAAACAGACGGACGAATACGGATTTATAATATTAGTTAGTAAGGTCTTACTTTACAATTTTATGCGGACAATGATGATGCAACAAAGACAGACATGGCCTGATGAAATGTGAGATTCTATTATAAGCAGAATTAAATTGTGCTATTGATATTATTTGCTTAAACGGAAATTATGTGTGCATTTTATCGACACATGTTATTCTATTACACGAGTTCGGTTTCTCAAAACAAGATAGCGGGGAATTACCGCAAATTCTCTCACATCAGACAATTTTTTTATGGTTTGTGATATTGCTGTAGGCTATGTAACCTTCATTCTTTACTTCTGTGTCGTTCCCATGCTTGCCACTACCTTAAACGTAAGGCAGTATACTAGATAGCCTAGGGCATGCCCAGGCAGGGTATAAAGGATCCTACAGCAGCCTTGAGGTCCAAGCCATCCTCACTTCCAGCCGGTATGCATAGGGTTGTCGTCTAGAGTCTAGCGGAGGCAACTCCAGCGTCAGGGGTCGTAGAACAACCTCCGTCACCCATGAGTGCAGGCCTGGAGGTGATGGGTGGAGTCATCTGTCACCCTAGCAGAAATAAGCCGGGGGCTAGATGAGGACACATAGGTCCCTACATCCAGCTCGAAAAAAATGGCCCTTGGTCAGCCGGGGTGCGAAAGATATGTCACAAAAAATCTCAGTTCCGTCAACCTACGGCCCACAGATGGCGTGCATTTTATAATAGTCGGTTTGAGCGCGCCATAATCACCACCGCTGGCTCCAGCGGAGAGGTATCCGTGGACATTTAAACTACTTCTGCGTTGTTTCCTTGCCCATTTGCCTCTTTTATCCAGGGTGTAGAAGGCGCTACAGCATCCTTGAGGCCCAACTCATTATCACCTGCAAGTCTATACACTGGCTAAATAATTAAGAGGTTCTGGCGCAAGCTTTCCTTTCAGAGGCCAGTCCCCGAAAAACCGATACCGATATAAAAAAAAAATAGTTGAGTTCGAGCAAAAAAGTACCAACTTTGGACGCAATTGAGAAATCACTATGATGATAGTATGCAGACTAACTGTATACCGCCCCTCCGCCTGCATGAATAACTAAAACAGTCTTAATTATTTTTGAAATTTACTCCGGCCTGCTTTTGCTAGGGTGACAGACGGCTCCAACAGTCACAAGGTGTACCTATTGTAGGAGGTAGGACACCACGGTATTTCCGTCCAATTGAGCAGTCCGACTGGGGAAGTACCTCCACCCTACAGAATACCGCAGCCATAATAATCTCATGTTGTGTTCCCGACGGTGAGTAGGGTAGCCTGAGCTCACTGAAGCGTTTTTGTGCTGTTGGCTTTTTCTGCTTTGTCTTCTACACTGACTATACACAAACTCTCTGTTCTAACAGGGTCGGTAGCGCGAGTGTGACTCCCTTAGTGTTGCACACGTCTATAGGCCACGCTAACCACTTTCCATCAGGTGGGCCGTGTGCTTATCTACTACATAAGTGGTATAAAAAAAAACAATTTGCTACTTTAGTTATAAAAATCTTCAATTTCTATGAGATGTTATTACTTATTACATTATCTAACACCGTGAAATTAAATAGGTATACAACATAAATGATAACACGAAACAAAACGTTAATTAATCACGAGAAATGCAAACATATATACTTAAGCATAATCTTAGATAACTCCTTTGAATATTGAATATTTCTTGACATGTACTGAATATCCTTTACACTCTACACTCCTGCGACAACTTAATTACACTCCACCTGTACATCCCCCTGGGAGATAGACAGAAGTATATTAATTCTCACTGTTAGCCAATTATTATGATGGAAGTGTCATGTCAATACATTTAAAAGGGCGTGTTTTTAAAAGATTTTTTACTCTTTTAATGAATAGGACCTAGTTCCAACTATTTAGGTAATCTGTGACCTAGTGTGAAATGGATTGGCTGAAAACGAGTTTGTTATATCATACTACACTCGCAAAAGATCGAGACCTTGCCTTTGAGGCGGAGTGTGGCTATCTGGCATAGAGTTTTGGTTCGAATCTTGGCTCAGCAAACTTACTTTGATAGTCTTACTCTTTAAAAGTATTTTTATGAAATATGTATATAAACAAAATAAAGTGAATTCTGTAGGTATAAACTTTTAAGTGAGATAAAAACAAATTGAGAAGGGAGGGAGAATCAACACTTGAATCGTTGACAAAATGAAGGTGCTAATACATCTCTGAATACCCCTTGGGTACAATAACAAATATTTGACATGGTAAAAACGTCTTTGAACCTTTGTTGTCCTTACTAAAGACCCTAGTTCAAACGATAAAGAATTGCGCGCCAAAACCGGAACAAAGTGACACAACATTCACAGTTTATTCCAAAAGAAACCGCCAAAACTGAGTACACAATAGTACAACATTACTTCTCTAGCAAAAAGTTAAACCAATAAAAAGCAATATCATGTCCAAGGACGAACCTCGTCACGCCAGCTTGACGAACAAAGGGAACTCGTTCAACTTTATAGCTACAACAGATTCTGTCTTTGACTACTTATTATATTAAAACAGAACATAATATTACATAACAGTAAGGAAATTCCTCGTAAACTAATGGGCTAAATAAACGTTCTCGAATGCTCAAAGACAGACAATAGGCTTATAAATAAGTCTGGAGCGACTTGGATGCGTAGCGACGGTTCCTTAGATAGCCAGAGAGTTTGTTACTAATACTTTTTATAACCGCGTGGTTCCAGGCAGAGTCGAATTTGGGTCACCCCTTCTCTTCTCATGTGGTGTCGTACAAGGCGACTAAGGGATAGGGCTAATTAACTTTAAAATCAGACAGATATGTACAGCCCAGATTCAGCCCCAGATGCATGGCTCGAGTCAACAATAATGCCCAGAATACGGCAATAGGCTTACCCCTATTATGTGGGACCGAATACAGATTGATGAAATGTGAGTGTTAATTCACCTCTGCCTAACCCTCCGGGGATAAAGGCGTGATTATATGTATGGATGTACTAATTATATTGTTACTAATAGTTACTATGCATTTACTTATTGTCCCATGGTTGCCACTGAGGATGCCATGAAATATACGTGATATGGACAATTTAGGTAAGCAATTCATGCCATGAAAGTACCTACCTACTTGATAGCAAGTTACATTTCATTGTTAGCTACCTTATTTGTACCACAGCACCAGGCACGGCTTTGAAAGAAAGAAAGAAAACACACTATTGTTTTTTCTACAGCACAAACATCCATCAAGTAAATAATAATAATAATATTTAAAAAAAATGCATCAAATAAATATAGCCACAGATAATATAAATATATATAATATGTGCACATTTATGCTGCACAAAGAAAAAAAGGAGCCAGTTCAGTAAGATGCCGGGCGCGAGTACCCAGTGCTGGTTTTTAACTGGATATGATACAAGTCTAAAGATAAAAGACAGGTTTCAGCCTTTCAAGACTTTCGGGCCCGTGTTAGATCGACACTCATTCCTGAAGTTGAATTTATCTGAGGAGATATCGTATAGGCAGATTGCCAGATTTGAGAGATTGTCTATACTATCTGTCCTCAGATAAATAGAGTACCTAACATTTAAAGCGAAACATTCTTCTTTCGAAACTGGTTTCGTACGCGGCCGAATGAGAAAAGTTTGTACAATTGGTTACGCAACCCTAAAAATACTACATTAAAAGACCTTAGCCGTGCTCACCCAATGTTATCAGACATTCCACGTACCGTCCTTGCTACGTAAGTTACACCCACTTGGAGAAAACGAACAGGGATCTGATGTGAAGGAATTTGAAACGTTACAAGTATTAGAAGTCTCACGAGGGACACACCTACACATACATATATAGACACACACACACACACACAGACGCAGTCACTCGGGAATAATAGGTACTGTAACTGTAAAATTTATGAGGTAAATAAAATGTGAAGTTAGAAGACTCTTTTTATTGTTCTTACCCTGGGGATAATTACTTTGAACAAATCTAATTAAACAACTCATCGTTTACGATTGTATTAAACTGTAAGAAGAGCATATATAGGTACTGCCTTCGAACTGATGGATTTCTGCCGTAGTAATCGAGATGGCATTAAGTCAATAAAGGCAGTTTTGGGAAACCGACGCTTAACATTTTATTGGAATGTTTTTTTGAAGTGAAAACTTATTTAGCGGCGTTAGATGGGTAAAAAGTGTTAAACTCGCGTCAGGATCACTTGACCTTTGAACCGTAACCGACGACTGACGTCATACAACATTAGCTACAGATTGTTTATCTTGTTAGGTACGTTATGAAGCTTCGTAGCTTAGCGGTGAGCGCTTCGACTGTAAGTCCTTATGGTTTCAGATAGTACCGGGTTCGAACCTGGGCTTCTGACACTTTTTGTGATATTTTTTTCTTTTTGTAATTCATTAATTTCTTCTGACACAAAATTAGTGATAGTTTCTATGATTGGCGCTATATTATAGGTATGGTATGGTATGTTCTTTTTATCTTTTTTTTTTCTCCGTATATAACGAAGAAAGAAAGAAAAAGTTTTCACTTCTGCCGGCACTCCCGGAGTGCAACCCGTCTTTTTAAGGCATGATTGTCTGACGAGATGCAGCAGATACGCGTAATTCATTGCGGCTTCTCGACGGTCCCCTTTATCTATATCGAAGTTTAACAAGTAATGTAGATATTGCGGTACGGTCGGTTACGAAATCACATCTTTAGGGCTCCATCTACCAGATTCTGCTATTATTTTTTACATGGACAAACCACTGTGGTACCACAGACACTGTTACCAATGCCATTTAATTTTAGACTTTGCGTCTATACAATTAAAGTCTAAAATTAAATGACAATCTTGTAGAGTGAATGAAAAATGTTACAAACTCTTCCTCTTTTCATTTTGGACTTTAACACTCAGCTATAAAGTCGAAAATTTAATGACATTTAATTTGTGTCATTAAATTAGCAGAATCGGGGGCCAGTAAAGATGTTTATATGGAAACCAGGACCGACAAAGGCCTTGACGTGCCCTGTGATGCATGGAAGGATCTGAATGTGTTAAGGATTGACACCCATCTCAACAAATAATGTATGTCGTAAAGTACGGATGTATAAACCTCCTAGATACGTGGCAGACAAGCATACGGCCCTCGTGTTTGGAACTGGTAGTCTATGGACATGAACAACTCAACTGCCCTTCTTGAAAAACGCTGTATTCTAGTCGCTTATAAAAACCATAGAAGGAAGATCATTCCATATTCCTATATTTTTTTAAATTGTGAAGCACAATGCGCCGACCCCAAATAACATTCGGATAAGGGCAGGAGGATTTTGATGATGATGAACAAATTTTATAGCAAAACTAAGCAGGTTTTTGTGCACTCGTGTTTATTTTGTACAGCAATACTTAGTTGTTAACCATTTTATTATAATTTGCATTTCAGCAAATATCGGGTAGAAGGCACTGTGCAATTATGTTTTAAATTAAATGTGAACACGCGATGTGTCCATTTGCAACAACTGTTCTACACAGCTGATGTTGCGAACGGTATTTCGATGGTAGAAAACCCCGAAACAAAGTCCTCCTAAAGGAACAGAATTAAATTTGTTGGTTAGTCCTTTAACTTTTATATAGGTACCCTAGTCTTCTTCCACCTAGCGTAAATCCCAGTCGCATTCAGCTTGGAGTCAGGGGTCCGCTATACCACTAACTACGGATTTGGCGGCACTTCAATATTTTCCGTGAAGCGATTGCCATGTGACCTCCACAACTCAAAGGCGATATCGAAGCATTGCAGTTAGACCAGGTCCCCGATTCTGCTAATTTTATGAAATAACAAAACCACAGTGATACCGCTGACGATGCATTAAATATCATTAAATTTTCGACTTTATTACTGAGGATTAACGTCGAAAATGAAAAGAGAAAGAGTTTATAATATTTTTCATTCACTCTACAAGATTGTCATTAAATTTTAGACTTTAAAAGTGGAACTGTAATGTCTTAAGTTGAGTGGCATTGGTTTCTGTGTTTGTGGTACCGCAGTGGTTTTGCTATGATAAAATGATAGCAGAATCAGGGCCCTGGTCAAAACGTCAGGCAATCAAAGTACATACCTTTGATTTCCTGACGTTTCGACCTATACTATGATCGCGTTAATGCCCGTCCTCATAATTATATATCATAGAACGCGAGAGTTTAAAAGTTAGACTAGGAAAGAGGTTCTGACGGGTGCGGGGTGCAGGAGTCTCAGATTCAAGGAGAGGTTGATTTTAATATACACACACACTAACACTAAGACCAAGGCTTGTCCACTGACTTGTATCTTCGACACTGACGGCACAGAAACTCTCTGTTCTAACAGGGTCGGCAGCCGCGCGAGTGTGACGTCCCTGGTGTTGCACACGTCCATATGCCATGGTAACCACTTTCCCTCAGGTGGACAGTGTAATTGTCTGCCACCTAGTATTAAAAAATACTTTTTGGATCCAATTTTCCCACAAAACCTTGTCCTGTCAATTATCGACATAAAAAAAGAAATCAAATAAATCGACGACCCGTTCTCATGCGAAGCACAGTCAAATATTTTTGACAGTTACACTTTTATTTATATAGAGCTGCGAATAGCCATAGCCACATAATCTATTACGCGTATGTAAAGTACGTTTTATCACTTAAGACTTTTATTTTCTCTTCAAGATATTCTAATTTATGTCTATCAGTGAGGCTGGGGATCTGAAAATCATTAAAAGTTTGCTTACGTAACAAT
Organism: Eilema caniola; assembly: GCA_949126895.1. Taxonomy (NCBI): domain Eukaryota; kingdom Metazoa; phylum Arthropoda; class Insecta; order Lepidoptera; family Erebidae; genus Eilema; species Eilema caniola. Next base: position 7,529,078 of record OX421471.1, on the reverse strand, counting down.
AAACCGCCCCGCATCGCTCAGAATAAAAAAATGGAAAGTTGATCTTGCAAAGTCAAAATAAACGGAGAAAAACTGTTTTAAATATTTAAATAGGATGGCAGATCGTTAGAGCTACTATCTACTAAAAAATACCAATCAAGTTTCAGTATGATCCTTTCTTCGTAAGTTACAAAACACGGTTATGATGGCGGATGACGGAACTTATCCCTAATAGATGAAGGTTTACGAGGAAATTTCTCACCACAAGCTCAATTAGTACCTATGCATAGAATCTGTTGACTTCGCGAGTACAAGGGTTTTTTTTCACAGTAACCTGTGAGGAATCATGTCCTTGGTATTTCAGACCAAGAAATCTAAATTCGTTCATAAATAAAGCGACAGCATACTTCAACCCTGTAATCACCAACTTTACACACTTGTACATAATCTACTATTAAATAACATTAACATTCTCACCTGAACTATCAGAAACAGCCTGGTAAAAGTGTATTTTGTACTTACATCTGATCTGTGTCCGCGTAAGTTGTAATTGGTGCGCAGGGGCAGCTCGTGAGGACGCCGCGCATGCGACGATGTGAATGTGACGCCTACCACTCCTCGCACGTTGCCGGTAGCCAACCAACCCTCTTGATAGTAGTTGTTGCGGTTCAGTTTCCAACCCTCCTCCTGTCAGAATAAAACACATTTTAATTGAGTTACATAACGATGGTTAAAAGGTCGGTCTAACAAAGACCTGCCCCTCTAGACAGGTAGCAATTCGCTAGCAGCCCCTCTAGACAAGTGGCAATTCGCTAGCAAGCGTTTGATGGAATAGAATGACGAATGTATAGGATTTGACGTATTTGACATGCGTTAACGACTGTCATTTACGTCAAATCCCATACATTCGTCATTCTATTCCACTAAACGCCGGCTAGCGAATTGCCACTTGTCTAGAGGGGCAGGCGTTTGACGGAATAGAATGACGAATGTATAGGGTTTGACATATTTGACATGCGTTAACGACTGTCATTTCCGTCAAATCCCATACATTCGTCATTCTATTCCTTCAAACGCATTAGCGAATTGCCACTTGTCTAGAGGGGCTGCAAGTCTTGTTACGAAACAAGCGGTCGTGTCCCCTTGAACAGAGTGTATAACTCTATTCGTCTTGGGTCTCGAAGGTCTAGGTAGAATCCCATACACACGGATAGGTAAATGTAACACTATTAAATTAGTATTCCTCAAATCTATCATTTCTCCTTTGCCGTAAAGCGTTTGACTGCTAAATCAGAGCTCATTCAATTCCCGCTCAGTCCAAAAATTAGTCTAGATTTGTCCATGTATAAAATATTAACATTTTCCAAAAAAATATATATCTAAGCATGTATTTTTTTTATTTCTCGTGTGATTAGTGGCCAGTGGAGTTATTCAAGTCGCCCATAGGCCTCCGTCTTGACCAAACGACTATTGACAGCCGGGACCGACTTTTAACGTGCCCTCCGAAGCACAAAAGCGCTCAGATGTAACACTACTTAGCTGTCACCCATCCCAATGTTAACCTTCGCCTAGGTAACTTAACCCACTGAACGTTTACCGAACGAGTGTACTACGTGAGTTCGACAAATGGAAGTGCGATTAACGTTTGTGTGACAAAACTGTACTGCGACTCACCTTAGTTCGAATGCACGCTAGTGCGACACACTGTAGGTCGACATTACTCTAGTGCGACAAACGTGTAGGCGCATCAAACTTGTAGGCGCATCAAAGTTCATTTAACCTAATGTTCTTTTGACCTAATTGGTCGATGGAGCCCCGCTACGCGGGGCTCCTACTTCTGGGTGGTTTATAAAAAAATAACCACGAAGGCCTAACGCGGGAGCTACGCTACGCTCCGCTCCCGCATTAGCCTTCTAACCTAACCTATCCGAGTCGGGGTGCCCTAAAGTCCAGATTGCATCCAGATCCTTGCCAGCTTGCTAGCACCATGTTAGCAGGCGTTTATCATTATACCAAATAACTATTAGACAAATATACAATATGCTTTACAACTTTATGCATATCAATGTTATGAATAAAAACATTAGGATATATAATATTTATGCTTAATAACACAGTATGCTAAAAACCAATTATGGCACACTATTATTATGACAAAGAAAATTATGCCTAATTTGTTATAGCAATTTAAATTAGGACAAAAATTATTATGACAAAAGATGGAATCCCGTTACTCCTACGGTAATGCGACAATGATTTGTCGCACTACCGTTGTGTCGAACTACCATGATGTCGAACTAGTGTCGCACAAACGTTTGTCGCACTAGAGTAATGTCGACCTACAGTGTGTCGCACTAGCGTGCATTCGAACTAAGGTGAGTCGCAGTACAGTTTTGTCACACAAACGTTAATCGCACTTCCATTTGTCGCACTAGAGTAATGTCGGCCTACAGTGTGTCGCACTAGCGTGCATTCGAACTAAGGTGAGTCGCAGTACAGTTTTGTCACACAAACGTTAATCGCACTTCCATTTGTCGAACTCACGTAGTACACTCTTACCGAACATGCATGTTTATCCGCATTCTAGCTCTTCTCCATATAACAAGCTAGTTAAGCTAAGCTTACTTTAGGTCTTGATAGCGCTGCGTAGAATGTCCTAAAATATCAATATTCCATTTCATTTTCAGCTATTCTAAGCCTATTGTAACCATTATAATCTCTTAAATGCAGGCGAAGATTTTGGCCTTCGAATATCTGAACAAAGCCTCGTTGACTGTACACGTATAACGGTTTAAGCAAAATGTGTTACAAGTTGTGAATTTCACGAATATACCGGCATTAAACGGATGACTGGATGGCTTAAGCGCTGATCCGTCCAATTAATTCCGCTTTGAGAACTGTGACAGATGTGTGGGATGTCTGTGGGTGTAATACTAGTTCATTATATACTAGTAAAGCCTTCCGTAATGCTATTACCTAATTAGTAAATAAGATGTTGTTTAAACAAAAATTGTGTCAGGTGTGGCGAGATGACCGTGTGGTGACGGAGACAGAATACAAGTATCACCACATCACTACATCCGATGTGTGTCGTAAGAGGCGACTAACGGCAAATACGCGGACGATATCACTGCGAGGGATGGAAAACTCGGAATAAAACCCTGTACCTACCCGTTCAGTGTGCAAACAATACGTCAAAGCCTCCCAGCATTGGCGGTGAGGCCTATGTCCATCAGTGTATTAGTCTCTCGTATCGAATTTAAATTGCTAAACAAGTCTTCAAAACTTTTATAATTTTGACGTTTTGTAAGTTGCGTTTTAATGGTCTATAGATACTAATATTATAAATGGGAAAGTGTGTGTGTGTCTGTTTGTCCATCTTTCACGCCTAAACCACTGAGTCAATCTTGATGAAATTTGGTATAGGTGTAGATTAGACTTTGAGCAAGGACATAGGCTATGTTTGATCGCGATAACCGCCATCCACGCTGGCGGAGCCGCGGGCAAAAGCTAGTACAGAATACATGATTTTTGACTTTTGAAATGTTGGACGTGAAGCAGAAACTAAATAAATGAAAAATACTTTAATGAGCTGCTTTTACGCATATGTATGAATTATGAATATAGCGCGCCTTATTATCGATAAATGAGATGGGTTAATGAATTTCGCCATCTATAAGTACCGAAATATTAACACACACAGCGCGCCTTCACTTCACAAAATGTCATCAACCCCTTTAGACAAGTGGCAATGCGCTAGCAAGCGTTTGATGGAATAGAATGACGAATGTATAGAATTTGACGTATTTGACATGCGTTAACGACTGTCATTTACGTCAAATCCCATACATTCGTCATTCTATTCCACCAAACGCTCTTGTTCACAAGTTCCAATTTTGTTTACCGTAGATACAGAAGGTCTAGTATTTAACTACGTTGTAGAAGTAAAGACTAGGTATATAATATGATACCATCCATGACTAGTAAATGGAAAGGAATGCCAAATTTCTGATTATAGAAAGTGCCTATTGTCCACGTACCTAGTATTTTTTCAAAACCAATTGAATAGATATTAATGTCTTAGAATTTTTTTTCTGCGGCAGCAAAATTTGTGTTTATTTTTTCAAAAAGGTCCGTAATGTAACAATGGATCTCAAACGGCACGCAATATCAATGAGGTAAAGCCGTAAAGAACACCGTTAAAGAATTTACAATTCTCGGCTTTTATAGTATAGACTCAACAAACAGCGACTAAAACTACTGCGAAGTAATATTTTGATTAACCAAGGGGCTTTTTGTAAATTAAATTCCTCTATTTTATGTTTAAACTGAAGATTGACGGCAGTTGTTGAAATCTACTACATATCCATACTTAATATTATAAATGCAAAAGTAACTCTGTCTGTCTGTCTGTATATGTTACGCTTTCACGCGTAAACAACTGAACCGACGAATTAACACCGACATTTCACCAATCTGTATTCGGTCCCACGTAATAGGGGGTGAACCATTGTCGTATCCGGGCACTGTTGTTGACTCGAGTCATGCATCTGAGGCTGAGTCTGGGCTGTACATATCTCTCTGATGTTAAAGTTAATCAGCCCTATCCCTCAGTCGCCTTGTACGACACCACATGGGAAGAGAAGGGGTGACCCAAATCCTACTCTGCCGGGAACCACCCCGCTTATAAAAATAAAGTGTGATAAAGAACAAGTGGCATTATTATTCAATAATTTCCTTCTTAGTAACCATTGCGATGATTCCCGTGGCTTCGCCCGCGTGGATGTCGGCTATCGCGACTTTTAGTCATATCTCCGGTTCTACTCCTCTAACTGCGATTAAACAAATGTAAGCATTTAACTCTGAATAAAACCTTAAAAAAAAACCGGCTAACCATTTGATCAGTAATTTTTGTGTCCATCTCGAACGACCAAACAAGAATTCTAGAAACATATTTTGATGTGCAAAATCAGTAAAGCTACATGATTAACTCAAGTTTTTTTTAAATATCTCTAATGTCCGAAAACGACTATGTTACGTTTCTATAAAAGTAATGATAGACAGTGTGTGTAGCTAGTTCAGATTATAAATCCCTGTGCCAAATTTCATCCGGATCCGTTCATCCGTTCATGTGTGATCGACTAACGTATCAATAAAAAGTGCCCACCTAAGTAGATAGTAAGATTAAATTGCAAACATTCCTTCTTCCAATAATTAATAAGGTACTTAAACATTGTTAGAGTATTATTAAAGTCTTACAGTCTGGACTATACGAACTTAATTAAATCCCCAGTTGAAATTTCCTCCGTAGTCTATTTATTACGCTCCAACTCCGGCAAGAAACCTCCATGTAGATGTTAATGCAATCTCCATAAAATGTGCCTCTGTTGGGGCAAAAAAGATTATTTTCTGTTCTTACGAGACTTAAGTGTGAAGGGATAGGGCTGTTCAATAGCCGCTGTTCTATATCTAATAGGCTTGCGTCCTATTACGTGGGACCTAAAATCATAGTTTTATACACCTCTGCCTACCCCTTTAGGGGTTTACAGGCGTGAATATACGAATATCGTAATGAGATATGTTTTGTCACCATTTAATACCACAGAAGCTTAACATTTTTCAAGCCTCCATTCATAATAGCTCTAAAGCTATTCATAAAAATAATATACAATACTTGAAATGAGTTTTTCCTCTTACTCTAAGTTTTTCTGAAGTGAAAACTTCTTTAGCGGCGTTGGATAAGTAAAAAGTGTTAAACTCGCGTCAGGATCGCTTGACCTTTGAACTGTAACCGACGACTGACGTCATACGATATTAGCTACAGACTATCTATTTTGCAAGCTACGATAAATAGCTTCGCAGCATAGCGGTAAACGCTTCGACTGTAAGTCTTTATGGTTTCAGATAGCACCGGGTTCAAACCTGCGTGCCATCTGACACTTTTTGTGATTATTGTTTCTTTTTGTAATTTATTACATTTTGTGATTATTTTTTCTTTTTGTAATTTATTACTTTTTGTGATTATTTTTTCTTTGTGTAATTTATTAATTTCTTCTGACAGAAAATTAGCAGAAAATTAGTGATAGGTTCTATGATTGGCGCTATAAGATATGGTATAGTATATTTTTTTTATCTTTTTCTATGTAGGTATATAACGAAGAAAGAAAGAAAGAAAAGTTTTCACTTCTGCCGGCACTCCCGGAGTGCAACCCGTCTTTTTTTCAAATTTAACTTTTTTTTAAAGTTTATTATCAAATTAGATAGGCTGTTAAACAGGGTTTATTTTAATGTTTAGGTGTCCTAACAAAAAGTTAATAGAATTTTAGTTGTTTAGGTTTAATTGAAATATCCCTACCATGTTGATATGTGTATAAGCATCTTAAGTCTTCTTAGGTATTTGAAACTTCATAAATTTACATCATAAGTTCGTTGTTAACTGTGTCTACTTTAAAGACTCGAAATTCCCTCCTCTAAATCGCATTTAATTTTAAAATTGCGAATTTACTTTCAGGAGCAATATAGGGGCAATATTTAGGATATCCAGGCAATTAACCACTCCGTTATAGTGCAGGGCTGTCCTGGCGAACGGCGCAGCCCGGAGATCGAACTCGAAATTGCCAATTAGCCAGATATTACGTGATCCAACACCTTCCGTCCATTAATCCATGTATCGACGCCCAATTAGGACGTTTCATAACAACGTTAACGGTTTCGAAAAGCAATCAACAGGTCAGCCCCTTTAGACAAGTGGTAATCAAATCCCATACATTCGTCATTCTATTCCACCAAACGCCGGCTAGCGAATTGCCACTTGTCTTTAATAAACCAGTTTATTTCTTTAATATTTTTGCCACTTCAAGTTTAATATCGATGTACAGTGGCCTTCGGGTCTAAATGCGGCGAGGGTACGATGAAATGGTTTATGAAACCAACCGACTCTATCTTTTCTCGGTATTCTTCTCCTTGTAAACATAATGCTTCTCTTAAGCGCCTACAATTTTATGACATAACAAAACCACTGTCATACCCCTGATATTGCATAAAATGTCATTAAATTTTAGACTTTATACCTGGGTTTTAAAGTCCAAAATGAAATAACAAAACCACTGCCATACCGCTGACATTGCATAAAATGACATTAAATTTTAGACTTTATGGCTGAGTGGTAAAGTCCAAAATGAAAAGAGAAAGAGTTCATACCATTTTTCATACACTCTACAAGACTGTCATTTAATTTTAGACTTTAACAGTACGACAGTAAAGTCTAAAGCTAAATGGCATTGGTTACAGTGTTTGTGGGACCACAGTGGTTTTGCTATGAAAAAAATAATAGCAGAATCAGGGCCCAGATGAGCTAATAACCTGTAAAAGGTAGTTGGGTAGAGCGGATACTGAAGCCAAAGAATCGATTGCTACGGCGTAGGCCCGTAGCCAGACGTAGACCGTAGCAGGCTACAATTGAATTTTAAATACATTTTTAACTCGTGGATCGTGTCGTTCCGATAACATATCGGAGTACTTTACCAGTTCCTGGCCTTCCGACACGATACCGCTTAAATCAAAATATTACTAGGCACTAACACCTATATCAAAGTTAAAGAGCTAAGTATATCTGTTGTATCCAGGAAGAACATGAGGCTTGTCGTAGAAGTGATAACAGGCCACTGCCGACTGAACAGGCATTTGACACTAATAGGAGTGAAGACTGATCCCAAATGCCCAGAGTGCATGGATGCCGAGGAAACCAGCATCCACCTGCTGGCCGAATGTCCCATGTACTCGCTGAAAAGATGGGAAATCATGGGAACGTATGAACTCGCAATCTGAGGGTGGAACAGATTGTAATTTTTTGCAAGGAAACAGGTAGGTTTGACGAAACGCCGTGATTGCCGGGCACCTCTATCTGTTACAGGATAAATAGGGTAAATGGGTGAAATGGCCCACACCGAAGGGCAGATCACCCGTCCGGTCGCGGCGTCCCCTGCTGGCAGTAAGTAAGTAAGTAATCTCTTATTGTTTACTTTTTGGAGGTAGATATTTTATGTAGTTATATTTCAAACCTTTTTACCCGACTACCAAGAAGCGTTATGTTGTTTTTCGCGCGTACCTATCTTGTATGTATGTATGTTTGTAATATTCTTTATTACCTCATATCTTCTGAACCACCATTCGGATTTCAATGATTCCTATCTCAAATAAAAGGTATTTATTGCCCAAGTGTTTTTGGGTATATAAAATATGAACAAAAGCTATATGTTGGTTTTTGCCGCCAAAATATGTGTGGTAAGAAATTTTTATCCATTAAAATTTATTGAGTGGGGTATTAAAATGTATTTAATTAGATGACGATTACAAAAATATATATGTGTGTGCTAGCTGTCATAACTAAAATGCATAAAATGAAATAAATTCTCAAAAATAAAAAGCCCGACTGACGCTGAAAAGATCGAAACAAGCTTTATAGCGGGCGGTAGCCATTATTAAATCTCAAACCCAGTGAAAATTATTGGGTACCACCTGTTATAAAGCTTGTTTAGATCTTTTCAGCATCAGTCGGGTTTTTATTCTTAATAATTTTGTGTTTGACACAACAAAGTCACACAACTCACATAGAGTTGTGTGACTTTGTTGTGTCGTTTACTTGTACTATAAGAATTTGCGTTAGTTGAACCACCCCACGCAAGTTGATGCCGATTTTATTATCCAAAAACAGAAATAATGCTACCAGTCGACGTCATCAAGATATTATCTCGCTTTACCGACCAAGTGTCCACAGAGAAGCATCGTTATAACATCGCTACCCAACTTATAAGGTTATTATAGAATGAAATCGGTTGGAAATTTTAAAATGAAGAAGGCTTCACTTCGTTTAACGAGGTACAGGAGCAGAACGTGCCCTTAATAGCCACATTGTCTACAACTTATCCTCGCTAATGAGAATTCTGACCCCATTTAAATAAAACCCCGGGATAGACGTCACGAATATTCGGCACGAATATCTATCAGTAATGATATAGTGATAAATATTCAATATTTTGAATTCAGGGCCTCATTGAATGATATGGTTTGATAAGAAGTAGGACACGACTGTATTACCCAGTATTACCGTCCAACTGAGCAGTCCGACTGGGGAAGTAACTCCGCCCTACAGAATACCGCGGTCATAATAACCTCGTGTTGTGTTCCCGACGGAGAGTACGGTAGCCTGAGCTAACTGGATAGTTTTTGTGCAGTACCTCTAGCACGAACAACTATCACGATCGTATCGTAAACGTATCGAGAGAAGGGAGCGTTGCGATTGGCCGTCTTCACATACACACAGGTTCACAGTAGGCAGGCGGCCAATCACATTGCTTCGTTCTCTCACTACGATCACCATACGCCCTACTATAGTTGTTCGTGGTAGGGGTACATAATTTCGATATTTTCAGTCACTTGATGGAAAATAATGAATATTACGGCAGTTTAAGCTAGGAGACGAAGCTCCTGAAGTAAGTAAGTAAGTATTGTTGAATAGAAGCAGATCTTGGGCTATTCTATGCTTACCCCAGAGGAAAAATCTATACGTATGTATATATATATATAAAAAACCTGTCGGTCATGACTCATAGTCTAACAATAAGTGAAGTGTGAGCTGTCACTTATAAACATTGTTATTTCACAAGACAGGTCATAATTGAGTCGGGTCGGCACATTTAGTATTTTCCAAGGGTAACTTATTTAGCATAAAATAACACAACACGTAGTAAATAAAGCTCAGGCTTATGATTATATGGTACCTAGTATTTCGATTGTTGTTAGGCCTAAGACCTATGAGACTCTTAATATTTATAGGTAGATATATATTATATAAAGATCTTTGTTGAGTGTTCCTAATTTAAAGACTCGAAATACTTTCCTCTAAATCGCATTTAATTTTCAAAATGCGAATTCACTTTCAGGAGCAGGATATAGGGGCAATATTGAGGATAAATGTAAAGTACGTGAAGATTTATATTTTGTTTATTCATTTATTTATTTACTTTGCCAAATATACCTACAACTAATTTTGCAGGATAACCCAATGCGATAGTGTACACATTTATAAATACAAAACTAAATATCTAATTACCAGACAGTATTTGACAATATAAAACAATACAATACAATAAAAAACACTTCAAAATAATACCAAACAATACGATATATACATAAATGATTACATATGTATTATGTCTTACCTCCTCACGCTCTAACCGCTGAACTGATCTGGCTTAAGTTTGGTACAGGGAACGAGACGATTTGGTATTTGGTCAGCATAACATAAATAGGTTACTTTTTATCCCGAGAATAGGTTTCCATAGATTGAAGAAACACTCGAGCGCAGCCGCGACCAACAATTAGAGGCGTCGAAATGAAAAAATTCGTAGCAAGTAGAATCTACCGGATTGATTGACATTTATTACTGCTTCGCTCCCTTGAATAGCAGCGTGATAAGAATTTTTGAAAACGGTTGTGTAATTATAATCAGGGGCGCCGAGTTTCTAAAATTCTCGTGGGTAGGTCCAGCTTTTTTAATGACATACTACTTCTATGTATTTTTGTTATCTATTCAATAGACACAAGCAAATACAAGATATTTAGAAAATATAATTTATTATATTACACAGTTATGTAATATTTATCTTATCTTATATCTTTAAACGAGAAATTCTTATATATATACCGGGTCTAAGGGGAAGGCTCCCGAAGCCGAAAGCCCGTGGTGGTATTCCGGGTATACTACATACTGGCATAATTTTATTTTTGATTTGGAGAACAGAAAAAAACAAATGGCACCAAGCGCGTGCGCAATTTTTTTTATAAAATTGTCGTTTCATTGAGCGTTCCTAATAGGAATAAATAAAGGAAAAAAAAAAGTAAAAAAAAAAGAAAAAAATAAAGAATTTTTCTCCGAATCGAAAAAAAAATTGCTAATATGTAGTATACCCGGAGTACTACCATGAGCTTTCGGTTTCGGGAGCGTTCCCCTAACACCCGGTAAATATATAATTGGAATCTCGGAAACGGCTCCAAGGATTTTCATGAAATTTAGTATACAGGGGGTTTCGGGGGCGATAAATCGATCCAGCTAGGACGTTCAGAAAATGTCATTTTATAAAAAAAAAGGAAATATGACTTTTCCTAACATCTATTGGCGATATGAGCAACTAACTGCTTCAACGACACAACAACATTAAAGCGTCCAGCGATGGCATTGCTACAAAAAAAATATACCGAGCGAAGCTCGGTCATCCAGGTACTTTATCTTGAACATTATTTTTTATTCTATGGGAATATATTTTGAGGAACTACTGCTCTATTTATAAATATGACGGCAATGTTTTCAAGTTCCAAATCATCTGCTATTTCTCTGTTTACATCCACTACCATGTAATGATGTAAGGTATTAAGTCTTTGCTGAGTCATAGTAGTCCTCAAGTAAGTTTTTATTCTTAGTAATGCTGAAAATGACCCTTCAGCTGTGCATGTCGATACTGGAATAGTTAAAATTATTTTCAATAATTTGATGACTTCTGGTATTATATCTTTGATAGATTCGCAATGAGTAGTAATTGCTGCTTGTATCATTATTTTGCTGAGTTAGAAATACTTCCATGTTGCTCGAGTGTGCCATAGTATCTTTAGTAAAACGCTATTCAATACAGCCTATGACTTTATCTAACACTTCAAAATACATTTTTCGATAAAAATCAGCTGGACTAGAAAACTCGTGCGGTTCACTTGTAGAGTCGTCTATCTTTTTAGGTCTTCTCCGTACTTTTGGTGTTTTAGGTTCATCCAATTCCAAAATGTGAGCCAAATCTAGCCAATCGGTACCTATACTATTTGGATTTAGTTAAAAGATAAGAAAGAGAATTATTTTAGATATTCATAATCGTAAACATAAACCGGCTAAATGTGGGTGCTAGCACCTCTGCCTACCCCTTCGGGGATAAAGGCGTGAGTTTATGTTATGTTATAATCGTGGGTGCTCAGCACCCACTATTTACCTCTCGTGGGTGCTGGAGCACCCGAGCACCCACGGAGTCGGCGCCCCTGGTTATAATATTAGTTTATTGTGTAGTTATAATATTATTAAGTATAGATAGAGATTTACTTAGTTTAAAATGTAGATTGGTACCTACCTTATTTTTAACTACCCATGTCGCTTATACTCGCCAGTGCGTCATAAGCTAATGGATGAAAAGTAGATTCAAAATCAGTAAGAATACTTAGAATTTAATAGCACAAGAAATCTATTTAGTTGAACCTATCATAGATGTAGCTAAATAGATTTTAGTAGAGGATCTGTTCATATGTTTGGCATTGAACAGCACTCAAGTCTAAGGCGATTTATTTCTCTCTCCATTGCATTACATCGCTCAAGTAGGTATAAGGGTTAGCGTTCCTATACAGTATGTAGCGTGTTTTATGGGGTAGAGGATTTTGGACGGAGTTTGAACTATGCTACAACTATCATTTCTAGCATCTCCATAACCATGGTGCTGATAGCAACTGAAACGGCGGGGCAATGGCAATAATAAATAGAACTCCAAATAAATAGCGCTATAATTTTAAAACACTTATGTAAAACGAAATGTTTTTGGGTAAATTTATTTTCTTGACTCGCGAGTTTCATAATAAATGGTGCTTATAATAAACTATAAAAGAAAATTTAATATCTGACTTGTATTTCTTGTACCTACCTACAATTTTTCATACAAAAACAACACTTTTGATTTATTGAGCTGTGGGCATATTGTAGTATACACAGCGTCATCTTTTTCTTAAGAATCCTGGTCGGTTCTGACAAATACCTCCAGGTACACTAAATTGTTTGTGCTAGGAGCATGTTCACATCGTTAGTGCAATAACCAGGATACGAATCCGGGACGCTTCGATCGTAATACAAAACTCCTTAACCACTAAACTAACGCTACCACAGACTAAGCATAGCATATCATACCTACAGTTTGCCAATAAAAGTATCTAACGACACGACAATATCCTCTAGATAGGCAGGTACGTTCCCAGTAACCAATTCCCAATAGATATCTACTTTAAAACATTTCACTTTTTCTGAGAAAAACACAAACACTCGAACCGCAAAATAAATATTAGAGGCCATACAAAGTTTGTAAAACTCGCGTGGAGTCATTTCGATATTGGAGACAGGGGTGGGATGGGGCGCAAGAACGACAACCGATTAGCTTTTATTTGAAAAGAAACCACCCCCTATCGCTATTTCTGTGCCGTGAAGGTGAAAATTGTGTATTGATAAGGACGCTCTTGGAAGATTTGGACAAGAGTTATTACAGTAGCGTATCTAGCCAAGGCTTTGAAGGCTTCCAGAAGCGTTTATAAAACAATTATACAAGTTTTAAGATCGTTGTATTTTTTCCATCCAAGCAGTTAGTATCTATTGAATACAGTGGTTGCTGAGCTGTCGCCAAGTGAGTTAGGTACCATACATTTCAATACTAATTGCTTGTATACGTAACAGGCGACGTCGTCGCTTTGGCGTCCTAGTGAGGCAGAAGACTTAAGAGGAAATATAGGTACCTACTACCTACCCATATTACAAATAAAAACTCACTAATTAATCCTACCACAGATAATCCATATAATATTATAAATGCGAAAGTAACTCTGTCTGTCTGTCTGTCTGTATGTTAAGCTTTCACGCCTAAACTACTAAACCGATTTTGATGAAATTGGTATAGAGATGGATTACAGCTTGGAAACGGACATAAGCTACCTTTTAGGGCGAAAAAAGGGATAGAAGAGGGGTAATAGGGCTAGAGGATGCTAGATGCCTAGAGAATCGAGTGCATGGGCGAGTAGAGATGCGAGTAGAGAGGCCAATGGAAAGGCGAGTATAAAGGAGAGTACAGAGTCGAGTATAAATCGAGGGTGAAAGAAGTCAGAAGAGAGTCAAGTATACATTCAAGTAGGTATAGAGGCGAGTAAAGAGTCGAATAAAGAGGCGAGTAGAAAGTCGAGGACAAAGGCGAGTTAATAGTCTAGGACAAAGTTGAGTAGAGAGGCGAATTTTATACTCAGTAGCGTCGGCTTAACACTAAGCGATAACCGACAACCACAAGCTAGTATAATATAATTCTTATACAGATGCACAATCAGAAACAAAAAATGGTTACACTCGTAACATTGTAGGCAATTTTTAGTTCAGGAGTTATAACTAGGTGGCGACATTGTTTTGGCAAACTTTTTATAATTTATAGTATTAAATTTACTTATCAAAAATAAAACATACCCAAAACACAGTATTGACTACGACTGAATAAAACTATAAATATTCGAATCTATATTGATTCTGGCAAATTCTGCAGTAATTGTAAAAGTGACAGACATAATGCCCTAGACCGCTAGATGGCACAAAAATAAATAATTAAATAAATGGCACGATTGTCACGAAATCTGTATTTAATACATTACCAACGAGTTTTTTATGCTTACATTATCATGAGTAGGTATAAGTTCATCAATCATCAATCAATCAATCAATTAGCCCACTGCAGTCCACTGCTGGACATAGGCCGCTCCCAATGTGCGCCATTTCGTACGATCCTCCGCCTTCCGCATCCAGTCCGTCCCAGCCACCTTTTTCAGGTCATCGGTCCATCTAGCTAGGGGGCGTCCTACCCTTCGTTTGCCTTCTCGCGGTCTAAGTAAGTAAATAAGCGTATTAACTTTTTATTTCTTTAAATGAGTCTACTGGTGCCATCTATGCATTTCTGGGTATTACTAAAGATATTTTCTTCGTATCGGTACCCCATGATCCTAATAATATTATATACGCAATAGTTTGTAAGTATGGATGAATGTTTGTTACTCTTTCACGTAAAAACTAAATGGATTTTAATAAAACTACTATAATTAAAATAGCTTATACCTACATCAGAATAACACTTAGGCTACAATTTATAACGATAGCCGATATTATAGCGATGACCGATATCCACACGGGCGGAGCCGCGGGTAAACGCTAGTATCCATACTAATATTATAAATGTAAACATAACTCTGTCTGTCTGGCTGTCTGTCTGTATGTTACGCCTAAGCCACTGAACCGATTTTGATGAAATTTGGTATAGGGGTAGATAAGGCCTTAAGAAAGGACATAGGCTATGTTTGGTCGCGATAACTGACATCCACGCGGGCGGAGGTGCGGCCAATAGCTAGTATATGTTATAAATGTGAAAGCTTGTGAAGATATTTGGATGCTTTTTTCACTTGCGCAATGTCCCCACAGGACCGGAGGGGGAGGTTATGTCGGACTCGAGCCGACTAAAATGCACGCCGTCTGTGGGTTGTATTGCAAAGCCGAAGGAGAGGTTGGTAACGCATATCCCTCGCACCACGGCCGACAGATGTTTGGATGCTTGTCACTCAAACACGCTCAAACGGCTAAGCAGCCTGTCTTGTACGTTAAATCATGGGATTCCCCGTTGTTCATGAGATTATGGGATTGTATGGACGGTCATTATTCTATTCTATAACTCAGAGACACTTGTCCTGTCCCTCTAGACAAGTGGCAATTCGCTTGCCGGCGTTTGGTGGAATGGAATGATGAATGTATGGGATTTGACGTAATTGACAGTCTATAACGCAAATACGTCAAATCCTATACATTCGTCATTTTATCAAGTGGCAATTCGCTACCCGGCGTTTGATAGAATAGAATGACGAATGTATGGGATTTGACATATTTGCCATGCGTTATAGACTGTCATATACGTCAAATCCCATTATATTCGTCATTCTATTCCACCGAACGCCAGCTAGCGAATTGTCACTTGTCTAGAGGGGCTGCTAGCGAATTACCACTGAGAGGCTGGACCTCAATCGCAAGGCAAACGAGGTGCTGGCGCGCGCAAATTGTTATATACCTTACAATATAGACGTAGGTACATGTTTGGTGAATATGAGCTCGTCCACCGCCGCAACACCCCGTAGTATCCTCAACAGAAACCCAAGAAACGTGTACTGTGTGTATAAAGCACCTTTCATGTTGAAGATATATGTCCCGACCTAACCAATACAATCTTCATCCTAGCGTTAATCCCAGTCGCATCCGAAGCTTTTCAACTTGGAGTCTGGGGTCCGCTTTTTACCAGTCTTACTGCGGCTTTGGCTAAACTTCGATATTTTCCGTGAACCGACTGCGATCTGACCTCCACAACCCAAAGGCGATATCGAAGCATTGCAGCTAGACTGGTTGTTGGATTTTTGAGGGCTCCAACTACCCGTCACGACTGCCATAGATGTTTGTATGACAACCGGGACCGACGGCTTAACGTGCTCTCCGGATATTTGCACTGAGCAGGGATCGAACCCGCGCCTGCTGCGTAGTGGCCGCGTTCCCTACCGCTACGCCACGGAGGCTGTCGAACCTAACCAATACAATACGTGGGTTTCTACGCGGGCGGAGCCGCAGGCAATAGCTAGTGATATTATATTTTCTAAATTTCTGCATAGATATCTAATTTACTTTCGAAAAAGGATTAATTTCGTGGCGTGGTCCAAAAATTGTTTAACTTTATCTGGAAATACCCGAGTGTTATTATGGTTTGTCCAAGTGGAATCCTGTTGATATTATCGTCTCTATTTTCTTTGCCGCACCAGAAAGATTTAAAAATTTTTACCAGCTCACTTGTTATCTTCTGCATACTTACAGTCCTAAGTTCTTTAAAAGGGGCGGGAAAATAACCCGACGGCCACCATTATTGTATTATTTGTATCTCTAATGTTGACCCCCATTCCTAAGGTTCCCCTTTAGTTTACCATCACGCGAGGTGAAGAAATATCAACGTGCCATACATAAAAAAATATCACGCGCCTTGTTTGACATTCTGTGTATAGGTTGCACTTGAGCATTGACACAATTAAACATAATTAATGGCCGTACCGCGCACGTTGACAGAATTAATGAGTGCTAATTTGGGAACATTACCGGTGGTCCAACAGCGAGATCCAGCTACTGTACGACCTCAAAATTTGGACCTTATCACATAAACCCGACTGCTGTTGAAAAGATCGAAACAATAGCAGGAGGTTCTCATTTACCAAACATAAACCGAAAGAAAACAGCCACCGCCGGATTCCAAACTTGTTTCGAGCTTCACCCTTGGGACAACTAAAGCTATCAATTACGAACATATTTTAGGGCCCCGAAGCTCAAAACGAAAAATGGCACTTTTAGGATATCTTTATGACTATCTGACGGTTTGTCTGTCAAGACCTTTTTTAGACCGTAGAGATGGTAAGATATGAATTTATTAAAAGATAGATTTTAGATTAAACTCTAATTTCTACAAATTATTACATACTTAAGTAAGTAAAATAAGTACTTCAATAGGTATCTAACATTGATCTAACTACCGATGAGAGAATTCAACGGTAGGTATTCCATTATTAGTGCCTTAGTAAGAATATATTAAGATTGTCCCAAGGTGTTAAGCGTTAAGTAAATTGAAATGCAAATAAATAGCTATAGTAATTGAAAAAATACACTTAACATCCAGACACTAGGCTAGTGGCATAACTTTAGAAGATTACGGTTGCTCGCTATTCGATAAGTTGACAAATTCACAACTATTTTAGGACATTGTAAACAACTGTGGAAATTAATGACTCATTCGACATATCCTAACTAGTACCTACTAACAAATGATTATAATGGTTACAGCACGAAAACACAACTGGCGCTTAGGAGCAAACAAATATTCAGCTCAATGTTAATAAATCGAATTCACTCACTGAATATAAAATATGTTTTTTGAAGACATATATGCTCGTTATAATATTTAAACATTTATAATGTATAAGTCTTATAGTTAGAATAAACACTGCTTTATGAAACGAGTTTTCTAGATAACTATTTACTGTCTGCAACATATGTTCGTTCTATTTTAGTCTCACTCTCAGGTAGGAGTTATGAAATCGTTGAAACTATAGTCAGTAGTAATTGTGACAATGAACAGACAGACTCACCTCGGGTAGCTCGTCAGGTACCTTCCCCATCCACGACAGCGACAGTATTGTGCAATCGCATTTTGCGTTTACGTTCCTCTCGAAATGCAGATGCATTTTCGCTGTGTTTAAAACGTAAACTCAAACATCGAACACTACGCGAACACTCGCGATATAAGAGTTTTTCGCGAACGGACCTGTCGAGTCAGCGCGCACATTTTACAGGAGTTAACGCTTACATCTGGGAACGGATTATGATAGTTCATTTATGTTAAAGTGTGGAGTGGTCGAGAGCGTCGGTCGGCGATCGGCTGACGTGACGGAGGGTGACAAGCGAGGCTCCGTCGGCGGACGGCGCAGGTATCGATTGCGCGCAGGGGGCGCGCGCACACCCCGCGACCTCTACCGCTGCCGCGAAAAACTGGGGAAACCCGCGAAAAGCGCACTCAGGTGGCGCCGCGATGAAAAAAGAAGCTCTTCGTGCCTGCGATACTGGAAAATACATCAAGTAGTAGGACTAGTAGGTATGTAAGTACTAGATATTGATAAAAAAATAATGCAAGACTTCATCATTACCTGTTATTAGTGGAGATAATGACAGTTAAGCATCGGTTAGGTATGTTATTGTGGGGATATGGATTGAAATAATTTGAATCTTGTACAATAAGGACTCCAGCTAGGTACATACGTGAATGACAATGATGCCATGATTTGAATAGATATTTAACTAAATTGACATTTTTTGACGTTGACGTGGGTGGTTGTTTGGTAAGTAGAGTTGATAAAAATTTCACGATGTTGACGTCCGGTTGCCCGCTAAGGCATAAACCTGCGATGCCTATTCTTATCACCCCTTGATATTTTTGATCACAGTTTACGTCACATCGTCCGGTTATTTAGTAGAAAGCATTTTAGTGTCAAGAAGTGCACATGAGACATAAGCGAGTAGCTATTCAACCTGTGAAGATATAGGCTCCTATTGCATGAATCTAGCTGGTTTGTCTCTGCGTGTGGCTGGTTCGTCTCTGTAAGATTGAAACCGATGGCTCTGTGCCTTTTCAAAAGCAAAATATAATGAAACATGACGTACAAAACGTATATTCTGTATACATTTTCGATTAACCGTGCTAGATAGGTCGCTAAAATCTACGGACAATGTGTGCAATATTGCTGAAAAATTCATCCAGAAAAAAACTGGCATCCAAACAGAATTGTGTTGGCAAGTATCAAGACATCTCAAGAACTGTGGCTTATAAATAGATCTTGTAGGATGAGTAGAGGGCGTTAATTGGAGCTGAAGATTTCTTTTTTCCTAATACAGTATTGAGTAGAAATACTTTATTTATATTACAATCTAGCCTTATTGGCTAATTAGTAAACAAAATTCACCTAAGTTATAATATAATTCTAAGAATTCGTCCATTATCACTTACGTAATTAGTGTTTATTAAGGCGAAGACACTTTTTTCATGTGTTCTTAGTACCTAATAGAAGAAATAAAAAATTTAAAGAAATACCCACATGAGGCTTATTAGCTACATACTCTCAGTGACATGTTTAATTAATCTTATCTTGGCTTTTGCAGGAGCGACGGCCGCCTGACTTTTCCGCCCCCACAGGCAAGCTTGTGCCATACTTTCGTCCGATTATCAGCAGGTTCACTGATTTACCGATGAACCCCGAAGATCTTCGTGGGAATCCATACACCATACTCTGCAGTTCTTATTTTGAATTTTAAACTCGGGACCAAACATGGGAGGTTTCGTTCTAGATATCTTCTTCCAGTTCAATAGTTAGATACTGACACTTCGTAAGTACCTACTGCTATCAACGTTTTAAACCAACAATACCAGTTTGAAACTAGAAAGTTTGAGTCATTTAATTGGAAGTGTAACCGTTTTAGTTTAAAATTCAACCCTTGTGATTTAAGTTTTAAACTGCGCGATACATACATGTAAATGTGACATTTTCAAACATTTATGGGTGGGTGCCCTGCCCGCTATCGCGCTATCGTAAACAAGAAGAGAAATAGATCTTTATAGAGTAGTTAAAACCGTGTTGAACTTTCTGTGTGTAACCTCGTGTTCCAGGCGGTGAGTAGGGTAGCCAGAGCTCACTGGAGAGTTTTCGTGCTGTCATTGGGAAGCCAAAGGCTATTCCCACTTTGTCTTCTACACTGACGGCCCAGAAGCGTTGTGTTTACAGGGTCGGCAGCACGAGTGTGACTCCCCTGGTGTTGCACAACTCCATAGGCCACGGTAACCACTTTTCATCAGGTGGGCCGTATGTGCATACTAAAACTTCCACATGGGCGAACTGCGGGCATAAGCTAGTTACTCTTTAAAGTTATAAAATTTCAAACTTCCATTTAATCAGAAGGAAGCTGGATTTGCACTCTTCTCGACGGTGCACTTAAGTTATTTGTTGCTAAAAGAATGCTACGTATTGTAACCGATGCACCTTCATTCTAAATGATGAGCTACAGCAAAGACCTTAAAGTTGATACGGTCGAACACCAATTAAAAGCGTCCTATTCAAAACGTTTGGAAAAACACCCAAACAACCTCGCCTCAAACTTAATGCAGGCAGACACTGGATTTGTGAGACTTAAATGGAAAACGACTAAAGATCTGATCTGATGATCTTTGATCACGTGCTGAATGTCTACGAGACAGTATATTGCACCGAGGATAAAAAAACTGCAGTTGTAGCTAGGTACTCAAAAAGCAATTTGACCTAATTTGATTGTAGGATGCATTTTGGCAACAATTACACTGCGTCGCAATAACGATGCTCATCAATTGTGATTGTAGGTACTCACACACGGCATGTACACTGAACATGGGCTTAAAGACTGCAGTTTTAACTTTTTATTTTACAAATAATCAGTAAGGTATATTGAGAGATTTCAGATTGATAAGTCACAATCATCACAACTTTAAAGCGCTATTGAAGGCAACGTACCTACGTACTTAGATCGCCGTCCCGCCCACCTGATGGCAAGTGTTTACCGTGGCCTATGGACGTGTGCAACACCAACGGCCCAGTAAACGCAGAGAGTTTCTGTGCCGTCAGCGTAGAAGACAAAGCAGGAAAGGCCTTCCCACTGATAGCACAAAATCTCTCCAGTGAGCTCTGGCCACCCTACTCACCATCGGGAACACAACAAGAGGTTATTATGGCCGCGGTATTCTGCAGGGCGAAGGTACTTCCCCAGTCGGACTGCTCAATTGGACAGGAATACCGTCGTGTCCTACATATGGATATGTATTTTGGACGTAAATCACGAGGCAAAAGAGGCTCTGGTGTGCGCGGATGTTTCTTATTACTCTATATTTGGTGAATTTGAGCTCGTCCACCGGAGTAGCACCCCGTAGTGCTATCCACTAAAGATCCTAGGAAAGTGTACTGCGCGTATAGAGCACATTTTGTGCACATATTAGGTCCAAAGATATACAGGGTGTATTTTTGAAACGGGGCAGTAAGAGCAAGATACCTTAACCGTTGTACCTAGTTGCAGCAAAATGTTTAGAGTATTTTGATCATCGTAAGAAACAGGATCCATTGGCACAAAAAATATTTTTGGACTATTAGCATTTTTCTTGCTGACTGTACGATTTTTCCAAAATCTGTGAATGCAGTTCACAATATCTCTAAAAGTAAAGGAAGGTCTTCTAAGAACATTTTACTGTAACTACAACGGTTAAGGTGCCTGCCGTTACTGCCCCGTTTCAAAAATACACCCTGTATGTCCCGGGCAATACTTAGCTACTTAGCCGGAACGTAAGAACCCGAAAAGGCTATATTATGCTCTAATACTCAAAGATCACTTTCCTACTCGTTCTAACCATTATTAACCTTTAACACCTTGTTAACGGGTGCTACGGTATTGCACGCTGTTTGCGTTCTGTTTTATTTAACAAGCTTGCCAAGTGCTTGAGTTTCGTATACCGCGCAATACTCCGAAATCTGAAAGGCCACAACTCCTTAATAGTAGGCATTGCAAGAGCAAATCACAAATAATTCATATTATTATTCAATTTCACCTGGACAGTCAAGGCGTTCGAATGTAATTCCATGGACCACGGTGATTGGTTGCCGGTAGAACCGAGTGCGATAAGACCGACATTTTACCTACATCACAGTGTGGCTATGTGGGCGTACCTCCCTGTGACGTTTTTATAGCCATATTATTGTTTTTGTCCTATAAATATATGAGTTATAAAAGAATAAATTCATTTCCCAGTTCGAAGTGAAAAGTCTGCGGTAACAATATTCATTTTCCATAAACTATGACGGCAATAGGTTCACCCCCTACTACGTGGGACCGAAAATCATAGTTGGCGAAATGTGGGTGTTAATACACCTCTGCCTACCCCTTAGGGGATTTACAGACGTGAGTGTATGGTCGCCTTCAAATTAGAGGCGCGAAGAAGCGCCGCTGTGGAGCGTTGTCGGCTGTCGCGCTACTTCTAATTTTCATACAATTTCAAGAAGCGCCACTCAGCGTCACTCGCCTATGGTAGGGCAGCCGTAGAACGGATTTCGTGACTGACCAGGTGACGTGCATCAGTATAGAATTCACTGCAGCATTATTATTTTTTTGTCTTTTTTCTTTTAACGAAATTAACAAGGGTATCTAATGCTTCTTCATCCGAATTCATTGCGTAACTGACGAACCTCACTAGAATTTAATTTATATTTACACGTGTGTACAGCGTCACGAACCATGGCGGCGCTTTTTTTGGTAGCACTACTGCAGCGCTTCCTTTGTTGGCGGCATCATCAACGCCCGTGAACTGTCGGACAATATTGTCTGTAAGTGTGCTTTACGTGTATTTAAATTGTCACTGTGTGCTAAGAGCCCGATTTGCGGCGGTTTGGTTACTTGTTTGATTATATTAGCATAATGGTGACATCCAGGTCGGCAACCCATTAAATAGAGTAAATCTCAATTTAGCATCCTCGGCTCCCCTACTAAGTACAAAAGTATCACTGCGACTGCGTACCACAACGCACCACTTCGCGTTTCTAATGTGAAAGCACCCCATAGATGTATGTAAGTACTTACTTAAACTATTAGGGGTTAAAGTATGAAATTGCCGATTTGTACTGACAAATTGAAATTAGTTTTTTTTTAATTTAACGTATTTATTTAATCAAAATAATTACCATTATTATCTATACATTGCTGCCATCTAGTAGGAAGGTCATTTATGCCTTTGCGATAGAACTCTGGTGATCTAGATTCGACAAACTGTGTGAAAGCATTTTGTACTGCCTCCTGAGAAGAAAACTTTTTATCACATAGAAAATTGTCCAAATCACGAAAAAAATGGTAGTCTCTTGGAGCAAGGTCTGGCGAATACGGAGGGTGACGGATAGTTTCTAATTGCAGTTCCTGTAGAGTTAAAACGGTTTCTCGTGCTGTATGAGGTCTCGCGTTATCATGGAGCAATAATGGTGAAGATCGATTCATGAGTCGGGGCTGTTTCACTGCTAGTTTTGCTATCATTGTTCGGAGTTCGGCACAGTAGACATCTGCCGTTATTGCTTGACCAGATCGTAGAAAGCTATAGTGAATAACACCATGCTGAGACCACCAAACAGTTACCATTACCTTTTTATTGATAAGCTTTGCTTTAGGACACTGTTGTGGCGTTTCACCTGGGGTCAGCCATTGCATTTTTCGCTTACTATTATCGTAAAGAATCCACTTTTCATCACATGTCACAATTCGATCCAATATTCCTTCATTTCTGTATCGATTCAACAAGGCAACACAAGTTTCAACACGCATTTCTTTCTGCAGATCAGTCAAATCATGAGGTACCCATTTTTCACATTTTTTTATTTTATTGATTTGACGCAAATGAGTCAATATTGTTGGTAAGGTAACGTTAAACCATGCAGCTAATTCCTGGGTAGTTTGGCTCGGATCGGCTTCCACCATGTCTTTCAATTCATTGTTATTCACCTGTGTGGGCGGCCTTCCTCGTGGTTCGTTCTTCAAATCAAAGTTTCCATCACGAAAGCGTTTAAACCAAAATCGCACGGTGCGTTCATTAGCAGTCCCCTTTCCAAACGCAACATTGATATTGCGAGCTGTTTCTGCCGCGTTAGTTCCGCGTCGGAACTCGTATTCAAAAATCACTCGAATTTTCGAAGTATCCATCTTTCTTGTCTAAGCTGAATAAAAAAAACAACTGAAAGTCGATAATCGAATGTTGCACATTTTTAAATGAAGAACTACATAGGTACCATGTGGAAAAAGTTTCACTCAAAAATCTCAAACCATGAAGGTTCTATGTCAATTCGAAGTACCTATTACAATGAAACGGCAATTTCATACTTTAACCCCTATTATTTTATAAAAAGAAATCGTTTCATGTTATAATTGTCCTTATCTAGCAATTTACCAGGTACGTTTGCCTGAAGTCCACATATCTATAGTTTTTATTGCTATGTTTGCATTGTTAGCTATTCTGGGGGGCAACTACCCCTCCCGAAGAAGGCCAGACCGAGAGGGACAACACTACGACCCAGAGACGGCGTGCGGTTTAGTCGGTTCGAGTCCGACATAACCTCCCCCTCCGGCTCCGGAGTGGATATCCGTGGGATTTCCCGCAGGTAAAAAAAAAGGGGGGGCGACTAACCGTCTGACCGCACAAACTCCCAACCTCGGATGGCTTGGGCTCAATGGTGATGGTGAAGCCCCATAACATCCAATGGCAGGTTTGTTCCGCTAACAGAAAAACTTATTGTTACGTAAATGTGTAGGCACTTCGGTATGTACAAATATAGAGGGTTTTAGGAGCTGACGTAGACCAAGCGAATATTGTTAGACTAGCTTTTGCCCGCGGCTCCGCCTGCGTGGATGTCGGTTATCGCTATAATATTGGTAATCGTTATAAATTGTAGCCTATGTGTTACTCAGATGTATAAGCTGTAATTATTGTAAAGGTTTATTAAAATCCATTCTGTGGTTTTAAAATGAAAGAGTAACAAACACCTCCGCCGGGTCCAGGTAGAAGGGGTAGGCCTAAAAACTCCTGGTTAGACGTCGTGCAGGGTGACATGCGTGCAAATGGTCTCGCTACCATGGACGCCCAAGATCGTGCGCAGAAGAGCCGGAAGGCGGACTCTGAGCTCCGAGGGCATCTCGGCCTTGGATGCAATCAGGATAGCGTCTAAATATCGATGATGATGATGGAGTAACAAACATCTATCCATCCAGCAATACTTCCAAACTTTCGCGTTTATGATTATTGCTGTGCCCCGCGGTTTCATCCGCGTTTTTCACGTACGGACCCCATATTTTGAAAAAAAAAACATAGCCTATAGTCTTCCTCGATAAATGGACTACCCAACACTGAAAGAATCATTCAAATCGGACCAGTAGTTCCAGCGATTAGCGCGTTCAAACAAACAAACAAACTCCTCAGCTTTATAATGTTAGTATAGATTAGGATAAGTAGGATTACGTAAAAGAGGACATAGTAAAGACACGAGTGAGTGACACTTCAACCTAGGACACAGAATAGATATCTGGAATAAGGAATGTAATTTTTCACCTAACAATCAAGGTCGTTTAAATTGGAAGCATATTCAGGTAAGAACCTAGTTCCACAAGAACATCTCTCAAGGAGCGCGCGGCCACTAACAAGCTCGTTGAGTGCAGGCACAGTCAGTGTCTGAAATATCTCGACTACAAATTGATTTAAAATTGTATTATTGTCCGAACTAAAGATTTTTATTTACGTGCGGGAAATTCCCACGGATAATTCGGAGCCGAAGGGGGAGGTTATGTCGGACTCGAACCGACTAAACCGCACGCCGTCTGCGGGTCGATGTGCTAGGCCAAAGGTGAGGTTCTCTCGCACCCCGGCTGACCCAGGGCCATACCTCTCGGTCTGGCCCTCCTCGAGTAATTCGATCTAAAGGTGTGTACGAAATATCAGAACAATAAGTCCACAGACAGGGGAGAAACCAAGGCATTAAGAGATAAGTACTTTGTTTATCAGTATCGATTTGATGCTGACTGTACAGTCAGCGACTAGAGTAGCTTAATGCATTCTTTTTTTTTTTATATATATGTCACGTCAATTTGACTTTACCTTGCCTGTGATGGTAAGCTGAAGGCAAAGTATCAGGAGAGAGGGCCACCATTACATACACGTGCCATGTTAACAATGGTGTCCAGCTTGACGGCCTCATCAGATGCTTTTTCACGCCCCGCTTAAAGATCCGGGACTGTAGGAAGAGGGAAACACGTGAGCTGGCAAGGAATTCCAGGTCTTAATGGTGCGACAAAGGAAAGAGTCACTGAACTGTTTGGTCCTTGAAGGAATGTTCTGCACCGTATGCGGGTGACATCTAATTGCTGCACGTGTCGTTCTGTAAAAGAAAGGAGAGGGTGGGACTAATTGGAAAAATTGGCGCCAAAAAAAATGTAAAATAATGAACGTACCTAATCCATACTAATATTATAAATGCGAAAGTAACTCTGTCTGTCTGTCTGTATGTTACGCTTTCACACCTAAACCACTGAACCGATTTTGATGAAGGTAGATTAGACCTTGAGAAAGGACATAGGCTTTGTTTGGTCTCGATAACCGACATCCGCGCGGGCGGAGCCGCGGGCAAAAGCTAGTATGAAATATGTAAGGCCCACAACGCACTTGGGGCTAGCCACAGAGCCAGATGGTCTAAAGAGAATATGGGAAGTTGATTATATTACTAACTGTATAGGTATTTCCGGACTCTCCGGATGCTCGCATATCTGCTTTTAAATGAAACCGCATCACAGGGCCGTCTTAAGGCTATATAGCGCCAGGGTGCGAAGCTCAGACTGCGCCCCCTCCCCCCGGTCAACAAAAAAAACGCAATAAATTTTTGGTGTTTCATTTATTTTTCTCTAAGATCTGTTATCCATACTTTTAATAATAGGGGTTAAAGTATTAAATTGCCGTTTCATTGTAATAGGTACTTCGAATTGACATAGAACCTTCATGGTTTGAGATTTTTGAGTGAAACTTTTTCCACATGGTACCTATGTAGTTCTTCATTTAAAAATGTGCAACATTCGATTATCGACTTTCAGTTGTTTTTTTTATTCAGCTTAGACAAGAAAGATGGATACTTCGAAAATTCGAGTGATTTTTGAATACGAGTTCCGACGCGGAACTAACGCGGCAGAAACAGCCCGCAATATCAATGTTGCGTTTGGAGAGGGGACTGCTAATGAACGCACCATGCGATCAATCAAAGAATCAATTTCGTTTATTCAGTTTAGGCACATAAAGAGCACATATGAACGTCAAAATTTTACAATGTCAAGAAATTACTAATACAATATTAAATTAAGTAAATAAATCATTTGAAAATGATTCTTTCGCTGGTTCAGTAAGTTGGTTCTACTGAGAAGAGACCAGCAAGAAACTCAGTGAACAATATTATAGTTTCATTTTTAAAACAATTTGTTTTTTATTTTTTTTTCATAGGTTTATATTGTGCGAACAAGCAAAGAGATTAGGATGACCATGCATTTTTATCATTAAGGTATTCGTTTACTTTGTAATATCCTTTTTTCATTAAAGTCTTTTTTACTTCGATTTTAAACTTATTTAGTGGCATGTCAACCAACTCTTGAGGAATTTTATTAAACATCTTAATATTGTTACCTACAAATGAATTACCAACCTTTTGAAGTCTGAATTTTGGCACTACAAGTTTATTTTTATTCCTCGTATTATAATTGTGTACGTCAGAGTTTTTTTTTAAAAGATCTAGGTTCTTGCGTACATATAAAACATTATCGTAAATGTATTGGCAAGCAACTGTTAAAATATTAATTTCTTTAAATAGTTCTCTCAGCGAGTCACGGGGTCTGAGGCAATAGATTGCTCGTATCGCTCGTTTCTGTAATATAAAAATAGTCTTAATATCAGCAGCTGAGCCCCACAGCATCAGACCATACGACATAAGGCTGTGAAAGTAGCCAAAATAAACTAATCGTGCCGTTTCCTCATCAGTAAGTGACCTTATTTTTCTAACCGCATAGGCAGCTGAGCTAAGTCTTCCTGCCAAGGCTGCGATATGAGAACCCCATTGCAGTTTACTATCTAGAGTCATACCAAGAAAAAAATTTGGTTTAAACGCTTTCGTGATGGAAACTTTGATTTGAAGAACGAACCAAGAGGAAGGCCGTCCACACAGGTGAATAACAATGAATTGAAAGACATGGTGGAAGCCGATCCGAGCCAAACTACCCAGGAATTAGCTACAAGGTTTAACGTTACCTTACCAACAATATTGACTCATTTGCGTCAAATCAATAAAATAAAAAAAATTGAAAAATGGGTACCTCATGATTTGACTGATCTGCAGAAAGAAATGCGTGTTGAAACTTGTGTTGCCTTGTTGAATCGATACAGAAATGAAGGAATATTGGATCGAATTGTGACATGCGATGACCCCAGGTGAAACGCCACAACAGTGTCCTAAAGCAAAGCTTACCAATAAAAAGGTAATGGTAACTGTTTGGTGGTCTCAGCATGGTGTTATTCACTATAGCTTTCTACGATCTGGTCAAGCAATAACGGCAGATGTCTACTGTGCCGAACTCCGAACAATGATAGCAAAACTAGCAGTGAAACAGCCCCGACTCATGAATCGATCTTCACCATTATTGCTCCATGATAACGCGAGATCTCATACAGCACGAGAAACCATTTTAACTCTACAGGAACTGCAATTAGAAACTATCCGTCACCCTCCGTATTCGCCAGACCTTGCTCCAACAGACTACCATTTTTTTCGTGATTTGGACAATTTTCTATGTGATAAAATGTTTTCTTCTCAGGAGGCAGTACAAAATGCTTTCACACAGTTTGTCGAATCTAGATCACCAGAGTTCTATCGCAAAGGCATAAATGACCTTCCTACTAGATGGCAGCAATGTATAGATAATAATGGTAATTATTTTGATTAAATAAATACGTTAAATTAAAAAAAAACGAATTTCAATTTGTCAGTACAAATCAGCAATTTCATACTTTAACCCCTAATATTATAAATGCGAAAGTAACTCTGTCTGTCTGTCTGTATGTTACGCTTTCACGCCTAAACCACTGAACCGATCTTGATGAAATTTGGTACAGAGATGTATTAGAGCTCAAGAACGGACATAGGCTACCTTTTGTTGCGAGAAAGGGGTTTATGGGTGGGAAATAGGGGATGAAAGTTTGTCATTTTTGTAGATTTCTTAATGAAATTTGGTACAGAGGTGGATTAGAGCTTGGTAACGGACATAAGCTACCTTTCATAGCGAAAAGGGGGGTAGAAGAGGGGAGTAGGGCCATGAGATGAAAATTAGTCATTTTTGAAGATATCCTGATGAAATTTAATACAGAGATAGATTAAAGCTTGGAAACGAACATAGGCTACCTTTAATCGCGAAAAAGGGGGTTTAAGGGCAGGAGGGGATAGGGGATGAAAGTTTGTCAGATTTGAAGATATCCTGATGAAATTTGGTAAAAGGATGAATTGGAGTTTGAGAACGGACATATGCTACCGTTTATCGCGAAAATGGATGGCCTTTTCACGATAAAAGGGGGAAGTAGGAAACAAACATAGGCTACCTTTGATCACGAAAAAGGGGGTAGAGAGGGGGATAGGGCCAGGGGATGTTACTTTGTCAATTTCGAAGATATCTTGATAAAATTGATATAATATAGAGCTCGGCCTGCGCCCCCTCGGGCTCGCGCCCGGGTGCGGCCGCACCCTTGAACCCCCGGTTAAGACGGCCCTGCCGCATCATATACGGCCAACCTTTCAATCCCTTGGGTAGTTTACCTAACTTGACTTCATGTTCCGTGGCTTCAATTTTAAGATCGTTTATGGACCGACTCCTAATAATGGGATTTAAGAGGTAAAGAAAACAATATAATACGTATTAACTTTATTTTAATAATGTCTAAGTACAAGACCAGAATAAAATATCACAGAGTTCAGACTAAGTGAAAAATGTATATAAGCTAAAAGATTAAAACTAATTAGTCCAGTTATTTTCCAAGTAGCCCACTAAGGTACATTAGGCATAATGTTACATCAAATATGGATGGTAACCGCTTCAGTTTATTCAATTAATAATTACTACAAAAACGAGAAAACCCGAGTGAGCTGCAGTACTTTTTGTAATCGTACATTATGGCGACATAATTCGCCATTTTGATTTTTTTTACACATACCACAGGAGTGTGATCTGGCTTCGACGCAGTCAGGGAAAAAAATAAAATTACATGATTTATTTCAAATTCACTTCTATCAAACTACCCCATGATTGACCACACCTGACTTTGACTGGCAAAGGTACAGTCAGCTTCACAGATTCCTCCATCACCTTTTTCATAATCGTTACGAAGGATTGTTTATAGTGTTGAGGGACTTCATAAATAAGTTCGTCATGCATTTGTAAAACAAGGCGCGGTTTGGGTGTCATGGCGTCTGTTTTGTTGTCTATGGAACACATGGCGGCTTTTGCAATGTCTGCAGCGGAACCTTGAATTGTTGTGTTAACTGCTTGACGTTCGGCTGCACCTGACGAATAAAATATTTGTGTTTTTATTTACATTTTGTAGTTTTGGTGCTAGACGTCAAAATTACAGTAAATTATAGGTACTTCTCTTGGGTATTTTTGGCTCTAGGTAATACATTTTATTATTGCAGAAAGACTCAGTGGGAAAACTAGTTAGGCTGTAGATTTTACGAAAAGAACTAATCGTAGGTTTGACGAATAAGAACTACCTAATCGTAGGAAGATGTCGACCGCAGTGATCGACGAAACGTCTGGAACGCAAGTTTCACATCGACCACGGCCAAACAGCCCGGAAGCAGTATATTCTACAAATCAGAACAATAGTTTGACCAATTGTTACTGCCAAGTAGTAGACTTGAAGAGTTAGTACTTTTCATGGCCTTGTCCTTTAGATGTTTTGATGATCAATCATATCCTAGACCTTTATGTGGAATGTCAAGGTCTTACAATTGTCAAATCAAATGGCTTACGGCTTTTAAAAAACCAGTGATCGCCTTAGTAATAAAATGGTTATAAAATAATAACAAATGTCGCAGATATTATAACTCTACCCAAATATTTCATTCAATTATGTACCTTAATTAAATATCTTATCTAGCAATAGGAAGAAGGCCATGATATTTTCGGATATTTACGCGAATACTACACGTTGGAATAAAACTACCTACATTATAATATTTTAAGTTTACGCAAATATCACTTATTGAAATAAAACCACCACCATCCTTAATCAAACCGCGAACATAGCTGCTGAAAATTAGCCGAAACGTCGGTTTAAAAGTTAATAATAACAAAGAAATCGCGATTAAATCCTTTAAAAAGTGGTTTTATTCAATACCTACATTATATTATATTTTTAACGAACTATTTTTAACATAATCCACGATAGAACTCCTTAAAAATATTAGATGAAAATGCAGATACTCACTTCTTTTAATCGTCAAACTGCTTTTAATATCGGGCAGGTACCTCCGACGTTTCGTAAGCGTTTCGACGTACCCTTTCTTCCTACACTCATCTATAACCGACTGAGTGTACGTTTTGACAGCGGGGTATGTTTTGTAGAATGTGTCCATGAACACTGCCGCCTCCATTTCAGTAACGTCGAGATGTTGTGCGAGCGTTTTGTTTCCCATACCGTAAATAATGCCATAGCAAAGTTGTTTAGCTTTCTGCCTCAAGTCATCGTCAACCTGATGATTCGGAAACAGCTTTTTTAAGAATATAAGTAGGTAACCGAAATTTCAGGTCATGTGGCAGTCGCTGCACGGAAAAACTCGATGTACAGCGGCATCAAAGTAAGATTGGAAAGTCGACCCTGATTTTGAGGCTCAGCGAATGATGATTAACTAACCGAAAATACTTTTGTATTGTTGTAAAAAAAAAAAGAATATTAGCAAACAAAATTACTAACATCCCTTCTAACCCGTCTAACTAAGCTAAATTGCGTGTGCTAGGAATGGGCTCACGTCGGTAGTGTAATGGCCAGGATTCGAACCCGGGACCTCTCGATCGTAAGACCGAGTCCTTAATCACTAAGCTACCGACGCTTTTTAACTCCTCAAGCTCAGTTAAATTGCTTATGGTAGGGGTGGTTTGACATCGGCAGTGTAATGATAGTGTAAGTCGAACCCGGGACCTCGAACGTGAAGCCGGCTCCTTAACTACTAACCTACCGACACTATACATTTGTATTTAAAGAAGAATATTCATTTAAAACGCCATTTAAGAAACAAGAAACAATGAGACTTAATTTTTAGTAAAACATTATAATGGTGCTTATATAAATAGGCTAAATATGTAAATGTAAATTAATTACCTACGCTCTTAGTAGGCACTAAAAGGGCTGTAAATATAACGCCCAAATAAAAGTACTGAGTATTAAAGTACTTAATCATTTAATATCATCGCTATGTATTATAATGGTACTCTAAAAACGTTTAAGTGATGTATAGTAAAATCAACATTTCCGTGAACTGAAGGAGGCCGCAACTTTGCTTTCAAGAATGTCGAAAAGCGCTAAATTGTCTTTGATTTGAGTGCCTATTTTAGCCATTTAGGATCACGGAATCGTTAGTTTACATTAAACGAGCCATCGATAAAATAATTTGTTACTGTAATCAACATTTAAAAATATTTCGAGAGAGCTCACGAATTAGTTACGTTATTTGCATTAAAAATATAAATTACTTCAATCATTTTTTAAATCGAAATAATATAAAACAATCATTAACTTTTGAAACGGGCTAGCCGTAGAATATCGGTAGTAAAAAGAATTAAAAAGATGATAGTGAAAATCGAAAAGTATAAATCTTACCTCCTCTTCAGGAACACTACTCCAAGAAGACGCAATAGACTTGAAAACATCCACGTCAGAATTCATAATCCTCATTAACACCTCATCTTTACAAAAATGCGTCAGAATCCTCATTTCCAACTGACAATAATCAGCCGACACCATCACATAACCATGGGCCGCTTTGAAAATATTCCTACAGTTGAACTCCACAACTTCATCGCACTTAGTCGAATTAAAACTTAGATACTGACTGGGAATGGAAAAAGTGCGAGGTACATTTTGTAGGTTTGGTTCATGCATACTGATTCGACCTGTACAGGTGAATATTGTGTACGTAGGATTTATTCTGTGGAGAAAATAAAAGTTGGCAGTGAACACTCGGTTTAATTAATTCTCCCTATGCCTCCCCCTCCCAAACTCCCCCTACACCCAGCCCGTAGAACGCGTAAACTGCTTACAATAAAACATTTTTTTTCTGCCGACGCTATTGAGCATTTAATTCACTTCTCTACTGAATTTTGTCCTAGACTATTTTTTTTACATTAATGATCACTGCTCCGCTCCCTTGAGTACTAGCGTGATGATATATAGCCTATGTGTTATTATGATGTATAAGCTATATTATTGTAAAGTTTTATTAAAATTCATTCAGTAGTTTTTACGTGAAAGAGTAACAAACATCCATCCATTCATCCATCCATCCATTCATCCATCCATACATTCATCCATTCATCCATTCATCCATTCATCCATTCATCCATTCATCCATCCATCCATTCATCCATCCATCCATTCATCCATCCATCCATTCATCCATCCTTACTCACATTGCGCTTTTATAATATTAGTAGGATCTATAAATAATTTAAAACCTAGATATATATCTTGCAAGCCTGCCGAACTCTGATACCGAACTGACAATAAACGGTCTGCCTGTGTGTCACTAAAGACTCACAGAACATAAATCGAAAGTGCCTCCACACATGGACAATCACTCTCATTTAATATTTATCACATAACTTGAAACAAAAATCAGAGATCGTACTCACAGCTTAATAGAATATTTAATTCAATTTTCAAACATACTTCGATAGCTTTGATTAGGTACCTACTTGTGAAACAATATTACTTAGGTATTCAGTTTTCTTAGAAAAATAAATATATTATTACGATAAGAGTGGTTGGAAAGATTGATATTATTAAAGCCGAAGTGGCGTGAAGGTCACCGGCCGCGATTGACGCACGGTGCTCCGACCTCAACTACCCTGAATTAATCTTCTTCGAGGGTTATTTTACCCATCAATAACATTCGATTAATTTCATCCCAAGCTGTAGCTAGTGTGAAAAAGTGTCCTTTTATAGAAAGAAGATTGGAAAAGTTTGCTAGGAATTCAAAACAAATACCTACTGGCGTTTTTTTTTTTCTGAGGGAGGCGTGGGTTGTTCTATCCTCCTTAACAAAAAAAATCGGGTTAAAATGAAATAGGATGCAAAACTAAAAATCAGGGCATGACTTAGTAATAAATTGATTTAAAATAATTGAATACAGTTCAACACACAATGAAGTTGCTCGATATAACCTGAAGCAACACTCCTTAATTAGATACAACATTATTATGAAATCCGAAAATGTAGCTAAACGTAAGTTCGTTACTACTTAGAAATATTCAAGAAAATCCCCGAGGCGTCTGCTGGACAAGCTAATAGATGGTTAATATGAAGAAAAAGTAGGTAAGGATACTTGCCTAAGTACACTTACTGTTCATTAGCGCAAGAAATTAAATTTTTTCCAAGTTATAATACGGTATCGGTCTATATTTAATGTGGTTCGTATACGGAACGGCACTACCACACTTTATTTTACATCTTAACGGCTAAAGCCTTATAGCGGGAACTGGCCACCGGCTTATCTAAATAAAGTTGCACTATCAAGCACGTTTGCCCCAATTCACCCCATAAAGTAAATTGATTTTACCCACCCGTCGTCGGCTAAAAAAACACAAACATATTACCTATTGCCTTCTGTGTATATACAGGCCTTTTCCGTGAGAGGGTACAATGTTTTCGTCAATATAGAGTTAAGCTTCCTCCAATAAATTACAATGCTCGACATGGGACTGTTGTGGGATGTTAGCACGCTCTTCTTCGTGCTCACTTTACGACCGTTGTATATGCCTAGAACCTGGTGATAGTTTTGTTTATTAATGTGGAGAATATAAAGGATTACAATAAATGGTAAATAGTTGAGTGGTGAAACTGAAGTGTGAATAAATTGTCGTTAATTTTGGAAAATTTGGCAGTTATATAACATTTTGTTATATGGTAACTGGTTATCGGCTGAGGAATTGGAATGCCAACTGATTCCCAGCGGTGAGATTTGAATCTTGCAAATGTAATGATGCAAACAAGTCAAAGTCTTATATTCTTGGAGGCTTGAACATAAAACAAACCTAATAAAGAGGCAATGCGTGTTACGCTAGCCATCTAATCAAGATCAAGAGTTTAATTACTGCAAGAAACTTTTCACACTTCGTTATATTACTATCGGTACCTTGGCCACATCCTTCGAAGAATTGAAGTTGAAATGATATCCGCAAAGTTTATATGCCTTCTTCTGGAGAGTTTCTTGAGAATTTCTTACATCAATCAAAAGTCGGGATGCAAGGTCTTTATCTGTGAGAATTCCGTAATATTCGCAGTTGGCCAGAATCCTCAAAACTTGACTTTCGACATCTGTTAAAAAACATCGTGTCGATAAGGAATAAAATAGAATAATTAGTGAGTAATTAGGTAAATCAAATATTATCGCACCAATTATACTTTGAAGGGATTGAAAGGTATCTGAAATAGTTTTCTCTTGCTTTTCCGAAATAATCCATAAACAATATGTGTTAATACACTGTTTCTCGATAGCATCTAAATTCTTAAACCTTTTCTGCTGTCCGTCTATTTTTAATATCGCGTTTGTGAAATTAATCCCAGAATATTTTTTTGCCTGCAAATCAAATATTACATGAAAATTATTACATTCATAAATAGTTTACTAACTTCTTTATGATAAAATAATTTACATACCAAATATTCAATATCCGGTATTTTCTCGGTGCTATCAATAAGCCATTCTAGCAAAGAAATATCTGTACAGTTATTTAATATATTTACACCAAGCCATTGCTTTATATTTAAATTCATAATTTTTGAACACAGCACCTTTAATAATAAGTTGTTTCTAAACCAACTTCTTAATCTATTCTTGATTTCTGGCATATCATGTATTGCAGACGTAAAATCTAAATAAACACAAATACCTTTATCAAAAAATGTTGTTATCCCTGTAACTGACGAATCTTCATTTTTAGAAGTTATAGTTTTATACTTAGGATTTTCAATTACATCACTGCCAATTATTTCATTGGATACTCCAATACACTTTTTCAAATTTAAATAAATAGAAGCTATTTGTACTTCTTCAATCACTTTCATATTATTAATAATATCATTGGCTCTTAAAACATAACAATTCATTCTACATTTGTTAAATTCAATAGAAAATGCTTTAGATAATTCATTTTTTATTTTTATATTATCGTGCGAAGTCATTTCTTTGGGTGTGTTTTTACTATATAATAAAATATCATTGTTTGTTTTTATCTTTTTAACCATAGGTTCCATTTCTTTGCTAACAATTTGTCTGCGCTTGCGAGGAACTTTATTTTCATTCATTTCATTATTGAATACCTTAACATTTGTTTTTTCACTAAAGGCATTTTGTGATTCAATAATTTCTTCTTCGTCATAAACTAACTTCATATCATCCTCCTCTGAATAATTAACTTCAATAGTCAAAGTGCTTTTGAAAGCATCTAAAATAGTGTTAGAATTCATATTAACGTAATCTGAGATAGTGTCTTGCTTAGACATTACAGTTGGTTCTTTATCAAGCAACTTACTAGGTATTAAGTCAATAGGTAAACTTTCTTCAAATAAACTTGAATTATCTCCTTCTGATGAGAATAAACTAATATCTTTAGTAGAAAAATTTTGTTTAGAAGAATTTATGTTTTCTGACATGTTTGCTGATACTAGAGACTTTTCGAATTCACCGAAACTTATATTCGGCGACATTTTGTCCGATGTACGCAATTTTGTTATATTATCCAATCCATTTTCAGTAAAATTCAAGGAGTCCCATAATATATCGTCTTTAATAATGTGACTGGAGTCATTAATGCGACTTTTGTCGTCAACCTTTGTTAAAATATTACTATTCATTTGTGATCTCTCCGGACTTTTGTGATTAGTAGATAATTGTCTGTCGGGTACACGATTAACATTAAAGTAATTATTACTAAACACTTTATGTAATGTATTTTCGAGTAAACTTATTTTCTTATCTTTGCCGTTGCTTCTATTTAATTGACGTACATTATTTGGATATTGTAAGTCGGGGACATGGTCAAAAACATTACTATCATCAGATTCAACTATTAAGGATTGTGAGGAGTTTGCTGATGAAACATTCTCTGCATTGTGGCTTTTACTAGTTTTCACTGCATTGCTTTTGTCGAAAGAAGTATTTTGTGTACTGCCTACTTGACTAATGACTTTTTGGCCTGTAATTATTTCATCCTCAGGAACACACTTAACATTATTGGTATTTAGCTTATCCAGCTCTTCAGACGTTTTAGCTGATTTATTGTCCCAATTAATTTCAACAACACCGATCTCAAGTGAAAGGTGTTTTCTAGCTTCACCTATAAGATTTTTAGCAGCTTCTTTTATAGTCATACCACAATAGCCAGTTATCCATACACTTTTCATTTTATTACGTATTCTTATATCATCAGTATCGTCATCTTCTCTGGCTTTCTCACTTTGAAAAGGTACTGACTTATGAAGAATATTTTCAATGGTATTAGTGTCAGCTGAGGCAATACTCGCAATTGATTCGAAACCCGAATCGAAAAGTGTTCTAGCTCTTACACCATTTAAAGATGGCAATTTCATAAGTTCTAATAATTCAGAGTGAATGCCGAAGTGCAAACGATCTTGAAATTGCGATATCAACAGTTCCATATTTTTCCAGCCTAACTGACGACAAAAAGCTGTGACCATTCCTAAAATACATAAAACTATCAATAAAAGTATCAAATAAGAATATTATTTGCACTTTAAGATGCTTTTTCCTAGTCTTTTAAATCAGAAACAGCAAATAGAGTACGCGCAAGATATTAAATTCGAACAATTAATAATACAAACACTTTGGATTTGTAACGGAAAATATATTTTTTTTTTTAATTCATATTAAGAAAAAGAAATGCACGTCACTAAAGGTGGCAACGTTAAGTACGCCAGCAGTCACGCGCAGACTTATCTTGCGCTAGTAGTGGCGTGGCGATACAACAAGTATCCAGCGCCATCCTGCGATAGAGTGCTGAACTTTTACAAAACTACCGAGCCTGCATCACACAATGGAAGTGCTCACACCACTGATATTACATTATAAACAACACCCCATCTTCCGTCGGGCTACAGCATATTGAAAAAGTAAGTCTTTCCCAATCAGCTGAGGCCCGAAAGAAATGCCTAAACCCTAAATAAGCTCTCAGGACTTACCAGCAAATGTAGCCGCTCCCTGTTGGAGACTTTGCAAGAAGCCCCGAGCACATTGAAACTTTGCTGCCACTTCTGCTAAAGGAACTTCATTCACCAAATCCTGCAAAGCCAGAGCTGTGTAAAACCTTAAAACATATTAAAATATGATGATGATGTTATTTAAAAAAGACATAATTTATATGGTCAGTTTCTGAACTGAGAAATTCAAGTTGAGTCTCTGTAACTGTGTGTAAGTAGCAGCTGACGAGATTCTAGTTCAAGTTCTCTATTCAGAAACCTGGCAATAATGTTTAAAATAGAATTATGTACCTCTTATGAATATTCACTTTATTCTGAATATTATTTGACTTATTATTGCCTCTCAAGCACCGTATGATGAAGCTCTCCTGTACACCTATTAACTCGCCCACCCGTTTCATTGGTTTAGTCAAAGACTCCCAAAGAGTTAACAAATGCAACCAGTCCATATTCCCCCACTGGCTACTGACGCTATAGGGAGTAACTAAATATATCAAATGTAGATCGGTTTCCAACACTAGACATTGGCGAGCTTTCTGCAACTCACAAAATAATGACAACCCGTCATTGGGTGCCATTGATGATGAAAGACAGGCCTTCCCTAATGGTGTTGCTACATAATGCTCATCTTCCCCTTCCATTTGAATTCTTACTAACTCGTAATTCTTCAATTCATCTAAAGTATTCTCTAGAAGAAAATTTTGAGTTGCTGAGATATCTTGCTGGTTATACAATAAAGTGCATTTTGAATATATATCCAACTGTTCCTTTGTAGACAAAACTTGGCTAGCTATCATTTCGAGAACTGCTCTCATGTATTTATCCTCACTCTCAATACAACTCCTCACTGGAGCAAGAGTCCCCATCATCAATTCAAATCCAATTTTTTTCTCTGCCTCAGTGCAAATAAGGATACTTTCGCCTTTTAGGTCTTTCCCCATTCTGCCTGCTCTCCCTATCATCTGTTTATAAGTTGAAATATTTATTGGTTGTTTTTGGAAGACAGGTGATCGGATAATTACTTTTCTGGCTGGCAAATTAACACCTGAGCTTAACGTAGATGTGGCTACAAGTACTCTTATTGCCCCAGATTTGAAACCACCTTCAACAATATCCCTTTCATCAAATGTAAGACCAGCA
Organism: Eilema caniola; assembly: GCA_949126895.1. Taxonomy (NCBI): domain Eukaryota; kingdom Metazoa; phylum Arthropoda; class Insecta; order Lepidoptera; family Erebidae; genus Eilema; species Eilema caniola. The sequence goes on along the minus strand of OX421471.1, from coordinate 7,489,413 downwards.
TGATGGTATGCAACTCCGAAAGATATTGTTTTCTTCAAAACTTGATCCAACCCTACAGGACAATTTTTTAACTGTTCTAAAACTTCTGAAATGTTTTCACATTTCAACTGAGCTCTTAAAATAGAACCCGCTTCACTTCCTTCACAGCCTAACTTGTAAAAAGACAAAGCTACAGACTGTGCTAAGCTCTCACACCAATTCTTTGTCATACAAAAAATTAAAATTGAACATCCTTCTTTAATTGTATTCAAGCAAATGTTCAATACACTATCACCTTCCACAGTCAGAGCAGAGTCTAAATTTGTAGTACATTTTCCATCTTTATTGTAATATTTGCTGCCAACAAGACAATACTCTTCTAAAGGTATTGGTCTAAAATTTGTGATGAATAACTCTGCACTTAACCAGTTTGCAAGTACTTCTAAATTAGGCAATGTGGCTGACATCCCAACTATTTGTATCTGAACATCAGCTGACTTAGATGATACATATTTAATCTTGGTGAGGAGCAATTCTAAAATATAGCCACGACTAGGGTCACCAAGTAGATGTAATTCATCAACTATGACTGCTCCTAGTTCAGCTATAGAGCCCTCATCAAGAAGTTTGTTTATCAGACTGTTGGCTTTTTCTATTGTGCAAATAGCAACATGGACAGATTGTAACCCTCCAGGTGGTGACTGAGATCCCATAAATCCTTCCACTCTTATCCCAGAACTTGACAATATATCTTGAAAATAATATGTCTTTTCTCTTACTATTGACACAAATGGCAGTATAATAATAACTTTCTTTTGACGCTCAAGGATCGTTTTAATGGTTAATATTTCTGCAACTAAAGTTTTGCCAGCTGATGTTGGGGCAGAGTAAATGAGATTACAACAGTCAAATAAAACTTTTGAATTGCGCAAACAGCTGACCTGCCATTCAAACATCTCTGTAATGCCTTTTTCTTCATATTTTCTGGTTATTTCTAGCGGTAGACCCCAGTCCTTCAGCTTTCTATTCTTTTCTGAATGAGATATAAAATGCACATTTTGCGTGGAATCTATTAGCTGCAATGTAGTATTGTCAGAATAACTGCCTAATTTTTTGCATACTTTTTGAGTACTTCTGAATGAAACATCGCTTAAGTCAGCAGCGTGATCTTTAACAACTTGCAAAGAAGTTTGCAATGCGAAGGAATTATCAAAACAGTTGTCTAAAAACCCAATATTTTCAGCTATAAATTGTGAATCTATCACGTCAGTGTCGGCAACGGCCATACTTTTATAACTAAAACTTTAACAGCACTCACAGCATTACATAATTAAATCAACAAAACAAATTAAAAGAAATCATCAAAATTCATAAAAATTATCAAATGTAACAGCCGCAACACATGACCATACCATAAACAAACAATCAATACCAAGTTCTTGACATTTGTTGACATTTCATTTTGTAAACAACAATGGAAGCATTGAGGCAGTGGGTATATTCGTAAAGCATGTTTTAGCTCTGAAGATTCTGAACTTATTATAAGTAAATTAGAGATTTCACTAAATACCCATGATAAAATAAATAACACACTATATAGGTATAAGACACAGCAAACAGCATTGAAATCCAGTTAGAAATACGCCCTGTCATATTAATAGTATGGCCTACTGCTGCGTCAGCCACAAATGGCTGTGTAGGTATTTTAGAACAACAGGCTGTCCTTTCCACGGTTTTCAGCAGTTTACATTATTTCCTTTGATATTTACTACACATATTATTACTTATTTTGTTTACTACCACGTACATAAACCTAAAGAGCTCCCAACTGGATGAGGACATTTTTAGTAGCCTTAGGGCACCTCCACTAAAAGATATTGGTGTCGATTCGGGTTGGCAAAATTCCGACTAAACTAAACTATAATTAGTTTAGTCACGTCAAATTGCGGTTTCTTATTCGGGAAAACACCAACTAACTTAATTTGACAGGACTAAACTATTTTTAGTTTAGTCGAATTCAATTTAGTGAAATCCTCCATTTTGCTATTCGGTAAGGCAAAATTTTATTCCTGTCAAACTAAAATCCGACTTATTTTAGTGGCCATATTTTTGGTCGCGATTAAACTAAACTAAACCTTGTTCTGCTGATTGTTTGTGCTGGTTGAAATTTTTAAATTACAGAAAAATGAACGTATGCGTTGTGGCTGCTTTTTTCGAGGAGCAAGAAAGGTAAATAAGAAAATTTATCAACTAAATATGTGTTTATTTGTTCAAAACTGACCTAGCAGTAAAAAATTACGCATCAATGTCATTGTGGAGAAGCTGTTGACCGACTCGGACACCATGGCCTGTCATGCTGCAGGATCGCGGGGCGAATTCCACGGCACGCCAGCCTCAACGACATAATCCGCCGTGCTCTTGTCATTGCTGGTATGCCAGCTGTGCTTGAACCAAACGGTTTGGCGCGCGACGATGGCAAGAGACTGGATGGTATGCCAATAATGCCTTGGAAAATGGGTAGGACTCTGGTGTGGGACGCAACATGCGTGGACACCATTGCCCCTACCCATATAACTGGCACTGCTAGCTGTGCCGGTGCCGCTGCAGCTCCTGCAGCGGCTGTTAAGCGGCGCAAATACTCCAATCTTATTGGAGATTATGAATGTGTGCCGTTTGGAGTCGAAACGTTTGGGCCTTGGGGTCCGAGCACCCGCAATCTCTTCAGGGAGATTGCGAAATGTATGGCTGGCGCTTCTCGTGACCAGAAGGCTGGCCTCATTTCAGGTCAGAGATTAAGTATTGCCATACAACGTGGCAATGCTGCTAGTCTTCTGGGAACGCTACCAAAAGAGGCATGCGATGCGGATGAATTCCACGACGCATTTTAACTTTTAGTTTTAGTTTTTTTATTACATTTAGTATAGTGTATATATAGTAACTTCATTAATTTAATTTAATATTTGCCAATACATCTGTAATATATGTAAAAATTGTGTAACAATAAAAATAATTGAAAAATTAACTATTATCATAAAGGTTGGGTTTGAAATTTATTTTAAGGTTAGAAATTTATTTGTTTTACAGAAATCGGGAAGAACGGGCCAGGTTGCTTCGGTCGAAGGATGCATCAAATCCGTTTGAGATGGCCGACCGTAAATTTAGAAAATTCTTTAGGATCATCAGCGGCCAAGTTCCTGTTGGAGATACTTGAAAATCACCTTAAATTAAGCGAAGAGGATTTTTTTTGTGATTGTGACATACACACACATACACATACATTGTTTATTTTTCCTCTTTTCACGTAATATTCCCATTACCATGCCGCCAAGTTTGTTGTTTTGGTTTGTTTATTTTTTCAGAGGTTTAATTTACGGTCACGTTTGAATTTGAACACGTTTTTTGACAAGAAGTTAAGTTGTCTCTCTCACACTTCAACAACAAGGACGTTGTCATTCGTTCATTGAATTCACAGATTAAAAAGGGTCTATTCAATTTAGTCGTGTGACCTTGACTAAAAATGCATGCACTATTTTTAGTTCGGTGGCCAAACCGAATAGACAAAGCGTTAAACTAAACTAAAATAAGAGAATTTTTAGTTTAGTTTAGTTTAATCGGGTGGACATGCCGAATTAACACCATTGGTGTCGATTCGGTTTGGCAAAATTCCGACTAAACTAAACTATAATTAGTTTAGTCACGTCAAATTGCGGTTTCTTATTCGGGAAAACACCAAGTAACTTAATTTGACAGGACTAAACTATTTTTAGTTTAGTCGAATTCAATTTAGTGAAAATTGCTATTTTGCTATTCGGTAAGGCAAAATTTTATTCCTGTCAAACTAAAATCCGACTTATTTTAGTGGCCATATTTTTGGTCACGATTAAACTAAACTAAACCTTGTTCTGCTGATTGTTTGTGCTGGTTGAAATCTTTAAATTACAGAAAAATGAACGTATGCGTTGTGGCTGCTTTTTTCGAGGAGCAAGAAAGGTAAATAAGAAAATTTATCAACTAAATATATGTTTATTTGTTCAAAACTGACCTAGCAGTAAAAAATTCCGCATCAATGCCATTGTGGAGAAGCAGTTGACCGACTTGGACACCATGGCCTGTCATGCTGCAGGAGCGCGGGGCGAATTCCACGGCACGCCAGCCTCAACGACATAATCCGCCGTGCTCTTGTCATTGCTGGTGTGCCAGATGTGCTTGAACCAAACGGTTTGGCGCGACGATGGCAAGAGACTGGATGGTATGTCAATAATGCCTTGGAAAATGGGTAGGACTCTGGTGTGGGACGCAACATGCGTCGACACCATTGCCCCTACCCATATACCTGGCACGGCTGGCTATACCGGTGCCGCTGCAGCTTCTGCAGAGGCTGTTAAGCGGCGCAAATACTCCAATCTTATTGGTGATTATGAATTTGTGCCGAGCGCCCCCAATCTCTTCAGGGAGATTGCCAAACGTATGGTTGACGCTTCTCGTGACCAGAAGGCTGGCCTCTTTTCAGGTCAGAGATTAAGTATTGCCATACAACGTGGCAATGCTGCTAGTCTTCTGGGAACGCTACCACAAGAGGCATGCGATGCGGATGAATTCCACGACGCATTTTAACTTTTAGTTATATTTTTTTAATTATATTTAGTATTGTGTATATATAGTAACTTTAACTTTTTCTAACGCTGCCAGAGAGCCATGGAGAGAAGTCTGTCAGGCACAAAGAAACAAGACAGAGTAAGAAGTAGCATAATAAGGGAAAAAACCAAAGTTGTAGATATAATAACTCGAATAGACCAACAAAAATGGAGATGGACAGGTCACATGTTGCGCGATCCTCAAGAGAAATGGTGCAAAAGCGTCACCAACTGGTATCCTAGAAACGGTAGGAGAAGCAGAGGACGCCAACAAACCAGATGGGAAGACGACCTGAAACTCACGGTTGGACCTCACTGGAGAAGAGTTGCAAGTGACAGGTCCCAATGGAAATGGTTAGAGGAGGCCTATGCCAAGAGGCAAACTGAACTTCGGGACATACTCTGACAAGAACATAATATATAAATATATGTATATACATATAAATATTGCAGCCATATTTGTATGAAGTTCAGAATAAAAGGGCTTATTATTATTATATATAGTAACTTTATTAATTTATTTAATTTTTGCCAATACATCTGTAAAATATGTAAAAATTGTTATTTTTCCTCTTTTCACGTAATATTCCCATTACCATGCCGCCAAGTTTGTTGTTTTGGTTTGTTTACTTTTTCAGAGGTTTAATTTACGGTCACGTTTGAACACATGTTTTTTGACAAGAAGTTAAGTTGTCTCTCTCACACTTCAACAACTTCTTATTGTGATTGTACTAATTTACCATAATTTACAGCTGAAAAAGCAGAAAGTAGGCCGTCTAGCCTACTTTCTTTCTATAAGGACGTTGTCATTTGTTCATTGAATTCACAGATTAAAAAGGGTTTATTCAATTTAGTCGTGTGACCTCGACTAAAAATGCATGCACTATTTTTAGTTCGGTGGCCAAACCGAATAGACAAAACGCTGAACTAAACTAAAATAAGATAATTTTTAGTTTAGTTTAGTTTAATCGGGTGGACATGCCGAATTGACACCATTGTGTGACCTCCACTTCCCCATGTTTTAAGAACATTATTTATTAATTTCTAGTTAAATTTAAAATATAATTAATAAAATTGTCGGGTAATTAAAAATAAAACTGCACATGTCGCATCATAAAATATTTATTTGATCACAGAAGATGCAACAGCATTCAATGTAACGTATCTTTTATTTTAATTTTATATACTTCGAATCTTCTCAGTGCAACTAGCAATATTACTTTAACTACATTTTGCAATAATACTCACACCAAAGTCTCATTTCCTGATTGTATCACACACAAACAATCAGTGTCTAGATGCCTATACATAAAAATATGCGTGGACGTCCACAGAAAATGCGGTGTCTACATAAAAATATGCGGGGACGTTCACAGAATTTTTATAAATACAATTCAGCTACCGCGTTGTTAGATATTTAGGTAATGCTGATCTTATTCCAAAGTAATCACAGTTCATTTCCTTTCGTTCCTATCGCAGAGGTACATAGAATACACAGATCACACAATGCACTTATGCTGAACGCTCAATAATACTCAAGTAAAAAACTTCAGTATACAGGGGCAATAATAATAACTCATTAACTCGTCCATAAGTGATAATCTGATAACAATCTCTTTTTTAACTACAATATGCAATACTTTTCTACCACAAATGTTACATAGGTATTTTATATTAGCTATAAACACCTGTTACTAATAAGGCAGTTTAAATCTATACTAATATTATAAAGCTGAAGAGTTTGTTTGTTTGTTTGAACGCGCTAATCTCAGGAACTGATGATTCGAATTGAATAAATCTTTTTGTGTTGAACAGCCCGTTTATCGAGGAAGGCTATAGGGTAAATATCATCACGCTACTACATAAGGGAGCGGAGCTGTGACCTTAAATGTCCATAAATCCGGCAACCTCCCATAGGCTTTCGAAGTGTGCCACGGGCGAAGCCGAGGTGGTTCAGCTAGTATTCTATATAAATAAGGTAACCCACCACAGTTAGTATATAAGTGACTTTCAGTATATTTAAGGTAATAGCAAGTTATTTCAAAAGTAAAATGACTAAAATGTAATTGGAAGTATTGGTTTATATATCTGGACAAGAAAATATTAATGACTATTAATCTGATAGACACGGGACACCTCACATGGGCAATAAATAAAATATCATAATGTGATTTTAGTAGCTGTTGGTTCCTTCCCTTCAGTTAAGGCTCTTGATTCGTGGGCGAATGCAGCATATGTTATACCCTAGAACAAAACAAATAACGTTAATAATATGAATTAGAGACCTCACTTAGATTGCCCCGTGCCCACGATTTGGTCCGCGTGAATTTATATCTGTTTTTTTGGCGCGAAACCTAAACACAGTCTTTAAAAAAATAAAAATATGATCTCAAGGGACTACACTTCGGGGCTTACATTTCGGGGATCGTGGGTAAACCGGCAGTCGTTCGCGTAGCCCGAATTACGCGAAATGCAAGCTTTAGACACAGCCGGGGTTGACGCACGCAGATACAATCCTTCGTTGTTTTAAGAAACGCTACAATGCCCTGTTTGTTTATTGATATTTAATCAATACATACCTAAATAAATATTATAAAAAGGTGACTTAATTAAATTCAATAAGTTTTAATATAATTAATAGGGTGACGTTTGACAACTGTCTCACTTTTTAGTTCATGGAGTATGCTTACCTAGAAGTAACTTATACACTACAAAATATAGTTGGTAGTATTATGAAGTACCTGCTGCAATGCTGCTCTGACGAAACCCTCATTGGCTGATACAGTGAGAGCTTTAATTCTATGTCCAAAATTAAAAATAATTTTAGATCTTAACCGCACATGGCCTCTCACTTTAAGATTTTTCCTAGGATAATCATCTTCTCCTGCAAATTATTACAAATTGTTAATACAACAAAAATAGATATATAGATAGATAGATAGATAGATAGGCAACTCTTTATTGTACACAAACATTAGATAACAAGACATGTAACAGCAGTATGGATTAGCAGTAGTGTACCACAGTTTATGAAAAAAAACATTACAATAAATATTAAGGCGTATTTAGCGACACACATCACATCTTTAGCCTCTTTTACCTGTCTAACTGCGTATATGGCTAAACTTCGACATTTTCCGTGAAGCGACTGCCATCTGACCTCCACAACCCAAAGGCGATATCGAAGCATTGCAGTTAGACCAGTTGTTGGACTTATGAGGGCTCCAACTACAGGTAAAAGCGGACCCGAGACTACAAATTCATAGCTTCGGATGCGACTGGGATTAAGACTAGCATGAAGAAAAAGATCACATCCTTAGCCTAGCGGACCCCAAATTCCAAGTCGATAGATTCGGATGCGACTAGGATTAACGCTAGGATGACGAAGATCACGTCTTTAGCCTCAAAGGGGTAAGCAGAGAAGCTTATTACGCCCACATTTCGCCATTGCCGTTTCCGGGGACTGGTCAAAGGTGAACTATTTAAAAAAACTGACTTTTTTGGCTGAAATATGACACATATATCCCCTAAGCCCTTCAGGTAAATTAAATTGTTAGAAGTGGGATAATTCAGTAATGTAATTTCATACCAACCTCCAAATTCATCTGGGTAAACTCTAATGATTTGCTTCAATTCTTCTGTCCGTTTGGTCTCCATTGGCCCTCCTAAAGTATTTACTATCTTTTCAAAGTCATCCCAAGCAGTCTTACAACAAACTAGAGATTTGCCTGAAAATAATATTTTGTTTAAATTATGTACTTTACATTCAATTTGTATGTATGCAAAAGGAAAAAATATTTTTTAAATTTTAGTTTGGTCTTCTATTAAAGCATTTTTTGTTCAATATTTTTTGATTTGTTTTTAATTTTTCAGCTAAAAAATGTTATATTGTCATTGGTCTTTCATAAGAAGTGCGCATATTTCCAAATAAATCCACTGTTTTTAAAGTGTAAAATCCAGTTTAAAGATTCCATTACATACATGTAAGGCAGGCTAAAAAAAGTGTTTACCTTCAAATAATCTATCTAAAATGGGTTTAACAGGTCTCTCAGCTTCCCAAGCACACTGTTGTGTTAAAACTTCTTGTTTAAATACATAGTTGCAATGGCCATTAGTCATATTGCTCACCAGAGCCATCATTGTGGTAACATCTAAATTGAGAGTTTTGATTTCTGGGTGTTCTTCAATACATTGAGAAACCTCATTCAATGAGGTTTCATGGCTGCAACATAAAAATAATTTTTATGCTTTCTTTGCCATCAAGGAGTGCGTGGAAATAACAAAAGACCTGAATGCCGAAAAGGTCACACTCTACAGCGTCATGAGACAGTCAAAGATTTCATAAAAAGCTTAGACACAAAAAGAATAAGTCAACTGATGAAAATATGAGGCTAGTCGTAGAAGTGATAACAGGCCACTGCCGACTGAACAGGCATCTGACACTTAGGAGTGAAGACTGATCCGAAACGCCCAGAGTGCAAGGATGCCGAGGAAACCAGCATCCACCTGCTGGCCGAATGGCCCATGTACTCGCTGAAAAGATGGGAAATCATGGGAACGGATGAACTCGAAGACATTCCCAATTTGAGGGTGGAACAGATTGTAAGTTTTTGCAAGGCAACAGGTAGGTTTGACGAAACGCCGTGATTGCCGGGCACCCCTATCCGTTACAGGATAAATAGGGGAAATGGGTGAAATGGCCCACACTGAAGGGCAGAGCACCTGTCCGGTCGCGGCGTCCCCTGCTGGCAGTAAGTAAGTAAGAAACATAAAAATAAAGAATATTATCCATAAAATGTTTTTTTTTAAATACTGGCTGACATATACTTAATGTATTAATTACAATGAAAAAGACATGTGTGATCAAATAATTAAAAAAATATATATAATTGAGTTCATATACTAAAGTTTTATATTATGCAATGAGATATTTTTCTAGCATTTTTAATTGAGTAGAATACCTCATGAGATATTTTTCTTCTTCACCATAATTATTTCCCTTTCCTAATATTTCCTTATATGCAAATAGAGTAACTCATTGTGATTTTAATAAAAATGTAACAAAAAAATAAATGATGGGTAGGTGATGATGTAATGGTGTCATCAGCTTGGTTTTAACTCATAAATGGTCAATATTGTTTTTGATTAGGCAAAAATTGCAAACTGCATGAACAGCACTTACATCTGTGTGTCAAAATTGATGAAGTGGCTAATAGACACTATAGTATATTGGCTATCTGATTAACTATGTTCCAATTGGAAACAGTATTATAGACGATAATGAAAAATAACAATGAATGCCAACACATTGCAGGGCAACTGATGTTTTTTTTTAAAGACTTATTAATTATGAAGTAAAAAAAAACTCACTTATTATCCTGAAGGCACTCGTCTTCACTTTCCTCACTGTCCCACATGTCATCATCGGCAACACAAACATTTGAGTTTGGTAATATTTCACCTTTCACTGTAATACCAATTGCTTTCAATTTATTTGCTAAATTCTCTTCTATACCACTCATAAATTCAAATACAACCTACAACAAATGCAAAAAAAGATGATGTAATATTAGTATATTATAGGCCCCGACAAGATTTTTGGGTCAATTGCTTAATAAAGATACAGTACAATCTCACTAATCTGGCACTATTAAAAATTGGAGGGTGCCGGATTATTGGAATGTTCGGATTACTGGATTATAGTGAAAAAGTCATAGGTTTTCAATAAAATGAAGCCTTTCATAGAGGGAATAAATGTAAGTAATGTATTAAATTATTAATATTAAATTGTATATAGTAGCATGCCCAACACCATATTCTTTTGCCAATTTGTAGATATTTTCTCCACTATCTAACTTCTTTAAAATCTCCATTTTATTATTCAAATCTAGTGTCTTGTGTTCGCGTTTATTTGACATTTTTAACTATAAACTGTGAGCGGAGCGTGCCAGATTATTGGACGTTCCGGCAAAAATGTAGAGGATGATTAGAATAGCAGACAGGGGTTTCCAAAGCTCATGTTTCAAACTTTGGCACCAGTGAGACCAACCCTGTGGTGATGATGGAATGATGAGAAGCTATTACAAAATATACATGCCTTAGGTGGTTGATACATGCACGGGTAGAGCTTAGCGCAATCCAAATAATCCTCTGCCTGATCCAAAATTGACCTTGCTCCATATGAAGCCTTGCCTGCACTTAGGGCAGACAAAGATTTTGGATTTCTAGCTATAACTAAAAATGAGGAAATTCATAAGGAAATTTATTTACATACAAAGAACGTAATAAAATCATAGGAAATTATATACCTTTAGTCCAGACTCTGCCTCCTTCGCTAATTATATCAATTACTAGTTTAGAGACGTCGTTAATATGAAAGATCTTGCAAACAGAGATGACTCCGGGCCGTAAAGCACAGTCCACCATTGCGCCTAAGTGGCGGAGATTTGAACATGATAGCTGTTCAACTTTAACCTTTTTCGATTTCTGTAACTGAAATAAATAAGTATATAATACACTTTGCAGCACTTATACACCATTGTGACAAAAAGTAACAATTTCCTATTTATTTACCTTCTTCAAAAATTCTATTTCTTGCTTAATTTTTCTTTGTAATTTCATAACCCCATCTATTTCAGATACTGGTTCCAGTTTAACCACTAGACTTTCTCCGAAGATAACTTTTTCGTTCACCATGGACAGTAATTCTTCGGTAGTTTCCATTTCAAATTTTATTCCTGTACTATTTACAAAAATTGCCCATTCTCTCTTTTCAAAATATTGTAAATAAAAATCTTACGTAGATAGATAGAGATAGACCTCTTTCATTTCAATAAAATGGGTGGTGTGAGAACTGTGAGCAAACTGTGAGACATAGAATTTTGGACGTTTTTGACAGTTCTAGGTTAATATTCTCGATATCTTAAAACCAATACCAAACACCAAAGATTACCAGACACGTCAAAGCAAATGAATGACTTAGGTATGTAATAATATTTTGTAGTACATCACTAATCTAAATGCTAAAAATAGTGCTTTTTAACATTTCATTTTCCGATATCTGGAAAGCGACTTTCAAATTTGGAAACGATCAAAACGATCTTGAAATTTTGACGTTCTATGTATAACAATAACGTTTTGAATTCAGATTATTGTAACCAATTACATTTACCTATACAACTGCGATTTTATATATTTACTATGCCAATTAAAGAGAAGAAAAATATTTGCAGATTTACAATTTTAATTTGATAAAGCTTTAAAGCTTTAAGCTGAAACATCTAATTTACCCGCCATCTTTGTGATTCGTTGCCGCTCTGTCACGTGACCATAACCTAAAGCGACCAATCAAAGCCTGATGCTTTGGCCGACAACCACAATTTTGAGAAATGGCTGACGATAAAGAAGTTGAGAAAACTATCGCTGAAGACTTGGTTGTTACCAAGTATAAGCTAGCCGGACAAATTGTTAATCGTAAGTTCACGTGAAACTGTAAAAATAGTTAAAATTTACGTCATATATGTCATATGTGAAAAATTGCGATCCAACCTACGTTCTACCCATGGACGCGTGTCATCGCCATGCGGACAATGTGTCGCTATCCGTGCCAATTATCCTAATATCCTGGTCCATTTTTAACTGAATACTTGTTATATTCCAGGTGTCTTGGAACAGGTAATCGCAAAATGCGTACCTGAAGCTTCTGCCAGAGAAATCTGCGAATTTGGTGATAAGCTTATATTAGAAGAGACATCTAAGGTATTCAAAAAGGAGAAAGATTCAAAGAAAGGAATAGCATTTTCGACATGCGTATCTGTGAACAACTGTATATGTCACTTCTCTCCAATTCCTAGCGAAAGTGATTACATCCTGAAGCAGGGAGATTTGGCTAAGATGTAAGTAATTTCACCCTTGTAACGTCTTTTTACTTTATTTGAATCAGAGTATGGTGAAACTCTCACTTACTTTCCATTATAATGGAATTTAAGATTCCAATAAGATCTTGTTTTTGCTAATTCGCAAGTATTTTTGATTATTTGCTTACTAGGCCTTTGTTATAATTTAGAGGTTAGTTTTAATAACCTCATTTTTAACTATTACACTAATTAGGTCATAAAAATATTTATAAATAAACACTGCCAGTATTCCTGCAATGGCAGTTGTTAAACTGCTTGAAGTGTGGATTCTAATAGGTAAATTCATTGTTTGACAAACTAAAATAAGCATAGTTGAAACGTTCAAGTAAACAGGTGATACTGAATAACACTGATATAACGAAACTTTCTGATTGGAATCTACTAAAATATTGCTTTTGAATTGGATTTCTTTCTTTTCTGTATTTATTATTTATATATAGTTTCTTGTAGTATTTCAACAGCCACATGACAAAAATCTATGAAGTTAGTCCTATATACTCAATATACACTTAAATTTAAAACTTGTGTTGTGTTTACAAATACTTGAAATAATCAAATTTATCAGAAAAATATGACTAACACTAGCCACCTCTTTTAATATTGTTTTTATTACAATTTTTTTCCCATCTCAAAAAAAATATTGTATGAAAAATACCATTGTGCCTTTTTTAAATGTTTCATGGAAAGTTTTTTGGTAGCTCACACAAGATTTGGGTATTGAATAAAAGATCTTAAGTGAAATCAAGTTGGCCACCCTTGATAACATGAAATATAAAGATTTTTTTTTTTTCAGAGACCTAGGTGCTCACATAGATGGGTTCATTGCCGTTGTTGCACACACTGTCATTGTTGGTGGTGTGGAAGTTTCTGGACGTGCTGCAGATGTCCTTCTTGCTGCACATAATGCTAGTGAAGCCGCCCTAAGGTTGCTACGGCCGAATAATGAGGTATAACATACTACTATTAGAAACTCATGTGTTTTCCACATTATTTAACATTAAGAATCCTGTTTATTGTTGAGAATATTTTGAAAAAAAAAAATTTTGTTAAGGATTATTTTCAATTTTGTTATCAATCAGTCTCCCTAAATTCTATCCAGCTAGTGATAGTACATTGTCTGGCAGTAATCAGGGTAAAGAGAATAATAAAGTTCTAACTGAAATATTCAATGGTATTTTGGTATATATTTACTTACACATCTTTGATATAGAAAAATATTCACAACAATAAACAGATTATTTTTGTGAATATTTTAAAATTTATTGTGTTGGTATTTTGTTATCATAAGTTGATAACAGAATACCAACACAATAATTTTTTTAAACTTTAATACAGGTATATTATAACCACTCACTTATCTCCAAGACAATTATTAGCCACAAGATATAAATTAAATAATTTCTTAAGAAGTTAACATTGGCAGTTTATTTTATGATAACAGAATATCTTTGTTCTAGAACTATGCAATAACAGATGCAGTGCAGAAGATCACTGCGGAGTATGGCTGCAAACCCGTTGAGGGCATGCTCTCGCACCAACTGAAGCAGTTCCGCATTGATGGTGAAAAGAGCATCATCCAAAACCCTTCAGAAGCACAGCGTAAAGAACATGAAAAGGCCACCCTAGAGACATATGAAGTGTATGCAATGGATGTTCTTGTTTCTACTGGAGAAGGCATTGTACGTATATAAAGAAAATTGTTAAAAAAAAATGAACTTGGCTCCCTGAATTCTTTCCAGCTAGTGTTAGTACATTATCTGGCAGTACTCAGGGAAAAGTAAATAGTAAAGTTCTAACTGAAATATTCAATGATATTTTAGTTTATATTTACTTACACAACAACTTTATAATATATCCATGAGTAGTATGTATGTACTGTACCTATTACAAAAAGAAAAGTTTCTAATGAAGAAGAAGAATCTAAAATAGATAAATAGACATACAATGAATACTGATGATGTTCTTGTTACAGGGTCGAGAGATGGATACCCGGTGTACAATATATAAAAAAACTGATGAGGTATATCAATTGAAATTGAAAGCTGCAAGAATGTTTTATAGTGAGGTTAGTAGCTGTTTGTTTTTGCTCTGATCTGCCACAAGTGTTTACCCTGATACATCTATAGCATTCACTTTCGATGGAAGTCTTCTCTAATCTACTTGCCTCCACTTCATACTCTATTCAGCATCCTTGATAGTGAGACCACCTAGGTCCGGTCCCCACAAATAGTACAATTACCTAGACCACAGATAACATAATACTAAAGTACAGATACCTCATCCCATACAAAAAAATGAGGCCATCATAACTCAGGCTATTTTACGGGCTAAATTTAAATATTAATATTCGCTACTAGATGTCAACAATATAGCCCGAGGTTCAGCTTACGTTTTACAGTAGTAGCTGCTAGATGGTGGTGTACTATATTTTCAACGATAAGAAGTGTCATATAGGGAATGCAAATCTCGCGAGATTGGGGCTCAAGCGAGATCCCGCGAGTTTATGAATAACAATACTGCGAGATCTCGCCAATTTCGAGATCTCGCGAGATTATTAGTTTTATGTGTTTTTTTCTGCAAATAATCACAATATTTAAATAAATAAGGAAAAAAATTATAAGTATTATAAGATAAACATTTATTTTCACGAATTTTTCAATAGACTTTTATGCATCAAACATTGTTTGACGTATCTGTCTATAATTTTTCAATAAACTTCTAAGTAGTAAACTTCGACGTACGTATCTATCAAATAACATATAAAAGAAACAACCAGTCATCTCTTCTCCAGTAAAATCTTTTAGTAATAAAACAGTTCTTTTATAACAAACAAAACAACGAGAAGTCAATAAAAATAAAACTTATTATCTAAGTTGAGTTGACTATTAAACTGAGATATTATTATCAATTAAATAAATCTATACTACTCAGTAGATCCATTAGATATTACAGATTAATTAACAAAATATACCAATTAGTCAGACTATTAGAAATTACAGATTAATTAACAAAATATACCAATCAAATGAAAGATTTGTTCAGTTCAAATCACGAGCCATTATTACGAATTATTTTGAAAGTAGCTCCTTAAGAAGCACAAAATGTCCAAAGAATTATCTGCTAAACAGCTTCTTATTTTGTTGGCCAGATAACCAGCCGCTGAGAAGGCCCTTTCGGATTCAACGCTAGTTGGAACCACAGATCTCAGGCAGTTATCCACGAACTGTAAAAGTTCGCCTTTTGACCCCCCGGACTCGTATAAATTCATTTCCTTTTTGATTAATGCCTCCAGAGAATTCGTAGTTGGTTTTCTGTTTTTAGGTTCTTTGAACGCAGCAGTCAATGTTTCCTGAAGTTCTTCTTGCAATGAAATACTCTTGCGTGTCTCAGAAAGAGATGAAAGCTGTTTATTATCGTCATCGTCATCCTCAAATTCAGCTATATCATTAGCGGTGGCAGCTGATGTTGATGCGATCGACCAAGATGGATCTGAATTTGTCTGTGTCTGTGAATTAGTCAGATTGTATTGCGGATGCAAACGCTCTATAAGTGATTTAATTTCAGTTCGAATCACATTTTTCAGAGGCAATTTAAATGTTTCGTCTTTCGCAAACTCTTCTTTATCTGCTTGGTATTTAGCTGGATCTCTAATATACAACAAGCATGCTGTCAAATTTATCCGACGCTCAACAATGCGCTTTCTCAATTAGCCAGCTAGTTTTAGTAGTTAAACAAATGCGCGCTGATGACGCTGCACGCCGGCTCAATTTTCGACCAATCGCACGCACGAACGAATCTAAGAGACACCTCGTCCCGCAACCGAAACGCACCGAACGAAACCGACAGATCGCAACTCCGTCCGTGTCAGTCCGCGCTTCGAATAAGACGTTTTTATGCTCGAGTGCAATCTCGTTAAACTCGCGAGATCTCGTCTTTTTTTCGTCCGAGATCAATCTCGCTAAAAAAGGCCGAGATCTCGCGAGAACGAGATCTCGCGAGAACGAGATTGCATTCCCTAGTGTCATACATATATGACAATATGAATAATCATAGGTAGGCACATTATTACTACTATTTATATAAGAAGATTGACTGTGAGTGATGTTAGTATAGACCGCATCTCCAAACTCGCAATCGGGCTTTTTCCACAGCGGATCCTCGCAAGAAAAAACGGGTAATACCCTCGTTTGCCAGATAAGAGGGTTCTTGTGTGTGTTGAGTACGAATTAGATGTCATTTTTAGAATCCATAATGGCCGCCACGGTGGTCTAGCTAAATTGCAATATGGGTATGGTTTAGTAGGTTTTTGAGTATGCTGAGTGTGAATTTGATGTCATTTTTGGGATCCAATAAGGCCGCCGCGGTGACCTAGATCAATTGGAATATGGGTTTGGTCTAATGAGTTTTCGAGTATGCTGAGTTTTGGTCTCCAATATGGCCGCCGCGCTGTAGGTAGAAAATTGCAATATGGGTATGGTTTAATAGGTTTTTGTGTATGCCGAGTGTGAATTTGATGTCATTTTTGGAATTCAAAATGGCCGCCGCGGTGACCTAGATAAATTGCAATATGGGTATGGCCTAATGAGTTTTCAAGTATGCTGAGTTTTGGTCTCCAATATGGCCGCCGCGCTCTAGGTAGAAAATTGCAATATGGGTATGGTTTAATAGGTTTTTGAGTATGCTGAGTGTGAATTTGATGTCATTTTTGAAATCCAATATGGCCGCCACGGTGTACTTACTAAATTGCAATATGGGTATGGTCTAATGGGTTTTCGAGTATGCTGAGTTCGAATTTGACGTCAGTTTTGGCCTCCAATATGGCCGCCGCGCTGTAGGTAGAAAATTGCAATATGGGTATGGTTTAATAGGTTTTTGAGTATGCTGAGTGTGAATTTGATGTCATTTTTGGAATTCAATATGGCTGCCACGGTGTCCTAGCTAAATTGCAATATGGGTATGATCTTATGGGTTTTCGAGTATGCTGAGTTCGAATTTGACGTCAGTTTTGGCCTTCAATATGGCCACCGCGCTGTCGGTAGAAAATTGCAATATGGGTATGGTTTAATAGGTTTTCGAGTGTGCTGAGTGTGAATTTGGTGTCATTTTTGGGATCCAATATAGCCGCCGCGGTGTCCTAGATAAATTACAATATGGGTATGGCTTAATGAGTTTTCGAGTATGCTGAGTTCGAATTTGACGTCATTTTTGGCTTCCAATATGGCCGCCGCGCTGTAGGTAGAAAATTGCAATATGGGCACAGATAACATAATACTAAAGTACAGATACCCCATTCCATACAAAAAAATGAGACCATCATAACTCGGGCTATTTTGCGCATTATTTTTAAATATTATTTTTCGCCACTAGATGTCAACGAAATATCCAGAGGTTCAGTCTACATTTCGCAATAATAGCTTCTAGATGGTGGTGTACTATATTTTGTCAAGAAGTATAAAAAATTTATCTAATATTCTCGTGTCACAATGTTCGTTCCCATACTCCTCCGAAACGGCTCGACCGAAGTCTGAGAATCGGCTACTATTTATTTTTCATACCCCAGTCCGCGATAACGGACATCCACGCGGGCGGAGCCGCGGGCGACAGCTAGTAATAATATAAATTACCAAAGAGGTAAAATAATATAGATCGCATCTTCAAACTTGCAATCGGGATACTACTTCACATTTCTTGTATGCTGAGTATGAATTAGATGATAATCAAAGTCCAATTTATACAAAATTCCAATACGGGTATGGTCTAACTTATTTTTGAGTAGGTGTGCTGAGTACGAATTTGGTGTCATTTTGGTGGTTATGTTGAACTCGAACCGATTAAAAACATACACCTCATGCCAGAGTAGGTATATCCAGTCGAGTTCAACATACCTGTTATCACCGGCGGCTGGCGCGGCGGCACGGCGCGGTGGTCGGTGGACATGTCGGACTCGAACTCGAACCGACTGAGCCGTCGCGGATGCACCGCGTATATGTCGAGTACGACATAAGCACTCCCGCCTTACATAAGTACTTATGAACGACGTGGGACGTCGGCATACCTAGAATGGGACAAGAATATGTAAATATCGTATGTAGGTATCTATGCACCTATAAACACGAATAAATATGACTAGGTCCATACTCTCGCCATTTTGTTCCGGCACGACGAACGACTCAAAACAAAATGCCTCAGCCCCTTGACTTTTACATGAGCGACTGCCGTTTGACCTACTATCCTCAAGAAGCAAAATCGCACTAGAGTCGCATCCATTAATCAGTGGGTGGTACGAATAGCTCAAAATGACTCAGCCCCTTGACTTTTACATGAGCGACTGCCGTTTGACCTACTATCCTCAAGAAGCAAAATCGCACTAGAGTCGCATCCATTAATCAGTGGGTCGTACGAATAGCTCAAAATGACGCAGCCCCTTGACTTTTACATTAGCGACTGCCGTTTGACCTACTATCCTCAAGAAGAAAGCTTGCACCAGAGTCCCATCCGTTTATCAGTGGGGGTGTACGAATAACTCAAAATGACTCGGACTCCTTAAATTTTACTTGACCGACTACCGTCTGACCTATGGGTCCTACCCCTACTGCCCTGCGGGCGCGGCGTAGCGAGCGAGAAAGACTCGCGGACATCGCTGGCCGCGTTTGAAGGCGGCTCGGGCGTCGGAGGGCGCAAACCGACCTCCGCCCCCCATGAGCGCCGGCCTGAGGGTGACGGGTGCAGCCGCTCGTCACCCTAGCAGAAGCAGGCCACGGCGGCGGCGCGCATCGTAAGACGATGCGCCCCCCCCCCCCCATACCGGGGGCGAGTCGAGGACCGCGTGGTCCCCCCTCCCGAGGAGGGCCAGACCGAGAGGAATGGCCCTGGGTCAGCCGGGGTGCGAGGGATATGTCAAAAGACAACCTCACCTCCGGCCTAGCACATCGACCCACAGACGGCGTGCGGTTTAGTCGATTCGAGTCCGACATAACCTACCCCTTCGGCTCCGGAGGGGTGGGTATCCGTGGGGATTTCCCGCAAGTAAAAAAAAACCCCCTACTGCCCTACCCAAGAGAAGAGCTAATGGAATCTTTCAACAAAAATTCTTTAATTGAGGAATGGTCACCAAGTCACCAATCCTATGAGAGATTTGACATCGGTCTTCGAACTTCCTTTAACGATTGCCATAGATATTCGTGTAGAAATTTAAAATGCACCGGCTGGCAGCCACAGAGACTATTGTTGCGCTGGTGGCACAGACAGAGCGAGATAGGATGAATCGATCAAGCGAGTGGCCGTATGTGCGAGCGAGAAAGTCGTCTCATAGGAGCTCGTTATAGGTAGGTATATCATCCGCTCGCTTGGCTCGTCGCCGTGCGTGTGTCGTTGTATGTGCGGTAGGTACTATTACTGACTACCTTGATGTAGATACATTTTATTAAGTTCGCTTTATGTACTTAGGTTTATATGTTACCCTGTTCCTGTTGAGTAATTGATCT
Source organism: Eilema caniola (assembly GCA_949126895.1). Lineage (NCBI taxonomy): Eukaryota > Metazoa > Arthropoda > Insecta > Lepidoptera > Erebidae > Eilema > Eilema caniola. The sequence goes on along the minus strand of OX421471.1, from coordinate 7,469,400 downwards.
GATATTAAATTTGATAGGTAGGTAGGTAAGTAGGAAGTCGTGTGTCTTTTCGGACGACAATATACCTGCCTAAGATGTCACACTTTCAATTAATAAAGCCGTTTAACTAAAAGGTATTAGGTAGATACCTACCTACCTTCTTGTTATTTTCACGGTCACCCATCCTTAAACCGACCTGGCTAATATCGCTTAAAACTTCAAATGTTAAGAACGGTCACCCAGGTGCAAAAGTAGAAAGAATACTAATTTGTCTCAGTCGGGCGCCGGCCACCGGGGTCCTAAGCTCCAAAAACCGGTACTTACCGATTGAAAAAGTAATTTTAAGAGTCCTAACTCCAGTGGAAACTGGAAAAATGCCTGTGACAAAATTATATAAATTCATTATTTACACTACACCAACTCAGAAAGTACCCCAGTAGATAGGTAGTCTTTAAAAAATGAGGTAGAAAGTAGGTACCTACCGTTATTTTTTCAGTAGAAATATGCGAGAAATATTCCAAATATCAATTTTTTTTCAAATTCGTACTCAGCATGTTTAAAAGCCCTTGTTATTTCTAATAGGTAAGAAGCAGGTACTACCTACCTATCTAGTACTACCTACCTAACCTAGTATTACCTACACAACGCGCGCGCCCCAGGAGCGTTATTTTTCTTAATTTGTTTAAATTGCTTTAAATATTTCGATTACCAAATTGACTGCTCCCCGCTTAATGGTAAGCTGGGGTGCAATTCATAAAATAGTGACCGCCATTACAAAATGTTGTCCCTAGTTTGACAGTTTTGACACCCTCAGAAGGTATTATGCAAGTGCCTTCTAATTTCCCCTTATTTCAATAACCTTATTGATAAGTTAGAGCGAAAAAAAAACTTGACAAAATACATTTTGGCGCCAAAAATCCAACGTTTTGATTTTGTTCACCCAAGTACTAATATGTGAACAAAAATGTACCCTAGAAAACTGGGGAGAATTATTATTATTTTTTAATTTTAAACAAATAATATTATTATGACTTATCCTTTTCGCGTGGGGGGTTAAAAATAAATAAGCATTCTAAACGTTTTATAGGATTGTTTAATTTTCATTGACAAAGTGACAACCCTAACACTCAAGTTGGCGGCGTTGTGTGTTCGGAACAAAGGGCGATACCTACGAAATTTCGTAGATTATAAAAACAGCGGTTTTCTTCAATAATAAAAGTGGTACGTTAAAAAAATACAGAACAGAAGTAACTTTTTAATTGTTAGTTTTAATCATACTCCTAAAATAATTAAAAAAGAAATTAATCAATTGTTAAGTTCAGTAAGTCTCGTTCGATATGTTTTTTGTTTGAGTAACAGCCGTGAAATATAGAGAATTGAATAACACGCCATCTATTGTATGTAACCTAGTGCACAGTATCGGCAGTATCATTAAGGTACCGATAAAAGATGCGAAGGGCGCTGCATAATTATAACAAATTGTCGAAATTAGGTTTAAAAGTTCATTATTTTATGTTTATGAGGAACAAATATTAAAGTTTTATGAAAAAATAATATTTATAGGATTCAATTCTTGTTCATTTAGAATTTTATGTTAAATTGATACACATAACGCCATCTAGAATATTTTATAAGTCACTAATAAAATTTGTTCGTAGTGGGGACCCAGTGCCTAGACCTAGACCTACACTTTGCCTATGATGGTTCACAATATAATCTATGCATGTAATTTTTTTTCATTTTGTATAAATGCGTTTTTTATCAGTTTTATCTGGTTCATCTATAACTTTTTGTGCTTAAACTTTGTGAAGTTCAAAATATACTCTTTTATTTTCCAGGTCCGCAATAAGCATGGCTCAATGCCTTTCAATTTGCGCAGCTTCGACAAGGAGACGAGCGCAAGATTCGGTGTCGTCGAGTGCGTCAACCACAAACTTATTGAGCCCTTCCAGGTAAGCAACAGAAGAATGGAGGATGAATGAGGAACAATACCCATTTTTAGCGGTTGTCCACGACTCCGCGCGCACGGTGCTATGATCCTGTTGATTATAATCAACAGGATCATAGCACCGTATTATACCAGACTGGACTCACTGTTTTGATCCAATACTATAAATTATAACACAAAGGTAGAGCCATGCGGGCGGATCCGACGGCCATAGCAAATTAATTATATTTGGAAGCGCGAATTTTTAATATGTATTGTAAAGAAATATAGAATACACTGCTTCCGGGCTGTTTGGCCGTGGTCCGTATGAAAATTGCGTGCCAGACGTCGATCACTGCGGTCGCAGAGAAGTTGCCGACGAGGAGAGGTGTACGCACTCCTCGCCGCCCAGACCTGCGCTACTGAAGATGTCGACCGCAGTGATCGACGAAACGTCTGGAATGCAAGTTTCATACGGACCACATCCAAACGCCCGGAAGCAGTATATTCTATATACAACGCAGGCCGCAATGATATTATGTATGAAAAGAAAATTATTTGTCTGATGTATTAATATGACAAGTGTATTTTGACAGGTGCTGTATGAACGTCCGGGCGAGCTAGTGGCACAGTTCAAATTCACAGCGCTACTACTGCCCAGTGGCACGCATCGCATCACCGGCCTGCCCTTCGACAAGAGCCAGTGCAAGAGCGAACGCAGTATCAAGGACCCTGAACTCAATGTTAGTTTCTGATAATGATGAGTTTTAGTATAATGACTGACAAACAACTTCAGCTGTGCAGAAAGCTGTGTTAGGCTTCTCTTTTTTTAGGTTTTATGACTGAGGCGAGCCAATTAAAGTAAACCAATCACTGGCTCAAAAAGCTCGCTTAATTGTTCAATCAGCCCTTTTATTGGTTTTTTGACTGGTCTGTGCACATGTGCAAACTTGCACTTTTTGTTCAGATTGTTTAACTGATACTTATTAGCAAATTGACTGGCAAGTTTTTATTGTTTTGTTCTCAATTGGTATATCATATTCTGAACAAGAATTACTAATAAAACATTGGAATAATTTCATTTACTTGCCATATCCCTGTTATCTTTCAAAGCATACTTACTTGTTGTGTGATTTGAACAAGCACAGGGTAAAACAATGTAATGTTTTTGAGCCGATTTGCATTCTTCTAGCACTTCTGTTTGAACCATTACTACACTGTCATCCCCTACATTATTATTTTTGTATAAGTACATTGAAAAAAAAAACTAAAACATTTTCTCCTCTCACAGGCACTCCTCAACTCATCCGCGAAATCCAACAAGAAGAAGAAAAAGAAAACTGGCGCTGAAGAGCCAATGGAAGTCGAGACTGTTGCCTAGCAATAGGATTAATCGGCCGGGATATTATCATAATGAAATCTACAGATCATAATGAAATCTACAGCTTCTCAACATAACTTCCCAAGGACACACATCTCACGGCCCTATGAGCCACTACCTTCAAGGCTAAAGACGTTTGATATCACTGCCTTATAACTTTGTAGAATGGGGCTTGATTCGGTATAAAGGTGATATTGAAAAATAGGTACAAAAACACCTTTCAACATATGGGATTGTCAATAGTGATGCACACATACTTTGGTGTGTCTTATCTGAGAATTAACCAAGCTTACTTAACTCTGCTTTATCGGAACCAATTGTACATAAATATGATGACATTTTCCCACTTGAGATGTGAGTTCCACTCAGAAAATAATTGATTTGAAATTTTATATAGGTAATTCCTTTATGTTTTAGATATTTTGAAATGCACAAATTTACTTTTCACTCAAACAAATTTACAAGTTGCAAAATGTATTATAGATTAATTATCTGACCTCCATAAAAGATTTTGTAATGTGAAATGTCAAATTAGAACATTATTAACATTAATTGATTTAATACAAGACTTATCCATATCTGAAGTTTACGTCCCTTGTTAAATTTATTTTTATGCTAGTTGCATAAGTATTAACACAACCAAGCTGACACTCGTAAATAGCAGAAAAATCAATTCAAGAAGTATTATCTTACTATAGATGACTATTCTAAACACATTGAGATACCTCCACGCGGAGCACGTTTAGCCTTCAGTCCTAGTTGCCTTACTAATATGGTGTTATTTGGTATGGGTAGTTGGAACTCTTAAATGTTTTATCAAAACTGCGATGTTACCAGTAGGTGGGGGCCAAATGGCAATCGCATCATGAAAAATATCAAAGTTCGGCCACTTCGTAAGTTAGACTGAAAGTCGAGCCAACTGAGTTGGAAAAAGGCTTGGGGGAGAACTGCTTCAAGAAGTATTATTCAAAATTATTAAAAATGTGATATATGAAAATATGTAAATTTCAGTTTGTATTGATGTAATCCCTTGCGTTGTGTTAATAGCAATACATGTTGAAGCTTGGAAATGTTTGTATGTTTATGAAGCAGACCCTATTATTAGGTAAAGTTGTAAAATATGTGACACTGAGAAGGAATAAATCAAACTGTGCCACAATTGTGGGCTGTTTTTTGTAAAAAATTGTTTTTCATTTATTTATTAATTCCTTCCTACCCTCTCATTAAGGAGCACATTACTATGAACACATTTAAGGTGTTACTCCCAACAACAAGGCCCATTGTTTGTAGCCACGGAACATGAAATCGTAAGGAATTGCCCTATAACTTGTAGAAACTAAACTCTCATCTTCGTGATGACGTGAAAGTCTCAATTCCCACTGAAAGCGCAGCGGCCGGTAGCAACCCGACTATTGTACTAGAAATGATCGCGAGCAGGCCACAGATTAATAAATAGTTACTACGTAGCAGGCTTAGGAGGGGCCTTGGCCTTCAAATGACTATGATCTTTTGTCTCCCGATTCTAAATGGCTTGTAATATTAGGCCTCTAAAAGTCGCTGCTTATTCAGTGAACATTGACCCTAAAAGGAAATAAGTAGACCAATCGCGTTGCAAATTAAGTTGATCCCCAGCTTTGTAGCACTCGAGCCATAGCAGCATGGCACTTGATTTTATATTGCATGAATAAAAGGGCTCATCATCATCCTCATGGAGACGTATTTTCTACTTACTCTGTGGTATTTGCCTGATTGCATCCGAGGCCAAGGCGAGCTCAGAACTCGGGCCCTTCGGGTGTTTACTTATTACGACGCATTTTACCCTTCACGACGTCAAGCCAGGACTTTTTGGGGTGTGTGTTAGTGGGCTCAATTCTACAATAATCATTCCAATGTAGAATCAGATATACTAAACCAAAAGCTACAAAATCACTTACACATTTAACAAAACTGGTATAGTATTCCTCATTAATGTTATAAATTCTCTTGTGATTGTTAGTAGGTTCTGTAATGTAATGGCCAGTATTCGAACCCTGGCCCTCGATTGGAAGGCGCCTCCTTCTGTGAGCAAGTAATGCTTGAGAAGGAGACAGCAGAGCGGGCGCGGCGCTATGAGCGATACAGACTTGCGCCCATTGCCGTCCGCGTGCGTAGGCGGCTCGGGCCTCGGAGGGCGCAGAACGACCTCAGCTCCCCATGAGCGCGGGCCTGAGGGTGACGGCTGGAGCCGTTTGTCAGCCTAGCAGAAGCAGGCCACGGCTGCGGCGCACATCACGTGATGCGCGCCTTCCCATTCCGGAGGCGAGTTGGGGACTGCGCGGTTCCCCCTCTCGAGAAGGCCACACCAAGAGGGATGGCCCTGGGTCAGCTGGGGTGCGAGGGATATGTCGATGACAACCTCACCTTCGGCCTAGCACAACGACCCACAGGCGTGCGGTTTAGTCGGTTCGAGTCCGATGTAACCTCTCCTCCGGCTCCGGAAGGGGAAGGGGGGGTATCCTTGGGGATTTCTCGCAACTAAAAAAAAAGTGTACCAGAGCCACGTTAGCGACGCCACTAAATTTTTTTCCGTGTGTCCTACAATGACAGCAATAGTGTATTGCCGCCAGTGCATTTTCGAAATGAATGGTTCATGTCATTGTGGGTGAGTTGCATGCAGTTGTAGGGTCAATCTCCACTGAAAGCGGCCAATGATTGCGAGCAGATGCGCGCGGCCCCGCCTTTGCATTCAAATGAGTATGATCTTTTTCTCCCATTTACTATATATGTAATATAATAAAATCGTTTGTAATATTTAGATTGACCCTTAGTCGGTTCTAGGTCTGCCGTACCCACATTATTAGCACCACTTATATACTATATTACTTATATCTCATCTAATCATGCATCAAATAAAATAACAGATAGGAAATTAAAAGTAATAAATATACACTAAGGTTTTATTTTACTTTAACAACAAGCATTACATGAATTAAACACCTTTTTGCTATAATATTTCATTTGTTTTCTTGACTAGCAGTGGGGCTATGTTCTTCAGCTTCTAATGTTGAGACAACCATTTCATATGCCTTGGATACAGTATTGCTAGTGTGTACTGGTAGATCTATTAAGAAACGGAATGTAGTCTTCACACCATTGTTCCAGTAGTGTTTGAATAAATAAGAAACACGATCATTTGAAGGTAATGCAGGTAACTGAAATAAACAAGACATTTTTTAAACAAATATTTAAAAAAGCCCTTGGATCTTCTTTCTTTATAAATGCAAAGCAACACTGCTACTGGTCCTACCTTGATAATAATCTTTAATGTACAGCAAATATGCAAATATTTTTTGAAGGAAAAAATAATGTCTTATAGAAAAACCTTGTGTGTTGACTTTCCAACATAGATGAAGCTATTGCTTATCAACATGGTTGGACAAACCATTTTTCCTTCCTCACTAAAAGAGCAGCAACCAGAGTTTTTTACTGAAAATCATCGCGAGAAGGCTCGCGCGGCCCTGTGCCGTCAAACGGGCGTCGTGCTGCGCCTCCCTCGCCTCCAAATGACGAAGTCTACAATTTTGCCTCAAAAAGCCACAGCCAGCCACTGCTCTTTCAGTGGGGATTGAATTGAAGGGTCAATCCACACTTTAGGGAAATGTAACTGTCGTTTCGAGTTCGCTTTCTTCCATTTAAACAGTTATTACGTAGTTTTAAGTACCTCATAAGGTATTTGTTTTTTTATTTCTCCAACATAGGGTGAAATACTCTGCTCAAGCTCGTCGTACAAAGCAGAAGTGGTAGCGCTATCTTTCCATACACCCTTTTCAATCGTGTAATAGACTGCCGTGCCAAGGAAAGCACTTTTAATTCCAAACCTGGAAAACAGGATACATTTTAGATACAATTTACTATCACAGTGCTACAAAATTCAAATAAATATAAAAAAAGTATTTTAGTACAAACTTACTTCAACATTTTGCCTGATATATAGTCATTAAATTTTACGTCTAAAATTGTTTTTATTTACTGCAAAAATTATGTAATTTCATAGAACAACCTCAATTTTTCAATCTTGACTTGCTTGACATAATGACATATATTTATTGACTTGACAAGCAAGCAGTGTTGCCAGATCACTGTTTCAAATTCACCCCAAAATGGATACGAAATCCCCCCAAAACTGAGGATTTTTTTCAAAATCCCCCCAAAGTTAGTAATATTTAAATAGTACCTAAAAAAAATTGTAGCATTAACAGCATTCGAATATGATTTTCGGCTAAAACATCAAGGACATAATTCCTCACAGGTTTTCGTGAAAATAAAAGGGAGCCTCGAGCTTTACTCTTTGCCTAGATTTCCACAGGAACCTATTATCGGATGATATTTTCCAAAGTTTACGCGATTATCACTCATTGAGACATAACCAATTTTAACGGACTCAATCGCGATTTATTTACTTTTAAACCGACGTTTCAGCTACTTTTCAGAACCCATGTTCCTGGTTTGACTAAGGATGGCAGTTGTCATCTAGTTGAAAGTGTAAGTTATCTCAAAGTACCCGAATACCTATAATACCTAATCGAATGGAGTATAGATTCTCATCTCAGTTTAATGCTATTTGTGACATATGCTTAGTATTATGAAAAATTGTGAGATATTTTTGAAAATAATGGAATTAAATAAGAAAGAAAGAAAGAAAGAAAGAAACATTTATTTAGTGCAATGTGGTCACACAATACAGAAATACACGTCAACTACATTGGAAGTATTGGAAGCATGTCCACTCATCAGTAATAAACATGCCTCCAAACTCCAAACACAGCATGCGCACAACCAATAACAGTGCAACTTACAAGTGCACCAAATGGGTGTCCAGTTCAGCATGTGCCGGGTAGAAACCTGACGCTGGTTTTCAACTGGAACCCGATGGGGCAGTGACACACGGACGCCGAACCGCCGAAGATGCGCCCACATGTAATGAATCTACGCCGAAGCGACAATTATATTATAACAATAAAATAAAAAAATATTACTCATATGCATATATACCTGCCCATACACACACACACACACACACACACACACACACACACACACACACACACACACACACACACACACACACACGCGTACACATACACACACACACACACACACACACACACACACACGCGCGTACACATACACATATATACACTTATACATGATATCCGGTACACAACGTACCAATAGTGGTTGATAAGTAAAAATAAACTAGACACAGTAGAACAAACAAGTAGAACAGTGATTTGACTGCCATGCAGTTGCGTGTAAAGACAATTAGATGATTGAAATATTTGAGTTAACGCTATTCAGCCTCCTTTGAGCTTCCAAGAGGAACAATCTTAATCGTTTCCTAAACGTGGTAATTGTTTTAATGGTTCGCAACGGTGGTGGAAGATTGTTCCATATTTTGGAAGCCGAATAACGAAAACTGCCCCTAAATGCCTCAGACCGATGCCGCGGTATTGACAGTTGCTGGGAGCACTGTCTTCTAGCACACGATCTTCCGCCGGTAACCCAGCCGAGCTTGTCAAGCAGATACCGCGGCCCGCCAAACTTTATAACACTGAACAGAAGACATGCCACATGCATTTTCCTTCGAGTTTTCATTTTTAAAAGAGAATTTTGACTTAAGTAAGATGTGACATGTCCTCTGGCCGGTATCGAGAAACAGAAACGAGCGCAGGCGTTTTGAACACGCTGAATCTTTCCGTTCGAGCCAACAAACGCGGGCCGAAATAAGATTCAGATTATATTTTTAAACATCACAGATATCTTCAAATCACTAGTTTGCAAGTTAAAATCCCCCAATTACCTCCAAATGTATTATTTTCCCTCCGACAATCCCCCCAAAAAATCCCCCGTAACTCAAAAAACCCCCCAAATTTGGGGGGATTCCCCCCAATCTGGCATCACTGCAAGCAAGAATCAAAGATAGTAAAATATTATTCTTACAAATTCTTATACAGATGCACAATCAGGAACTAAAAACGGTTACATTAAAAAAGTCATAACATAAATTCCAAAAGAAGTGTCCTTACTAAGTAGCTGGCGACAACGTATTGCGAATATGGGATTATGGTGACATTGGTGTTAATTCGGCATGTCCACCCGATTAAACTAAACTAAACTAAAAATTCTCTTATTTTAGTTTAGTTTAACGCTTTGTCTATTCGGTTTGGCCACCGAACTAAAAATAGTGCATGCATTTTTAGTCAAGGTCACACGACTAAATTGAATAGACCCTTTTTAATCTGTGAATTCAATGAACGAATGACAACGTCCTTGTTGTTGAAGTGTGAGAGAGACAACTTAACTTCTTGTCAAAAAACGTGTTCAAATTCAAACGTGACCGTAAATTAAACCTCTGAAAAAATAAACAAACCAAAACAACAAACTTGGCGGCATGGTAATGGGAATATTACGTGAAAAGAGGAAAAATAAACAATGTATGTGTATGTGTGTGTATGTCACAATCACAAAAAAAATCCTCTTCGCTTAATTTAAGGTGATTTTCAAGTATCTCCAACAGGAACTTGGCCGCTGATGATCCTAAAGAATTTTCTAAATTTACGGTCGGCCATCTCAAACGGATTTGATGCATCCTTCGACCGAAGCAACCTGGCCCGTTCTTCCCGATTTCTGTAAAACAAATAAATTTCTAACCTTAAAATAAATTTCAAACCCAACCTTTATGATAATAGTTAATTTTTCAATTATTTTTATTGTTACACAATTTTTACATATATTACAGATGTATTGGCAAATATTAAATTAAATTAATGAAGTTACTATATATACACTATACTAAATGTAATAAAAAAACTAAAACTAAAAGTTAAAATGCGTCGTGGAATTCATCCGCATCGCATGCCTCTTTTGGTAGCGTTCCCAGAAGACTAGCAGCATTGCCACGTTGTATGGCAATACTTAATCTCTGACCTGAAATGAGGCCAGCCTTCTGGTCACGAGAAGCGCCAGCCATACATTTCGCAATCTCCCTGAAGAGATTGCGGGTGCTCGGACCCCAAGGCCCAAACGTTTCGACTCCAAACGGCACACATTCATAATCTCCAATAAGATTGGAGTATTTGCGCCGCTTAACAGCCGCTGCAGGAGCTGCAGCGGCACCGGCACAGCTAGCAGTGCCAGTTATATGGGTAGGGGCAATGGTGTCCACGCATGTTGCGTCCCACACCAGAGTCCTACCCATTTTCCAAGGCATTATTGGCATACCATCCAGTCTCTTGCCATCGTCGCGCGCCAAACCGTTTGGTTCAAGCACAGCTGGCATACCAGCAATGACAAGAGCACGGCGGATTATGTCGTTGAGGCTGGCGTGCCGTGGAATTCGCCCCGCGATCCTGCAGCATGACAGGCCATGGTGTCCGAGTCGGTCAACAGCTTCTCCACAATGACATTGATGCGTAATTTTTTACTGCTAGGTCAGTTTTGAACAAATAAACACATATTTAGTTGATAAATTTTCTTATTTACCTTTCTTGCTCCTCGAAAAAAGCAGCCACAACGCATACGTTCATTTTTCTGTAATTTAAAAATTTCAACCAGCACAAACAATCAGCAGAACAAGGTTTAGTTTAGTTTAATCGCGACCAAAAATATGGCCACTAAAATAAGTCGGATTTTAGTTTGACAGGAATAAAATTTTGCCTTACCGAATAGCAAAATGGAGGATTTCACTAAATTGAATTCGACTAAACTAAAAATAGTTTAGTCCTGTCAAATTAAGTTAGTTGGTGTTTTCCCGAATAAGAAACCGCAATTTGACGTGACTAAACTAATTATAGTTTAGTTTAGTCGGAATTTTGCCAACCCGAATCGACACCATTGATGACTGAATAAAGCTATAATTTTATTAATATTGTAATCTATATTGATTCTGCAGTAATTATAGAAGTTATAGACTTGCCACTAGATGCCTTTTTCAATTCATGACTGCATATGGTTGGTGATGGGTATTAGCAATGTTTTTATTAAGCAAGGTGACAATATTGCTGAGTACTGAGTAGTCTAGTTCTCGGCTATCTGTGATTCGTATATTTCATGGTTGAGAGTTTTGGCGGGAAAACGACGAGTGGCACACCATGTGTAAAAATGGTGGATTTTTAGTCATAACGTCTTGGACACCGCACACGTGTTGGAAAATGGCATATTAAAGTAAATTGTGACTTTTCGTGTTCGAGCCAAATCTCCCTAAGGAGCTTCTAGTAAAGGCCCACAACTTTAATGAAGCAGCAATATTCTCATTGATTATCATCATCATCATCGTCATTAATATCATCAATTCATTAATATCATCATTAAACAATGAAGATAATACATAAATGAAGATGTGACTTAAAGGTTCAGTGACCAGGTCATAAAAACCCAAAAAAAATAAATTTCATGGTTGACATCAAGGTTGACATGACATATTTGACAATGACGAACCAAACGTGACAGTTGTTTGTTGTGTTGTTCAGACCGCTCTAGTTGTTTGTTTTGCTTTTTTAAAGAACAAAACAAGTATAAATTTAAAGAATATCAAGTGGGTAATCAGATTTAAAAACATGGAAGCGAATTTAATGAAGTTATCTGAATATATTAACAACTGCCTTCTACCGAAACTTTCCAAGGAACACTACGAAAAAGATCACCACTTTGAATATCAACTAAGAAATAATGCCTTGCTAGAAACTTTTGATAAGTTGGAATTTCTAATTGCAACTGTGGATTTTTCGCATCAATCGGAGCTAGTATCAAGCACACTTTCGCATCTCATGATATTATATTTCGAGATAGAATGTACAGCTCCTTGGAATACAAAACAAATTCAAGACAATCATTATGCATTGAAATTAAACCAAATATTTTTAAATAAATACAAGGTCAATGTGGAGGATGTATTCAAAGATAATCAATTTGAATGTCAAGTAATATTTGATAAGTGCATTCAAGAGATGCATAAAAAGATGACAACAGATAATGTAAGAAAATATCCAGGTCTTATTGAAGCTTACTGTTTACTAATTAGAAATGTGAAGGTACTTATCAATATTTTATTGTTACTATCATAAGTTTTTTTTATAACCACTGCCTCTTTCCATATCCAGTCTGTCCCAGCCACCTTTTTCCACCATTAACCATATCAATTAAAAACAGCACCAATTCAATTAACATGTACTGCTGCCTAAACATAATATTTTCTGTATTTATTTTACAGGATTACAAAATAAATATTAATCCAGTGACAGTTCTACCAGTAGCTCTACTACTGATGGATGATTTTATAACTGCCAATCAGATTAAGGGCTTGAAGTCTTGCAAATATGTGTTACAATCTTTAGTAAGTTTACATTTTTCTGACCGATATTAAATAAGCAGATATATTTATTAAATCAGTGAAATCTAATCACAAAGGAAAAATATAATATAAAAATAAGGAACAAAAAGAGTATGAACTCACTCATTTAGGAAGCATTCTACATGAGTAAGCATACTTATATTTTCAATATTTCTTTAACACTACAATTTGTTTGAACTTTCAATATTTCTGTTTCAGACTGAAAAAGATTTTGCAGCAGGTAATTATTATGAAGTTGTGTACAGTAGCCTAAAAAAAAATATAACTGTGAGAGAAAAAGAAGTAGAACAGGCTTTGTTTCCATGCTTAATTGAGTTTTTTAGACTGGTACCACCTGATTGTAAGGTAATTTTTTCACTTTATATCTGGTCATTCATGAGTAAACCCACAATTTCCCATTAAAACACAATAAACAGATATGATATTAAAACTGAAGCAGAAATCAAAATAGAAATACTTCAAGTATAAACAAATATTTAGAAAAGAATTCACGTGTGTATTTTTGTTTACAGAAAAACAAACTGGATGATGTATTTGCAAGTGTTCTAGACCACCTATACCTTGAATCAAACTTGTACAAAAAAGCTGAATGCTTTGATTTCTTAACTAAAGTGATAGAGATGCATGGAATCCATTGCGGGAAAAAGAAAATATTTAAAGAAATTGTCCGTGACAATTTAGATCATTGCAGTATTAAAAATATCTCAGATATATTACTGCTACATGTACTAGAGGTAATCTGATTTCACCAACAGTTATTTTGCGCAGACTGTGAAAAATATCTGTCAGATGTTTCCATTTCCTTAAATCTACAACTTTATTTAATGTCAAATAAAGCAAGTGGCGTCACCTATATTTTCAAGGTCACGCGCATAGACATCGATTGAGTAGGAAAGTTAAGATCCGTATCCGCGGATCTTGACGCCAATCATCCAAACTTGGGCGGGCGGTTCTAGATTTTTAAACACCTGGCACATCACTAATTGATACGCAGTTATTTTAAAACCGAATTTTAAGAGTGACCAAGTATTGAGGTATTTGAGTATCAAGTTAGTCCAGTGCCCCAGACATGAAAAATAATCGTATTTGTAATGTATTCAAGAGAACGGAGCATTGTGATTGGCAGGCTTTACACATACACAGGTTCACAGTGAGCAGGCGGCCAATCGCAGTGCTCCGTTCTCTCGATACGTTTACGTTACGAATAGTTTTTGTGCTCGGGGCACTGTTGCAGCGATGTTAACTCTTTGACTTTCTAACAGATGGCGTTAGTAGTACAAAAACATATCTAAAGAATACAAAACTTTTGTTCAAGATGTTTGCTGGCATGCATAACAAAGTTGATTTAACAGTTGGTGACATTTCTCTTTTAGTGTTATGAAATGTGGCTGAGATATTGCTGGTGCATGTGGAAACTTTCTGAAGACCATAAGATGCTATCAACACTTATCAAAATTCTATATCTTACTAAGGATGAAAAAATCAAAATAAGAATCCAGAAGTTATTTGTAACACTAGTCAAACTATGTACAGGGGAGGAACAGAAGGACATACTTGATAATCTCGATGACCCTTTGAAATGGTCTGATGAAGATTTTTACAGCACAATAACTAAAACAAAATGGCTGATTACCCGTAAATTGTCTTGAATTGTAAATGCATAATATAGTTGTGTTATTGATAGTTTACAAAAAGAGCTAAGTATATTGTTTTTTTATTCTATGTATTTTTTTATTTATTCATTTAACAAACTTATACTTCCAGTTACAAGTCGTACGAATTAACATGGCACCTGCTGGGCTAACATGCGCGCCACGAGATAGCTATCTCGAGGCATTTTGCCGTTTTATGTTGATATGTCGACTGTTGGTAGCATGAAGGGCTAACATGCGCGCCACGAGATAGCTATCTCGAGGCATTTTGCCGTTTTATGTCGATATCGACTGTTGGTAACTTGGCAAATTTCAAGGCGATCTGTCAGATGTCGACATAACTCGACTTCGAGAAATCATCTCTACTTAGTGTCTGCAAATTGTAACATACGTGCCCTTATTTACTCGAATTTTGACATTTTGTCTCTCGTCCTTCATTTGGTCGACGAGAAGTTATCTCGTGTAAACTTTTCTTGTGCTCGGTTCATTTTGGATCAAAATTTAGTACCTTTGTGCGACTGCAAGCAATTTTCGACCTTAATGACATTTCCTTTGTTACGTGTCTTTTCGCGTTAATTGATGACGCTGATCACGAATATAAGGAAAAAAAATTCGATAGCATGTCATGTCAATAAGGTCGAAAATTGTTTGCACTATTTTTTCTCTTTTTTTCATACCTAGCATCCCTAACTAGTCTGTGCTTTCGAGCAAATGGCCGTATCGGGCCGATTTTATCGGATAAATGTTTAAAAAAATGTGTATGCCATAGACAACAATTGAAAAAGTTTGACGCGACAAAATATGTCGGCGTTACTTCGGTCGAGAAGAATCGAGATGATATCTCATCTCGATTCGAGATATTTGACGACGCGCGCATGTTAGCCCTGCTGACTCGGTAGCAACCCTCCGTCCCACAATCCCGCGCGAGGCCCCGCGCACCCCTTGCGGTAGCGTCAGCATCGCTGCGACCGTTGCATGTTTCGTTTCGTAGTAATTTATTATCGGATTTTTGAGTTTTTTTATTGTTAAGTTTCGTGATTTTATTTGTTATTGTTTTTTGTTGAGTTTTTGTAATAATATTTACGTTTGGACATTTTATTCAGTGTAGTGGTTGTTTTTCCACAAAAATGGTGGGGAAAAACTACATAGTAAAGACAGAGCCCTAGTACTAAAATTATTGGCCTTTATCGAACGCGAGAAAGAAATCAGCCATGTTGTAATTCCCGTGGACCCTACAAAAAGTGCCAATGAAGTTCGTCAACATGATAATGTGAATAAAGAGTTTATGATTCCGGTGGATCAACCAATAAATAGAACCTGTGCAGCTACAGGTATATCCAAGAGAACGTTGATACGAATTAAACAACAAGTGAAACCAGTAGTGACTTCAAATTCACCGGCGCCGACTACTTCAACGTCTACCTCAAGGTTGCCTATCTTAATCCCGAATTTTAATATTCCGAATATCATAATCCAGAAAACGTTTGGCCAATTTTTCACAAGCCCGGTTTTTCAAATTCCGAAGTTTTATTTGCCATATAATCGCAACTCCGAATTTCATTTGCCCATTTATTAATTTGTACGACGTTTTATAATCCAGACGAACGAGTTCCAGACACACGAAATCTAAATGCCAAAATCCAGATGACCGTAATCCATATGCACGAAAGCCCAATTTTTAAAACACAAATTTTTGAAATGCAATTAATTGATATCTAGTTAATTGATATCCAGACAAACAATATCCAGATTTTTAAACCGAAAACTAAACCTCATATGGCGTCTACTAACTACAATTGGAGACCTACTGAACAAAACACACGTTGCCTTAAAAAATATATGTATGCATGTAAGCAAGCAGGCAAGCATGCAGGCAAGCAGGCAAGCATTAGTGTTTTGCTGCGCTGCGGGAAGTGCAGTCCTTCCGCCCTTGCGTAACAAAGTTCGGGCACGTCCCTCCCTCCGCGCCTCCGGTTCTTAAATAACACTCTAGTGTAGGGCAGACAAGTACCACGGCGAGTCGAGTCGGTGAACGTTAGATTTTTTGTTATTATATCAACCGTTACACAGCCTAAATGAATCGTATAAATTTACAGATTTTTATGAAAATTTGGTAATAGTTTATTTGAAAAATGGACGATGGGAAACAAAAAAAAATATTCTGAGAATCTGGTATAACTATATTTGGATTATGACAATATGGGAACCAAAAAAATACTATTTGAAAATTTGGTTTAGTGCACCTGGAAATTGATTCATCTGGGAAATGAAAAACGGAATTATAGAAAGTTGTCATTCATTACATCTGTCTTTTAAAAGTTCTGCCAACCGTTTTCGGGGTTTTAAGATTCGGGTAACAGAAATTCGATATTTCAATAGGTTACCCTACCTCAATGCCCGGACCATCAACACCTGGTAAAAAGCGAAAACCGAGTAAAAAGAAAATTAATCTCGACAGTTTCAACTTGGTCGCTTTGAGGAATCTGGTCAACAGTTTTTACACGGTAAAAAAAGAAGTCCAGGTACGAATAAAAAATGTTAAAATGTATGTTTTTTTCATTTTTAAAACATAAATGCCATTTATACCAACAGTATTTCTGGCTTGTATTAAAATTTAGTTTTATAAATCAATTTTGAACTGAAGCCATTGTTTCTGCTACCTCAAATATTTTTACTTTACTGCCCTCTGATTGGTGCACGTCACTACTGGTGACTCATCTACTGATAAGAAACACATTGGGTGGTATGGCATGGTAATGCACTGGCATAAAATATTTACATTTTACAATGAAGTAAAAACCGTACGCAATGATTTTTTTTTTCATACAACTTTATTGTATGTCTCTCTATCAGTGTTGGCCCAAAGTTAATCTGATTAACGATTAAAAATTAATGATTAAAAATCATAATCAAAAAATTTGATTAAGATTAATTAATCAGAATCAAATTTAAAATGATTAAGATTATTAATCATAATCTTTAATCGTGAATTTGATTATTTGATTAACTATTAACTACTTGAATGAATCAAAATGGAATTCTGTATAATAAAACACTTAATTCAAAATGTAAACATTCCTTATTCCAATTTCACAGACCTATACTTTTATTGCCTATTTACTGCGTAAATACCGGGGAGGGGGTGGGGCTGAGGTACTTCGCGTTAGCACAGAATAATTAATAGTACTAACGTACAGAAGAATCACTGCGCAAGAAGATTGAAATTAATTCCAGTCTTGCTTCGACGCAATACGGTGGAATTCAGCTTGCACAACATTAAGTACCTATAATTTTATTCAACTACAACTTGCGTCTCCTTCTATCGCGTACCTCTTATCTCTTCTTACGCTGTTAGGGTTGCCTTCTTGTGAAGATCTGAATATTTGATTAACAGACCAGTTATGTACCTATTACTATTTTTCTACTTATGTGAAAAATTACAACTTTCAAACACACCTACTAGGTAGGTATGTTTGAAAGTTGACATTTTTTATTTAGATGAAAAAAGTATTTTATTACAATGTCCGCATATTTTAACATAAGAAGATAAGCATACTACTACATTTAGTATTCTTTGCTACTACACTTTAGAGTATTTGCTAAATTGAACATTATCATTTAGGTGTTTAGTTACATGCGTATCAAATCTGGAATGCCGTACGACGCAAACACGAAACGGCTTAAACTAATCCGAGAGCCGACACCCAAAAATGATGTTGGTAAATTATTTCGATTTGCCCTTTCTAAATTCTCGCTTATTAAATTAAATTGACAGGTAAATGGAAAAATGTTAGGTATTTATATTACATGATTTGCACCCATCTACAGCACATAAGGCACCAGATGGCATCGTAGGTACGCGAACGAACGAACGGAGCGATTAAAATTAAACAGCGTGCGTGCGCTTCGCTTGCGAAAACCGCACTGAATTTTGGTCCGCAAACGGCCCGAGGCCGCTCGGCCGGGCGGTAGGTAATTATAGCGCGCAAGTATATGGAGTGAAGGAGGCCTGGCGTTAGCTTATCTTCTCTCTCTTTCACTCTCTCGCCTTTTATAGCACTAAACTACTATTAGTCAGTTTTAACATTATCACGCTGACACACGCTCGCTCGCACTCGGTTGGCGATAATTTTTTCAGATTTTGCAACATTTTGTGCTATTGTTTCACTCAGTGATTAAGTTAACAAACATGAATTGTGATGATGAATATAATAGTAGTGGTGTTTCAAATGATCCGTCGGTGTCGTCAAACAATTCCGGGAATTCAACAGTGGTATTGCAATCGGAATCGGATCTTTCTTCTTCTGCTTTATTTGACGGTACCTATTATAAGCTTCTATTAGACAAATGCACAGACAAGAACACAGTAGCAGTTTGTATGAAGTGTTCGGACCAGCAGAGTAAAGAAGTTAAGGGCTATGGCAAAACGACATCTAACTTTTTGGGACACTTAAAACGGAAACATGGCGCTGACACAGAAAAGGAATGTAAAAAATATATGAAAGAAAATAAGCAAAAGAAAAATAAAAATAATACAGTTCTGACTTCAAGGCAAACTCCAAAAACACTTGTAACTCAAGAAACTTTTGATCGTAACTTAGTAAATTATTTCGTTAACTCAATGATTGCTTTTCGAGCCGTGGAAGACCCGTACTTCATTAAGATGATGGAGGATTTACATGTGACAAATAGTGGAATCAAGATACCCGGGCGACGTTCTCTCAGAAAAAAAGTTGCTAAACAATCATTCGATCAGATTTGCGAAATAAAACAAAACCTAGCTGCAGTGAAATATTTGTGCACCACCGCTGATATATGGTCAGGGAAAAAAAGAAGTTTTTTAGGTGTAACAGTGCACTGGATTGATAATAACTATAAGAGGCGTTCTGCAGCTTTAGCTTGTCGCCGGTTTAAAGGGGCACACACCTTTGACCGCATAAAAGATTTGCTTCTGGAAATATATTCAGATTTTGATATTGACCTCACTAAAATAGTATGCTCTGTTACTGACAATGGGTCAAATTTTGTGAAAGCGTTCAAGATATTCGGAGTTAATACGAAATCCTTAATCGAATATGATGAAGATAATGAATTTTCAAGTCTAACTAGCAGCGAGAACGAGTTAAGTGAAGAAGAACTCGAAGTGACTGAAGGAGAGTTCGGCATAAGACAGGAACACGAACATGATGATCTTCTGTTAGAAGAAAATATAGTATACGACCATTCACAAAACAGTTTGCTACCATCTCACTTTAGGTGTAATGCGCACACTTTAAATCTGATTGCTAGTAAGGACGTCCAAGCCTTGTTAACTGATAAATCGACATGTCTTGGAAAAATGCATTCCACAATAATGGAAAAATGTAACGATTTATGGAGTGCTGCTGCTCGCCCAAAATCAGCTGAGGTGATACATAACATTCTTGGACATACGTTAACACGACCTGGCATAACTAGATGGAATAGTTACTATGACGCTTTGAAAAATATATTGAATATCAGAAATAGTTACTCTCAATTAGCTAGAGCACTTGGTATAAAAAATCCATTACGAGACTCTGAATTTCAATATATTGAGGAATATTGCCAATGCGCTGCTCCAGTTGCAACCGCTTTGGACATATTGCAGGGCGATGACTCATTTTATGGAATATTATTACCT
The DNA here is from genome assembly GCA_949126895.1 of Eilema caniola. Taxonomy (NCBI): domain Eukaryota; kingdom Metazoa; phylum Arthropoda; class Insecta; order Lepidoptera; family Erebidae; genus Eilema; species Eilema caniola. Next base: position 7,449,411 of record OX421471.1, on the reverse strand, counting down.
TGTCTGCATGCACTAAGAAAAAAATTACAGAAGATCACGACGACTCCAAATCTAAAATTCTGTGAACCACTTGCTGCAAAATACCTACAAAGCGTAGAAAAAAGATTTGAAGAGTTTTACACTCTTTCGAGTGAAACTAGTAAATATGCAGCCGTTGCAGCTCTGTGTTACCCAAGATTTAAAAAAAAGTGGCTAGTGTGTCTAACTGCCGATGATCAAAAGAAGTGTATAAACATTTTTAAATCAGTCGTAAGAAAGGAAATTTCAGAAATCCCAGAGTTTTCAACAGTCAACAATGCAGCCAATAACACACGCCACCAAGAAGACGAGTTTTTTGATTTTAATTCCGACTCTGGCAGTGAAGCGGAATCAGTTGATGCTAAAAAGAGAGCGGATATGATCATTTCAAATTTTTTTGCCGAGGGGAGCCAAGAACGAGAGCTTCTACAAAGTTATCCTGTTATAGGCAAAGTGTTTATTAAGAACAATACACCAATGCCGTCCTCTGGCTCGGTAGAAAGAATGTTTTCTTTTGCAACTATGCTAAATAAACCTAGGTCACACAAATTATCTGACGACTTATTTGAAAAAAAAGTTGTTATGAAATGTAACTTGAACATCAAGAAATCAGAAATGTAAAGATCGGAGGTTAGTTGATTGAAAACATTCTTCAAAATTAGAATTCAGTGTATTTCAACGTTAGAAATTTTTCTTTTGTTCTTTGAATAATTAATAAAAATATTTTAAGAAATGTGTGTCATTATTTTCCATCATTTCTTTTATATAGAATTAATAACATTGATGGATGTATTAGTTTATAATCAAGTTAATCAATTAATGATTAGTGATTAATGATTAACGACAATAATCATGATTAAGATTACTTTTTTAATCATGATTATTCTAATCATGATTAATGTAATCTGATTAAAATTAATCAAATTAATTAATTGATTAAAAAATCAATTGATTAATGCCAACACTGCTCTCTATGTAACTATTTGGTCCTGAGAAAATATAAAATTGTTAAAATATTAAATTATTAATCCATACTAATATTATAAATGCGAAAGTAACTGTCTGTCTGTATGTTACGCTTTCACGCCTAAACCACTGAACCGATCTTGATGAAATTTGGTACAGAGGTATATTAGAGCTTGACAACGGACATAGGCTACCTTTTATCGCAAAAAGGGTGGTAGAAGGGGGGAACTAGGGCCTTGGGATGAAAGTTTATAGGGAATGAAAGTTTGACAGTTTCGAAGATATCCTGTGAAATTTGGTACAGGGATTAATTAGAGCCTGGTAACGGACATATGCTATAGCATAGAGATGGATTAGAGCTTGGAAATGGTCATAGGCTACCCCTTATCGCGAAAAAAAGGGATAGAAGGGGGAGGGGGGAAGGGGAATAGGGCTATGGGATTAAAGTTTCTCATTTTTCAATGGCAAAAAAGGGGGTGAATATGGCATAAATAGTAAGAATTTCTTTTAAGATGTCCTCATAAAATTTGGTACAAAGGTGAATTAGAGCTTTGGAACGGACAAAGAGTAAGGAACCAAATATAGAAGCGAGTGGAGAGGCGAGTAGAGATTGTGATAGGAACAAGTGGATAGGCGTGTAAAGATCGAAAGTCGAGTAGAGTCGACTACAGGGGCGAGTAGATATGCAACTAGAGAGCCAGCGGAGAGGCGAGTATAGAATCAAATAGAATGCAGTAAAGGGTTGAGTAGAGAGGCGAATAGGGAGGCGAGTGGAAAGACGAATGTAGTGGCGAGTAGAGATCGAATAGAGAGTTGAGTAAGGGTGCGAGTAGATAGGCAAGTGGTAAGAGTCAAGTAGAGAGACGAAAAGAGAATCGAATGGATGGCCAAGTAGAGAGGCCAATGGAAAGGCGAGTATAGAGAAGAGTACAAAGTCGAGTAGAGAGGGGAACAGAGAAGTCAGTAGAGAGTCGAGTATAAATTCAAGTAAAGAGGCGAGTAGAAAGTCGAGTAGAGAGTCGAATATAGAGGCGAGTAGAAAGTCGAGAACTGAGGTGAGTACATAGTCGAGGACAAAGTTGAGTAGAGAGGCGAATTTAATGTTCAATAGCGTCGGATCAACACTAAGCGATAACCGACATTCACGCGGGCGGAGCCGCGAGCAACAGCTAGTATATTATAATATAGGTGAAACAAAGGTCCGAAAACAAAGTATTGTATAAATACACAAAATTAAAATGTATGCAAATTAAAAATAAATATTGTAATTTAAAAAATAAAATAAACTTCGAAATTTTTGTTGCACTCGGTAGGTACTATAAGCGTCGCCCGTCAAGGCCAGGTGCCAAGTTAATTCGTACGCGTAGTAAATAGTCACATCCTACTAATAATGTGGCATTGAGTAACAGTGTTACTAATCGGTAATTTTTTTACCAATGGGTAACAGTGTTACACAAAATGGTGTGACACAACGGGAACAAAGGTACTAATATTATAAACGCGAAAGTTTGTAAGTATAGATGGATGAATGTTTGTTACTATTTCTCGTAAAAACTACTGAGTGGATTTTGATTTTAATGAAACTTAACATAATATATCGATATTATAGCAATAGCCGACATTCACGCGGGCGGAGCCGCGGGTATATACTAGAAAGTTACAAGGTCCTGTACAGTACCTGACCTTTATATGAAAAATGGCGACCGTATCTCCTTTATGCGACTTTAAATTTATCATTGTGTGGAAGGGCGATAAAGATGCCCACAAAAAAGCTTAGCATAAAAGAGTTTATTAAAATTACCGAAAGTTAATATGGTTAAATATAATAAAAAGCAGATTAACAGTTGATAAATGTTTAGTTATCAATGTACAACAATAACTTGTATATACATTAATTTTTCATGAGGTAGAATTATAATAAAATATCTAATATATAAAATTCTCGTGTCACAGTTTTCGTTGCCATACTCCTCCGAAACGGCTTGAGTGCTTGACCGATTATCATGAAATTTTGTGGGCATATCGGGTAGGTCTGAGAATCGGCCAACATCTATTTTTGATACCTACCCCGATTCGCGATAACCGACATCCACGCGGGCGGAGCCGCGGGCGACAGCTAGTAACAATATATAAAGTAATAATAAGGCATCGTAAAATAGACGTCGCTCGGGACTACATTTTGGTAAAAGACTTACAACTTTGTGGACAAACCCTACTATTTTAACGATAGCTTTAATCACACCCTATAGATAATCTTATAAATGTTTAATAAAACTTGCATAAAACTCATTGATAAAACTTACAATATGACACGTTACTTTTACATACAGTACTTAAAATCAAACTTTCTTACTTACGTCTTTCCTTTCAAAAATTCTTATATCTATAGAAAGTAAAAAGGTAAAATTAATATTTCATCCCTATATTCCAAAGAGATTGGGATTTGGCACTTACCTTAACAACCAGACGACGGAGAGTGTCTGTATTGAAATTAAATTGCATTTATTTACCAATAACTAATTTAAAAGCTGAGCTGAGCTTAAGACCTACTTCATCATAAGAGATAGAAAAAGTTGTTTCCTTTCTTGACTGACTGATGTTAAGAGCCGTAATGTAACATTTGTAGTAAGCATATTATTGTTACGCTGCGTAAAAAATATCCATGCTCGCTTTGTAACATGTTACATTACGCCATGTAACACTGGTCAATACATACTTCCTCAAGATTTTCTATTGCTTATGTCATTTAAGGTATCACACACATAATCTATTGTGGGTCTATACTTCTTGTCTAGTTCAAGACACTTATTAGCTAGATCATACACTTCCTGTGGTCTCGTCCATACAGCCACTGGATCTAAAAGTGGTGTGATATCTCCATTGCTGGTATTATCCTCAATATACTGCTTGATGTTCACATTCTCGCTGCTTGTAGTCACAATTGGTTTCAAACCGGTTAATATTTCTAGCATAACAATACCAAAGCTGAAGATATCGTTCTTCTGAGTAATAGTGCCAGAGAAGCCTTCTGGTGGCATGTATGCAGATGTGCCCATTACTGATCGTGTGATAACAGTGGTGTTCAGTTGTTTGGCCAAGCCGAAATCGCACAGCTGGAATTTGATAAATGATTTGTTAAAAATGTTTAGTATGTGCACATGAGTAAAGGGTAAGTAGAAAATATTTTCGGATATGGCGGAATTGGTGGAAAATATTGAGTGGTAAAATACGCACTTTAAATTAAGTTTCTAGATTGTACCTAAACATATATGCAGATAAGAAAGCTTGTTAGTAAAGATGTGGTAATTAAGAAAACTGTAGTGTAGGAGAGGGGTGGGTAGATTTGGGAATACTTTTGTCCAGTAGTGTCATAAATTGTTCTAAATAACAAAAAAGAACTTTACCTTTGGCAAATAATCCTTGGTTAATAAAATATTAGCACTTTTGACATCTCCATGTAGATGATAGCTCTTCTTTTGAAGCTGTGACCTTGTATCACATTCATCAGTTTGCTGTGGGTTTTCCCTTTGATGAATGTACTTCAAACCTTCAGCGGTTCCTCTGAGTATGTCGTACCTTTGCTGCTCAGTCAGAACTTTATCTGCTATCTTTTGCAGCAGAGATCCGCCATCAATATACTCGCACACCAAGCACGGTCTTGGTCCATCAATAGAATAACCAAATATTGGTACAATGTTTTCATGCCGGAGATACGAGAGAGACTTCACTTCAGTGTTAAATATTTTCATTACAACATCTAAATCTAAGCCTCCATCTGCTAAGGCGTGAAGCCGCACTTTTTTCACCGCAAGAGGTCCAAGATTCTTATGTATACCAACATATACATCACCAAAACCGCCACTACCAATTTTCCCTACTGGTCCTTCTGGTTTCTCAGTTAATGTTCCGGAGAACTTATTTGTTATTGCTTCCAGGTCTTTGTAATCAAATTTCTTTAATCTTTCGTCTTCTAATATAGCCTTGTCTATTATATCGTATATGTCCTTATTGGAAGTTGAAGATAGTTGGTGTAGGTTTGGAATAAATTGTGACAGATCGTTCTGTGATGAGGAATCTGTAGTATTAGATACAGTGTTATCTATGCTGTCTGTTTCAGATGGCATAGAACTGACTTCACTATTGTTTAGTGAAATTCTTGCACCTAACATATCAGTGAGGTTAGGTATGTACTCCGAGTTAGAGGCAATGGACTGCGATTTAGGAAACTTCATCATATCGCTAACCTCGATATTTGCTGTACTGTCAGGAAAATTAATGAAGTCACTTAGTTCTTTCATCTGAATAGTGGGTCGGTTACAGAGGCTGTTGTCCTGACTCGATTCACATAGATTACTACTAGATATGGTTTCCATTGAGTTTAATTTTTGCTCCATGCTTTCGTCATTTAGTATGTCTGTTAAACTGGTTGTAATAGGTGCATAAGGCCCAACCAGGGGTCTCGGCCGTGGTGGCTCTGGAAGATAATTGCAAAATTATTATGGCAACTCAGCTTTTAAAAAGGTAACCTTGGTAAAGCTAAATCAGTCCATCCATTGATGTAGATAATGTAGATATGTGTGCCTAGATATAAGGATGAATTCAAATTCATATATTTAAATCTATTATTAAGTTGTTCAAGCTGATCAACAATTATTAGTTCAAGACAATTGATATTAAACATAAGGTGGCATACATAAAACTTAGATTAAATGGTAATACTAGTAATTTCGGTTACAAGTACTCTTTAAAAAAAAAGATATGGATAAAAAGTAATCCATGTGTAAATTCAGGTTAACAAATACAAGCAAATTTTATCTAAACCTATTCAGTAGTATCTAAAAAATGTCAACATCTCTCAGTTGGGTTGAAAAAGAACTATGGTATTATAAAAAATTCGCACTTTAAAATCGTGATATTACATAATATCATGAAAAAAAATGAATTAAGTATTAATTTTTAAAATAAGTAAAACAAACTAGAGAATATTAACCTCCTATCAACCGAGCAACTTCATCAGCTGCTCTGTATATGTGTGCTTGTTCCAAAATTGTCATGAGATAGCCCAATGTTGGTCTTACTCTTCCCGATGTTCCCCACTCGTCGAAGAGAACCTCGGCATAAGGTCTATTTACTTTTGCAGCATGTGATTCAATTAATCTGTAAGATTATATAGGACTATAGTAACAAAATTACATAGAAAACATAAATGAATTGATTTGTTATTTGCTAAGTACAGTCTACACAGAAAATATTGTCAAACTTTTTCATATAAAGTTGTGTGTAAAGGTACAATTGTATCTCCTTTGTCGACTGTACAAAAGCAAGATCGGCTCTCAAACACACACCTGAAGATGCAGACTAAAATTGATTTTGCCATAAAACATATTTATCACACAATGAGGCATAAAGGCAGCATACAACAGTGTATTCAGCCTAAACCCTAGTTCTAACAAAAGAATTTGAACATGGTCCTAAATGCTATGTTTATTTCTCATGTTTCCTACAGCCTCAAAGTAGAGAATGAATATTTCATGGTAGCAAAACAGGAAAATTATTAATTTCTTGTGCTTTATACTTTAGTATGTTGTCATTCCTAACTTATAAATACACACCTGTTTGTCTTCATATAACTTAAGTATAAATAGAGAGTTGAATGTGTAATCTGATACATTTCCTTGTATGTAATTATTTGAATGAGGTAAAACTGAACTACTCAAAGCACCTACTCTGAGAATATCTATATCTTCCTTTAGGTTCCAGGTAAATAAAGAACTTGCTATACTTTACATGCCTGGAACCTAAAAGCAAGATCCGGTAGAATTCCTACTAACTAAACCTGGTAGCATCATCAGATGTTATCATCACTACCGTAAAGAGAATGAGAGGCATGAGTTATACTCTTCCTAATTCTGCAGAAAGTAATTAATCAAATGTGCAATAAACTTACTGTATTTGTTCCCAATTATATTTACGTTCGAAGTTCGGGCTTTGAATGTTTTTTGGAATAAGAGACACAATCTTTTGCCAGTCCTTGTTGATTTCCAAAATGTTTGCTACATTTGAAAGTGTTGAGGCAGGTAAATTCCGCAATTCTATATTTGGGTTGAACATTGTAAAATTTATAATGCACACCTTGTACAATAAAAATGATAAATCTACGAAGCGTGCGCAAAGTGCTTTAGAAAAATAAACAGTGTGAAAATGTAAAGCAAATAAACACTTGTTGCTGTTGTTCTTTTCTTGAATATTCTTGTTGACACTATTGACATTTATATATTTGGCTTGTTGACACTATTGACATTTATGCATATATTTGGACACAGGTCCTTGAAGCCTTGACAGCTATTTTTTTTTAAAGATTTTATTGGCAACTAGATTTCCGCAGTGTTGCCAGATGGTTATGTGTATTGCCCTCACAGATATATAATACAAATTGCCCTCAATTCACTAACCTGTCACAGGTCAGAAGAACAATAAGACACTAATGTCCCTGAAACCAGTGACGGTCACAAAGTGGACAACACGAAAGATATCCAATACCACTGCAAGATGGAAACGTCTCAATTAATTCGTCATTTTTCATAATTTTGCAGAAGTTTATACTGACATGAGTTTGCCCTAATTTAAGCGATAAGAAAGCTGAAAATGAGTCAGCTTTCTTATCGCTAAAATTAGGGCGTTTTTACATTTGAGAGATATCTACATATTTTCGTCGGTTTATTGTTCATTTCTGAAATGATTAACTTCATTCAGTCGGGAGCATGGGGTGAACGAAAGAAAAAAATAGTAATGTTATTATAATTATATATTATTATGGTAGAAAACTAGTAAAAGTATTGACTAATGTAATAAATATATTTATAGCTTTTTTATAAACTAAGTTAAATTAAAAGTCTAGGCTTTCAAGACTGAATTGTGGCGGTAGATGTGCGGTGATATCTCGAATTTGCTCTAACTTGTGTTGTGCTGTTATGCGTCGCCATAAAACTGGACATTCCATATTCTCGCAATCTGAAGTGTAACTGTGACCACAGCATGAGGCACAAATCTGTGAATTAATAATAATTAACATAATTTTTATATCACGAATTAAGAATTTTACATGCCAACCGACACATAGTGGTCTTTTGAGTCGAATAGATATCGGCACATATTAAAACTCTATTCACTAAGTGCTTAGAACTTCAATAAGTTGTAGACAGTTACTATAGTTGAAATTATTTAATAGGTACATTATGACAGTTGTAGTCTAACGGCCCGTTCACAACTCTGCCGCTGTGAGGGGCAGAGTCGTGAACGGGCCGTTAGAAAGCTAACGGCCCCTAAGCGCCAGGCGGCGAGCGGTTGATTTTAAAAGTATAAAAATGTTTGAAGCCCGCCACGAGACGCCGCTCAATGCCGCGCAGTTTTATCCGAGCGAATCACTACAGGGGCACGCGGTGCGGGGAGCGGCAGGAACACAAGTACTAGCGAATAATTACGACGACGCACAGTGTCGCTACTCTATACAAATGTTTATCATAAATCTTATTTTGGGAAAACTGTACGTTTAAACTAATATAATATATATATCTACATATATACATATGTGTGATTAAAACATAGAAGTATAGGTGATATATTTTTATTATAGATCTAAATATTGGCTTAAGTCAGGATCTAGTATATTTTTTTATGTTTGTTGCCTGATCGTATTGTAGATATTAATGGATCGGAAGTCAGTAACATTATGGTAATTAGATCGTGATTAGTATTCGGTCTCGAAGTTTTGCGTGTATGGTGTTCTCTGTAATTTCTAGAATCTTTATGTCTTCCTTCTAAAGTATCTTCAGAAAGTTGGCCAATTGGTAAGGGAAAAGATTGTATTAATTCGGTCGAATGAACTAAAATTTTATGTATAGATGTTGGTATATTGTACCATGGATATAAACTTAAATATAAACTATTGATTTCTTTCAGGAGTTCCTTAAATTTATCTAAATTAATTTTGAATCCACTTGAAATAATTCTGTTAATAAGATAAAATTGTTCAATTAAACTCTGATCGATGCCAGTTATTTCGTTTGATAATGTACTGTTTTTAAAAAATATTCTGGCTGTGTTGCCGTCATTCGTGGATCCATACCCTGGTTTAGGTTTATCAACTATAAGGCCCATCTTTTGCTTAAATTCGTTTTGAATTCTTTTTTTGTTCTCATTGAATATATCTTTTTGTGTCTGACCTCGAACTTGCCAACACTTCAAAGGCAATCTATACGCAACATGAAGTAGGAATTCAAAAGATCTGATCCAGTTATGAAGAGTTGATAAACCATACTTGTATGTTGTTGTGTTAGGGACCCTATCAAACACTGATGGCGAATTCATTAATTTTGGAGTTGCTCCACATATATAACACGTTTGAGTAGAACTGACACCACTCAATGTGTGACAAACAGCACCATCAATCATTGTAAATATCATATCATATGAAATTGTTACCGCACTGCTAGGCTCTTGTAATTTTATCACAGAGCTTTCTAAATCATTTATTAATTGACCTACTCTTCTTTCTTCTTCTTTTATAAGATTGGTAGTTTCTTTATTAAATAATAACCTAATAGGTCGGCAGAAATATGTAAAAGACGGTGTTTTATTTTGCCATTTAACAAGTTGTGTTTCATTATCAACTAATCCAATTGGCACCAAGGCAGTTAAAAACAAAAATTCATCTGAGGCATTGTCATTGTGAAACTTCTGTTCATAAGTACTATGACCAGATGATCCATCAAATCCCCATTTACAGATCAATGTTAATGAAGAACCTACTGTAAAGATTCCTTTGCTCTTTTCAGCAGTTTTCACAATAGATTCGGCTGTTTTGTATAGTAAGTCTTGTAAATTGACCTCTGCTACTGTTTCAGTACTACTAATGGCGTTAGGTAATATCTCATCTCTAACTTTCATTATCTTGTAATAGCTCGGAAAGGTGTTAGGATGCAATAAATTCACGACCTCTCTTAACCTATTATATTTCCGATACGATAAATCTAAGTCTATATACAAGGCCAATGCATCAAAAGGTGATAATGAAGATAAACTCTCCTTATCAGGTGACTTATGTGATGACCATTTAGCCGCAAATTCTAATTCACTACTGTCTCGGGTTTGAACTAAATCCAAAACTCGTCGTTTTTTTTAAGCTAAATTTAAGTCAGTAAAGTTAGTTTTAGGTCTACCACGTTTTGATTGAATACCTGCCGATGATGTGCCCACCGTTTCATTACCAAAGCAGTAATCTTTCACTATTGTTTCAGTAGCTAAATAGTTATCAAGCCAAGTTTTGTATTTTGTATTCATCACTTCGGGCATTCTACTACTCGACCTCCAATATGTACTCGCTCTCATACAAAATAATCTTGCTGTCTTTTTGACACTACCTTAAATTAATTGTGGAGACTCCTCAAGTTCATAATAATTTAAAATATGTTGATAAACGGCATTGTTTTTTTCGTGTAAGTCCGCTAAACGCCAGACTTCGAAAACTTCAACGTTTTTTATTTGACGAGTACTCATACCTAAAACGAAATAACTCAATTTTAGCATGGCCTAGCAACCTAAAAGTTACCTAACATATTGTTTACTAATAAAGCTAGCATATTTAAAAAAAATAGAGATGTGATATGATGTGATTTTTTTTAAAGTCAAATCAAAGTCTCAGTTAAATGTTTTTTTTTTCGTATTAAGTAAAATATGAATAACTTACCAATGTCACACATTCTGAATTATTATAACACCAAATTAGACAGATTACAAACTAATTAAAACTATTATAGCGATATAACACCGATAAAAGTTGAATATCACTTGTAACTATAGCAGGAAAGTTAATTACGCGCGCACTAACTATTTTGTTGCATCAACAATGACAAAGTTTACTTACCCACATTTACCAAAATATTATTCTTTAAAAAATATAAATACCTACATTTGATGAAGTAAGTATTGTAGAATATGTTGCCATATCAATAAATCACCAATAACAATGTTGCAAAAATGGATTTATGATAAAGGCTCGTGACACTGTGCGACGCTACGAAACAGAGCGGCGCGGACAGCGGTGTAGGAGTGACGTACTCAGCGACGTAGATTAAAACAAAAAAAAAATTGACGATTTTGTGGCGGTAATGGATACCGAGGCATTTATTACCGAAATTTTAAATCGGTTCCCTATATGGACGTCAAAACATCCACAACATAAATATAAAAACATTATAAAAAGTTGTGAGAAGAAATTAAACAATGTTTACCGGAATAAGATGGTAAGTATAATTTAAATTGATATCAAAAAAGTACCTATCAAACAAAGCTACTAACTACTGGTATGTTTACGTAATGTAGGTAGATAGTTATATGATGTAGGTAGATTCTAATCTATGTACTGCAGAATATAATCAGGGGTTTTCACACTCATTCTTGTGTACTCAACCGCTTCTGACGGTACGTGGCGTGTAAAACGCTACTCTAAGACTGAAGTCCTGACCAGGCCGTAAGGTTGGAGTGTCTTAAATCGGTTACAAGAATAATCTATTTAAGTTACAAAAGTATCATGTTATCGTTGCCGGAATGTAACTTTTGTCACAATTTACGTTACTTTCGACCCATATCGTATTTGGTAATTATTATCCAATTCACCAGCCATATCACCGGTGATAACAGCTATATTGTTTGAGAAATCATTTGAACGGTAGAGGTATCGGCGGCGATAACAAAAAAGTTTAATTTTATTTGAACAATAATAAATCAAAGCGCAATATTATGTTTTCAGTTCAGTAGTGTGGTAATACTGTTTTGTTGTATTTGTTACTTAAACATTTTAATAAAATGTAACGATAAGTAACGAGCATAGATAAACTTCATATGATTAAAATAAAATGTTGTAACAACCTAAGACAATATAGCCACAACACTAAAAATAATAAACCAAAACCATAAAACGTAGCTGTCTTACAAGGTCTCGCTTTTACTCTAAATTTAAATATAAAAATTTAAACTGAAATATGTCATACAACATTTTTTCAATTTAAATTAAAACAGTTTTATGTTTCGTTCCAATCGTGCCAAATTATTTTCTATTAGGGCATCTGTCATAATGCATCTATTAAATTATTTCAACTATAAGTAGCAGTACAATAAGTTACTCACCATTTTACAATACTGCACATTGTCATAAGCGACGCTCAACTTGCAAGTAAGGGCGGCCGCTGACTTCTGCGCTTTGGGTCCTACGGCGCAGGCCGGACAGAGCGCATCGCGCACGTTCCTCGCGCCGCACAACACGCAGCGCTCCCGCCACATGTAGCGCGCTATACCGCCCGTGTTGCGGGTTTCGCGGGCTTGAATCTCACGAGTTGTTCCGATTTCGGCCCACCTGTATATAAAATAGATTATTTTTGTTACTTTTTCTAATGATTACGTACTCGTTATTGAAATGACTAGTATACCTACCTACTGCTAAATTCTCCAGCTAATATAAATTGTTTGTGTTCGCAGCACCTCTTTCGAGCTACAGACGTGAAGAATAACAAACCTGTGACTTACACACAATGCAATATATTCTTTATTGTACACGATATGAATTTCTTCCAGACAACCTCAATGGACATTTATGCAATCGATTGGTGTACTGGCAGTTCAGGGTACAGTGGTACACAGATTTAATTTGTAATGGATTTACCACTTGAATACGTCGACTCCCAACAGCGACAGACAGCGGTGTAGCGGCGGCAGTAGTACGCGCGCGGCGTAGTACGCGACATGCGCCTGCCCACCGCACCGCCGCAGCTCGTCCGGTGAGCGCGCCAGGCGCACGAGGGCCGTGCCTGGCGCGCCTGCCGTCACCTGCCAAGCTATCCGCCAGCCAGTGCGGGGGCGGGCACGCGGGTCGTGGGCGGACAGGCGTCTGGGATACAACACGACGATTAACAAAATATGAAGCAATTAGTTCATCATTATCTTTACGTTGGACTCAGTTAATAAACTTTTCTCAAACATGCTTGGAAATGTGAACATTATTTTGACAACCTTCTTCGAGATAAATCGAAATTGCTGTACATGCGAGCAGCGGCCAGCAAAAGTTGTATGAAAATCCATATCTGTCGTGTTTTAGCGGCCAAATAAATTACTATGTAAACTCATATCTGCATGTCGTGTAATTTAAAAATGGAACAATGTTTTACTCCGAACCATGGCAACCAAGGAGGTAACTTATCCATGGCAAGGCATTATTTAAATATAGAACTGGCTTGCAAATAGAATGCTGTTTATTAAAAAAAATAAAAAACAAATGAACATTTCGCCGCGTGAAAAATTACTGTTGTTCGTTGTTCGTCATTGATTTTGAAAAGTAGGTAACTAAAAAATTCTGCCTAGATACTACTTAGTTTTAATTTCCGCGCATTGTTTGAGAAAAGCACTATACAAGCCTTGGCCACTACGGAGCGTTGCCGGACTCCGTAATGCGTGCCTCGGCTGCGCCTCGGCCCGCATACTTCACGATCGTCCGGCAACACTACACTTGGTGGCCGCGGCAGTAATGTACTATATAATACAGTTAATAAAGTTACACAACATTTGTAAGAAAATGCATATTATTAAAAGCAAAATGCATATTACACATTATCATTCATCATCACATTATCGATACTAAGATTATAAATGCGAAAGTAACTCTGTCTGTCTCTCTGTATGTCATGCCTAAACCACTGAACCGATCTTGATGTTATTTGGTACAGAGATTGATTAGAGCTTGAGAACGGACATAGGCTACCTTTTATCGCGAGAAAGGGGTTTAAGGGAGGGGGGGGGGAATAGCCAAGCAAGCCAAATATAGAATCGAGTGGAGAGGCGAGTAGAGATTGTTATAGGGGCAAGTGGATAGGCGAGTATAGAGTTGAGTAGAGCGGGGAGCAGATAAGTCAGTAGAAAATCGAGTAGAGAATCGAATATAGAGGCGAGTAGAAAGTCAAGAACAAAGGCGAGTAAATAGTCGCGGACAAAGTTGAGTAGAGAGGCGAATTTAATGCTCAATAGCGTTGATTCAACACTAAGCGATAACCGACATCCACGTACATATATAAAGAACAAGTAAAAAGAGCAAGCTTTTGAGGCGAGCGGCAATTCAAAAACCGTCTCGAAACCCCAAAATTAAACTCAGAAAATTCTTGATTCTAAGCTGAATCGAATTTGCCTGGTCAGCTACCTCGTTATCGTCTGAGGTATTCGAAACTGACGGGCTCGCATGAAAAAGAAAAGGACTTGCCTGACTGTAGAGCAAGGGCAATGACGGGCTTTGCCTAACCGGGAGCACACCCGAGGAGGGCCAGACCGAAAGGGATGGCCCTGGGTCAGCCGGGGTGCGAGGGATATGTCGCAAGACAACCTCACCTTCGGCCTAGCACCACGACCCACAGACGGCGTGCGGTTTAGTCGGTTCGAGTCCGACATAACCTACCCCTCCGGCTCCGGAGGGGCGGGTATCAGTGGGGATTTCCCGCACGTAAAAAAAAAAAAACCGGGAGCACAGATAATATAATATAAATCTTATACAGATGCACAATCAGAAGGAATAAAAAACGATTACACTCGTTACTTCCAAATGAAGACAGGCAAATATAGTCCGCGTGTGTTGTTACTAGATGGCGACAATGTTTTAGCAAACTTTTCAAATTTTTTATTATTGAAAATAACTTCAGATGAGGCAGTCCAAAACGCCTTCAAAGATTTTGTTGATTCCCGCTCCCGCAATTTTCTTAGCAAAGGAGTACTTTGATTGATTCAATAAAAAACTGTAAAACAAAAAAATATTTTTTCCTTTGCCAATTTCATATGTAAGGTACCTAAAATATAAATTCGACTGTTTCGTGGTTTAACTGAAAGCTGATCGTGAGTTAGTAAAAAAGACTCATAGGATAGAAATAGATGGACATAACATAAAACTAAAACTTACTTAGCGATTTCATTCGGTGGTGCACTAGCGCCTGGTCTATAACCGCTAGGGCCGTGGTATTCCCGCGTGAAGAACAGCTCTTGCGGTGGTAAGGTCCCATCTGCTAATTTTGACAACGTCGCCATGATTGAGCGCTTGACGCGAGACATGTCGCCCGTCTCGAATAACTCGCATAACGCAGTTTGGAGAAGCTGGTAAAGGAACAGTTTGCTTAAAGTATTAAATTTGTATTATACATGTAGGTGTAATACATACAGGCACATGTACAGTCGACAACGGTGTTTTACCTTTTTAGGTAGCACTTTTCCATATAAAGTTGTATGTAAAGTTTTTTTATCATTGTACCTGACCGGTTCCGCTTCATATATAAAATTTTGAATTAGCATGTTGACATTGTGATATAAGTCGGCAATATTAAATGAGATAGTGAAGTGAAGGCGCGCCATTTTAATAATAATGTGAATACCTAGACATCTGCATGAAAGTTATTAAAATTATATTTTAATCAAACTCAAACTTCTTTTAAATAATTAAAGTACTTTAAAAGCATCATCATCAGGCTATATTAGTCCACTGCTGGACATAGCCCTCCCCTAATGAGCGCCATAGCGCTCTGTCTTCAGCTTGAAAGCATAAGAAATACTTTTCTCAAAATTAAGATTTATGAAATCTATTTTCACGCTGACTAAAAGTAAGTAATCTGACTGTAAGTGTTGCTCTTTTTGAAATATATGGGTGTGAGTATATAAAGACATTACTCGCCAAACTCAAATCTACACGATGCTATACGATTCTCAGTTCCTCAGTCAGGCGGCTCGAAATTCAAACGGGGAAATCCCTACTGAACCTTTGCCTTATTCAAGAAGTAGCTTTCAATACTTATAGAGGCAGTGTCGAAACTATGACACTTACTTTTACTCCCGCCGGGCACCCATCTCTGCGAACTGTCTCAATCCCTTTAGCTTCGTAAACAGGCTTCTCTTGGGTTGGGGTTTCGTACATGTAGCCAACATAACGTTTCTTGGTTTGTAGAATGCAAGGTTGGTACACCTGTTGAACAAAATTATTTATTATGGTATATAAATTAAAAAAAAACAATGTGTAGCTGATACGGCGGATCTGCTCGCGTGGACGTCGGTAATCACGACTTTTGGTCATATCTCCGGTTTCATTCAATTGCGATTAAACACACGGTAGATTTTAAGTGAGATCACAACTTTTCTAACTAAAAAAAAATCCGCATCAAAACCCATTCAGTAATTTTGCGCCCATCACAAATATATAAGAATTATAAAAATATGTTTTTGGCTTCAGATGATCTGAAAAATGTGTCAACAAAACTAATACTAGTACTATACTATTATATATTTCTATAGCATTTTTCCATTATATTAGATTTTCTAACATATGGATAGTTTAATATATAAATAAGAAAAACGGGCATTAACGCGATCATGGTATAGGTACTTACATACCTTTGATTGCCTGACGTTTCGACCAGGTTACACCGGCCACAAGCTGACTGGCTCAGCGGTGGACGCCCGTTGTCTTCGAATCCGTGAGGTAGTAGGTTCTTCATCTACCCGCACCTTTTCAATATTTTCTTTTCGCCATGTACCGTCACATACCACACTCACAGTGTCCCTATTCTGTAAGCAAACTGTCCGGTGTCTATCCGACTGCGCAGAAAAGCGAGGTTACCTATACTACGATGGCGTTAATTCCCGTTTTCTTATTTATATATCATAGAACGCGTTTAAGTTTTTAAAGTTACCTTCTCAAGTTTAAGAGCGACAGGCGACGGATTATCGGCGGTAACCGCATCTGCAATTTGCTGTCCGATTTCGAAGGCCTCTGCTCGCGTCCCACCCGGCACTAGTACGAACATCGAGTCCGTATCGCCGTATATTACCTGAAAAACATATAATTATTCGATAGAGCAAACACAGAGAGGAGGCAGCCTTATAATAGGCTATTCGACTATTCTTACTCTTAAAAAACGAACACTTGATTTTAGTATAATGTATAATAATTCAATTTATCGCGCCGCCCGTAAACGCTCCATACAAAATCGTACTTGCAAGTGACGTCACACGCTAGTGTGCCGAAGTGCAAAGATATAGAAGTACAAGAGAATATCGCATTAATCTGCGTTGCGTTTACGTTTAATTTTTTTACGTGCGGCAAATCCCCACGTATACCCCCCTCCCCTCCTTCCGGCCTTCCGGAGCCGGAGGGGGAAGTTATGTTGGACTCGAACCGACTAAACCGCACGCCGTCTGTGGGTCGTTGTGCTAAGGTTGTCTCGCGACATATTCCTCATATTGCGTTGACGTTTATAGGTCGGACGACCTTGTCAAATAGCCTATTGTGCGGTTTGATTCCTTGGGCTTACTACTGCTGACAGTGGGGACGACGTTCTGTTGCGGACATTTGAACCAATTCCCCTATATAAATACTGCGATAAATCGTATGGCAACCGGGATGGACGGCTTAACGGGCTCTCCGATTCATGTTGCCATGCCATGCAAATAGACATATTCAGGCATCCCAACATTTGTATTGAATGGGAATCAATCCCATGCTCAACAAACGTTGGAATATTGAGCTAGGATAACCATATATTACAGCATTACAATATATTTACACCAATCGAGCAAACACAGAGAGGGGGTAGCCTGAGTAACCACTAAAGTAACGGTGTGACCTTTGTCAGTGTACTGTCGTCGGTGTTCGTCCAGAGCTATCTTAGCCTCAGTATCTCCAAACATAATGCTCGTTGCTAGATAGCAATACTTTGTATCTGAGAACACCGTTGTTACATTTAGTGACAGCTCGAGTGAAGTACCTATATATTAGTACTGTATAGGAAATATCACCTTCGCGTTCCATTGCGTACTCTCTCGCACCATTTTGATGGCTCGTTCTAACGTTTCCCTGCCTTTTGACACCACACTGTCACCGACCTCTACGCAAGGCATGCGACCGCTGAAGTTAGCTGCTGTGTACCCATATGTTACATTCGCGATCAACTTCAGGCCTGTAACGAGAATATAGGCGGGGCTATAATGTGATCGAAGTTGGAACAGAATTGACAATTGTATGATTTAGGGCCAATCCCCCACTTAAAGAGCAGCAGTCGGCCAGCGAGAAGGCTTGCACAGCCGCGCGACGTCTCGCGGTGCTGAGCGGCCGCTTCTTCGCCTTCAAATGACTATGATCTTTTCCTCCCGTAGGTAAGATTCAAAATGGTTTGTAATATTTTGCCTCAATAAGCCGCTGGGTGCCTCTGCTTCTTTAGTGGGGATTGACGCTTACAAGATTGATAGAACCAATCTTGAGTCTATCAATTGGTATCGAATTGATACCGATTCACCAATTTCGTCCTTATATTAGTACAAAGAAACATCTACACAGAGTGCTAAACCCAACAGTTTCTGCATGATACAGTGGTGTATAAAAAGAATTACCTAATTGCCTAGAATGCATAGCTTTCTTAACATTTTCATCTGTTTGTGCTTTCATATTTTTCTTCACGGCTTGCCTGGCCGCGAGAATTCTTCTCAACAGTGCGGGTAGCACCCCGCGGCGGACGGATGCCTTCACAAAACCAATCCCCACTGGCGACCAGTGGACTAAACCCTTTTTAACTAAAGCTTCCAGTTTATCTTTGGGTATTCTAAGACGCCATGCTCCAAATTCGTATGCTGTATCTCTGGAAAAATATATATTTATATGATTTATGCTTATGTAAATACATGGGTTTTTGGGGGCTCCAGCCATTTACTTGGACACCTTAGCAGGCTTTCTTTTCGGGTCCCAACTAGTCCCAAGTTTTAGGCGAAATCCATCCATCCAAGACCTCTATACCATTTGAACGATTCTTCCAAACTCGTATGCATTTGGATGACACTCCGCTTTTATCCCTACGGAGGGCGGCGCCTCGTAATGGCCAATGTTAGCTGTCATCTACGTATATTTTATTGTTATTCTCTTCAAATCTGACAGCTATGAGTTTGTTATTGTCACAGAACAGATGGTTATTGTCGTTCGGTCATATCCTGCTGCCATCTACAATTAGTTTTGCGTCGGCATCCCCATTAATTGGTAATTATTTAGATAACACGACAAAAAATGAATATGAGTAGTAGCTTTCTTACCCATTGATATTCTGAACACGTCCAATACACGTCGAAAAGCAGTAGTTATAAGCAATCATCATTGATGGGTACAGACTCTGGAAGTCTAGCACTATCACAGGGTCCGTATAGAACCGAGACTCGGGTTCAAATATCAGTGGAAGACATTCAGGGGCGCGCATGGCTGCCCTCTGTTTCACTGTGGGTGATAGTGCCACTAAGTTCAAAGGTCTTGCTGCCCGCAGCATCAAGGATTCGACGCGAAATTGTGACCCGCGTGATAGTACTTCCCACCATTGAAGACCGAACAGCCTTGCTAATTCTGAAGTTCTATCTGTTTAAAAACAAATATATGTATATGTTATGGACCAAGTGATAAATTGGACATAATGTATAATACCCGGGCATTGTGATAAATATGAGAGTTAAAATATCAGAGTCAAGTTCCTGACGGTTCATGTATCTTTACATCTATATATTATATAAATAAAATTGGAGTGTCTGTTTGTAATATTGAAATAACCGTTTTTTACTACATGCATAATGAATATCATACGAGTCGTATAGAATCAAAAACAGCAATCTGTCAGTTTTTTTTAATTTGAGTTATGAATATGGTAACATTGTCGCGTTAAAATGTTTTTTACTTATTTATTCATCAAGTATCAAAAACAGCAATATTCCATCAAAAAATAGACTGCAAAACCCATATTAGTATCAAATACAGCAATCTGCATACGATGAGGTTCAAAAGTAGCAATCTGTTAGTTTCGACCAATCACAGGCGTTCAAATGATCACATGTCAAGATGGCGTCTGCATTGATTTTGTCCTAAGATCCGTGTGTGTATTTTGTTATTTTATTGTTAAAATAGAGTTTAATAATTTGTTTGGAGGCGAAAAAAGTTAACATGGATGTACATCCCACACGTGTAAACAATAGATATGCAAGAAAAAAGAAAAGAGATCCAGTAAATTGGAAAGCAAATGTTGCCAAACGTGCAAGGTAAGGTTATGCTTATGGTTGAACTCTAGGGTTGTCAGATTAGATCACGCTAAACTTGGCAGTATAAATAAACTTGGTAGATTGAAATTAGTTCTAATTCACACTATGCATCCTACTATGATTCTAAAAGCTATTGTTTTGCTTATACTCCTTCAATTCGTTATTTTTAGAAGAGTTCCGTAACCAATGGTACCGGAAGGTCAAGATGACAAATTATCTTTTTCGGATTGACCTGGGACTTGGATATTTAGCTATATATTTGTTATTAACTGATGCTCGCGACTACTTCCTTGTATAAATTATAACCTATGCCTCATTCTGATATCTAAGCTAGAAAGTTTCATCAAAATCCATTTAGTAGTTTTAGCGTGAAATAATTATAAACATTCATACATACGTCCATACATCTATAATAGTTGAATATGTAATTTTATACAGGTTCTCGTAGCAACAGCTTACCTACCTATTAGTAATACATTTAGTAAGTGCAATAAACATGCATATTGTTCTAATGATTCCTTTCTTTTTTCAAGATATTCATCAAAAAGTTTGCCAGATCGAGTATGTGAACATAACAGAAAGGCATTAAAATGTGCAACTCTCACAATGCGCGATATACAAACAATACATCAGAAATTTTACGAGAAGCCTACAAAACATGATCAAGATATTATGCTGTTCAAATTATGTTCAATAAAAAAAACACAGAACAGAAAGAAATTTAAAGGCAAGAAAAAGTTTACAACTTACTATTCTGTATTTATTAACAAAAAAAAGGTACCAATTTGTCAAAAGTTCTTTCTTAATATTTTTGGAATAAAGAAATATAGAGTGGAGTACTTAATGAAATTTTTTTTTGAAAATGGTGAGTTTGCTCGCGAAGGTCGTGGAGGAGATCGCAAGTCTTTTAAGTATGCGGATAAGAGAGAATCGGTTCACCGCTTCATTCAAAGTCTAAAATGTATTGAGGCACATTATTGCCGCAAAACCAAGCATGCCGAAAGAAGATACTTGCCTTGCGAATTGAATATAAAAAAATATATCTCATGTATATACGGACCAGCAAAATTCACAAATGGGGGTTAAGCTATCATATTTTCGACACATATTCAATACTGAATATAATATAGGATTTGGCACACCGCAAACAGACGTTTGCTCCAAATGTTTGGAATTGGGAGAAAAGATAAAAAGAGAGCAAGATGAATCTAAAAAACTAACATTGATGGCAGAGAAGAGAGTACACATATTACGGGCGAAATCTTTTTTTGAAAACCTGCGGGAAACTACCCCTGGTCTTAAAATTATATCTTTTGATTTTCAAAAGAACCTCCCATTGCCTAAGGTACCTGATCAATCTTGCTATTACAGTCGTCAATTATATTTTTATAATTTAGCCATTGTGGAAGGATCTTCTGATTTGCCTTTAAACAAAGATCGTGTTTATGCGTACTACTGTACAGAAAACGAATTTGGCAAAAATGCTAACTTGGTGGCATCTTGCGTGTATGACCGCCTTTGTCAAACTGACAAAACAGGCATTACTAGAATACGACTAGTTGCAGACGGATGCGGCGGGCAAAATAAAAATAGTATTCTAATTGGCATGTGTTGTAAATGGCTGTTAGAAAATGTAGACATCAAGGTTATAGAAATCATATTTCCTGTCACTGGTCATTCTTTTATGCCCGCTGACCGTGTTTTCGGTATAATTGAAAAGAAGTTACGCAAAAGTGAGGTCATACTGGACCCAAAAGAAATTTCAGACGTTATATCTGAAAACGCAACATTAAGAAAAATTGGCACTGATTGCTCAGTGTATGACTGGAAAACTGTTATCAAAGATGTATTGAAACCAACAACGAGTTGGAATTTACAATTCAATCAATGTAAACGATTTATTTTACGTCGTTCTAAGCAACGGGATAATGTTCTTGTAAGGGGCGAGCTGTTTTACAAGAGCGATATTGCCAAGCCTCAAAATATTTGTAAGCCAAGAAAAAATATCAAAATGATCAATCAAGTCACCATACCGACTACAGTTGCAGTTAACAAGTTAAAATTGAATGACGTGAAGAAATTACTGGTGAAACATTTTGGAACGGAATGGGAAAGTTTACCGGATTTGACTTTTCACAAAGAAACTTTGGGAAGCCAGGAGGCTTTACAGGAAACACCTAATACAGAAGAGATTTACTGTAACGAGCTTATCGAAGAGTCCGAAGTGTTGCGTGTGTGATTTTTTTTAATATTGTAAGATCATTCTGTCTAAGTAAAAAGATTATTGTAAACTATGAAGTTTATTTATTGACAACCCTATGACTCTTTCATTTTGGCAAGAATCAAAAGCAGCAATCTAACTATTGTTTAGTATCATATTCAGCAATATTCGGGAGTCAATATCAAAAACAGCAATCTGATAAGTTAAATTATTAATTATTAATTTTAATTAAATTAAATCGATTTAAATATTTCAACAATGAATTCAAACATTTTACAAACATGTAATTATACACACGGAAAAATAATTATTTGCTGACTATAATAGTGAAACTACTTTTACTAATTACTGTTAATTAGTGAAAAGTCAGATTGCTACTTTTGATTCTATACGACTCATACGGTACATACACCAAAACAATATTTTTTACAATTTCTTGTCTTGTCTGTCTGTTTGTTCCCGCTAATCTCTGAAATGGCTGGACCGATTTTGACGGGACTATTGTTGGCAGGTAGCGGAGTAACTTAGAATACTTTTATGTTAGAAAAATAGCGTTGGCTCAACACTAAGCGATAACCGCATCCACGCGGGCTGAGCCGCGGGCAACAGCTAGTATGCTATAAAATAATAACCACGGAGGCAAAAACCTATATCTATCCATGTTAATGCGCGCAGTGTCCACCTCTCATATTTATCATAATGTCCGAGCACTATAATACTCCCCAATTTATCTAGTACTAGCTGTTACCCGCGGCTCCGCCCACGTGGATGTCGGTTATCGCAACCAAACATAGCCGATGTCTAATCTACCACTATACCAAATTTCATCAAAATCGGTTCAGTGGTTTTGGCGTGGAAACGTTACATACAGACAGACAGATAGACAGAGATACTTTCGCATTTATAATATTAGTACCTATGGATTTAGACCAAGTACTGTGCAGTTATAGCCACACTTTTTCTAACAAAATGCACGCCATAAAACGGTGTGTGAAAAACGCGTTTTGTGTAAGTTAATGTCAATATTGTTCTTTAAACTGTCAATGTATGTGTCGCCGCCAACTAGCTTAATCAGCCGTTCACCTAACTACCTAGGCAGTTAACTATACGGCGCCATTCAATTAACGGCCTGAATGGTGCTCAGCCATTTAATTAAACGGCTAGGCAAATAGCTTGGATCGATGAAGTTTAACTACTTACCTAGCCATTTAATGAAACAGTTAGAAAAATGACTTATTTGTGCATGGTTATAAAAAAAATAACAACGAAGGCCTAATGCGGGAGCCACGCTCTGCTCCGGTCCCGCATTAGACTTCTAACTTAACCTAACCAAGTCGGATTGCGCAGCTATCACAATAAACCTATCACTAATTTTCTATGAATACACCTCTCTCAGGGATTTACAGGTGTAAATATATGTATGTATGTAATTTTCTATCTTATTTCGAGGTAGTGCCTCATCTTACGATTGGCCTAAGCATTAGCCAGCCAGGTTATTAAATGATGTTATAAACAAGACGCCTGAATATCATTCGGGCGTTAATTGAATGGCGGCGGTTAGTTAACTGCCTAGGCAGTTAATTGGACGGCTGATTAAGCTAGTTGGCGGCGACATATGCATGTCATGGGATGTATGTGAACCTATACCGAAGTAGTAGCCATTTTTCATACCGCGTTGCAATGACACTTGCTGCGTCTTGGTATAGAGTTTGTATAATAGTCTAAGTATCTAAAGGAGAAATGGTTTCTTACTTATAATATCCAGCTTTTCCAGCATCCTAACTGTACCAGACAGCTTTGTCAGATAAAACTCCACTGGAATCCATCTTAATATTTTTGACTCGTCTTTCCACCATGTCGCTAACTGTGCGTAGCTATACTTAGGAATCCTTTCCTTCAATACCTCATACATACAATTCTCAAAGCTGTAACTAGACAACGCCATCTCGTGACGAAATAATTGCCAAACATTCAACACGATTCTACCAATAATTCTACCCTCATAATCTGTTTCTTCACCTCTCCACCGTTTTTGTCGATGTTTCTCGGTTATTCTAGAAACTTCTTTAACGATTTCAAAGTCTAAAACTTGAGCCCTCCCCAAAATATAGCCCCAAGAATCCATTTCTACTTCATATCCACACATTATATCTGGATCATGTTTATTTACAAGTTCTATGATTTTCTCGAATAATTCATTCTCATTATTTACGTACGTTATATCAGCATTGAAAGTACATCTATCTAGATGTTTTACTGCGGTTGTTTCGTCTATAACTATGATTTTAGTAATGCTTTTTGTTAAACGGTGATCCAGAGGACAGTCATTTGTTATAGTTAAAAACAGTGCTTGGATCGCATCTGTTGCTGGATCAGGGTTAAAATCTTCTCTTACAGCAGTTAGAACTTCAGCTATCATTACTGTTAAAAAGTTTACCTGTGTGGATAAGAATTATACATTAACATCTTGCTTAAACTTTATAAAATATAATCAATTGTTAATTATACTTACATCTACTATTGGTGCTTCAATAGAATTGTTTTCAGATTGTTTGTCACTACTTCCAAAGCAAAGAAATGAGCCATCAGGTTGCATAGTTATTTGAAGACTAGTATTTAAATTACTTTTATCCTTATCATCACTTTCCAAACTAATTGTATTATTGATTTCAGCTAAACCTAAAGCTTGTGAATTATCTAAGTCGTCTATATTTTTACTTATATCTACAATGGCAGCTTTATTAGTTTCTTCTTTAGTGGAATTTTTACGTGATTCTAACCATTTCATTACATTTTGTTTAGTTGGCGGTTTCATTACTGGTTCCAAAATACACTTTTTATTACCAGCCAGAATTAATTTTAAAGTATCGGGTTTCGCTGTTTCTTGTGACTCATTTGTTTGAAGAAACATTAAATGACGCCATTCTTCTATACTTGTTACATCTAGCACTTTCTCAAATGGTTTCTGATCTTTGGATAATTTACTATTAACTTTTAATAGTATTTGACCGATTTCAACCTTATCGCCTGCATCTTTGTAGTCTGAATAATATGGCTCCGGATTTTTTATTTTAGGTATATTGTACTGTTGTAAAGAAGACATTACATAGCTTTTAGTTGGTGGTTTAATTCGGGGAGTAAATATTTTAGTTTGACATTTGTTTACTTTAGTGACATTTTGTTCAGTTTTAACATATATTTGTTCGAAAGATTTATCTAATTCCATTTTTACTTCTGATTTAATAACATTTTCTAAAGATTTTGATTCTATATTCTTAGCAGTATTATCATGATCATTTTCCTTTGATATATCAAATATTTTGGAGACATCATAGAAACTCATTATCCCCAAATCATCACCTTCAGGGGAAGAATCTATATCGTTGGAACTATTATTAAATCTGTTTCTAAAAGAATCATCATATTTTATTTTAGAAGGTCCAGATGTGGGTTCAATTTTATTTTCTTTATCATAAATTTCAGCAGCATTAGGCTCAACATTATTCATATTTCTTGTTATTTCATCCACTCTATTTGATTTTAATTCTTTATCATCTGATTGCACAGTCTTCTCTAAAATACTTTCAGGTTCTATTTTAACAGCTCTTCTTAAATGGGAATCTGAAATAATGTCTATAGTTTCTCTTGAAACATTTATTTCATCTACTTCACTAACATTCATTGTAGAATCTGAATTATTGTCTGGTGGCTTAGATTCCTGTTTTTTAGATTTAGGTCTTGATAAACCAAGTTTGAAAGATCTCATTTTTCTTTTTCTGACTTTTTTCACATCTGGAATAAAAATGAAAAAAAAAAATTCAGTCTTGTAAATAGAAGTTTATTACATTCAGGTAGTTTGATACAACTCAATTGCCTTTGTTATTTACTTACGATCATCGTCACATGTCCCATCAAATTGTGGTATGTTGGCACCATCCCAAAAGGAATCATTCCATGAGGTAGAACTTTCACTTACATCTTTACTGAAAAACATTACAATTAGTTCAAATTTATTAATTCAACTACAGCACATTATTAAAAGCAGACTTACTATTCATTCTGACTTAGAACTAAAGTATCCTCATGAAATATCTGCGAATATTCAGCATCATCTAATTCAACATCCGCATCATTCTCTACATTTGCAGGAGTGCCCATAACACTGTCTTCTTCAATTGGTTTGTCTTCCATATCTTGTAGCATGTCCACTAATTCTAAATCTTCATTGTCCACTGTAATTTTTTCAATATAGACATAAGTCAAATGTTCACATTGTAATCATTTCTTCATTTCATCAGATTTTATATTTTACTTGTGTGTACTTACATAATACTTGACTATAATGTAAAGATAGACTACTGTTTAAAGCCACATTTTCATCTACTAATGTATCATCTAATTCATTAGCTGCCAGTTCATCCAGGTCACTTGAGGGTTGATTAAAACTAACACTTAAGGTGTTGTCAGGTACATGAACACTGACATCTACAGCCTTGAATAATTGTGAGTCTGACATACTTTCAGCTGGATAGTATACTGTTTCTAAAGCCTTATTATCATCTTCAACAATTACAGGTTTATCAATCATATCTGACATTTTAATCAGAAACATCTGCTCAAATTTATAGTGGGAACCAGTTTCCTCTGCTTTAATTCTACCTTGGGATAGTGATTTCGAAGCCATAGATACATTCAGTTGCTTTCGCCTTTCCGATTCTTGATTCCATACTTCTTCTAAGCCCGGATTTTCGAATCCATCACCTTTCCCTATCCTTTGACGGTTGATAATATGAGATGCTATGCAGTCAGCCTCATAATAACAAGAGCTTTCTGACTTCAGACAAAAATCACTTGAACTTTGTAGTTCATGACTATTTTGCGAGATGCCTGATTTACGGAACTTTACACATTGTAAATCTATGTTACTCATACCAAATAAGTTAAAGTCAATAAAAAACTGTAGTGTAAAATTCAAATGTGATTCATGAGGTTGGAATGTTTGTCCCAAAATAGCTCCATTACTGCATAGTTCTACAGCCTGTTTGATCAAACCAGGACTGTATAGAAATACCTTCAGATAGAGATGTTCTTTGTCATGATATCCATAAAATGGTCTGAAATATAGAATAAGTTATAATTAAATACAGAATAAATGACTAATACAAAAATAGTTCTACCATCTCCAAACATAATTAATTCCATCAATCTTGAAACCATATGGACTAAACATAATAAAAAAAACCATGCCAAGTAATGTTTTTGTATGGAGACAAACCTACATTTAAGAGAATTTTAAATTTCCAGAATGTGTCTAGATAGTGAGTTGGTCAGAGTTTCCCCTTGAAAGGATCTAGGAACATGTTAGTGGTAAGTTCTGTCCTGGATGTTAACATTTTCCTATTAAAGCTTACAGGCAAAAGTTAGCATACTAAAATTTAATAAAAATAATGATCATACTTACAATCCTTTAACTAATGAAATTTTGTACACATGTCGGTTTGCAGAAGTGGCTTGCTTCATAGCAATGTTTAGAGCTTTATCCAAACTCGCTGCAATCTAAAAATAATTGATATACATGAATGCCTGCAATAGGGGCTAAATTGTAATCATGTCAGTTCACGCATTTTCAGTAAGTAGGTTAATCTTAGAGCATATTAAGGCTATTAATCATGGATGGCTTAAGAGATTCTGGCCTAACTGTACAAATTAAATATCACTAGTAGGTTTTAATAATCAGATAGCAGGTGTTTCACAAATAAACCTGGAAGTTCAGCCATTTCAAAGATAGTCTAAAAGCTGACTTAATCTGATTTGGGCAAAACTCTGAGATATTCAAAAATTTCTTAATGTTTACCTGATATAAAAACTGTGGTTGTGGGTTCGGTATTGGGCAAGGCACATAGAAGTAAGGAAAGACTCCATGTATGTGAAGACATGCTTTATACCCATCAGGTGTAGGTCCAAATATCCTTAAAACTGGCACCTGGATTTTAATAATAATTTATTTAGAGAAAAAATCATACCAATAAGAAAATGAAAACACAGTAGCAAAATGACTAGGGTAGTGGATTATTTTTGAATTTGGATTTGCAGGTTGAAACTCATTCATTCAATATACTCTTTAAAATATATTTACATGAGTTGGAAAGGTAAAATACTCCATAGAAAAAGAAGAGAGGTCATTTATTTTTTTATAAATGGCTTTTAAAATAAAACCCTATTATAATTTGTGAAAACAGAGATCATAAAATTGTTTACCTGCTTTATGTCAGATCCTCTAAAATCTGAATAAATGACATCAATTCCCGGCGTTGGCTTAGTTAAATAATGATCACAGACCACAATCCTTACTGAAAATTCGGGATTCACACGGCTATCTGTAATTATTGCGATAATTTTGGTTAGTTTAATTAACAACTTTCAAAATATTTTTTGTAAGACTTACACTCACAATCCAAAATACTCATAATTTATTTTTAAATAAATAGATATTATTCTTGAATACTAAATAAATTGCTGTTTCATAATTTTGATTCATGTTCTAACTTGTACGTTAACGTTACCATTACACGAATTAAAACATTACCATACCGCGCGACGCAATAAAATTGTAAACAAAAAACAAAACCTATAAAACCTCACTTTGACGAAGTTTTGACGCAATTGACACGTTGACAGTGACAGTGACATTACAATAAATAAATAAAAAAGTTACCACTTTTCATTCGATCTAAACGCAATGCCCCCTAAAATCCAACCACACGTCCACCTGAATCTCGTGGAGGGCGGACACATGGAAACAAATTTACTAGCGTGGCTAACGTGCCTCTGGTACATTCGACATTGGCGTTTCGCCATTAATGATTTTATAATACATTTTACTTGACATTAACTCTACACCTTGAGGTTCGCAGAATCATCAGTACCTAAATCTATAAAACTGATGCAAGGAGCCATTTGAATACAAGAAGAAGAAGGCGAAATGATTGGGACCCACGCAATGGAGTTAACTTAACCCTCAACTGAAAAGTCATCATAAAATAAAATTAATCAATGGCTTTCCCCAAATTCACATGAATTTCTTGAACAGGTTTGCTTTATTTTAAGTGTGTGTGGATCCTTCAAAATGCACCCAGACGTAAAATTTATTTATATTTCCAGTTGTTCCTTTCTTGACTTTGTAAATATTTAGCTTAATGTTATATGAAGTTTTTAACGTGTTACAAAAGCACATCACTGAGATTTTGAAAAGTGTTCTGTGTCTATGATATAATCCATAGATGATACGATATAGAATCTGTGGGTTGTTAAGTCATTTGTTGAACCGGTGAATGGTTTAGTTCACGTTCGTTCATGTCACCTTCATTGTATTGGTATTGTACAAATCACAAATCAAATTGTATTTCATTCGTTCACAGCAAATTGGTCGTGTTATAACATTCTCAATATCTCTGCGTTGCGCACTACTTTTTATTTACTTTGATTAAAATAATTCGTATTAATCGTTTCTATTGTTGTGAAGGGAATTTTAAAATTTTAAGTTACTTTGTAGTGAAAAGTGTGGTGTTCCGTTCGGTTTATCGTTTAGGAAAATGTAATGACTCTTGAAAATGAAGTGTTATTTCAAAGAGAGACTGAGCAAGGAAACAAAAATATTAATTACAAGATAAGCAACGCAACGACGGGACCATGGATGATGAAGAGGCAGACCTTCGTGAACAGATATTCCACAACAACGTTAGGGAGCAAATTGTGAGTATTGTAAAGACTATTTGTCCAAACAACAGAATAAATATACCTTGTCATTTCAATTTAATTGCTTAAAATTAATTTAACTATACCTTTTACTATTATTAAACATACAAAATTAGGAGTCTAATCTTTATACTGCATTTTTTATCTTCAATTTCACGGTTTTGCCTGGATTTCTCCTGTGTGCAACTATTTTGCTTTAAAAATACTATTACTTGAAAAACAGTTACTTATAGTTTCTTTTATAAGTCAAGAATAATTAGAACTATTTCGTAGGTGCTTGATTTGTGTGCCCAGTAAATGGTACTCATTGATATAGCAGTCTCATTAGATTTCTCACATACAAACATTAGAGTACTTAGTATACTGTACTTATAGTAGATTATAAAAGTACTGCAAGCTAAAATATTGCATATTGTTTTAATTGTTGGTACAGAATTTATAGCATATTTTATACAATTGTTTACTGAACATTAGTTGACTGATAAGTTTAATTGCAATTGCAATTAACCCAACTGTTGTCTAAAAGAACTGCCAAACACTGTGTTCTACATTATAGATCCCATATATAACAGATATAATTAACCATAATACAAAAAGTGATGTATGATAATTAAATGTGCTAGGTACTTACAGTATGAAATTTAAATTTATATTTGTTTAATGAATTTTGGTCGTAAAAGCAAGGGTTAGTGATAAGCTATTAGTTTAATTTATTTAAATTAATGAAGTTTAGACTAGTGCAACTGAAATCAAGAAATGAAATTGTTTGTCAAATAGTATCCATGGTTTAAGCATATTTCTGCACAGGGTTAGCAAGTGATCTAGTGATGTGGCTATATTGGAACCAAACTGACGAAATCATGAAAAATTTGTTAGCATCAGAAAATCTTGCATATGTTGACCTCCGGTTATACAGCAGATGACCTGTATGTAGGACTCGGGACTGCTTTCCTTTATTTCTACCTAAAGCTAATTTAACATAAAATATGATATCCCTCAAATTACATCTAATTTTTTTTTATCAAGGCATGATTTATTGAATAAACAATATAAGGTTTATGATTCTCATAACATAACATGTAAATATATGACTATCACAATTCAATCAAACGTATATAAATAATAACTAAAAAGTAATACAACTAGACACAAAACATATTCATGTCATGTCAAATAACCTACCCTGTATTGTTCAGGGCCTAAAGGCCCACATTGCCTCGTTGAATGGCAATGGCCAGGAACAAGCCAGACCGAGAGTCACCGCCTTGGTCGTGGATGCGGCAGCTAATTTCCGCAATCATCTTCTTTGCCTCGCCTAAATTGGCATAATAGAATAGTAGGTTTATTAATGGTGGTACCAGTAAATGCTACTCAAATATTTAATATTCATTTTACCATACCTTGCCACTTATTTCTCTATATGTGGCAACACATGTTTGACACTACTGGTGTCGCTTTAACAAATTTAGCTGTAACTTGGACATTGTGCTTGTAATTGTTTGCTAAGTAGTTTGCTTAATACACATCAGATTATTTGACATTCACATTCTCATTTGAATGACTTCGCATTGTCTTTTACTTCATTAAACAAATTCACATATCATCAGAGCTCTGAAAGTTACAGTATATATAACGGGTGATTCATTACATAACAACCTAGGTCTCACTCCCCTCAATTGGGTAGAGGCAATAGCTTGTCTAAAGTGTAATTGATTCAGTGGAACAGTTACTGTCCAACACTGCTAATATCAAGTTTTCTGACCTAATAAGAGCTCTTCAATTGTATTTACATTGTACTTAATCCATCTTATATATATAAAAATTTTGTGTCATGATGTATGCGCACCACTGTTGTGTCTTCGCTTTGCATAATCCTTTAACAACAGATTTCTACTGCTAGTAGTGGAATAAAATTTGACTATGCTTAATATTATTATATTTAAATTTTATTTTATGTGTTTAAAAATACATTAAATTTAATTTACAAAACAGTAATTATTTGCAATGATACTAGCATTTAATGCTGATCATGCTGTAAATGACATATACTAATTAACGATATTATGTGGACAATCAGCTGATGTATGTAAACAAAACTTAATAAGAGTCAAATCCTACAAATAGTACAAATATTATAAATGCGAAAGTTGGTGAGTATGGATAGATGTTTGTTACTCTTTCACGTAAAAACTACGAAATGGATTTTAATGAAACTTCACAAATATAGCTTATTAGCTTATGTCCGCGGCTCCACCCGCTTGGATGTCGGTTATAGCGACCAAACATAGCCTATGTCCTTTCTCAAGGTCTAATCTACACCTATACCAAATATCATCACAATCGGTTCAGTGGTTTGGGCGTGAAAGCGTAACATGCAGACAGACAGATAGAGTTTCGCATTTATAATATTAGTATGGATACTTACATCAGAATAACATATAGGTTATATATCATCACGCTATAACTCAAGGGAGCGGAGCAGTGATGATTAATGGCAACAAATCCGGCCGGCATATACAGAGAAGTGACAGTGTAGTTATTTCAATTGCTAAGCAACGCCGCTGTGCATCGCGCAAGCGCGCGGACTTAGCGGTTGGCGGTCGAGCAGGCCGCCACAAATTAATGCAACACGAAAAATTTACGCGCTCAAAGGGCTTATACGTTGATGAATGAAGCTTGGGAACGGACATACGCTCCCTTTTATAGTGATAGAAGGGGTTAAGGGGGGAGAATAGGCTATGAAAGTTGTAATTTTTGAAGATATCCTGATGAAAGTACAGAGGTGAATTAGAGTAGAATTAGGTACAGAGACTAGGTACAGAGGGAGAATTAGGTACAGAGGTGAATTAGAGTTTGGGAATACTACGCGATAAGCGACATCTACGCGGGCGCAGCCGCGGGCAACAGCTAGTCTTCTCTAAAAGACCAGCCGCTAACAATGGCCGGCGGTGGTCAGAATTAGTTATAATAATAATAATAAATAATAATAAAGCCTTTTATTTATTTCCCAATTTAACAAAAGTTATTTACTTAACATTTTTCTAAACTAACTTAATTATTTCACTTAAACTATAGGTAATGTAATGAATTATATTTACAATTTAACATTTTATTTTATTGGGCAATTCAGCTTCGGACAAAGGCCTCTTCCAGCTCATGCCATTCCGTTCTATCGGCAGCTAGTCTTGTCCAGGTTCCTTTTGCCACCCGTATGATGTCATCGCTCCAACGACGTCTTGCACGGCCTCGACGTCGCTTGTCTTCTCGGGGCCATCAGTGAAGCACTCGCTCACTCCAGCGACCGTCGGTAGCTCGTGCTACATGGCCCGCCTATCTCCATTTATATCGACAAGCTAATTCAGCGGCATCTTTTACCTTAGTTATGTCTCGTATTGCTGTGTTGCGCACTCTTTGAATAGGGTATTTGACAAATTTTGGAAAACCATTTTAAATTATTCCTTAGCATATAATATGCATACTACATCGATATTTCAAAAAAATATCAACGGATTTTAACAAAAAATCGATGTTAATGTTAAAATTTTCAAAAACGCGCGAAAAACGCTGTCACCTTGTATGGAGCCGATTACGTGACGTCACACATTTTGTATAACCTTAAAGCAGTGAAGTCAAAGTAAATAATAAAGTTTTTCTTCAAACTTTGTGAATAAAATGGTCTATAAAATGGTGTATAAATGGGTGTAATTGCACAATGTACAAATACGTCTATAAATAATCCACAAAAACTGTTTGTTCCTGTTCTGTTCTGTTCTGTCACAAAGCCGTGTTACTTGCGTGTGACGTCAGCAGTGCTATGATCGATCACAGAGCGTTTTCGTCACAGATAAAAATTCGAAAAAATATTAGATATTTTTAAGCGAAATTCTCAAAAAATATGCTTATTTTAGTTTAATTTATAGTTTTAAATGTCTTTTTACGCTATTATCTGATAGGATGACCATTATTTGTAGTATTTTTTTAATGTTGTCAAATACCCCATTAGTTTTAGTCCCAGTATGCTCCTTTCCATTTTCCTTTGAGACACTTGAAGCTTTTGTATTACTTCCTTTGTGAGCGCCCAAGATTGACATCCATATAACAATACAGGTAAGATTGTATTGTCAAAGGATTTCTTTTTCAGTCTTATGGGTATTTTGGATTTAAATATGTGTTTTAGAGCCCAATATTTGCTCCAAGCCATTTTGACGCGTCTCTTTACTTCTTTCATTGTTTGGTTTTCGAAGCTTATATTTTGTCCCAAATATGTATATGTATCAACATAACTTATAGTGCATTGATCTACAATAATGGGTCTTCTATCTGCGTTTGTCATAATGCAGGTGTTACTTGCGTTCATTTGTAGTCCACATTTCTTGCTCCCTAGGTCGAGACTTTGTAGCATCACTTCCAACTCATTGTAATTATTGCTGAATATGATAATATAATCAGCAAACCTTAGATGACTCAGTCTCTCGCCGTTAATTGACACTCCAAAGTTCTCCCAATGAAGTCTTCGAAAAATGTCCTTCAGGAGTGCAGTAAATAGGTTAGGTGATATGGGATCACCTTGTCGAACACCTCTATCTATGTTGAATGGACTGCCCTTTCTTTCTAACCTGACGACTGCCTTACTTTTTCTGTATATTGTTTGTAGTAGGGTAATATACTAGTGATGTACACCTTGTTTCTGTAGAGCGTCCCATAAGGCTTTGTGTGATATGCAGTCAAATGCCTTGGCATAATCTACAAAAGCTATATAGATCTTTACCAAATTCATTATGTTTCTCCATGACCTGGTTCAGTACAAAAATATGGTCAATTGTTGAAAACTTGCGTCGGAAGCCAGTCTGTTCTCTAGGTTGATTAAATTCAAGAGTAGGCATGATCCTTCTTAATATCGTTTTTGTGAAGACCTTGTATATCGCAGGTAGTAGACTGATTGGTCTGTGTTTCCCATATTACGAATTAGTTACGAGAAACAATTATGACTAAGTAATCTTTCCCTCGGAAACAAGATTCAAAATGGTTTGTAACATTATGCCTCAAAGAGCGGCTGCCAGCCGCTGCTCTTTCGGTGGGAATTGACCTTAAAGGAAATCTAGGGAATGGAAAAGGCTTTCACAGAAGAACATTAATAACATCATCATGCAAGCATTTAACACTGATTGCATCCAAGATTTCCACTTGGAGTCCCGCTTTCATTTAAACAGTTATCGTTTCTGGAACTTCCTAAGTGCTTTGCTCGACGTATTTCTTCGTCAATGCTGTTGATCCTGGTTTATATAAAATTTAGTAGTGGGCGTGTGTTAAGAAATAGTCCCGTTAAAATTCCCATGAACGTTATACCGCAAACGTCGGATTTCGATGTTTAATATAAGTTATTTCAATCAGATCCTCTCCTTACTAGTGAATTTAAACTAATTTTTCCTTGTTACAGATTTTCCTGCTACTATTCATAATACTATACCTGGTATCCTTCATGTTAATTGAGAAATTCCGTCGTCGGGACAGCGAAGATTATTTTACTGGAGACGAGGATGAAGTCAAAGTATACCGGATCAGTCTGTGGCTGTGTACGTTTGCACTGGCGGTGTCACTAGGCTCTGCTCTTCTATTGCCAGTATCAATAGTCAGCAACGAAGTGCTCATATTGTACCCAAATAGTTACTACGTTAAGTGGTTGAATAGCTCTCTAATACAGGGTAAGTGTTTATCTTTTATTATATGAGTGCCTATAAAAATATAGCATGTAATGATCTTATATATAAAAACGTTGATATGGTAGCTACTGGTGCTGAGAAACGATAATTCAAAATGGTCATGTAATTTTGAATGAGATGATCAATGAACATGAGGGGATGTTTGCCTATTTCAATGCAAGTATTAGTGCATTTGCTGTAGGACATGGTAGATAACTGAGGGTGAACGATAATATATTATGACTTCTATCAAATAACGCTGTACTCTTTTGAGATTGCGATAGAATTGAGATAATTCTACCTCAATTTATTATAAGATCATTGATAGCATTCAAATCATATTATTATTTAAGCGGACCCCGGAATCCGAGGCAAAGTCACAGATTACCTAAATAGTAGGGGCGAAGGTCAGGAAATAATTATGATGATCATTGATTAGGTATATCCGTATTTGAATGAAATTTTGAAGCATTTATCCGTATATTTGAGAGTATATGTATATTCAATGGTTTGTATTTTGATTAGTAGGTATTCTACTCAGGAAACTTTCGCGTGCCAAGGTCAGCTGGTATATAATCTCAATCTTGTAGGAGGTAGGACACAACGGTGTTTCCGTCAAATTGAGCAGTCCGACTGGGGAAGTACCTCCGCCTTATAGAATACCGCGGCCATAATAACCTTGTGTAGCGGCGGCGAGTAGGGTAGCCAGATCTCACTGGAGTGTTTTTGTGCTGTCAGTGGGAAGACCAAAGGCTATTCCTGCTTTTTCTTCTACACTGACGGCACAGAAACTCTTTGTGTTTACAGGGTCGGGAGCACGAGTGTGACTCCCCTGGGGTTGCACACGTCCATAGGCCACGGTAACCACTTTCCATCAGGTGGATCGTCACTTTGCTTGTCTGCCTCTTTAGTTGTAAAAAAAAAAAACAGAGAATACAGTATTCTGAGTATGTAATATTAATTTTAATGTAAGTGTTCCTTATCTCATTTAAATGTCTAACATGTTGTAGCTATGGCCATTTATCAATTACTAGCTGTCGCCCGCGGCTCCGCCCGCGTGGATGTCGGTTATCGCGAATCGGACTATAATTTGAGATTTAAACTATCCTATCTCTCAAGTTGGATCGAACTGCACATGGTGTGCGAATTTTATTGTAATCGGTTAAGTGGTTTAGGAGTCCATTGAGGACAAACATTGTGACACGAGATTTATATATATTAAGATTAACCATAATATGAATAAGCATCTATTCTACACATTTAACAAAATAGGTACCAATCGGTTTCTTAATCACATCTTTTATTACTGCTCATATATGAGCTATCAATTTTTACCTGTAAGCAGACGGGACGGTATACAGCTGAAGTTCATATGACCATTCGCACAATGTTCATTGTCCAATTCGTATAATGTCCCATTCGCACAATGTACCTAATTATTGTTATCTGCAGATCTATTCTACACGTTTCCCAAAATGTTAACCGGTTTCTTTATTGCGTCGAATCACATGAAAAAAACTATTTATGTTGTTTGACCCCTAAAAAGTAATCTCGGTAATAATAGTGAATAAGTGATATCAAGTTCTCAATGATTCCGGTACCAATCGTTTATGATATCGATCGTATCACTACATAGTATAAAACAAAGTCGCTTTCTCTGTCCCTATATCCCTTTGTATGCTTAAATCTTTAAAACTACGTAACGGATTTTGATGCGGTTTTTTTTAATAGATAGAGTGATTCAAGAGGAGGGTTTATATGTATAATACATGTTTAATATAGTAGAGGGTGCAGCCGGAACGGGATCTGACGCCACGCGGGCGGAACAATATTGGCGGTTCGAAGTTCGCCGGGTCAGCTAGTAACATATAAGCTGATTCTAATAGACAATTTGGAGCAATCAGTAAGGAAATCGAAATCGGAACCAATCCAGGAATCGGAACTTGTGACCTAATAAACTACAGCCAGCTCGCTGCTATACCACCGAGGATCAGTACCACGAGCACGAATAACATTCGAATTCGTAACGTAAACGTATCCAGAGAACGGAGTAATGCGATTGGCCGCCTGCCTACTGTGAACCAATCGCAATGCTCCATTCTTTCGGTACGTTTACTTTACGAATTCGAATGTTATCCGTGTTAGGGGCACTGTACAATTATGTTGGAAGTAATTGTTTATATCTTCATTGCAATTGATAATATCAAATAGCATTTCCTCCTTTGGCGATATCATTGACAATGATCATAAATTATTATCATATACCTATGTATTTTGTTACTATAGATAAAGATACGGGCTAAGGCTGAATTACACCAGTGAAAATCCGTTTATCTAAAATGGGTTCTCATATTTTCTCAATGAAATTTATTAACCAGTTTTGATTTTAAATTTTTTCGGGGTTACTGTTATTCGTGATATCATCTATAAGTTGAACTATCGATGTTCGATGTTTATTCGTTTATTCGCAAGCTTCAATACATCTCTCTACGTATTAAAAAGTCGTACGTAGTATACTGGGTCAGTCCTCAACAGTATGTTCACAAGTAAAGGAAAAATTAACATTTCTTTATCCTGTAGTTTTTCATACGTACGGTTTTGTAATATTGACTAGGTGCTACATAAAAACATCTCTAGGTTTATACCAAAATGAATTTTGTTAAGCGGAAAACTCGAGCACGGCTCGACCGATTTGGCTTATTTAGTTTTACGTATATATGTTCCTGAAGTGCCACGGAATGTTTTCACGTAAAAATAAAACGGGAGCAGAATTTTGCGCGGTCGAAACCGCAGGTATGAACTAGCTAGTAACTTAATAATACTCAAATCAATACTAAACCATTACTTCTTTCTTCATAATCAACGACTTTACATGTGAATACCTACCAGGTAATAGAATCTAGGGTCACCGCACGTGCCTTAGCACGGGTATTTTGGTATTATTTCTAGCTTTGAAATTTGTTACAAAATACTACAGTCCTCCTTATAAATTCCAAGAAACACAGCATTTAAACAACCTAAATAATGCCACATCAAACTATGTATTTTATTGCCTATTTCTAATCTGAGTTCAGCACTTGACCTTAGTAAGCGATTACATCTTGACCTAAATGAATAAACATGTTTGAGTATGCTCACTTAGAAAATTGTAAAAAAAACCTTCATAAGTAAGCTTGCCCCATTGAAGTACCTAATTTACAATAATTTTAGCCAAGATACCGGCACTTACCCGTACATCCTATCCTACTAATATGGTATAGAGTGATCATAAATGCACAAATTCGTGTGGATGGTTACTCCTTCACACAAAAACGGCAGAACGGATTTAGATGTTTGGCGAGGAACAGAGATAGATTAGAGCGTGGAGGAATAGTATAAACAGTCACCACGGAACAGGTTATATTATTGTTGGTATGGCAAGTTATATCATTGCTCGTTGTAATACTCATATGTCGTACATAAAGACATCAAATTCGACACCTTTCTCGGTAGCAATTAGCTTAGCAGTGAATATTACCAATTACCATACTTCTGTCTCATACATACATGCATACAGTCACGCCTCTTGCCCTGTGGGGTACGCAGAGACCATATATTTACCTTTCCACTTACTAAAATCCTTGCACACAACTTTCGCTTCTTCTACTTTTGTTTTTGTTTTCATACATGCTCGTCGGTATCGTGCTTTCGTACTATATAATTAAAAAAAAATCTATAAAACTAACTTAATGTACTGGATCATGAAAAAAGCCTCATGATGTAAGCCTTACCTGGTTTACTCACCAACTATCGTGCGACCAGCACGTATTGTCAAGCAATTGTGTAGGTACAGGAAAGTAAATATTTGAATTACTTTAGCTTTGTTCAAATACAAGTGAATAGAAAAACAACTAACTGCGAGCTTATGTAATAGTACGTTGTTATTGCGTACTTACTTTTGGGGGCTAGACATGTTGACATGCTCGCCCCCATACGGCGTTCGGTATTAATGAATAGAAATCAGACTTAGTGTACATGTACACGACACGGCAGAAGCTCTGCGACCGTTCCGCTCTACCGCGCCGCAATACAGTGTATTACACCGCTTCAGCTTGATTATGGGGGCTCGTAGTCGTACAAAGACAAGATATTCGGAGCCCATGCTAACCACACCTGCTAGCCGGTACACATGATTTATGGACGAGGCTCTGGTTCTGGCAGGTTTTCCTATCGCGGTTGGGGTGGAGGGGGGTGGGAGGGGGGGTGGCTAGAGCCAAGTTAACTCAAATAAGATAAGTCGAACTCAAAGTTGAGTCCCAGTAGCATTCGAGGCGATGCGCTGAAATCAAGCGAACAAGTGATCGCGCGTTGGCGGTTCGACAGAAGTTTCGTGTACACGCACTCTTAGTGCGATCTTATATAAGTACGTGGTTATTGCTAGTCTTTTAGGGGATAGGAAATGTTGACATGCTCGCCCCCCTATAGTATTTGATATCTTTATATGACTCACAATTTATTATGTGTAGTGACATTAATAATTAAAAGCTACATGAGGTCCTATTCAATACTATCGTCTACATATAACATTGAATTTATTGACATAACACTTCACACGGTATGGGTGAAATAATTTACTGGTACATAGATTATATATATTCTAGAGAAATCTACCTCTACAACCCTAGAGGAGACACCATCTCCTCTATGGTTGTAGAGATATAGTCATAAACTTATAATGGAGTACTTGACGTAAGCAATCATTGCGTGTATTACATTACTTATAGATATTAAATGTCAAATTAAATTTAAATATAAGATTATGGTACAACTGTGTGAAGTTGGTCATTACCGCTGAGGCGATATTGAAAGCCGAAGACGGTAATCAAAAATACACACGTGTATCATAACATAATCTACTATTTAAATTTAGTAAGCTTTACGTTGAATAATAAGCAATGGGAGGTCACAGAAAAAAATTGTTTACAGATGAGAAAATCTTTACAATTGAGCAACATTTTTAAAAACAAAATAACCGTATATACCGTTTCCCAATTAGTCGACAGAGTGCACGTGAGCATTATCCGACTTCAGTGATGGTTTGGTGGGGTGTTAGCTATGAAGGAGTGACTGAGCCATATTTTTGAGAAAAAGGTATCAAAACATCGGCACAAGTGAATCAAGATACCATTCTTGAGAAGGTAGTTAAGCCCCTTAACCACACCATTTTCAATAACCAAGTATGGTCCTTCCAACAAGACTCGGCGCCGGGTCATAAAGCTCGGTCCACGCAGTCTTGGTTGGAAGTGAACGTTTCGGACTTCATCGGAGCTGAAGACTGGCCGTCGTCTAGTCCCGGTCTTAATCCGCTGGATTATGATTTATGGTCAGTTTTAAAGAGTACGGCTTGTTCTAAACGCCATGATAATTTGGAGTCCCTAAAACAACCCATACGATTAGCAGCGAAGAATTTTCACATGAAAAGAGTGCGTGCTTCTATTGATAACTGGCCTCAACTTTTAAAAGACTGTATTGCAGCCAATGGAGACCACTTCGAATAAGCTTTTTAATCTTTTAAATTGTTTTATATTTATGTATTAAACTAAATCACTAATATTAGTAATAAATATTATTTGCATTTTTTTTTTTCTTCGTGACAATATTTATGACAAGACTAAGTAGAATTAGGGGATAATCTAAAACCTTTCATCGTTGAGTTATTAGCATAAAATAACATTACGACACCATACCCTTTTGAATTCTGAAAGGCACTCAGTCAACCAACACACTTTTGTGATAATGTAAATTGGCATTGCATGTATTGTATTATCTTTACGCTCCACTATGTTTCGGTGTTTAGAATATTCGAGTTGAAACGTGATCATGGCTTTGTTCACATAATAATTCTTAATTAGAAACTCGTGTAACACCAAGCAGTCTGGAGTCATTTTAAGGGCGGATAGGACTAAAACTAAACTACCGTATCACGTCTTACTCAATGAAATTTTAGTTTAGGTTCAATTTTAATAGCGATAATCGTTTAGATCATTTTTAGTTTTTACGCTTTACTCAATGAAACTAATTGAATATGATGTAGCCAGGTAGTATGGGTCAAAAAGGCGCCCAAGTTAAATTGAACGAATTCTTTACTAGCCAGGTAAAATCTAAGAGAGTGGGTTTGAATATTGCATCAAATGTGGGCCCGACTTCTGCGACTACTGATTGTTTGTAATCTACAGCAAAAGTTTTAACAACATTTATGAAGGCACTTGTACCACTTTACAGTTCTTTAAATTCCCATATATTTATAACCATATTCATATTAAACCAATGAAAGCGATAGTCTCAACTCCCATTACTCACGATGCTCAGTCAACTAGGCTAGCTGAAACATGTCCTGGTTTTTTGAAATTTCCTCATAGGTCAATCAATTAACCTTTCGCAGTATTCGCAGTTCACTGCTGGATATAGGGCTCTTCCAATTTACACCATTGGCGTAGGACCAAGGGTCTATAATAATGAAGACATTGGTAGATACATTACATACACATACATTTTTATACGAAAATTGCTATTGCCCGCGGCCCCGCCGCTTTTTCGCTGAAGACCCGCCCCGCTAGTGATGACTGATGATATATAGCTGGATGTGGATATATGTGGTTTCTATTGGTAAAAGAATTTTGGAAATCAGTCCAGTAGCTCCAGAGATTACTTACTACGTCACAAACTCACAAATTTCACCTCTTTGATATATTATAGATAGATAGTAAGTTAGTAGTATAATTTTCAAATTATTCTAATTTATTTTAACATTGTTTCAGGACTGTGGAGTCATGTGTTCCTGTTTTCAAATCTCTCCATGTTCGTGTTCCTACCGTTCGCATATCTATTCTCGGAGTCTTCCGGATTCCCTGGTTGCAGGGGACTCCGAGGCAGAGTGTACGAAACATTCATAGTTCTCGCCTTACTTGGTGTGGCTATGCTGGGCCTTGCTTACGTCATCTCTGCTTGGCTGGAAGGCGACCGATCCAGTATTGATGCTCTACTTAGTAAGTATATCATATCACTTTTTTCTCCCTGATGGCCTGATTAATGGTGGCGGACTGAATAGACTATTAGTGAAAACGTACCAGTGTAGGTGACGCACTCTGGATTTTTGATAGTGGGGGAATACTCTCCTCTAAAAGTAATAGAAGCAAAGTTCTGTTAGTGTTTGAGGAGTCCTTCTGCAGAAAATTCCCTATACCGACTATAGGTCTACGGCTTTAACCTGTTCGACTCGGGCATAACCGCTTTCCCATGCTCGCAGCGAAGTATTTCCTAGGGTTTTTACACGTATGACTTTGCTAGAGTATACAATACAATGCAGAGCATTTCAAAACTCATTCCTGAAACATTCCATCACTCAACATTTTCTATGACAGCATATAACGACATTTCTGATCAAAGTTCGAAATAAAAAAAAACACTGCAGTTGG
Organism: Eilema caniola; assembly: GCA_949126895.1. Lineage (NCBI taxonomy): Eukaryota > Metazoa > Arthropoda > Insecta > Lepidoptera > Erebidae > Eilema > Eilema caniola. The sequence continues at coordinate 7,406,167 of OX421471.1, read as the reverse complement.
AAAGCTGTGCATAGTTTTGTGGCCCTACTGGCAAGGTGCCAGAGCAAAGGGCAGATTAATGAGCGAATGACATCTCTTGACTGTAGTGTATTTGCACGTATTTTTAAGCACCGATGTTAGTTGACAGTCCATGCTTATCAAACAAAACCAAACCAGTAGACCATTAAATTGCTGAATCACTACCGTTGTTGTATTGTTCGCCTTTTAGTGAACATGTTCTTGTATATTTGTGTTTAATTGAGTGTGAAGAAAGTGTGTCGTATAGTCGTACCCTAATGATTGGCCGCAGTCGGATGCTAATAGGTGCGCAAATTGTTTCCGACAACATGCGTTTAAAATATAAACGTCTTTTCGATGGATGGTCATTTCTTGCTGTTAAAAGACGCAAATATACACGTGGACATGATTTTAATGTTTTTTTTATTATTATTTATGAGACCAATGCTTCTTAACTTATATTATGATAATTATTAGCGCCGTCCACTTGAATCCCCTGATAAATAAACGTCTATTCGATCGCTATACTCGTATTTTTACTATTTAATAATAAAAATGCAAGTTATTGGGTAATGTTTTATCTATGGGACCAGTAATGATTCGTTAGCAGTCCATTGGTGAACATAAGTGCGTTGGTAAAGAAATAAAAATGTTAAGACAAGTTTTCTGTGTAATTTTAATAAAAAATATGATAAATATAGCAAAAGACGAGAACGGGAGATTTGGATAACCTACAAAAATGATGGCTATGCGCTTGAGCTAGCAATTTAAAAGTAGCCGATGCAAACTCGAATTTACAGGTACTCTTGAAAACTTACAGTTAATCAATCAAAAACGTTTTTTATAATGTAAATATTATAGTTCTGTTTTAATGCTGTTTTACCGGTCAGCTAGAGATATTACCAATTTTCGCTCTTTATTGTGTTTTACGTGGTTTGGTTTACTTCCAAATAGCACTAAGTTATGACGGTCATACTGAGTTCGAAGTTAAAATTAGCATTGAAATGTAGCCCTAAAGCTGTGCCTTAAGTACGGCAATGCGATTCACATTAGTGCGAAAAGCGTAACGTCGATACATTTAATTTCGAATGATTGCCGCCGCATTGCACGTTTGTGCGTAACTATTTCAAATCCAGACACAATTTCCGTCATGATCACGTTAATGCGAATGTATTCCACATCGATCACACTGAAGCACACATTGTCAAATGCATTTCATCGCGATGCACGTAAGTGCGAAAGTTCAGTAAAACAACAAAACTGCAGCGAGTTTACTACAACCCAGCAAACCGATATCGATCGCGATTTTAAACTTCGAAATACAGTATGACAATCCTATGTTACACAGTGGAAACTATAGGTACATTGGTTATGTGTAGCTTTGTTTAATACTACAATTATGAAAATGCTTTATTGATAAAACATTAATCAATTTCGTTATCTCATATCTTTTTGGAACCATTATCATCTTATCAAAACATTACGTTTCAAAACGTAAGTAATAAACATTTCTAGAAATACGTTTCTTCTAGTCTGCACCTAATCATAATATCATCTGTTTAGCTACATTTTTTTTTTCGCATTGGCGTTATATCCTTAATTAAGTCCACATATAATCAGTATATGGGTATATCACCTATGCCATCGCAGCCGTGCCCATATTTGGAGAGGCTGTGCCCACGAATTTTCTCCGAATCATGCAGTCCATGGCACTATATGGAGCTCAAATTTAGTCCAAGACCTTTGACCAGTAGTGCAATTATAAATCCATAAAGGTCATTAAGGATATCGCACGTGTTCTTCTGAACCGGCCAGTCTCCTATCCAGGACACCATCATGGTACAGTTATACAGTACCCAGACAGATTTGCAAAGACTTTCCGCTCGAGAAATATTCTACACTACAGTCCAAAAGATCCACGGTGGCGTGGCGGTAGTCAACGCGCGGTAACGGGCCCTAAAAAGTCCAGCAACTGATCTAACTGCAATCCTTTCGATATCGCTTTAGGGTTGCGGAGGTCATATGGCAGTCGCTTTCCGGAAAATATCGGAGTTAAACCAAATCCGCAGTTAGACTGGTAAAGCGGATATCCAGACTCCAAGACGAAAGCTTCGGCTGCGACTGGGACTTTTTTTTTTGTTTAAAGAAAGTGCAACAGGTGTACATGGCTTTTGATAAAGAATATATAAATACGAAACCTACTGTCCCAACTCGCATATGACGCCTTGAGTGCTGGATTTGGTCCTCTGGCCTTCCGGAATGCAGGGCTATTCATCGTTGTATCAGAAGCATGATTAGCATGTTTAGAACTTTGAGGTGTCGTTTTCTCTAATATTGGGAAGGAACTGAAATGATATATCAATAAAATTATTTTTACAATGGTAAGATACCTGCAAGAAAAACTTTTAGTTTTATAGTTTGACTAGCTGACCCGGCGAACTTCGTACCGCCAATATTTTTCCGCCCGCGTGGCATCAGATTCCGTTCCCGCTGCATCCTCTACTATATTAAGCATGTATTATACATATAAACCTTCCTCTTGAATCACTCTATCTATTAAAAAAACCGCATCAAAATCCGTTGCGTAGTTTTAAAGATTTATGCATACAAAGGGATATAGGGACAGAGAAAGCGACTTTGTTTTATACTATGTAGTGATTCATTATTCAAAACCCAATTTTAGCTTGCATTTTTGTAGTAGGTTTTTTAGAGATCATATGTAGTTTTTCATTTTGATTTAGTAAAATACGGATATTCGTCTAAACTCCAAACGAATAGATCATCAACTTTTGTCATTGTTAGGTCCACCTATTCGAGTTACATAACACCACTGGACATTTTGACAATAGTTTATAGCATTGGCTATACTGAATTGTTTGAATTGCGGTGTGTGCGTCTGTGTTTAGTGATGTGGCAATACTGCCAATACGGTTTGTTCCGGTTTCATATCGTTGCCGACAGTTTTCGAATTTGGAATGCTAATCTATGTTAACTACTCAATCAGTGTAGTAAATGTATTCGAACCAAATCCAGCTAGGGTTGCTTAAGATTAACGTTATTTTAACGACACTTATTATTACCCGACTGCCAAGGAAGGGTTAAGCGTTTAGCGCCTATCTTGTATTTATGTAGTATTCTTTCTTACCTCATATCTTTCATACCGCTACACTAATACCTATCATTATTTTATTAGTACGAAACACTAACCTATGTATCATTGTTTGAACTTGAATGTTGATGATATTAATTTTAAGATAGAGTAAAATGAAAAATGAAATAAGGAAAAAATGACGCGAAAATGAAATCAAGAGAGAAAGATTTGTAATAACTTTTGTAGGTAGGTATATTTAAAATTCCGCACAGATTATGATTATGTGTCCATTTTTGATCTGGCAACCCTGATAAGCATCATGTTTAGAATTTACTATGCGCATCGTTACACATGAGTGAACCCAAACCCTGACCATCAAACCTCCGATGCGTATCAAACCTATTGTACCTATTGTTCGTTATTTACATTATATCATTGTTTGTCCACAGATTTATGGACATATCTTCCATTCCTGTATTCCTGTGTGTCGTTCGTCGGAGTCCTAATGTTACTTGGTGAGTCAACATCCTTCTATTTTATCTGTGCTCATAATCTGTGTCATTAAGGTTGACAGTGTCGTGAAGTTAATTTGTAAACTGATATTAGGGTTAGTGTCAAAATGGATCCATATCGTACGCGGGTAGGTAGGTATATGTTAGTTCCCGAGGAGGACCGCATCGGCCCGAGGAGGGCAAGATCGACCCGAGGCGGTCCAGTGAGTGGGTGCGAGGAATATGCGTTGCCGACCTCACTGTCGGCTTTGCACTACGACACACAGTAGGCGTGAGTTTTAGTCGGTTCGAGTCCGACATAACCTCCCCCTCCGGAACCGGTGGAGGGGGGGGGGGGGGAGGGGAACCACCGAAAAAAAGGTATATGATAGTTTTAAAAAATCTATAGTATGTGACGATTTAAATTGTTTTTCCATAAGTACACTTGTACTTACAACTTTGTTCTTCATTTGTTTGTGAAGTATCTCTGTACCCACACTTAAACATATATACAAGATACATGCATATGTTATTCGTTACCTGTAACATTATTATCTACAGCCACACACATTCTCAGGTCATTAACTTTGCTTTCTTTATTGAAAAATAACTACCTAAACCAGTTTGTACAAGTTTTCTATGAAATTGTTCCTGCTGATAGGAATTTTATGCAGCTATTTCTTCTTACTTTCCTTGTACATTACATGTTACATGATATCTGAGAAGGCATCTCAATGGCCCAGGCAAGCTCACCCTCACGGCAGTTAATGACCCAAGACGGCGTGTGATTTTAGTTGGTTCGAGTCAGATACCATTGCCGATTCCTTGGATTCCACAATTAAAAAAAAAGTCACTTGATATATCAATGACACGTAGGCAAATCAGAGATAGAAAGAACATCTTTGTATTGTAACAGATTCGGCTTGTACACGTGCATTATACACAGAGACAAAGTAAGACATAGTGTTCTCTCTGTGATTACATTTCTTAGGTGCCTAATGCGTTCAAAAATCGTGTTAATAATTTTTACACGTCGTGTCTTGTACACATTATTAAAACAACAACGAATTTGCGCAGCGCCGTCATCTGCGCATATGTTCATCTAACGCCTACACCTGACAAACGCATCCCAAATAGGTATTTAGCGACAATGACTCGTCAATGCACGAGCAAAATTTTACGTTTACCTCGCTATATGTGAGGAAATCACTTCCGGATTAATCTTAATCTCACTGTTAACCTACATTCTCATTGATTGCTCTTTTTGAGGCAATAATGACAAATTATTATAGTTTTTAATAGTAGGAGAACAGAGTGAGTGTATTATGGCTTTTATTTACCCATAGTAAACTGGTACGCTTGAATGAAATGTGCGATATTAATATTGCTCCCAAAAATGGGACGAGACTGACAAGAGAAAGTTTTATTGGGACACTTATAATGGCATAGATACTCAATATAAGCGGCGTTCACTATCGCTACATCAAGACACCTTAGTGTTTGTTTCTACAGTGAAGGTCTGTGACGTCAACGCAGACATTGACCTCTAATTATACTATCTGTTTTTTTCTAACCGACTGATGGTGAAGCCACGGTACGTCGAACTCTTGTACTAAATTGCTTCTTGCCGATTGCTTGGCCGAAATAATGATGATTATAAGTTATACCACGCAACTCATAACTGATTGTGATTTGTTTATCGATAATGCTGACATTTATAAACGCTGTATATCTTTTTATAAACTTTTATTTACAAAAGACACGTGAATACATAAACCAGAACAAAACGAGGGCAGTGCGGCAACGCCCGATATACATTTATAGTCGAAATTTTTTTTTAAATAAAAAATGAAATTAAGTAACGAATACATGTTTGTTTGTCTCCAGTTCATTTAGTCTTCATCTTCTTCTTGTTCCTCTTCACCATACTCGTCTTTCTTCTCGAGGAAGTATTTCACGAGATGCTGGTGTTGAGGGAACTTCTCGTCGAGTTCCTTCCTGCATTCTTCCAGTTTGTCAAACTCTTCCATCTCTTTGTATGCTCTCGCTTGGTAAATACGCGCTTTGAAGCTATTCTCGTTGAGACGAAGGGCCCAGTAGCAGTCATCGTACACCTGACAAAGAAAGCTGTTATTTACGGATGTAAAGCGATCAAGAAAGAGATTGACAGAGGTGTCCTAATATACTGTTTCTATAATTAGAATGAGAAACCTAAGGTCTTAGAGGTCTTGCCGTCATTCTTTATACCTATCTTATAGTAAGTTATCTAATATATTTCGGACTAGCTGTTGCCCGCGGCTCCGCCCGCGTGGATGTCGATTATCGCTTAGTGTAGTGTCAACGCTATTTTTCTTAAATAAAAAATAGCCTAAGTTACTCCTTATTACATCAGCTACCTGCCAATAAAAGGCCCGTCAAAATCGGTCCAGCCATTTCAGAGATAAGCCGGAACAAACAGACCAAATTTGTAAAAAATGTTATTTTGGTGTATGTACCGTATTCTATTCATATACATGTAGAAAAAAAACGGTTTATATCAATATTACAAACCGAACACACACTCCCAATTTTATTTATATGTATAGATTTTGGATGGATGATCTTCTACAATTCCTCCCTCTAAAACTTCCTTTCCTTTTAAAACCAGCTTGTTTTAATTATCGCCGCGTTAAGGCCATTAGGAAATACAATATCTACAGACAGCTGAGTTCTGTCCGATAACGGGCGATAAAATTATACATATTGCAGATTATACTCACTTTACTTGTTGCTTTGCGGATTGTACTTATGCAATTTTCAACGGTTAAGTAATGTTATAAACTAGCTTGCCACAAGAGTCTATTCCCCGGTATATCGCTATATCTGTGTGCCAAATTTTATACAGGTCCATTTAGCTTTAAATCACGAAAACGAAATCGTATTTATATGCGGGTGAACATAAGTAAATACTTAGACTACTTAGTTAAAAGTAAATATTTGGATTCGAAAGCTGTTTGAATTTCGTAGATAAGGTTTAAAATAGTCTTGGTTTCCGTGCCCTAATCACATTGAATTTTTACAACATTCTAGAAAATAATCTATAGGTACATATAAATAAAATTGGAGTGTCTGTTTGTGATATTAAAAGAATGGATTTTTACTACATGCATATGAATATGGTACATACACCAAAATAACATTTTTTCAATTTTCGTCTATTTGTTCCGGCTAATCTCTGGAATGGCTGGACCGATTTTGACGGGACTTTTATTGGCAGGTAGCTAATGTAATAAGGAGTAACTAAGGTTACTTTGGTATTAGAAAAAATATTGCTCTATAACGTTGACTCAACACTAAGCGATAACCGACATCCACGCGGGCGGAGCCGCGTTCAACATCTAGTTCTTAAATAAATTATCTCTCACCTTGTCATACTTCTTCAACTTGATATTAGTTAAAGCGCGGTCACAATACAACATGGCGTCATCCTTGATCTGTTCTATGGCTTTGTTGTAACAAGATAGCGCCTTGTCGTATTCCTCACGACGGAACGCTTTCACAGCACGGGTCTTAAAAGTGTCGGCTTTCTCACGACGGATCTTGCGGTCTTCGGCGCGTCTATCTGCATCCTTACTCACCTCCGCCATCCATACTTCTTTGTCCATTTCACCCTGACAACAAAGGAAACAAAGCTGATGAAAATATACATACGTACGTACCTACTTGGTTCATCGTACGTTTGTCAAACGCCCTTCATCTTAATATACAAGATGCTGAACACTCATTGCTGCTTTGTTGTTTATCGGTCATTCTACAATCCCGGGTACTGTCTTGCTCGCACGCTATTATGTAGCGTACTCGGAGTACAATCAGGTGTCCACGGCTTCGGGAGCGTTTCCCTAACAACCGGTATAACAAAATTTAAATCAAAAAATTAAACCGCCGAAATATGGGACCAGCTTTCGGGTATACTATTTCCAATAAAAAAAGAATTATCAAAATCGGACACTACTCTGTAAAAAGCTATGCGTCATAAATAAAAAAAATTACGCGTCGACTTGAGAACCTCCTTCGTGTTTTGTTTTTTCGTCGGTTGAAAACTTTGATATTCTCATCAAGTTGCCAATATAGGTATGGTGAGATCTAAAATAAGATTTTACCAATATTAAGACAAACTAACGTAGTTTTTTCGAGATTCGAGATTACTCTAAATTGAATAAGCGAATGAATCAAAATAATCTGTGAATGAATGAATAGTCCACAATATTTAAAGAAGGATTAAAACTTGTAGACGATTATTAAGACTCGCATAAATCAAAGTAATGTATTGTGTTATGAAAATATACGAGTATAATAGGTATCGCTTGTTCTACCCAGTAAACATCATAGCTCGTTCAAAGCCGTGTCTTGAAATAGAAAGCTAATGAAGATGTGATTGCCAGTAGAAATAATTACGTTAATGATTTAATAGTAATAACGCTCTATATTAGCTTCTCTGAAGTTCAATCACTTAGGCCCATATTCTAGAATCTCAATCAGCTGAATCGTGATTTAATTGAGGAAACATTGTATATACAATTTGCCAGACAACCTGTCAAATTTGTCAATGTGTATACAATCTTTCCCCATGTAAGAATACGGGCCTTAGTATAATTACATTTTGCTTTCATCGACCCCATTTATTTAAGAATTAATTAGAATTTATCTAGAATGGTTGAAGATAAATAATTTCCGATTTTACCTAAAAATTTATAGTTTCAGAGTCCTGGTGTAAGATCCAACATCTGTTATAGAAAAAAATTATATGCAGGCAGGCGGGTACAGTCAGCATCAGATCCATCTTAATAAACAAAGTGCTCAAAATGATCTTTTCTTTTGATATTTGGTACACACCTTTTCAATCACACAAATCAATAAAACAGTTCGATTAGCTTTTGAGACTTTGTAGCCAAGATATTTCTGTCGCTGACTGTACCTATCTAAATAAAACCGAGTGAGGCGGGTCAAACCACGGGTCACAGCCATTGATATACAAAAAATCACAGCTTAGTACCCGGATGTTATATCAATGAATAATTCCTATCTTAACATCTACTTTATCATACTTTCAACAAAATTCATCGTAATAAATTTCTTTAAAAAGATAAATTTTCGATTAAGTACTACGTATAATTTATTCATAATTATATTCACAAATATAATTGTGATGTACTGAAGAAATTGGCTGTAAAATGAAATTGATGACCGTACTGTACCAGTAGGTAATAAGTGTCCATTTTTAGTCGTTAAAATAAAGGTAAGTTTAAACTACATGTGTGAGGGCAAACATATTATTATCTAGTAATTATGAATATTAATCGCTCACGAAATTCTAATTAAAAAGTAGGTTTTGTAAACGGTTTCATAATATTTAGTAATTATAGGTACTTTACACGTGTATTTCGTTGATTCGACGCGAGCTATAAACGGCAATAATTTATGCTTCCTAGAATGATCGGTTCGTTCAACTTGAGTAAGTGTTATACGTAAGTACTGTGTAAGAAATATTGTGATAATGAACTTGAGCTAAAATCTAATCAGCGTAAATTGTGTAGTGAATGATAGTAAACAATTATTAACCTAAATGATAGTGTTGTTCATATTCGTTTCACCGAAGAATTTAGCTAAGACTGATAGTCAAGTTATTGGTTCAAAGTACCAATTATAAAAATTTTGAAATATTTCTACCAGATTATTCTATTTTTGATCATATTTTCGATTATAATAATTGAATTGCAATCAAACTTCCGGTAGATTTTTATTGGACTAAGAACTTTTTAATAAAAAACGGATAAACAGACAGCAGATAATGTGGAGCATTTTACGTATTTTCATGCAAAACTGTTAAATATTACAAATATGAAATCACAAACATTGAATATGGCCTTTTTAGACTTGCAGAACACTTATTATTTATAACAAACTAGCTAACCCGGCAAACTTCGTACCTCTTCAGAATCAATAAAAAATAAAGTTGCAATTTCCCATATTTTCTTACCGTTTAAACCTTCCCATGTTTTCTCACCGTTTAGACCTTTAACATTTCAAGACCAAGATAAGATAAATCCGTTCAGCTGTTCTTGAGTTTAAGCGAGACTAACGAACAGCAATTGATATTTATATTATATACAGGGTGTAATCGTTAAGTGTGTCCAGGCGATAATTCCGTAACTATTACAGATATCAAGAAACTTTAAACTGATATCGAAAGTACATTACCTAATGAGTAAAATGACATCAATAACTTTTTTTAAATCAAACGGGAGGTATCTAACATTTTGACATTAAACACTCCCATACATTTAGTATGAAATTAGTAGAAAGGTTTTAGGTACGTACACCAGAAGGGACTTCTCTATCTGGGTACTCACTTCTGTAGGCGATAATGGCGGCTCTTTTGTTACAATCATATTTGTAGTAATTTTTTAGCATATCTCTCTTTTCTCTTTTGGAATATGCCATTTTGCAATCAATAAATGAAACAATCACGATAATAATAATAACGATAAATTGGCGGGAACAACAGCCCGAGATAAAAGTTTTGAATTTAGAACGAACACCAAAGAGTTTTTTTTTTGTAGTGTGTTGCTTTTCAGTTAGCTCAAATTACTTAATGCGACATTGCATCACGGTTTATTACTAATTTGAAGTGGTAAGATAATTAATTTACAAGTGTCTACTTGAAAATCAGCATTGTCATATTATACGTAATCATAAAGTATTATTAAGGTGAAATGGGTACTACATCACTTAAAATAAGGAAACTAAAACCTTTCTACTAATCTCATACTAAATGTATGGGAGGGTTTAATGTCAAAATATTAGATACATCTCGTTAGATTTAAAAAAAGTTATTGATGTCATTTTACTCATTAGGTAACGTACTTTCGATATCAGTTTAAAGTTTTTTGATATCTGTAATAGTTATGGAATAATCGCCTGCAGGGCTAACATGCGCGCGTCGTCAAATATCTCGAATCGAGATGAGATATCATCTCGAGTCTTCTCGAGCGAAGTAACGCCGACATATTTTGTCGCGTCAAACTTTTTTAATTGTTGTCTATGGCATACACATTTTTTAAACATTTATCTGATAAAATCGGCCCGATACGGCCATTTGCTCGAAAGCACAGACTAGTTAGGGATGCTAGGTATGAAAAAGAGAAAAAATAGTGCAAACCATTTTCGACCTTATTGACATAACATGCTATCGATTTTTTTTTTTATATTCGTGATCAGCGTCATCAATTAATGCGAAAAGCCACGTAACAAAGAAAATGTCGTTAAGGTCGAAAATGGCTTGCAGTCGCTGTTTTAGTCCAAAATGAACCGAGCACAAAAAATGTTTACACGAGATAACTTTTCGTCGACCAAATGAAAGGCGGGAGACAAAACATTTTAATTTAAAAAAGAGAAAAAATAGTGCAAACAATTTTCGACCTTATTGACATGACATGCTATCGAATTTTTTTTCTTATATTCGTGATCAGCGTCATCAATTAACGCGAAAAGACACGTAACAAAGGAAATGTCATTAAGGTCGAAAATTGCTTGCAGTCGCACAAAGGTACTAAATTTTGATCTAAAATGAACCGAGCACAAGAAAAGTTTACACGAGATAACTTCTCGTCGACCAAATGAAAGACGAGAGACAAAACATTTTAAATGTCAAAATTCGAGTAAATAATGTTACAATTTGCAGACACTAAGTAGAGATGATTTCTCGAAGTCGAGTTATGGCGACATCTGACAGATCGCCATGAAATTTGCCATGTTACCAACAGTCGATATCGACATAAAACGGCAAAATGCCTCGAGATAGCTATCTCGTGGCGCGCATGTTAGCCCTTCATGCTACCAACAGTCGACATATCGACATAAAATGGCAAAATGCCTCGAGATAGCTATCTCGTGGCGCGCATGTTAGCCCTGCTGGACACACTTAACGATTACACCCTGTAGATAGATCACACATACAACTGAACAATGATGCATGAACTCACTTCCAATGAAAAAGGCTAGGCAGAGACATATTAATAGTCGCACTGTACACCTACAAATCATCAGCTTTACTGTCGAGTCCCACGCAATAGGGGCGAGTCTATTTCCTGTAGTCATTATTATTTCGATGGTTTATTGGCGGTATCGGTTACCTTTGTTAGCTTTACCTTGGTCTAGTTTGAAAATATGTAATTTATAGATTAGAATACCGTGGCTTGAGTTTTATTGCCTGGCCCTTTATGTCCACAGAGTCTACAGGCATTACGTTAGTGTGTGACCATCTAAATGTGTAATTGAGACTCACATAAATAAATCATTATCATTATGCTAAATTAGATACTGTGGACAGAGAAGTCAGGGTCGCCAAAGAAAGTTCCTACTGTTTGTTCCCGGGAAAGACAACAGTCCTCTAATTACGTCATTATGTGTAATAACGTAATTTTTCCATTGTGTGAACAATATGTCGTACCTACTGATCGGTTAAGCATTGTTCCTCACAATGGATGCAAACATTGAACATGAATATTTCAATCCGCACACAAATAGAAAGAGCAGTTGAATCTAACACGATGTAAATGTTTATTTATAGAGAAACGCTCGCCAAATTGCTTTCTCTGATAATACAACACGATATGTGTACCCACATTGCATATGCATGTTGGGTAGGCATAGCACCATGTGTCAGGAATTTAGAAGCAACGGACCTCTGCGAACAGACTGTTATGGCAGTTGCAGCATGATGGGGAAGACTTATATCTCTTCAGTGGTCAAAAATACTCGGCAGACTAAAGTTCCAGGGTACGGGGAGCAACCTCCAAAGACTGTTTGTGTGAGGAGGAAGCGGTAGACGAGGGTGTGAATCAGTTGCCATCAAATAATGGCATCAGTTGACTAATCAATGCTGAGAATACAAGAGAGTCCGATTGGAGAGGTATTTTACAACGTATGTGCTAGTTTACTAATGCACCAAGGACTAGAAAATTGGTCCTCCTAACTATAGAAAATTATAAACAGCTACTGCTACTGTTCAAGGCTGTGGAGGGAGAAAGAGTTGCGCCACTGTAATTTCTGCACTCGTGGCATGGCACTGAAGACAAGTCTATTATAGTAAACCTAACCATTTTTTTTCTACAACTATCTGAGTTCGAACCAATAGAATAATATCACCTTGACACGTATGTCAATATAAATGAAGTGTTTTAATCAATGTTATTACATTGGGGACAAACGTTGTCATGACGAACGAAAGACGCCATGAATTATTGATGTGCTTTATTGATGAAATTTTAAGTTAACGACAATCATCACTAAAGAAGTATATCATTACGCTTGTTGCTAAAGCCGTAACCGCCATTTTATCAAACGAAATAATAAATTACAGAATAATGTACTCTTAGGTTTTAGGAAAGACGAGAATGTAGATGGATAGACGACCTGAAATGGCTGGGATGATAGACTGGATGTGGAGGGTGGATGATCGGGGTGCTATTGTTCACATTGAGAGAGGCCTGTATCCGCGTGGTTCCCGGCAGAGTAGAATTTGGGCCACCCCTTCTCTTCCCATGTGGTGTCGTACAAGGCGACTAAGGGATAGGGCTGATTAACTTCAACATCAGACAGATATGTACAGCCCAGACTCAGCTTCAGATGCATGGCTCGAGTCAACGATAGTGCCCGGAATACGGCAATAGGCTCACCCCAATGGTTGGGAGTGGGACCTAATACAGAATGGTGAAATGTGGGTGTTACCTCTGCCTAACCCTCCGGGGATAAAGGCGTGATTATATGTATGTATGTATGAGAGAAGCCTATGTCCAACAATAAACTGCAGTACGCTAATTGATTGATTGAGTAGAATGTCAATCGCTTAAGGTTATCGAAGTGAAGCGACAGATGTTACAACGTTTTTTTGTTTGTACTGCGTATTTAGAAGTAATTCATGCGTACGCCTCCCCTGAGGGGGAATTTCTTGAAGAGTCACTTCTAACATACTTGGGAATTAAGGTTAAGAAGTTAATAATTTAAACAATTAGATAACTACTAGATATACCGGTATGACCTATAAACATCGACACGCATTAATTACACCACGCAGTTTAAAATGCTTTGGCATCTCATTATGCCATTGTGGTACACAAATACATTTAAATATTTATATGTGTCGACTACGTGATGTGTTTAAGTCCATTTTTATATCTATGCATGTCTGGGGTATCGAATCAATTTTGTTATGGAACAATGGACTCGATTAACTATTTTAAGTACTGTAGCTCCAATTGATAACCTAGTTTCGTAATGTGTCATAATTCGTGTAAAGTCCGTTTAATATTATACTTTAATATAGCGATATAACTAATAGAGTAGGGGGTCGATAACTGAAATTGTTTAGAAAATTTAATCTTTAACATTTCAGCATTATACCTGCATTATACCATGAAGCTGCATACCTACATGTTTGGTTTCTTTTAAACGCAGTTGCTAGCCTTGTTACTCATAACTCCCTATGTGAGTCCTGATTTAACAATGTTTTATTTTCTGTCAAGAATCTGTTACTATAATAACAATGTATTTTATACCTTTATCATGCAGTCCAGCTGTTTTATGCGATTGAGTAATAAACAACTAACATTTATAATATGAAGTAGGGTAATGTGTGTTGTTAACATTTGGAATGAAATCTTTTGCTTAAATTACTTACGTGAAACTGCTACAAAAAATCAACCCGGTTGTAACCACTCACGAAATGCTGTGGTTATTTAATAAATTATCACATTTCCAAAAATCATAGTTAGCGAAATGTGGGTGTTAAAACACTACTGCCTATCCCATCGGGGATTTACAGGCGTGAGTATATTTAGGTATGTCTTAAAATTACAGTAGTCGCAGTTTTTACGGAAACCAATTTAGTAACTATCTAATTCTGTTTAAATTAAATATCTTTAGAAATATAAAAATATAGGATTTTAATTCTATCCTCATTTGGATTCCACGTGTACCCATTTCAGTGGCTCTCCTGCTCTATTTATATTTATCTCTAGTTAATAATAACAGTTTATTACTTGACTGTGTTATCTAAATAAGATTAGAAAAGCTATTAGTGTCACAGTATAAACTCAGTGATGTGCCTTGCAAAGATTTAATATAATCTTTACGATGTCTTAGCCAATGATGATGATTGTGAAACACTAAAACACGGCTATGGTTTACTGTTATACTTGTTCAAATATGTCTTTACATTCGACTGAGTTTCCACACATCAATGATTACCTAGTCATAAAAAGTAATACGCTTATTTACTTTCTTTTACTTACCTGTACCATTATTTTGAAAAGAATGATTCCAATTCTCAACTTATATGACCTAAGTTATGTATAAAACATCATCATCTTTGCGTTAATCTGGTCACAACCGAAGCCTTCAACCTCGGAGTCCAGGATGCGCTTGAATATGATGTGGATTGTATTAGGAGCGCCTGCCGTCTGACCTCCTAGCCTGATTTGTGGTTAGTTGCCACTCACTGACAGTTGTTTCCTAATCAAACAACTATTGACAGCTGAGATTAACTTTTAACGTGCTCTGTGAAGCACTGAAGCGCTCCGATTTAATACTAGATACTAAACGGTCACCAATGATTGTATAACGTGTCTATTTTAATATCCATAAACTTGTAATCCCCCTTTAGTTATATTTTTCAAACGGAGATAATAAAAATCAATTAGTAGAATAACACGAGACGTGTGTTATTTATGAGCTAGGAACTTACAACCGTAGCTACCGAAATAGAACCAAAATAAACACGGGCGCGTTTACTATAACTCTTTGATATAACTTATGTTTAGTGTGTGTTTATATCCAAATATAAGATTTTTGGAAGAGATATTGTTTGGGCATATATCTTGGATCTAAAATGTGCTTAAACGCGCTGTAAACATTTCTTAGGTGTCTTTTGAAGAAAGCACGAGATGTTACGGAGGTGAACGAGCTCAAATTCACCAAGTATAATATTATTACAAAACTATCCGTGCGCGCCAAGGTGTCGTTGGCTTCGCGATTTAGTTCAAAGATACGTGCCGAGGTATACAAAAAGCGATATCTACCGCATCTCTATGGTCGACGGCTTTAAAAGCTTTCTGATTGATCACGGTACGATCACTTTTCACTTTCAGAGGTACATCATCATCTAAAATCACTTTCCCCGATAAGAACTCATCGGCTATAGCTTGGGCTTTGTCAGCCCTCGCTTTATCACCGCTGGACAGATCTTTAACTAGCTTGGATACTTCACCAACTCTCTTCATGAAGTTATTGAATTCTTCATTCATTTCGATGGCTTTTGGATCCTTCATTGCTACACTGTGTAGCGATTCTTCAAGACTCATTTTTGTTATGATATCCCGTTTAATAGTTAAAAAGAATCAAATTATAGAGAGTACAAATCGTACGCGTGAGCTCGTATTGACGTAACAGCGAACATAACAACCGTTGTCAAGGCAAAGAAAAAAGTAATGTCAAGAGACATAGGTCGGTGACAGCATACAATAAACGTTATTTTCATTTAGATATTTTTGTAACGGCCAGTAACTATTTATAACGTTATTAAAATGCTCTACTGAAACTATTTCTTTTAACTTACTGCAGCGTTCGAGATGTTATGTTGATGTCGATTCTATTTTTAATTCCAAGGCGAAAAAGAAATGCTTCCTCGTTGTGAATTTTCTTGTGTTTTACTTACATACACAACATATAGTCACGGCTTCACCCATTGCTGCATTGGTGTAGGCAGACATCATATATTTTTGCACTTGCTATGATCCTGGCTTTATTTACTTCTTCATTTACCTTCATAATTCTTGTTTTTTTTTTCATACATACATATGCTCACGTCTATTTCACTTCGAGGTAGCAGGCAGAGACAGCAGTCCGCTATTTGTTTCTGTCCTTACATAAATATACCACGAACTTCCCCTACTGTCATCGTCATCGTGTTACGGAATCGAGTAGTTTTTACTTGCCCTTTTATCAATATTTTCATAAATACTTAAATCTTGCAATAGGTAGGTACAATAAAGTATTCAAGTCTTTTTTTTCTCTTTTTTTATACCACTTAGGTGGTTGCGGCGGTAAGACCCATCATGGGGGAGTGGCTAGAGAGGCCACACGGTGGCCTCTCGTACCGTCAGACGCAGGTCATTACCGAACACGGTAACTTCGGGCGGTACCTGCATCTGATGGGCATAGAGCCAACGCCCGAGTGCCATCACTGCGACGCGAGCGTGGACTCGGGGCTGCACACGCTCACCGAGTGTCCGGCGTTTGAAGCGCTGAGGCGGGAGCTTGTGACGGCCCTGGGGGTGAGAGTGCTCACGCTCTCCACCCTGCTCGCGGCGATGGTCCGCTGCGCGGATGCGTGGGCGGCCAGCGCCTCCTTCTGCGAGCAGGTCATGCTCGTGAAGGAGACAGCAGAGCGGGCGCGGCGCAGCGAGCGAGAAAGACTTGCGGACATCGCTGGCCGCGTTCGAAGGCGGCTCGGGCGTCGGAGGGCGCAAACCGACCTCCGCCCCCCATGAGCGCGGGTCTGAGGGTGACGGGTGGAGCCGCTCGTCACCCTAGCAGAAGCAGGCCACGGCGGCGGCGCGCATCGTAGGACGATGCGCGCCCCCCCCCATACCGGGGGCGAGTCGGGGACCGCGTGGTCCCCCCTCCCGAGGAGGGCCAGACCAAGAGGAATGGCCCTGGGTCAGCCGGGGTGCGAGGGATATGTCAAAAGACAACCTCACCTCCGGCCTAGCACATCGACCCACAGACGGCGTGCGGTTTAGTCGGTTCGAGTCCGACATAACCTCCCCCTTCGGCTCCGACGGGGGGGGGGGGGTATCCGTGGGGATTTCCCGCACGTAAAAAAAAAAAAACCACTTAGGTGGCAGACAAGCACACGGCCCACTTGATGGAAATTGGTTACCGTGGCATATGGACGTGTGCAACACCAGGGGCGTCACACTCGCGCTGCCGACCCTTAGAACAGGGAGTTTCTGTGCCATCAGTGTAGAAGGTAAAGTAGGACAAGCCATAGATCTTCCCACTGACAGCACAAAAACTCTCCGGTGAGCTCTGGCTACGCTACTCACTGCAGGGAACACAACACAAGGTTATTATGGCCGCGGTATGCTGTAGGGCGAAGGTAATTCCCCAGTCGGACTGCTCAATTGGACGGAAATACCGTCGTGTCCTACTTTATTCCCTCATCATCTCATCATCATAGATGTTATATTGCATCCGAAGCCAAGATGCCCTTGGAGCTCAGGGTCTTTTCTTTATTCTCTATTTATACTTTTTTTTTGCACATATAACAGTTAGATTTTCTCACATTGTTGTCATAGTTTATACCCAAACATGTTGCGATTGGCTCGAAATGTAGGTGGATCTGGTAAATATTATGAATGAATGAATGAATGAATTTATTATAATAACGGTATCGAATATTCAGACCAGTCGTGAAAACGAGTAGTTGGCCGTCAGACTACAAACACAGAATAAATAATATTACATCACTACAACGGTTTGTGTATTTTTTTTTAAACTTCAATCGTGCCAAACAAGTACTTAGGACCGAATTGTAGAAGCGATGATTGCTTACGAATAATGGCAACACCACACAAGGGGTGCTTAGAGATTATTTATTTATTCATGATATATTTTATAGTACACCAATTACAATATTCAAGATACAGATTAAAAAAAGAAAAGGGCAAGACAATGGGCGGCCTATCGCTTAACGTAATTTGTGCCAGGCAACTCGTGCATTTACGAGTAGGAATACCTATCTGGCACGTGGTAGTCATGCATTTGATCACACATCACAATCAGTAATGATGTCGTCTATGATGAACATGCTTCTCTGGTTACGGTCAGAAAGACCTCAAACAAGTATTTACAGTTCATTCAGTGATAAGCGGTTACCGTCTCTTTGCGAACGTTTGCCACCCTACATAGGATTGAGTAGTCTCCTGCATGGGAAAGGGAAACAGAAGATTAATAAAGCACCAGTCATTGTTACAAAATAAACGAAATGTCGCATTCAGTAACTTAACCTTAGTTACCGTTACTTTTCATCTACATTAAGGTCCGTGTTCTAGAATGCTACTCAGCTGAACCTCGATTTAGCTGGGAAAATTTGACAGGTCGTCTGGCAAATTGCCTATGCAATTTTCCCTCAAATAAATCGCGATTCAGCCGAGTGACATTCTAGAAAATGGGCCCAACTGATGGTAAAAATATTGAGGTAATATTCATCGTCCTCGTGCATTGCCCGTTCACAAATGATATAAGAGGTTCCAGTCATTTGCGTGCAGTCTGTATAGGTGGTCCAATGGCGCCTGGAACACTTAAACTAAACCATGTTCAGAATATTTAACAGCACCAATTTATACATATTTGCTATTTAGTTATTATACAGCGGTATCTTTGCTTGTATAATGGCATAGAGGGAGGTTCTCTCTAGATTACAATATAATAATTTTATGATATTTTACAAATAGCGCTATTTAGAACTTATTTCATTGGAAAATCGTATGTAAATTGTAAGACTGGCTCTCCATCGGAGATGTGCTATGATGCTACGTTGCTATGGAAGCATGCGTTTGATATCCGCCTATAATATTTAAAGGGATTCGGCTAACCTATGTTTTTCATATAGAAAGATGCGTGCTATAGATGGAAAATATATAGATTCGAATTTTTAATATTTGTAGGAAATTTCGTAGCACATCTTATTCGCTTGGCCACATAGCATAGCACAGTGGAAACGGGCACATAGTTTCATAGCTTCCTTTAGTTTTGCTGCATAGCACATCTTCGATGGAAATGCAGCCTTATTATTCAGTATTAACTTACGACTTCTGTGGGCAACTGTACATCTTTGTGGCACACAAACCATAGCTGCGGCCACTTTACAGAGCTAATCTTGACGTTCACGAGTTTTACTTTGTGACCTAATTGAATAAAGATAATTGATTTCTCTTATCTGAATAATTTACTCAAGTTAAGCATATAAATAAAGATAAACGTATGTACAGTCGGCAAGGGAGATACGGTTGCACACTTACAGACAAAATGAAAAAGTGCGACTCCTTTGTCGACTAACTGTACTTAAGACTGACTATGATGTAATTCTAAGAAGAAATATGTTATTGGTATGTTAATGATGATGGACATTATCATAAAAATACCTTATCTAATGCAAATTTTGCATGCATTATTTGCACTGAGCGGGCATCGAACCTGTGTGACCGCCACGAAAATACGTCCCCAAATAAGGTTTATTTTTTGCAATATTTTATTTAACTTGCAATGTTTGTGTGTTAGTTTGTGAAGGTCGAATCTTGGAAATTATATTTAAGCAATGTATGTTTGTCGTATCGTTTTGAAACTTTTACAAGTATGTGACATCGAAGGGCCCATGAAATAACAAACAGGTACACGAGAACTCCCAATGTTGTGGGACAGAGAAACTTATTCTGTGAAATGTGGATATAAAGTCAAGATACCTCTACCTACCCTGCCTGGGATATTAAGCCGTGACTATAAAACTTGTTATTACAAGTTTCTCACCTGTGCTGTGCATCTCGAAGTATGTCAATATTGCAAGAGGAAACAAGTTTTTAGCATATCTGAAAGCAAGCAAGCCAATCATTACTTATAAACGAATATGTACGATCCCGAAGGCCGGACGAAGGGGAGGAGAAAAAGTTGGGAGGAAGATTCCGGGCTCCAAGGTTTACGCAATAAGTGAGATACGCTGTGATGATGATGGTGATGAGCCATTGCAAATAGAAAACTAGAATGGACGCCAGGGCGGCGAAAGGAAGCAAGTCGTATTATAACATGTAGTGTATAGTTAGTGCAACATCACGCTTGACAGTGTAACGAACCCTACATAATCATATTCTGTCCTCCATGGATGAACCCCACTGGTTTAGGTTCGTCCGTTTAGTTCAGTGTGTACCGGACATTGAATATTGCACAGAATGTTGTAAACAAGTTTAGTGTTTGTTACCTAGGTCAGACGCTTTTATGAGCTCTATCTATTTGTACATATATACATCAAATTTGTAAGCCAATATGTTTGAATAAATTTCATAATGTATTGCGTCAGTATATTACAAGTCTATACCATAACAAACCGGCACCCGATTCAGTAACGTCTTAAACACACGATTTTAATTCGATTAAAAAGAAGACGTGTCAAAAACTCTGTTATTAAATTAAGGATTCGGTAAGGCCGAGGTGGATAAAACCCTCGGTCTTGCGAATTGAGCAATAACGCCTGATCTAATGATGGAGTTAGGATCCGTAAAGTGGAACTCCTCAACGGTTACTAGAAAACCCCCCCAAGTTTGGGTTAATATTATTTATTTTAACGATTCTTGTACACTTGTTAAGGAAATTCTGATGAAAAGTATTTTTCTTTTCTTTTTCAAACAATTTTTTTGTTTGCAGTGTTCACCCCGCTCGGGTTCATCCGACTGTTCGGCGTAGTGGGTGGCGTACTGGTGAAACCGCAGTTCCTGAGAGATCTCAACGAGGAGTACTATGTGTACTCCTTCGAAGAGGATACCATCAGGCGACGAATGCACAATGCCGTCTCTACAGGTAAATTAATTCTGTAATTAAGTCCAGATTTATATACAGGGTGTATTTTTGAAACGGGGCAGTAAGGGCAAGTACCTTAACCGTTGCAGTTACAGCAAAACGTTCTTAGAAGACCTTCCCTAACTTTTTGACATATTTTGAACTGCATTCACAGATTTTGTAAAAAACTTACAGTTGGCAAAAAAAAATGCAAAAAGTCCAAAAATTTTTTTTAATGCCAATCGATTATATTTCATGTGGGGATCAAAAAACTCTATGAGACCATTTTAGCTTTCAGTACTAGGAAAGACAGAAATCGCCAAAAACGTTTCCCATACATTTCGGCAACAGAAACAAATTTCTACGATGGTCTAACTTTTTGTTATGGCCAGGAAGTGGGTAGAATTGACTGTAAAGTAAATAAAAAGAATTTTTACCCTCAAATTTCGAATTTGATTCGAAAATCTGTGTGTTATTCTTAGTTTCAGCTGAGAAACTTCGTATGAGTTATTAATTAAGGATTTTCGCTAAAATGTCTTCTAATCGTGAAAAAATTGACTTATTAGAAGCGTATTTTGGTCAATAATCGAAATGCGGGAGCTGCATTAGTGTGGTACCGCAATAAGTATCCGTTGCGGCATGTGCCAACAAGAAAGGTTATTACAAATCTTTTGAAAAACCTGGAATTGCAGGGTTCTTTCAAAGGAAAGCGGCAGCCTCGTGTGGACATGGACACGGAGATTGCGGTTCTAACTTATGTCGAAGCATATCCAGAGGTATCGTCCAGGCAAGTCGCCCTTGGCCTTTGTCGCCTGATGGCTAAGAGGAAAAATAAGCAGATTTTTTTTTTTATGCCAATCGATTCTATTTCCTGTGGGGATCAAAAAACTCTATGGGACCATTTTAGCTTTCAGTACTAGAAAAGACAGAAATCGCCAAAGACCTTTCCCATACATTTCGTACGGAAATATGATAAATCAACTCGAAACTCATAGGTCAGGTAAAATTTTGAACTTTAGTAAATAAAAAAAATCATTTAAACATTTAAGAAATTGGTTTATGAAATAAATTGCTCAAAATGATTTCCATTTTCACGAATACATAAGTCTATCCTTTTTTGCACTGAACGAATGGCGGCTAATAATATTCTGGGATGAATATTACGTAAAATGGTCATTAATGCATCCTTGAGCTCTTGAACACTGGCGTACGTCGTCTTATACACCTCGTTTTTCACGAAGCCCCATAAAAAAAAATCAAGTGGTGTTAGATCGGGGCTACGAGGTGGCCACTGTGTTGGACCATGTGTTCCTATCCACTGTGTACCGAATAGGCGGCTCAAATTGGAACGTGAAAGGTGACTGTTATGTGGCGGAGCACCATCTTGTTGAAAATGAACTTTTCGCAATTCCGACAGGGGCCATTCGTCCATCTCGTTTTCAAGATGGTGTAAAATGACTTCATTATACATGGCAGAATTCAGTTTCCCTTCATAAAATTCCACCATTATGACTCGATTGGACATTATACCACACCAACAGTTGAATGAGAAGCGAACCTGATTATGACTTGCCGTAACTCTTAGTGGATTTTCTTTGGACCAATAGTGGTGATTTTTTCTGTTGTACATACCGTTATTGGAAAAATTCGTTTCGTCTGACCACAGTATGTAATTTAAAAATTCATGATCTCTGCTTATTTTTCCTCTTAGCCATCTGCAAAAAGTAAGCCTTCGAACATCATCACCCGGATGTAACACTTGAACTATGCGCCCATATCGATAGCACTTGTAGCCGTATTTCTTCCATATCTTTATCACAAGGGAGTGGGATACACCTACTTCAAGGGCGACTTGCCTGGACGATACCTCTGGATATGCTTCGACATAAGTTAGAACCGCAATCTCCGTGTCCATGTCCACACGAGGCTGCCGCTTTCTTTTGAAAGAACCCTACAATTCCAGGTTTTTCAAAAGATTTGTAATAACCTTTCTTGTTGGCACATGCCGCAACGGATACTTATTGCGGTACCACACTAATGCAGCTCCCGCATTTCGATTATTGACAAAATACGCTTCTAATAAGTCAATTTTTTCACGATTAGAAGACATTTTAGCGAAAATCCTTAATTAATAACTCATACGAAGTTTCTCAGCTGAAACTAAGAATAACACACAGATTTTCGAATCAAATTCGAAATTTGAGGGTAAAAATTCTTTTTATTTACTTTACAGTCAATTCTACCCACTTCCTGGCCATAACAAAAAGTTAGACCATCGTAGAAATTTGTTTCTGTTGCCGAAATGTATGGGAAACGTTTTTGGCGATTTCTGTCTTTCCTAGTACTGAAATCTAAAATGGTCTCATAGAGTTTTTTGATCCCCACATGAAATAGAATCGATTGGCATAAAAAAAATTTTGGACTTTTTGCATTTTTTTTTGCCAACTGTAAGTTTTTTACAAAATCTGTGAATGCAGTTCAAAATATGTCAAAAAGTTAGGGAAGGTCTTCTAAGAACGTTTTGCTGTAACTGCAACGGTTAAGGTACTTGCCCTTACTGCCCCGTTTCAAAAATACACCCTGTATAAATTCATCAGCGCACTATGAGTTGTGGAAAAGTGTCCGGTTAGCGGCAATAGACTTACCCCAAATTTCGTGCTGCCTTTGAAATGTAGGTTTTTATTCTTTTGGGTATACTAATGGACAGGCATAGACGGGGATTGGTAGAGGTAGTACAGTAAATATTTACTGTTGATGATGAATGAATAGTTTAATTTTAAGGAGCGACTGCTGTTGGTCACCTCAACCCTAGAAGGAAAGCCTAGAGCTTGTCCGTCAATTAGCAGATTGTACTGGCTTGCAGGTAGCACCTTTATTTTCAGGCAAAAACTGCATGGCACTTGTTGCTGATTGCAAACATTATAACTACGCGCTATCTCCCTCCCTATCTACCATTATTTATCTAAACAATACAGTGACAAGCCCAACGGTATAATGTACTGTTTCAACTGTATGTAATGAAGCTGCGTGCTTCCTGTATTCGTGACGTGATTGGTTTAACCTTATGATGTTTGGGTGGCCTTCCTAGCGCGTTAACTATCTGTGCGGGCGCTTGTGTGTTTAGTGGAAATAGATAATAATGTATAAAGTTATTATACATATCAGTTTAATATAGATATACTGACGCATTAGGGGATGCGTTTATGATCTTTTTCAGGGCTTGAGACCAGTTTAAATCCTACTAATGTTTGTGGAAGTATGTGAGAATGTACGGATGAATGTAACACGATAACAGCTGAATGGCTATAGGTGAAACTTGGCACGAACACAGATGAGAGAGACAAGCAAGAGCTCACAAGGTACTCTTAGTCCTAGGTTATGTTAACGCGGAATACACACTTGAAACTTCAATTCAAATCAATTTTCTGATGTAGCCTTGCATTGATTGATAATTAAATAATTATAAAGAACGTTGTTCTTCATCACATAAACATATCACAGATAGGTAGTGATATTCGGTTTACAATGAATATTCATTATTTATTTTGTTTTAATCGTGATACTTATCGCCGCGCATCGCACGCTGATGTAACTGCAGCCCGGGGCATACAATGGAATAATAAACTGGCAATGATAAAAGATTTCCATATGCATAGTAAAATATTTTTACTTAAAACATGAAGCTGTTGTACACAGCTTCGTTACAAAGTCAATAGGTACAAAAACGTAATTTCACCAAATACATTTAATAACAATTATTAAAAAAAAAAAGTAAATAATTATAAAACAAATATACTGCTTACCTTCCAATTAATCGGGAGTCTTCTTACGCAAAAGCTTGCACATTTTGTGTACTCTTTTCGAAGTCCGGCACGCTCCACAAAACTAGTATTTTGAATAAACCCAGACGGAAAGCCAGATATTTTTAGCCAGTGTCAAATATATACAAAAATACTACAAAACAGTAATATAAATTCTACAAAAACAAAAATTACATACATTATTATCTATTTTATTTTGTGTAATAAATTACTATTGTGCCGTGGATATTATAACGAATGAGTTAATCATTATAGCATAATTGAATAACAAATATGCATCTATAAAAGTCATAACTTTTGTTTTTAAAGTCGAAACATTCTGCGGTTGTGATGTTGAATGCCGTTTCTAAATAGCTTTCATTTGCAGTCATTATGGCATACTTCTGTTGACAATAATTCGCGGTATGTTTACAAAAACGTCTAAGTACGCTTTTAATTACTTGTGCTACCCAAATTACTTACATACCTATCTAGAGATAGCAAATAATGTTTGTTGTGAAAGATTTCTTTCTTCTTCTTCCGCTGAGCACCCATTCTGGTGCTACCAAAGTTTGCATTTTGGCCGCTGAACCCCTCATAATCCTCCTTCCTATGGAGCAGTTTATTCAGAAGAGACGTGGCCGGAACGTATGACATGGCGGGAAAGTATGACGTGGCGGGAACGTATGACGTGGCGGACAATTGAAGTAACATAGCAATAACGTCGTTTTTGTCTTAGAGGAGACTTGCGTCCGCGCCTCGAGGCGACGTCCCGCCACTAAAGTGACGCGCCATCGCTTCGAGTGGCGCGCGTCACGTCATTGACGTTATTTTACACTGAATAAGGTTTATAATTGTGTAACATAATTGTCCGCTACTGCCAAATGTAACATAGATGTTAAGAGGTAGTGCTCCCTTTGATTTGATTTGAGACATAATACATTTGAATGACCATTAATGAAGGATAAGACACTACACATTATAAGAAATTTTGCCCGAATTTCTTTATATGTACACTTTGCTGTAAAATCTTTGATAATCTTGAATAATAAACAGTCTATTCAACTAGGTACGAGTATGATTCAGTTCTGTTTTCGGACCATAAATACGGATCATTGATCTACCGGCAACACAATTATGATTCTATTATCGTGTAAACGTTGGCTAATTAAGATACTGTTTGTGCGTTGTACGGAATGTTATTACAATAACACTGTTTATCTGACGTTGAAATATTCGATGCAAATTAGCATACCTAACCGATTGCAAGAGACGTGTTTAGACTAGTTCTCAGTGGCGCAATCATAGGACTCAGGATTTACGCTTACTGATCTAGTAAGCGCTGTTTAGAGTCGTAGAAAATTTATTTGCTTAGTTGAATCAAAATGTCTTGAAAAATGTTGAAATTTTCTACCACTGATCCGTTACACCACTGAAACTTATTCGGCGATTTCTCTATAGCCTTTGATTGCGTTGAATATACATAAATATGTATTACAGTATTACACTCTAGCCAAAGCTCACACATGAACTTAGAGACAGCACAAAATCTAGTTACCTCCTATCTTAGTTCTTAGTGTAGGATATGTCACGATGATATCAATGGAACTAGGTCATTTGGTTCATCTGTCACTATGGGCATGTCACAAGGATTTATTCTCGGTCCTTTTATGTTTTCAATTAATATTAATGCTGTACCATCTGCGTACAGAACTTCATCTAACTTATAATGTGTATTAGTTTTTTGAGATCTTTTGTAATCTGAATAAGAATTAGTTTCTTTTATATACGAATTTGAAATTATGATTAAATGCCTAGTTAGGTACTGATTATGTGGATCGCATAATACCAGTAATGTAAGTAATTTATTCATGGTATTATTTGTGACTCATATAATAGCTACAATTTTTTCGTACTGTTGTAATTTATACAATGTAAATGTTTTTATTTTTTCATTCTTGATGGTATACTTTGTTCAGCTGAGTTATTTTAATAATGTAATAAGATTTATTCAAATCACCTTGTAGTACTTGATTACAGCAAATAACAAACAAACTAGTGACATAACAGATGACCAAATAGAAGCAGTTGTAAGACCATAAATATGGTGTAATGGAAAGGGAATTGAATCCCACTAACCAGCTTCAAGGCTACGGACAATTAATTCTCTACATACGTATCTTCAATTTAACTCAGGTCTTGTAATGAAGTAAGATTGTTATCTAAATCACAGCAACCTCGTGTCTTATGTCTCGATGTACTTCATCTCGAACTCTGGGAACCGCCTCCTGGCTTTTACACCTCAACTTCGGACGGTCTTGAGTATACCTGGCAATGAACATTGTTATAGGAATCACATCGGATGTCAATAATAATTAGTATGTTATCCTTTTACTTATCTTCTCTCTACAAAATAAGAATACGTGTTGGTAGTCATGATTTATTCAGCAGTTATATATGCCGCCGGTTTGATCGGGGAATCTGAACTTAGAGATGGGGTAGTGATACTTATATTCTTTCTCTGCAGCTGATAAAGAACTAATACTTCTTTTATAACATTATAATTGTATAGTCAAAGATAATATACTAATGAAAGTGTATCATAAATCACACTCGAAGTGAATTGAATCTTGAATAACTGTTCCATCGCGATAAACGCGTCAACGACCTGCTAAACCGTATCGGAATGGAATTGTAATTATGTACCACATTTACGTCGATTCTATAATTTGCTAGAACATTTACGTGGTGTGGTATAGTTTTGCCACGTGTTTTAAGTATTACCATGTTGATGACTGACATGAGGAAAGTAGGTTCTGGAAATAAAATTCTTCAGTGTTTTAGGTATCTCTTTATTCAGCAGTTATATATGCTGCCTGTTCGACCGGGGAATGTGAACTTATCTCCCCCCTACAATTGGTTTAGTCGCATAACGTCCCATTCGCAAAATGTCCCACGTAAAAAAACGTCCTATTCGCAAAACGTCCCATTCGCAAAACGTCACATTCGCACAATGTCCCATTCTCAAAACGTCCCATTAGCAAATTGTCCCATGTATAGTGGAAAAAGTTACAACAATTTTAAATGTAATAATTGTATAAATAATCGTCTTCTTATTTCAATTATTAAAAATAAAAATATTCGACTGCTGTCTAAACAAGTTCGATTGCAGGCGGTACTCATTTGCTAATCATAAACGGAAAGAATAGTAATGGGTTATATGATATGTATATATTTTTGTAATCTCCTTAAAATTCCCTTCATTTTGTTACCCAACTCGATTAATTTTAATGATTTTTATTTGACAACCCCTATTTTTTTCACCTTATAGATTTTGTTGATATTTTAAGTAACCTATGACACTTAGGAGATGAATACCTTTCATTTGAGACTCCATTCATCAAAATCCGTCCAGCCGTTAGGTCTGTACAAGGTAACGAAGAAAACTATTTACATACCTACGCGCGTAACACATTACCCTCGCTGGCGCAGTCGGGTAAAAATGTGTGAAATATTTTTGCCAAATTACTAATAGTACATATAATATATGTACTATGAGCAATTTGGCAAAAAAATATTATATAAGGTCTTATATATTAGGGGTTAAAGTATGAAATTGCCGATTTGTACTGACAAATTGAAATTCGTTTTTTTTTAATTAAACGTATTTATTTAATCAAAATAATTACCATTATTATCTATACATTGCTGCCATCTAGTAGGAAGGTCATTTATGCCTTTGCGATAGAACTCTGGTGATCTAGATTCGACAAACTGTGTGAAAGCATTTTGTACTGCCTCCTGAGAAGAAAACTTTTTATCACATAGAAAATTGTCCAAATCACGAAAAAAATGGTAGTCTGTTGGAGCAAGGTCTGGCGAATACGGAGGGTGACGGATAGTTTCTAATTGCAGTTCCTGTAGAGTTAAAACGGTTTCTCGTGCTGTATGAGGTCTCGCGTTATCATGGAGCAATAATGGTGAAGATCGATTCATGAGTCGGGGCTGTTTCACTGCTATTTTTGCTATCATTGTTCGGAGTTCGGCACAGTAGACATCTGCCGTTATTGCTTGACCAGATCGTAGAAAGCTATAGTGAATAACATCATGCTGAGACCACCAAACAGTTACCATTACCTTTTTATTGGTAAGCTTTGCTTTAGGACACTGTTGTGGCGTTTCACCTGGGGTCAGCCATTGCATTTTTTCGCTTACGGTTATCGTAAAGAATCCACTTTTCATCACATGTCACAATTCGATCCAATATTCCTTCATTTCTGTATCGATTCAACAAGGCAACACAAGTTTCAACACGCATTTCTTTCTGCAGATCAGTCAAATCATGAGGTAGCCATTTTTCACATTTTTTATTTTATTGATTTGACGCAAATGAGTCAATATTGTTGGTAAGGTAACGTTAAACCATGCAGCTAATTCCTGGGTAGTTTGGCTCGGATCGGCTTCCACCATGTCTTTCAATTCATTGTTATTCACCTGTGTGGACGGCCTTCCTCGTGGTTCGTTCTTCAAATCAAAGTTTCCATCACGAAAGCGTTTAAACCAAAATCGCACGGTGCGTTCATTAGCAGTCCCCTCTCCAAACGCAACATTGATATTGCGAGCTGTTTCTGCCGCGTTAGTTCCGCGTCGGAACTCGTATTCAAAAATCACTCGAATTTTCGAAGTATCCATCTTTCTTGTCTAAGCTGAATAAAAAAAACAACTGAAAGTCGATAATCGAATGTTGCACATTTTTAAATGAAGAACTACATAGGTACCATGTGGAAAAAGTTTCACTCAAAAATCTCAAACCATGAAGGTTCTATGTCAATTCGAAGTACCTATTACAATGAAACGGCAATTCCATACTTTAACCCCTATTATTATATAAGTGTGTATAGTTGATTATTACCGGCCGAGGTGCAATATTACAACCCGAGCCGTCACGTGAGGGTTTTAATGTGGTTTTTTTTTATATAGGACACGTCAATTTGACTTTACCTCGCCTGATGGTAAGCTGAAGGCAAAGTCTCAGGAAAAAGGGCCACCATTATATACACGTGCCATGTTAACAATGGTGGCACTCAGCTTGACGGCCTCATCAGATGCTTTTTCACGCCCCGCTTAAAGGACCCGGGACTGTAGGAAGAGGGAAAGCCGTGAGCTGGCAAGGAATTCCAGGTTTTAATGGTGCGACAAAGGAAAGAGTCACCGAACCGCTTGGTTCTTGAAGGAATGTTCTGCACCGTATAGGGGTGACATCTAAGTCCTGCACGTGTCGTCCTGTATAGGAAGCGAGAGGGTAGAAGAACTATTCCAATTAGTCCCAATTGGAATAGTTCTTCAGAAAATGTTAGAGACGGTAAAATACTGCCAAGGAAGCAACATCTCTACGCATCTGCAGAGGCCTCAGGGTACTCGTGACCTCAGGATTTCCGATAATGCGGACCGCACGTCGCTGCAACATGTCGAGAGCATCTAATAAGTACTTTGCGGATCCATCTCAGAGATGCGAGCAGTATTCCACGCAGGAACGAATTTGTGTCTTGTATAGAAGACACCGTTGCTCCGAGTTTACGCGAGGCTGCTTTAATGATACTCTCGATGTAGTTTTTGTTATTCAGTTTGCAGCGAACATCCATACCGAGGATATTGAGGTGGTCCTGCAGTGGCAGTGGCGTGCTCTGAAGAGTGGGAAGGGGAAGGAAAGAAGATACCTTTGCCGTAAACGCACATGCCTGCGTCTTCTTGGCATTGAACTCGACCAAATTCTCAGAGCCTCATTGGGAAATGTTGTTCAGGATCCGGTCAAGCTTGGTGACAAGAAGCTGCCTTTATCCGCGATATTTAAACGAGCTTTAACGTGTCCGAAACGTCGGGATAATCAATATGTTAATTAATACATTAAGAAAGTAATCCGTAAACTTGAAGTATTATGTATAATATATTATGTATGTATATAGTTTTATTCGTTACCTTGTACAGGCCTAACGGCTGGACGGATTTTGATGAATGGGGTCTCAAATGAAAGGTATTTATCTCCTAAGTGTCATAGGGTACTTAAAATATCAACAAAATCTGTAGGGTGGAAAAAATGGGGGTTGTCAAAAAAAATCATAAAAATTAATCGAGTTGGATATCAAAATGAAGGGAATTTTAAGGAGATTACAAAAATATATACATGTCATATCACCCATTACTATTCTTTCCGTTTATGATTAGCAAATGAGTACCGCCTGCAATCAAACTTGTTTAGATCTTTTAGACAGCAGTCGGGTATTTTTATTTTTAATAATTGAAATAAGATGATTATTTTTACAATTATTATAATATATTGAAAATTGTTTTAACTTTTTCCACTATACGTGGGACAATTTGCGAATGGGACGTTATGAGAATGGGACATTGTGCGAATGGGACGTTTTTTTTACGTGGGACATTTTGCGAATGGGACGTCATGCGACTAAACCCTACAATTTACACTCTGGCAATTTTCGAGTGAGAGCCCAGTCACCTCTAACTTTATTGATTTTAAGAAAGATGAATGTTGTAGGATAGTTTTAAGGATAACACGCTGTGCTACGGCAATGGAGGAGCTCAAATCAACCATTCATATATTATATCTAAACAGTCCGCACGCGCCAGGTCAGGGTCTCGTTTCTCTCACCAGTTTGGGTCAAGATATACGCCGGGAACAACTATAGCAGGTATCAAGGACCATTGAATTTAGCTACCTTCCTATTTTTACTGAATTTCAGCTTAGCGAGAATCCATTTCTTTCTAAGTTTATGATCTAGGTACCACCGATCCTGACTGCAATCTTGGGCCACTAGGAATTTGCTTAAATCAACTTTCAAGCGTACACAGTTTACACTATTTATGGTAAAGCTGTTGACATCGAATTATACACTACTAGCACTACGAAATATAGCCTATGTCCTTTCTCAGATCTAATCTATGTCTAATTATTCGAAATAACTTCTCTTAGGCGGAGGATCAGTGAAAATGGCGCAGATTAGGAGAGGCCTTGTCCAGCAGTGGACGGCAGTGAGCTAATTGATTGATTGATTGCTTTTAGTTATTCTATACAACTTTTTATGACACAGACAAACGCGGAAACTATAACTCTATCACAACGTGACTAACAATGGCCGTATTTATAAATATTACTCTCTTCTATGTTTTTGTTTAATGTATTCACATCTGTGCGGCATGACTATCAAATAGTATAAAATGTTTATTATTTAAATATTACGTTAGTCACTTTTTCAGACGCAGTGGCGTACTAACATTTGTATGCACCGCATAATATCTATGATAAAATTATGGTGATTACGACACCAAAATAAGCTAGACACTGGTTTGAGTAATTTATTAAACTAAAACTGTAAAACGAGCAATTCTTGAATATTATGTATTTAATTAACATTCTACATAAGTATCTTGAAAGCAGCTTAACCAGTTGGATGATTTTTTTTTCAATTTGGGTAAGATTTTTAAAGTGCCCATAATTGAAGTGCCTTTCGTGAAAGAAAAAATAAACAATCTGGCATTATCTGCCTAACCTAGCTACTATTAAACTAATAACGTGAATCTGGTACTGCTGGGCTATTAAAAACTCCTACTTCAAAGCTCATAAAGAGACACATATATGGACTGAGCAAAGAAAAAATTGGCCCTTAACTAGAAAATAATTGTATCAGGAAAGAAATTATTTTCAGGAAAGTGACTATTGTAGGCAAATTGTCATTACTAAAGGAATTGTTGGTTGTCGTGTAAACTGGTCCCCGGGAACCTAAAGAAACCTCCCAAAACAGTAATTGGCTATTTTCCTGTAGTCAAAATAAATTATTGGCTGAACTTATTAAATTAAGAATAAGAAAAAGAGTGAAAACAGTTGCGTCGGTTCTGATTTTATCGTTTTTATTTATTTTTTATCATCCACCCAACCATTAATAGCAAATGATTTGACTATTAAACATTATGTATGACGTCACAAATATTTTTTTTGTCACACAATTTACCTTTTAACTTACCGTTTTGACGTTTAGTAAAAAGTGACTAATTTGACTGGTCAGTCAAATACCCAATTAAAATGATGCACAAGCATCAAAATAAAAATAGCAAACTGGTTCAATTTTTGTATAATTAAGTGTGGTAAGTTTCTTAGTTTAACATAAATTAATTATGATAAACTGAGAAACTTACCGAAACTTACGTGAGCTTCATTATGATTCATAATAAAGTTCACGTATCAAGTATGTATTTATGCAATAAACTCGAATTGCTACAATACAAAGAAAGAACGTTATGTATTATTTATTTATGAGAAACAGACATCTAGTATGTAAAATTAACAATATTTTTATGCTAATTGGCGTAATTTTTCGCGTTGAGGTGAACCGTATAGAGACACTCTAAACATACATTGAACTTCTCTCGATCGTAAACAAATTGTGAAAGTGTATGCAAATAATAAATGACAGTACACTCTATGAGTCCAGGTTCTTTTAAAGCTAATGCGTATTTAATAATCACTGTACAACATAATAACGTAAGTAAATAGGCAATTGTATTTTTATTCTCAGAGCAATATAATTTTGGGCACTCTGCTGGGGCTTTCGGTTTATGTCCCATATAACAATTACACCGTGTCCCTAGTAAGGGACATTACAGCTTTATTGTGCACTAGCAGTCGGCCGCGGCTCCACCCGCTTGGAATACTGATTAATACGTTCCCGCGACCCTCAGTGTAATGTAAATAGGAGTAGGGCAGGACCCTACAATTTACACTCTGGCAATTTTCGAGTGAGAGCCCAGTCACCTCTAACTTTATTGATTTTAAGAAAGATGAATGTTGTAGGATAGTTTTAAGGATAACACGCTGTGCTACGGCAATGGAGGAGCTCAAATCAACCATTCATATATTATATCTAAACAGTCCGCACGCGCCAGGTCAGGGTCTCGTTTCTCTCACCAGTTTGGGTCAAGATATACGCCGGGAACAACTATAGCAGGT
Source organism: Eilema caniola (assembly GCA_949126895.1). NCBI lineage: Eukaryota > Metazoa > Arthropoda > Insecta > Lepidoptera > Erebidae > Eilema > Eilema caniola. The sequence continues at coordinate 7,372,123 of OX421471.1, read as the reverse complement.
ATCAAGGACCATTGAATTTAGCTACCTTCCTATTTTTACTGAATTTCAGCTTAGCGAGAATCCATTTCTTTCTAAGTTTATGATCTAGGTACCACCGATCCTGACTGCAATCTTGGGCCACTAGGAATTTGCTTAAATCAACTTTCAAGCGTACACAGTTTACACTATTTATGGTAAAGCTGTTGACATCGAATTATACACTACTAGCACTACGAAATATAGCCTATGTCCTTTCTCAGATCTAATCTATGTCTAATTATTCGAAATAACTTCTCTTAGGCGGAGGATCAGTGAAAATGGCGCAGATTAGGAGAGGCCTTGTCCAGCAGTGGACGGCAGTGAGCTAATTGATTGATTGATTGCTTTTAGTTATTCTATACAACTTTTTATGACACAGACAAACGCGGAAACTATAACTCTATCACAACGTGACTAACAATGGCCGTATTTATAAATATTACTCTCTTCTATGTTTTTGTTTAATGTATTCACATCTGTGCGGCATGACTATCAAATAGTATAAAATGTTTATTATTTAAATATTACGTTAGTCACTTTTTCAGACGCAGTGGCGTACTAACATTTGTATGCACCGCATAATATCTATGATAAAATTATGGTGATTACGACACCAAAATAAGCTAGACACTGGTTTGAGTAATTTATTAAACTAAAACTGTAAAACGAGCAATTCTTGAATATTATGTATTTAATTAACATTCTACATAAGTATCTTGAAAGCACCTTAACCAGTTGGATGATTTTTTTTTCAATTTGGGTAAGATTTTTAAAGTGCCCATAATTGAAGTGCCTTTCGTGAAAGAAAAAATAAACAATCTGGCATTATCTGCCTAACCTAGCTACTATTAAACTAATAACGTGAATCTGGTACTGCTGGGCTATTAAAAACTCCTACTTCAAAGCTCATAAAGAGACACATATATGGACTGAGCAAAGAAAAAATTGGCCCTTAACTAGAAAATAATTGTATCAGGAAAGAAATTATTTTCAGGAAAGTGACTATTGTAGGCAAATTGTCATTACTAAAGGAATTGTTGGTTGTCGTGTAAACTGGTCCCCGGGAACCTAAAGAAACCTCCCAAAACAGTAATTGGCTATTTTCCTGTAGTCAAAATAAATTATTGGCTGAACTTATTAAATTAAGAATAAGAAAAAGAGTGAAAACAGTTGCGTCGGTTCTGATTTTATCGTTTTTATTTATTTTTTATCATCCACCCAACCATTAATAGCAAATGATTTGACTATTAAACATTATGTATGACGTCACAAATATTTTTTTTGTCACACAATTTACCTTTTAACTTACCGTTTTGACGTTTAGTAAAAAGTGACTAATTTGACTGGTCAGTCAAATACCCAATTAAAATGATGCACAAGCATCAAAATAAAAATAGCAAACTGGTTCAATTTTTGTATAATTAAGTGTGGTAAGTTTCTTAGTTTAACATAAATTAATTATGATAAACTGAGAAACTTACCGAAACTTACGTGAGCTTCATTATGATTCATAATAAAGTTCACGTATCAAGTATGTATTTATGCAATAAACTCGAATTGCTACAATACAAAGAAAGAACGTTATGTATTATTTATTTATGAGAAACAGACATCTAGTATGTAAAATTAACAATATTTTTATGCTAATTGGCGTAATTTTTCGCGTTGAGGTGAACCGTATAGAGACACTCTAAACATACATTGAACTTCTCTCGATCGTAAACAAATTGTGAAAGTGTATGCAAATAATAAATGACAGTACACTCTATGAGTCCAGGTTCTTTTAAAGCTAATGCGTATTTAATAATCACTGTACAACATAATAACGTAAGTAAATAGGCAATTGTATTTTTATTCTCAGAGCAATATAATTTTGGGCACTCTGCTGGGGCTTTCGGTTTATGTCCCATATAACAATTACACCGTGTCCCTAGTAAGGGACATTACAGCTTTATTGTGCACTAGCAGTCGGCCGCGGCTCCACCCGCTTGGAATACTGATTAATACGTTCCCGCGACCCTCAGTGTAATGTAAATAGGAGTAGGGCAGGAAGATATGGGACAGTAGGAAGAGGAATGGTTATCATTTGCTAACTGGAGCTATTTTCAAAATCGATTTCGGTGGTGCTGACGATTACAATGCATTTTCATTGAAACGAGCCCACATGGACAAAATCAAAGTAGAAGTATTTTTAATTTAGCTAGAAATATTTCACTGTTACAAAAAATATATTAAGTTGAATAAAAGCTTGCAATATTAACGATGAAATGTAAAATAAACATAAGTTTTGGGGTGGCCCAAGGTCTACTCTCTCCCCCATAGCCTTCTGTCACAGCGTGGTACCCTAGTTATGTTCTTATCTATATATCTATGCATAAATATATAATTACTTGTCCTGCGTTACTAACTGCTCTTCTATAAGAATTATTTTTGACAATTTTATTTTACCTCTAAGGTGACAAGTTAAAGAATTTATAGAAGCCAAACATTTTTAAATTAAGATACACGAAATATACTCACGCCTGTAAATCCCCGACGGGATAGGCAGAGCTGTATTACCACCCACATTTCGCCAACTATTATTTTCGGTCCCACGTAGTAGGGGGCGAACCTATTGCTGTCATACGAGCACTTAGTCTTGGGCTGTAGGTTAACTGCCAGAAGGAGATCAGCCCTGTCCCTTAGTCCCCTTCTACGACTCCCACAGGAAGAGATAGGGTAGCCCTATTTTACTCCACCGGGAACCAACACGGCTAATTCTTGTTATTCTTTTCTAATTAATTTTTTGAAGCATTTTTCATGCAAAATGTTCAAATCGATTTAAATAGAAAAATTGATTCGTCCAGGCGGGGTTTGAACCCGCGATCTTTTGACCACTAAGCTATCAGACCTCGCTCTAACCAATTCATTTTTTTTTCTATTTAAATCGATTTAATATTTTAATTCTGAAAATGTTAGAAATAGGTAGATATAAGTATATATAATTGTTAAAAGTAGTTTCTAGAAAAGACAACATTGTAAATAATAGAAGATATTAATTAATGTGTCTATTTATAAGCGTAGGTCGACATAGTCTTTGAATAATGTATGCGTCTAATCTATTTGTACTCAATAATGTTGAACGTACTATTTATTCTCGACAACAGGTTATCGGTAAAGTTTTTATACTTCACTAAAGTTTTAATTTTCCAGTTATGTTCGGACGTCCATTACACTCGAATATTGAGTCATTTGACCCGAAACAAAAAATATATTTAAAAAGCTATAATGTATTCATTAAGTTAATAGTTTACAAGTGTTAGGTTCAACTATAAATATAATAGATTATTACGCGCGTATCATAATATTATACATTCTACTAGCATATACGTAATGAACATCGTAATGAGATAAAATATAATTATATCAGTATTAAATCTCATCAAGTCATCACACGCATATCACGCATTGGACATTAACCCGACTTATGGGTATCTTGCATTAAGTTGACTGGTAGAGAATGCTTATGGCATTAAATCTACCTATGTACTGGCTTATAAAAGTTTAATCTGTACTCTATACATATTATTATTGTATAGCTGAAGAGTTTGTTTGTTTGGTTAAACGCGCTACTCTCAGAAACTACTGGTTCGAGTTGAAAGATTATTTTTGTATTGAACAGCCCATTTATCGATCATAATATCGATAAATATATCGATTATTATTATAGATAATATTGGGGCTATAAATCGTCCCGCTACTAGGTACCCAAGGGAGCGAAGCATTTATCATAACAGTCAACAAATTCGGTTGACTCCCGTACATTTTTAAAAAAATACATAAGTTGAGGGCATGTATGGTTTAAAGAGGTGATACAGGCTTTTGAAATATATTATGTTTCGATATCGCTAATTGGAGGTGGAGGTCAGATGGCAGTCGCTTCGCGGAACAGGTCGCAGATCAGCCGCATCTTAGTTAGACTAGAAGGCCGGCCCCAACTGAGTCGGGAAAAGGCTCAGAAAATAATGACGGCCTTTCGAAATATGCCACGAGCGAAGCCGGGGCGGGTCGGCTGGTACATAAATAAAACTAATCAAATTAAGTAATACACATATTCCGTCTTTTTCTAGGAGTGGGCTACATATCCCCCGAGCCCATGTACCCTGACCGCGGTGACGTATCAGCACCAGTGGACGCAGATGTCTCAATTTCGAAGGACAGCCAGCAGTCCATGCTGCGTGGTAAGGAGACGCCATTGCTCCGGCTGAGGAACGGCGCCTTGCAAGCTGGACTTAATGATAGGTTGAAGAGAGTAGTGGCTATGAGGAAGGTGAGTAATTTTGCTAATTCTTTTCATCCCTATCATATTAGCGAAGACCCCGGCAACTGGGGTTTTCAGCTCGAGATCATCTAATTAGTAGCGTGCAAAGCCATCCTAGACATAACGACAAAATTCCCCGTAGGACAGAATCTGTGTCTTGTAAAGAGGGTACTGCTGAATCGTGAAAAATGTCTTCACCTTGCTCAAAACTCTAGAGTTTTCGTGTGAGCGTTTTGACAATGCTCTCGATATTTGGCTATCAACTGACTTCTTGGGAGGAATACCGTCGCCACAGTCACGTCCATGTATCGACAGGTTAACTAGGAGGTGTTTTCTTTGAATAATCACTGCCTACTTTGATCATTTCTGTAGCGTAGATGCTGCAATATAGATGTGGAGAATTAGCACTGGTTGTTACGCATATTGAGAACACTTGTATTTATTCCACAGTATTTATTATTGAACATACACGTTAACATTGGTGCTAAACATCAATGTAAACCTTTGAAGTTGCCGTAAGGCGAAACCGGTCAGGTTCAATAATAAATACTGTGGAAAAAGGACAAATGTTCTCAATATGTGTAAAAAGTTCACCAAGTGCTATCAATCAACAGTATAAATAGCACGGGTTGGTAATAGGGTTATATTGCAAGTTTTTCTTCTCTCACAGTGATGTCGTCTACGTAATTCTCCGTAAATCGCCTCTTACGATACCCTTCGGATGAGATGGGGTAGTGATACTTGTATTCTTTCTCTGCAGCTGATAAAGAACTAATACTTCTTTTATAACTTAATAATTGTGTCGTCAAAGTTGATACACTTTATGTATTAGTACATAAAGTGTATCATAAATCACACTCGAAGTAAATTGAATCTTGAATAACTGTTCCATCGCGATAAACGCGTCAACGACCTGCTAAACCGTATCGGAATGGAATTAAAATTATGTACCACATTTACGTCGATTCTATAATTTGCTAGAACATTTACGTGGTGTGGTATAGTTTCGCTACGTGTTTTAAGTATTACCATGTTGATGACTGACATGAGGAAAGTAGGTTCTGGAAATATAATTCTTCAGTGTTATAGGTATCTCTTTTGTACTTCTGTAACTTTTGTTTTTAATTATGGGTAGTTAGCAAAACATACATCGTAGGTAATAAAAACATTTCGCCAGCTCGGTTTTTGGTCTCATCAGTCTCATCTTTGGATCCCTCTTCTTCGGGGTAAACATTAAATGATAATATTAGTCGCTGTCGTAAGTCTTCTGAAGTTAAAGTGTAATCTAGAAAGGAAATCCTCCAATTCATCAGAAGACAAAGAAGGATATTCTCAGACGAAATCAGGACAAAAAATTCGCGAAATGGACATCTCTCTCCACCGACGAGAGCGGAGCTCTTAAGTTTATCAAGAGCCGCTCTTTTACTCTTGACGGAGGAGTAATCGCCACTCTTCTCTCTCCTCCGCCAATCCTTTGACCTCCAGATTCGACACGACTTATATCATTTCCTTTATCGATGGATGGTAACACGTTATGGACTCGTGTCTCTCGATTCTCCCCGTCAGATTAAACATGATTTTTCCCTGATTTCATCGCTTGGACAGACTTTTATGTCAGTTTTAGATTTACTGAAAACTTAAGTTTGATTTACTACACAAACACACACAACCTAAATTACATTTGAGTTTTTTGAAAGCGTCCTTGCAATTCGCGACTCGGTACAATATGTGTTTGGTGTAGTAATTTTGTTTGCAATAGGAAATTGCAAATTTTACTTTGTATATTGGAAAAGTGGTTCTTGTTCAGTATTTTATTTTTGAACAGTAATCGATTACTAAGAAGTCTCTTCGTCATCTCCTACCAAACCCAGTTGTGGGTATAAACCTTGCATTTCTAATTACATCTTACCACAATTTGGTTTATTTTAACTTTTACTGGAGCGACTGCATTCTGAGCTTTTCTAGAGGTAAACCGGCGCCAGATCCTCGTCTGGTAATCAACATATATACCGCTTAGTAAGTGATGGTTGGCTTGAAAAACGAATTGGTATCGAAATGTTGTTAAATTGAATTGATTCAAGCTTTCATTGTAAATAGGACTAACGCTTTTTTAATTAATGATTTATAAACACTAGATTGTATAAAAACCTGTATCACTATTACCTAATAACTTGTTCTGTACTTTATGAATTATATAAGTGTGAAACTATCTTTTCCTGCAGCCGACATCTTCAAGGTTAACGAGGTCATTGTTTTAATTAGTCGAATCTTCTTTAGGTGCCTGTTGGCCTCGCGGAGATTGGCATTCCGTTACGCATAGTTACCTGTTTGCTATTGTTTATAATATTTATATTTGCATAATCTTTGAAGTGTAAATATTACGAATAGGTGATCACGCTTAGCAGGTCGGTTGAATTGTGTCATTGGAATATTGTATATATTTATAGAATAAGATAGAAATGGTTCTTTTTACTAGGCATTTACTGTGCCTGCGATTTTATCTGCATAGAGTTGTGCAGGGTTTCAACCTTTCTTAAACGGAACCCTAATTCTTTATCTAAAATAGAAGTAACCTATGTTATACACTATAACACCAGCTATCATATAATAGCAGCTATTGAAAGTCTCGCAAAAATCGGCCCAGCCGTTTCCAAGATTAATTAAGTCAAACAGACAAGACAGACAAACATTCGTACACAATTTTAAAATATAAGTGTTTGCTTTTTGTTGTAAATTCAAACTCAAATATATTTATTCTTATAGAAATCATATCATTCCCTCTTGACATGGCAAGTGGGATACGTGACAATCCCAAACACTCACCATTCTAATCTACAATATGAACCAACTAATTGCCACTCATCTAAGAGGGCTGAAAATCACTCCTACCGTTCTGCTACAGCGTCTCTCCTTTCAGATATTTAACTAGCCAATCCTTCCTTTTAGGAAGTGGAGGGCCAACGCAAGACGTCATCCCTCCAGCGCAACGTGGTGTACCCCCTCGCGATGCTTCTGTTGCTCGCGCTCACCACCATCACGGTGCTCATGGTGTTGCAGAACACGCTCGAACTGCTTATCGGGATCAAAGCTTTGCCGCTTAGCACACGGGTAAGCGATGATTACACTTGCTTAAGCTGTCTACACACCCCTCCAGTCTGAGCATGATGACATAAACATATCACTTCGACCAATGAAATTGCTGAATAAAGTTGTCACGTCATCAAGACGTCATGACGTTACGTTTATATAGGCTCTTCGTTGCTTTTTGAAGAGAAAATAAAACTAAGAGATTAACACCCGTATTTTAGAACGATACTCAGTCGTTCTCGATTTATCTGAGGACAGATAAACAGATTTGACAGATTATCTATACAATCCGTTCTCAGATAAATTAGGACTCAGAACAGAGAACCATTGTAAAATACGGGTTTAAAAAGCCCGCTCTGATATGTTTTTTTTTTGCGTACAGCCTAGAAATAGTGTTTTGTATATTTGGTTCCAATTAACGCCCCTATAGTAGACCTGGTTAGATACCAAACGTGTAATATACTTGTACAAACCACACAAAGTAGGCTGTAAGCCTACAAATATTTTGTACAATGTGATGTTGTATAGTAATGATTAATAATTAGGTAATATACTTGTACACAATGATTTTTATATCAAAAAGCAATGAAATCAGTAAAAGGCAGTATCTCTTGAAAATCTCAACGCAATCACTAGAGCTACGGGACCTGCACTGATCAGTGCGTGATTGAAATATTTATGCAGGGCAAGGTCATGTGAATATTGCTTCGTTGATTCGCACGCCGCTGATTGTACAATTGCTTTATATTAAGCTGTCGCCTTAACGAGATGTACACCTACCGACCGAAAGCGAAAGAACTAGATTTTTCGTAATAGTACACAAGTACATATTGGCGAGCGTTAAGTTATGAACTACACCCAACCAACGTTTCGTGTGATGATCATTAGTGTAACTAATGATCATCACACGAAACGTTGGTTCATTCGCACTCGTTCGTGTGGTATGTACCTGGTATTAAATTAAAAGTGCAAATACAACACTTGACCATCTTCTTACCCTTATGTAGGTACATATCTAATTAATTACACAATACATATCCGTCTACTTCTTAAAACCTTCCTTTACGACATAGTAGTTTTGGCACTTTTAAATCATTTTACTTTCAAACTTTCTATAAGGTTCTTATCCATTTTGGTCACAGCACATATGTGTACAGCAATGTTTCTATGAAAGGATGTGTCTGATTTAGTATAATGCATCTAAGAACGTTTGGTAAAAGAATACAACTCCAGTTAGGTACTTAACTTGAGGTAAACAATCTTGATGTGTTTCCAGAAACACATATCAAACAAATAAAATATCGCTCAAACTAGTGCCTCCATTTTAAGTAGCGTTTTATTTTTTTGAACTTAGTTGTTTAGACAAAAAAAAACATTTAATAAATTGAGCATAATTTTTTTTTTCTTGGAAATCACATCTAGATTGTTTACCTTTAGTTAAATACCTACCTAACTAAATAGAGTATAAGTCCAGATAGCACTGTGTAGAATGTCCTCGAACATTTGTTTATTATACTTAAACTTCCTCTACTTGCGGCACCACACATGTACAGTAACGTATTACTATATTCCAGCAATTCACCCTGGGCATAGCGTCGCTCTCAAAGCTGGGGTGCGCAGGGGCAGTTCTGGAGGCGTTTCTCATCGTGTACCTGTACGCGGCCTCGCTCACGGGGCTCAGTACGCCTATGCGCGCCCTGCGAGTGTTGCCGCGCGCTAGGCGGACGCCTCTCACGCGCATTATTGCGCACTGTGCGCTCTTACTTGCGTACTCCACGGCGCATCCGCTGCTCGTCAAGATGCTGGGTTAGTATCTATACCAAACCTGCCCTTACATGGGTTAGAGGTAGCTTTGTGGTCAATTATAGTTGTAATTCGATCAAATACCAAGACCTTGGTGGCCAAAGCCAGTAGAGGTCTCTGGAATATCCTCTCTAGCAAGCTGATGTGACGAAACATCAATCAATCAATCAATCGTTTATTTGCTTCGAATATGGTTACAGATATATCTTAGAACTAGTAGGTACAGCATATTCTGCTCCATAGAGCGTGCAAATATTAAGTTCATAAATGTAGTTTTAGTCGGTTTGAGTCCGTCATACCCACTTGATCGTTGGCTCCAGTGAGGTGAACCCGAGAAGGTTTCCTAAGAAAAGGGTTCCACCATGTGAATTGAATAAAATCAATTATGACATATTTTAATGATACTGAAATTTTGAAGCATTTTACATGTTAAATTATTCAACTTGATTAAAATAGGAAAATTTTGAATTGGTCTAGGCGGAGTTTGAACCCGCGATCTTTACCTTACAGGGGCAATTGACTACTAAGCTACCAAACCTCGCCCGAAGCAATTCATATTTCTCCTTCTATATCTGTCTTTGAGACGACAGTGGAGTGTGTGTACCAATATTCTTACGAACTATCGGAACCAATAATTTTCCAATCATTTTTAAACACTGATTTTGACCACTCCGCCCAAACAATTTAAATGAATAAATAAATATTCAAATCGTAGGGCAAAGATCGCGGGTTCAAACCCCGCCTAGACCGATTCAAACTTTTCAATTTTAATCAATATTTGAATGTGTTTGTTTGTCCTCCAGGTATCACAAATTTCGATTTGTTAGGAGAGTTCGGCCGTATAGAATGGTTGGGCAACTTCAAACTCGTGCTGTTATATAATGCCATATTCGCGGGCGCGGTGACACTGTGCCTCGTCAGCAAGTTCACGGCCAGTGTACGCCGCGAACTGTACAACAGGTTGGTGGAAAACGTCAACACTGTCGCGCATTGTGTCTCTTTTCTCAACAACTGAACGTTTGTTCGCCATTTTATTTTATAATTCGTACGATGGAGCGTTTTCGGTTTTGTATTCAAACGTATTAGGTTATAAATATATAAATAGATGTACAGGGTGAGTTATATTCAGTTTAGACTATAAGATTCTATGAGAATACTATTCAATTGTGTGTCATAAATTTTGTTATACAAACAACTATACTATGAAAATGCTCTAAACTAATAAGCTACAAGTCTCAAATAAAATAGGAGCCTAGAATCATTTCTTTTCCTATAAGCTTCTAGCCTGTGATTGTCATTCAATCTAGAAATATTCCTATAGATAGGTCACTCTGCTGAAGTCAGTCCCACTACCAAAAACTCACCCTGTATAAACTTTTACATCACTGTATCGTAAAGGTGTATATGAGCATCAGGTTTAATCTCAAAACAAATTATTTTATTAAAAAAAAAAGTAAACTGTGTACACTACAGAATATATTACGAGTGTGTACAAAAAATATACACAGCTGGCAGCTATTTACTTAATGACCTGTGTACAATATAGAAGATTTATTGACTAGGCACTTGGTGAGAAATAAATATTTTTATTTGGCTTTAGTTTATTGTAGCTAAGTGGTTTAGTAGTCGGTCTTACAATCGAGAAATCCCAGGTTCGAATCCTGGCCATAACACTACTGATGTGAGTTGAACCCCATTCCCGTCTAGCAATTCAGCTCAATTGGAAAGAAAGTTATAAAAATACTAGTGTTAATAATGTTCTTTGAAAAAAAAAGTATTATAAGCTATAAAAAGTTCCATTCCCAGTTGTACACTAATATATTCCAAGTTGTACACCAAAAATGTATTATTAACTGTTTTGGCATACATCTGATTCTCATACTCGCCTGTCCATCAGAACTCGATCTAATAGTAAATACAAATAGGTAGCTTATCGTATTGGCCAATAGATATAAATATTTTGTTTAGTTGAGATATATACCACCCTACTTAAACTTAACAGCAACAGATCAACAATTATCTATAGTTAAAACATTGTTTATCTGAGCGTATGAAAAAATATAGTAAAACAACCGTAAAATTACGTCCGTTTTGATTTTATTGTTATTATTCATGTTTAATCCTACATCTAATTAATGACTTTAATGTAAGATACTAGACTGGCTGTACGGAACAAAATGGCATTGGGACAGACCACAAGCCAATAATTAACTTTTAAAGATGTAAAAATTAATTAACTATACTCTGTTAAATACTTTACTTAATTAAGTTAACGACCTTTTTTTAACGCGCGGGTAATCCTCACGGATGCCACCCCCGCCGAGGCCGAAGGGGGAGGTTATGTCGGACTGGAACCGACTCAACCGCACGCCATCTGTGGGTCGCAGTGCAAGGTCGAAGGTGAGATAGCTATAGAGCATATCCCTCACTTAAGTTAAGGACCCAACTAAATGGAGTAAAGTTTTTCTATTCAATTAAATAAGACACCTGCACTTTTCCAAAGCTTTTTAATTTTGAATACTGTGGAAATGTACAAGGGTCTTATTTAATATGTGTAGCAAGTGCCATCGATCAACAGTATGAAAAAGTAGTTTCTGCGTACCATTCCAAATTTGAAATACATTTCCGCCTCACCGACGAACCATAATTCCCGGTTCACGTTATTCCATTCCAGGAATCCAGCGAGTCAATCCAGTTCATTGCTGGACTGGATTGTAGTGTTCGCAATATTACAGTGTTTTTAATGCGCTTGAACAATCTCCTGGACTGGAACCACTCACTGGAAAGATTTCCAGTAGCATTCCAGCACTGCATTCGCTCGCTGGACTGGAAGGCTACTGGAATAATACAAACCGGGCATAGCACATTTTCTATCTGATCAGCTAAACTAGTATTATACATAGATGTTACTGCATACACTCAATAATAAATTATTTGAAAATAGCACGGTATGATGTCATACCTTATAATTTCTATACAACTTATCATTTTGACGTTTGTTAAAAAAAAACTGTTTTGACTTGACAGTCAAATACCCAAATTATTTGTTTATGAAGTTTAAAGCGTCTACTGAAACATTAATGAGCATTAACTACATACGTATTATTACTTATAAATTAGTAAAATTGTTTTACAAAAAAAATATATTACATAATCGTATTAATAAGTGTCATAAAGTGACAAAATAAAATAAAAATAGTAATATTCACAAAAATAACTAACTAAGAAACGTGTAGTTAGAATATTGCATTTATTTTCTATTAATGATTTGTGTTTCGGTTCCTATTTATATCTTTTATTATTATTATTATGTACGAATCTGTGTCATAAATTATTCTATAAATTTTATATAAAAAGTTGTTGAGGAAAGACTCGCTAGAATAAAATTTAATTTTTTTTTATTACCAATGAGACTGAATTTGTTAAAGTTACGATTAGGGCAGGAGATTATTTATTAATTTTGTTATGTCTATGTAATTACTAAATGTGACTAGTGAATATACAATTTGTAGGTTTTAAATAAATGAAATTGTGTAAGATTGCCATGAATTTATGATTATACTGCCGCCCTAGATAAGTGACACAATCGTTAGTGGAATTGAATAATAAGTGTATGGAATTGACATATGTTTACGACAGTCATATTTTTCCATCCCATTTATTAATTAATCATCATTATCAACATGGCGATGTGTTTTCCTGATCACATTCGAGGCTAAGACGCCCTCGGAACTCAGGGTCCATTTCTGGCTCTTCCTCCTTCAATTCGCACGATCTTGGGCGTCCATGGTAGTGAGACCATTTGCACGCATGTCACCCTGCACGACGTCAAAGCCAGGACTGGGACAGGCCCAACAGGCCTACTCCTTCTACCTGGACTCGGCGGGGGCGCCATTGCCAGGCATTTGTTGGGTAACAGAAATCGCCATGCTACATGTGTATGTAGCCTACTAAGACGAATCCCAAACATTAATTATTCTTTTCTACCTACGATTATGGAACTTGTCTAGAGGACTGTTGTGGTGTCCCGTATTATGTATCAAGCCACACTATTATCTCGGTGTCTCAATGTATGTTCGTTTGCGCTGAGGAAATTTTCAATTTAAATTTATAAATGATAAAAGACATTGAAGACTGTTTTTATCCTAGAATAATTAGATCTATGTAAGCTTTTGTTGCTCAACGCATTACATCACACAATAACCTCTGGAATGGCGATGAAAATAAACACAGTAATTGTACCAAATTTGATGACCGCTCTGAATTTTATGGTTTAATTTTTTATAAGATCATTATCATCACTAGCGTTAGTCCCATCACAAGCTTTTATTTTGAAGCACGCGATCCGCTTTCTTACACTTCTTACCTTTTGCGAGAGGCCTACCATTTGACCTTCAAACTCCTAAAGTCTGCACTAGAACATCATTTGGAAATCAGCAGAACTGATTTGCTGGTGAGGTTCACTTGGGACCCGAAAATCTTATTGCGGCCCTATATACCTCATTGTTTTCTCATTATGATCAAAATGATAGTTTATAAATTTTTTCTTACAATAATATTAATGCAATTTCCAACTCGCCGTGTGTTAGAACGGTCATCATTTTTGGTAAAGCTTGTCTAAGCTTAAACGATGCACGCCATCAGCTTCCTTACGCACACAAGCAAATTGACGATGATTGTTGGTCAAGTAGTGATAATTTGACAGAACACGCGAGCAAGCGGATGTCTTGTACAATATGTCTGCGCTTAGACCGTAAGTTTCGCATAAGCTCATATATTCATATCATGTGGTGTGCATCATTTCTGTAAAGACAAGCTTCTGAGAAGTGTAACATATTATTGAGGCTAATAAAAAAGCGTTCTAGTCTTACTAAATCTCTGTTGCCGCGGTACTCGCACTCTTATAGAACACGATATGTTAATACACACTAACACATTTCCAAGTACTCATTACCAATATATTGTTACTAACGCGCAAATATATTAATGTAACCGTAGGAACGTTTGACCACAAATAATAATGTTTTGAAATTTAAACTAGTGTATCTAGATGTGTATATAGTAGATGTATTCACGTGAGTGGTGCTATATACATTTATCATTAATATATAAAACACACAGAATTAATAAATGAAGTTTATTTTGTAATGTACTTAGAACAACAATAGGTCGCTTATAATAAAGTCTTGTGTGTGAATCTCGGCTGTATGTGACTATAGTAGCTATATTTGGTGTGCGAATTTTATACATTTTATAATATCTTGTACCAAACGTTGAGATTGCATTTGAAAATAATACATAATAAAAATTGATTCTGCACATTTTATTTACCTTTGTCTATATACCCCCATTGTATAAGAAATAGGCATAAAAAAATTCTAGAACGTATTACGCAGTGGCATCTAAACTCTATGTTTATCCGCGTTCTAAACTTGTAATATGGAGTCCAGAATGCGAATAAACGTACATACTTTCTTTTTGTAAAAACATACATATTGTACATACAAACACCCAGGTCGATAGTGAGACAAATTCATGTATACAAATATTTGTCGTTGCCATCTGCTGGGTACTTTTAAAAGGCAGATACCTATTTAGGTATCTACTACTACTGAGAATATCGTAACAGAAAAGTGCTTTCTTATGTAACTTGATAAATTAAACCCGCGAGATGTCTCCGAAATGAAAAGGGTTGCGGTACGCAAGTAACAGAAGTACCTAACTAGCGGGACACTATCTTCTCGATGTACCGAATCAAAAGTCGAGTAGGTACCTACTGTACATAAGTAAAACAGACACATTATTAAATCATCATCCCTTTGCTTATTTATTCATGTTCGCTTACTTGCTTAAAAGCTTTATAACCGCCTATCCAAGCCAAGACGTTTTAAAAAGTAGGTAACGACCCTGTTTCACTTTAGACTGGATTTCACCAGTGAAAATTCGTTCAACTAAACAGTTCTCACGTTTTACTCAGTTAAGTAAAACGTGATAACGTAGTTTAATGATTTAGATCACATAATCAGGACCCATTCTCAGGTCATCCTTATGCGTAAGCATTCAGTCTCATTAGGTCACCCAGAAAACATGTTATTCAAAAGAATATTTCTTTTGGTTTAGATTCAAGTGGGTCGCGGATTTCTTCGCATTACCTGAAGAGTCGACGGCGAGGCCACCTTCAAATGTAACGCTAAATATCTCTCGAACACCTACAGTGACGACTGCTGCAGTAGAAAAGTTGGAACGGGAACTTAATTCACTTAGAAAACAAAGAAAGTCTGAATAAAATATGGGCACATACGAACAAAACAAACTGGTTTCTTTGAAGCACTTTTTTACTTCATAATAAAGTGATCCTTTTGACACTCAAGTGTACCTACCTATAAACATAACTCCTTCGAGTCGCTGCCCAACTCAGTTGAGAAAGGTTCTATGAAGCGATTATCTACCTGACCTACACAATCCACTGGGGATGTCAAAGCTCTTTAATTTGCTCAGGTTGTTGGACTTTTTGCCCGACTGCCAAAAAAAAAAAAGGTTATGTTTTTCGCGCGTATCTTTCGTTGTACCTATATTTGTAGTATTCTTTATTACCTCATATCTTCTGAACCACCGTACGGATTTCAATGATTCATTTTCAAATGAAAGGTATTTATTTTCCAAGTGTTCTTGCGTACATGGAATATGAGCACAAGCTATATGTTGGGATTTTGAAATGTATGTGGTAAAAAAAATATTTTCACTCAAATTTATCAAGTGGCTTATCAAAATGAAGGCATTCAGAAGAAGATTACAAAAATATATATGTCTTGACTAAAAACTATAAAATAAAATAAATTATTAAAAAAAAATACCCGATTGATGCCAAAAAGATCGAAACAAGCTTTATAGCAGGCGGTACCCATTTGCATATCTCAAACCAGATGAGAAATAATGGCTACCGCCTGCTATAAAGCTTGTTTCGATCTTTTTAGCATCAGTCGGGCTTTTTCTTTTTAATCATTTTTTTATTAGGACTCCATATAACCCGATGTGCTTTTTGAGACACGAAGGTTCAATGTGCTAAGAACGAACGAACCTGAAGACTGATCTGGGTAGTGGTACTCTACCTTACATACTCCGTAGTGTCAACCTACATGCTGTGAACCCTCATATACCCTAAGCACAATCAACTTCGTCAGGTGGTCAGAGAATCTTCAGTCACAGGTAGGAAGGCACAATGATTTTTTTTATGTATGGCACGGATTTCACCTCGCCTGATGGTAAGCTAAAGGGCCAGTTTGAGTGGCTCTTAGCTAATAAACTTAGGTCAGATAGTAGGAATCATGTTCATTACATGCACAGAACAGAAAAAGATTGATTATATGGACTCGTCTTGTCGCCGCTGTAAGCCTGGAAGACATTTGTTATGAATATGAATAATTTGACTGGCACCCAGGCTTCTAATCTCTTCATCTTAGCGTTAATCCCAGTCGCATCCGGAGCTTCCACTTCGGAGTCTAGGGTCCGCTTCACCATAACTGCGGATTTGTCTGAACGTCGATATTTTCTGTGAAGCGACTGCCACTTGACCTCCACAGCCCAAAGGCGATATGGAGGCATTGCAGTAGACCACTTTGTTGGACTCTTAACGGCTCCCAACTACCCGTAACGACTGCCATAGATGTTTGTGTGGCAACCGGGAGCCGAGGCACTACCAGACCAATGCAAATACCCATATTCACGTATACAATATCTGCACTAAGCGGGAATCGTACCCGCGCCTCCTACACAGCCGCCGCGTTCTCTACCGCCACGCCACAGAGGCTGTCATAAGTTCTAATTATTTGAGGATTCACCAGCACTCTTGAGGGGACTGCCTCCTGAATTTTTATGAACAGCCATAAAGAATTATCATCTCGGTTAGCCCTGTTGTATCCAACACGTTCACGTACGTTGGTTTTGGCTGGCTATCGCCGAACGAACCTCGGCAACAGGCTTGCGCCTTATCCTGAAAGCCGGATCCTGGAAATGTCAAGTAGACCTATCGGTTTTAAACTGGGTGCCTAAGGTTTGTACTCGAATGATAATACACAAAAGGCAAATAGGTAAGTATTAATAGATATGTATTAAAATCAAACAAATATAAGAGGACGGAGAAATAAATATAAGGGGAGGCAAGCTAAAGGAAAATTCTCAGAAGTAAAGGCCACCATGACAGATATAAATAATTCTACAATGGCCCTAAGTTCAATAGCCTCAATAGATGCTTTCTCACACCTCTTTGGGATGTTCTGTGAAGATATACTCAGTAACAATATGGAGTTACGAGGGTACCTAGTTAGCAGAATAAGTTCTTACAGCATTATTTGGCTACAAACACAAAAAATGGGGCCAATACTCTTTTAAAAGCCTATATACCCACATGAGAAAAATAAGACAAATTCAATTTTCTGTAACTTTATTATCATCATTTTCACTTATAGTACTAACAGTCATATAATGCTTCCCACACCTACGTCCCTCAGCTTTCAGAATAAGTTTCCTCGCATTATTTCTTATAACTTCTAAACTTTGGTTGCTGTTGAGTCCAAAAATGTACCCTAAATTGATGACATCATATACGTCTCTGACATGCATAAAATTCTCAGCACCGCTAGTAACGATAATGTTCCTCGACTTGCCGATAGCATGATAGGAATGTGCTGTGCTTATAACATTTTTTCTTGCCGTTGAATCTCTTATAGCTGGTGAGTACATGATCTCAAAGAATATACCTCTTTCAATTGCTTGCGTGTACAGTTTACGGCTAACTTTAAAAGGAATTCTGTTTTCTGGTGCAAATGTTATAATATCAATGTCCATTGCTCCACAAGCATATTGAAAAGCTTGTAAAGTATTAGGGATTACAGCAATTATGTCATATTTTTTTAAGTGCTCTGACTGATTTATTTTATGAGCAATACTGGAATCACTAAACTCAATTGTCACCCTTTGAAGAATATTCAGTTTTGTTGATTTTTTTACTTCTTCAGATACCTGTAATGGAGCCGGTATGAAATCTTTTTTTTCTCTAGATTCACCTTTCTTTTTCTTTTTTTTGGGTTCATCTGATGTTTCTTCTGCGATATGTGTGTCAATAGCGACAGTGCTAAAGCCGAGTTTTTCTATGTGGTGCAATTTGTCAAGTTCATAGTTGTTAAGAATAGATAGGTCACAGAAACCCCAAGTTTTGAGTGACATTCTAAATTCCAAGATTCTACCAAATTATAATAAAAATTCTCTTTCCTCTCTCACTCAACTAACTCAAGCAAAGTCTGCCAGTGGCTTAAGTGAGCACCTGTAAGAAATACAATTATTAATTTCTTGTTGCCACATTGAATATGGAAGTTTTTGGTTTCTATAAAATTGGGACTAACATCGAGACGAAATTATTAATAAAATATTTATTTACTTACTTACTTTAACTCTTATAAATAGTTTATGCCTGTTAAGTAAGAAAAACGTTCTTCAAATAGATTTGTTTAGTAAAAAAATTAAAAGTTTACTTACTCCGAGAATCCAAGTTTAAGCGATGGTTCAATCTCGTACAGTTTATTTCACTTTACAATATTCATGAGTATTATCCAATTAATACGGTACGGAATCTGTTATTGTCTGTTTTTTTTTAAGTTAACCTCCATCCATGTGGAATAAATACCAATAAATAATTATTATAATATTATTTTGCATGGTTGTCAACAGTGACACTTTTTTGACATTAAACCGAATGGACGTAAATTCTTTTCGTTCCGAAATGCTTTGTGATTTCATATAAAATCGATTGAAATACAGCTATAATGTTACTCGATAATCGAAATTTTATCATTTCAGTAATACAAAATAATCTATGATATCAGTGTAATGTGTTTCGGTGTACAGGCCTAACCTTTAATAGCGGTATTTCGTTAACAAAGGTTTGATCACGTCCTAATATTTGATGCAACGATAGTAACATAAATGTATCGGGGTTTGAGATATAGTATCTATCCTACTAGTATACAATTACAACTTTATTTACGAGTATTTAAATATAATAAATCTTATAATTACTTACATAAACTAAACTTTTTGGCACATTAACAGGAATTCGAATTCTCCCTCCACTTAGTTCACGTGAGGCACAGAGCGGTTTGTGAAAGGCTAAAAGTGATGTCAAAGGAAAATATGGAAGTCAGAAGGCATAGAATTAATTCCTGTGTGTCTTGGAAACGGAATTTGTATATCTCGTGGGCAGAGCCGCGGGCAACAGCTAGTAGTGTCTATTGTAAAATATAACCTTCTTTGATCACAGTTATCCTATTGAAAATCCAATATGTCTTACGTCAGGAGTTGACGGGTCTAAATATTATTTCGATCTGAAATAATCTGAATTTATAATCTCTTTGTTTATTCGTAATGGGGTTTCGTATTGTGGTTGCGGGCGAGTCTCAATGTGTATCTTTTGCCGAAAGTTGTCTTTTAGCAGATTTTTTATCTCAAAATTTACCTGACTTTTGCTTTGACCGTATTGAAATAAGTATTCTAGATTGGCCGGTATGTACATTATAGATCAATCATATTATTCATAATAATCAATGTACTTCTTTATTTTTACAATAAAACTTTTTATTCAGGCTTGGCTTCGCAAAATGAATATAAAACACAAATGGCATCATGTCGGATCTCCTCTTATTTGGAAAGAAATGTTAATGCCAGGCAGCAAGCCATATTATATCGGTGGCGGTTCTCAATTTTTGGATTACTGTTATTCTTATTATAAATTCGATTCTTTATTTGGATCCCATAAATATGAAGAATTAATTAAAAACGGTTTTCAATACAAAAAGAAAATAGATGCTGAAAAACAATTGTTAACTGAAGAAGAACGAAATTCCCCCAGAGTAAACACGAGGAAAAGTATTGTGGTCACTATTTCTGGCGCGGGAAATCCATTATCAATGCTTCTTATCGTAGGTTTGCTAGAAATGAATGCTAAACTTCAATCTATATCTAAGGTCTACATATACGATGAGAATTGCACCGAAGAGTTCATGTTATTGGTAGAAAAACAGTGTACATACATTGACTCAATTGCTCCCGGAAAAGTAGTTAAATATGTAAATAAAATTGGCATGGCACTAACAAGTTCTGATTTGCTGATAATTCTGGATCATGTCCCATTTGAGTAAGATTTTAATATTATGCCTAAGTATATCCCGAGAATTATTGCAAAGATATTCATTTACACTTCTACACTTACTAGTATAAAGAGGAAAGATTTGTATGTTTGTAATGTATAAACTCAAAAACTACTGTGCCAATTTCAAAAATTCTTTCACCATTGGAAAGTTTAATTGAAATATCCCTAGACTATGTTGATGTGTGTACATTCACCCTGAGTGACATAGGCTACGGGAACGTTTTAACCACCCGCCAGCCAGGGCGGATTGCTAGTAGACTATAAAATTTTTGACATTATTTTAAGAAGAATTTGCAATGTCATACCTACATACATAAATACATACAGTCACGCCTCTTTCCCGAAGGGGTAGGCACAGATCACGTTTCCACGATGCTGGCATATATTTTTCGCTACTTCTATTTTCATTTTCATACATGCTCATCGGTTTTGGGTATTCTCGGGTAACAAAAAGGTTTATCTTTAAATATATTTCTAATTACCGGCATATATCTTGACCACAAGTCTCGAGAGAAACGAGGCCATGAAGGGCACGGATTGGGGGCAACATAACATGCCGGTAACTATATCATAATTATAGGTGAAAAATGCCTATACTTATCTTAACTGCTATTTATAATTTTCAGCAAAAATGTGTCAATAGGAGAATGGCTGCATGCAAACAAAATTGTAATGGAACGATTTTCACATATGGTTAATGCATCAGGTTCTCGACATATGTATATAGTGTTTCCCAACCTCGGTCCTGCATGCTTTAATGCAACATATCTAAGAGAACTGGTCACTATTACAAAAGATCATATAGTAGTTGCAACCTCTGATTTAGGAATGGAGATTTCGCCAATTGCAGCAGAAATTGCAAACGTGCCCAGTAGAAACATGTTTTGCCCGCCCGTGTGGGGTTTCGTCGGTATAAATCACTTAGTTGATATTCGATCTACAATCCAGAGATACGACACTTTTAATCCTTATAACAGATTCACAAAAGTTAAAGACTCTTCGCTTAAAGTTGGGTCTTTAACACCAACATTGAGGTATTTGGAGTATTTGATGTACTTTGATGAGAGCTTATGGAGTAAGGTGGCTGAAACAAGAGTAAGTATTACTAAAAATACCAAAAAAAAAGTAGTCATTTGAAAGAGTAGGTAAGTACCTAAAGTAGTGGGTTCTGGTTCTTCAATTATTTCAGATACTAGAAATACTAGAAAAGTAAGCTGACATCCTTATTGCTTCGCGTGGAGTTACTATACCAACCTTTTGATCTCGTAAAAATCAGTTGACTGGTGATACGGATCAGTTCTAGAGATTATAAATAGAGAGTGCCATCAACGTGATCCAGTTAATAGTTACTGCAACATTCCAGTGTGTTCTAAATTCGGAATGATTCCTTACTATAAATTCGGATTCTGGTGTACAAATGTTTTCTAAATTTAGTAATTATAATACACTTTAGCCTGTGTGTGACATGCTGACATGTAAGTATGTATGAGTGCTAATGACCTGTTTAATTCTTAAAATGTAACCTTATTTTATTTCCAGAAAAAGTACCCCAAGGGGCAACCGTATTTAAGTAAATCCGTTGCAGTTTTGAATTTGATAAAAGTGTGGCTTTTTGAGCCCGATGCTAAAGATATTATCAACTTAGGACTTCACTGCAATGGTAGGTGATGGTATTGATCAATATGAGTAAATTGATTAACTTTAAGACATTATAATATTGATGATAATTTTACAGGTTCCTTTGGGTTACACTTTGATGGTATATTTTCTCAACCTGCACGTTTAGTAAATAATGAATGGCTACCCGCAGGGGACTTCTCACTGCCGAAGGATCCTCAAATGAGTCTATATTATTTAGAAGATATGGCTAAACGTATAATGCAATTTGATAAAACTGCTTTACCTCCACTTATTCCTTACTATCCCTGTTTCTGTAAAGCAATATTCAAGAAAGACAAAAAAAACTGGTAATACATGATACGGTTAACATTAATGATTTTAAAATATTTTAGACAATTTGTTCCCCGTGTTCAGATATCTGAATCTCTATATTTTCTACCCCTGCCACCGACTCGACCGAATTGACTAGGTATACTTATTTCACAAAAAATCTAAGGCGAAAAGTATTCAATTCATTGAATAAGTAGGTACCTCTGGTACTTTGTATTAAAGTTTATTACAATCGACACTACTGTAATTGACTAAGTATGCAGAAGAATCTAGTCTCGATTCTTATTACACTCATCGTCGTATCGAGACGTCAATCGATGCGATGAGCATCGAAAAGAGCTCGTCTGTTCCGTTTCTGAACGACTAGGCTCAGTGAGATACTGAGAGCGAAGTCAACATAACAACACTCGGGGTCGCTCGTGCCAGTAACTGACTGACTAGTACTACTAGTAGCGAAGGCGACGTCGTTGTGTGTTGTTTTGTATGTCGTTCTCGGAGGAATGTTATGACGTGCAATACTCTTTGTTTAAACAACACACATTTTATATTTTGAATGAGAACCTTAGAATAATGTGTAAGAAAGCAGCTGCTGTGTATATTATGTAGTTACGACATGAATTTGTCTAAAGCATGACCGTGCCAACAGGAGTTATTCGTATAGTTGGGCGTTCGTATCGTTTAAGTTGTGTGAATATTGTGCCAATTATGAGATAGTGGAGTGGTGTGATGTGGTTGTGGGACATGTGGGGCGTGCTGTGGGTGGTGGAAGTAGTCGCGCAGCTGGCTACGGTACTGGCGACTCCGCTGGACCCCGCGCCACCAGTGTCGCAAGGTGAGAGGAGAGGAACCTTGCCGCCTACGCAGACAATACCTTCTCACTTACTATACTAACATTGCATGCTCACATTCCTTGCTTATGTCACTGTAACAAAAAGTTTTTATTATTACCTACTAGTTTGTACTCATAATGAATTTATGAAAATTTTTAGTCTGAATAAAAATTAACTTGTAAACTAACTTGCATTATTCTTTATAAATGGTAGCAAGTTTTAAGTTTTGAAAATAGAATGCTTGGAACTGAAGTTAAAAATAAAGCTTGCATTTTCCAGATCAGTTGATTTGAAGTTCATTGAACTTTTGTAATGAAATAGACTAGAATTATTTATAATAAACAATTGCTAGAACTGAATGAAAGGCTTATCAAAAGTTAGTAACTAAGTAATAGAATAAAATTTACTACAATAGTTAAAAAATACTTTTTCAGCAGTAAAGGTAGACTGTCATTTTGTTTGGTGCATATTTAAGTTCAACTGTAATAAAATAGTTTAGTGTTTTGTTTAGTTGCCTTCCATTTTTAATTAATTGTAAATGACAGGCAACTAAATATAACAATATAAACTTTGAAACATTATACACAACCACAGCTGATATAATAGAGTTTGTCATTGACAAAATCGGTTCCAATTCGCTATGAAGAAAACAAAAGTGTCCTCTGTTTATTGTGTTATCCTTGCATTATTCCTGCTTGTATCCAATGACTTCACTTCGAAGATTAAATTTTCTATGAAGATATCTGCAGTGTCAGCTATTTATTGTGTTATCCTTGCGTCTATAAGTCACATTCAATAACT
Organism: Eilema caniola; assembly: GCA_949126895.1. Taxonomy (NCBI): domain Eukaryota; kingdom Metazoa; phylum Arthropoda; class Insecta; order Lepidoptera; family Erebidae; genus Eilema; species Eilema caniola. The sequence continues at coordinate 7,348,134 of OX421471.1, read as the reverse complement.
TCACTTGGTCTGGTGGTCTACTTTTTCAATCTAATGAAATATAATAGACAATTATTATGTTTTAAAGATATATTATAAGATAATTTTTTAAACATAGTTTTTAAAAAAAATGTATGAACCATCCCACCATTATGGCAATTCTCTCAAAAGATTCCGCTATTTGCTTGTGTAATTCTGCTTACAATGAAAAATTTGGATATGAAGTCTAGGAATAATTTAGCTGTAATGTTGGACAATAACTGTATTTGAAAGTACTCATCATATCAGCCATACACAGTCCACTGCTGAACATAGGCCTCTTCCATAGACTTCCAGAATGACCGATCCAAAGCAGCCCGCATCCAGCGCTTCCCGGCGACCTTGATGAGGTCGTCCTTCCACCTAGCCGTTGGGCGTCCTACACTGCGTTTGCCCGTACGCGGTCGCCATTCCAGAACTCTTTTGCTCCATCGGCCATCTGTTCTGCGCGCTATGTGTCCGCCCACTGCCACTTCAACGAGCTAATCCGCTGGGCTACGTCGGTTACTTTTGTTCTCCTACGGATATCATCATTTCTGACGCGATCACGTAGGGAAATACCGAAAGTAAAAAAAAGTACTATTTATTTATAATTGGGAAATAAAACTGTCCTATTTACAAAAAAACACCAAAATGACATGGAGTTGCAGGTACCAGCCTGTGATACCATCCCATACCATAACTATACTATCATTCTCATAGCTATTCTCAGTTGATGTTCAGGGTTCGCAGTTGGGTTGATCACCTGTTTGGTCAACAGTATCCTCATTGGCAGTAGTAGTAAATATTCAGGGTCTGCTTATTGTTTTTGATTAGTACATCGGTTCCGGATGCTGAGAGGAAGGCATGTGCCAGAGTCTAAACTGTAAATTGTGCATATGCACCAACTAAAATATGCTTCTGAATATACAAAATAATTCAATCATCAAGTTTGTAACTTTATATTCTTAAAAATAGACAATAAAGGCATTTTTTATTTCAATTAAAATTCATGTTACTCATGTGTTCTATATTTATCGGTTCTGGATGAAACTGCAATAAGTTTAAGTAAGTTATTTAGCAAACATGTTACAACATATGCTGAAGTGTGCCCTAAACTCTTCTTATGAAACAGATGGCTAGTGCATATTTTACCTATGAACCCATTTGAACCCCCTTTTTCGAGATAGCGGAAGTTGCTCAAGGGTTGTAACCCCACAAACTTGCATCTAACGGAAAACTGACCCCCCCTTGATTTCTAAAAAAGAAAATTATATGTTCTGACAAATGCACGTTAAGCCCAAAAAAATGTAATATTTTAATGGAATAAAAATAAAAACTTCGAATCAACTTCTAGTTTCGTGATAGTTTCAAATGTTCCTTTCAGAAATGACTACTTGACTTGCTTCTTCAAAAATAAACAGCTATAACAAAAAAAAAAACAACGAAATAAAGAATCAGCCAATAGGTAGGTACAGAACAATTTTTAGAAATGAAGCGTCTGTTCACTGTCATTTGGTAAAAATAAAAAATTACAAAAAAAGCGTATAATAATTAAATTATTCAAAAATAAGGCCGGTTAGTAACCGGACGGTGGGTCCGGGGACCTCACTCGTGAGAGTACGGGAGACTAAAGTGCCTTTCCGGATTTTAGTCCGATTCGTCCAGCCGATTGTAGTACAAAAATTAAGACTCGGATTCTAGAACGACACTCAATCTTATATTTTGATTCATCTGAGGACAGATTGACAGTTATCCTCAGATAAAACCTGGTTCAGATTCAGAACTGAGTACCATTCTAGAACACAGGCCAAAGCGGATTTCATGACTATAGGATTCAAGATCACGTAAAAATATGCTGCGTTATTTGAAGACCCTTTCCTAGACACCACTTGATCGCATTTTCCCTTGTGAAATCCAACCGAATTCACAGGCATACATTTACAAACATGCGCATTATAATATTAGAAGGATGATGAGGGGATATGCATGCGGTTTCAAACTCCGGGTAAATGTTAGGATAACGAGACGTGATAAATTATGTAAACACATCATTTAACACCGAGAATATTATAATCCTTTCTCTCGCTCGCAATTACGATTTAGGTGCTGTGATAAAAGATGTAGTGACCAAGATGGAGAAAATAAATATACTTAGATGTTTTGGACATGCTAAGTAGATGGAGGTAAGATGATGAACAATACAGATTTATGAGGTAAACCTGAAAGGGCAACTCGGTAAGGATCAACCTTGAACCACAGAATTGATAATAGTACTAACTTAGGCGTGCGATGCATATTCCGAAAATGGCAGGGTAAGAGCCAGCGATGAGTATATCACTACATAGTATAAAACAAAGTCGCTAGTAATCACTACATAGTATAAAACAAACTACGCAATGGATTTTTATGCGTTTTTTTTAATGGATAGAGTGATTCAAAAGGAAAGTTTATATGTACATGTTTAATATAGTAGAGGGTGCAGCGGGAACGGGAACTCGCGCCACGCGGGCGGAAAAATATTTGCGGTACGAAGTTCGCCGGGTCAGTTAGTTTAGAAACAAAGTAGAAATAAGGAAAGTGTCGCAGGCAGTGGAAAGATGTGATATCTGCCTATTCTACAAAGAAAGAGGTGCGACTTTATGTGTGTTAGTAGAAGACTTGTCCCACCCACTAGTTTACTTATATTCTTTATCTCGATGACCTTCCTATACTAACATGAAGTAATATTTAGTTGAAATGGGGCCTAGCAACGGATGTTCATTGGAGATTGACCGCAAATCCCTACAAATTGCTCGGTAAGACGGTATAAATCCAGTAGCAATCGGGGATGAACTCGACGCCATCTTTAACTGCGACGTGCCACGTGCATTAGTTGTCTTTATGTGAAGGAACGTTCTCTTTTCGTCAAATTGGATACATTGATGTTCGCTCTTAACGATTTCAATCTAAAGGAGATTGGTTGAGTTTTTTTTTGTTTACGCTTTTATATATACTCGCGCCTGTATTCTCAAAAGGTGCAGGCAGGAGTGTGATAAACAAACATCGACAACTGTTCCATGTTATGTCGATTCTAAGTACACTTTTGAATTCGTGAGATTTGTTGTTTACTTCCTTAGTAGTTTAAAAACCTGAAGTGCAATTCATAAAAATATTAAGAAATCATGATTAGTTAGTATGACACACGTCATGACCTTAGTTTTTCTGCATTGTGAGTCAGTGCAATTAACATTATACTCATAAAACGATTCTTATTAAACAAGAGATTGTCTCTGTGGTGCAGCGGTAGTAAGTAGTTTTTTCTGTTCTGTGACTGCGACTGTTGTGTTCGCGTTCTAAGGTTAGATTTGCAAGTCAGCCAAAATTTAGGGATTAATTGGCCAAAGAAATCTTAAATACATTTAATTTCTAAGTAACGCCCTTGAAATAAAATTCTGCTAGTTACATTAATCTTGCTCGGTGAATGTACAATGTAATTTGTCAAGAAGAAAAATCTTTTGAAGTACCTAACACTGGAAACCCACTTGTCATAATTGAAAAAAGAAACTTCCACTTTATTAATTATTATCTACGCATTATAATTATTACCATACTAATTTACCATTCAAATATTGTTTTCTTGTCTCAACAAAAGAAAAAAAAATCTGCCAACACGTTTTATAGTTTCGTATAATGTTGAATGCTAAAGTAATTGGATTAAAACTTGTAGTATGCGCAAGCGCATATGCGGACGCCGACGCACGATCCGCGTCGGTGCGGCAAACGAGACACATCGATTGCATAACAAGCGGGCGCTGCGGCATCCGGCTAACGGGACTGTGGCGTGAGGGGCGCCCACCTCGACACCTAGACGTGCCATCCGTACCACATCAGTTCTTACACCACAGTGGCAGACAGATGTTACGTATAAACAGATTGGACCACAGATAGTAGAAATGAAGGAACCAAATTGAGCAACATCGGATTTTACCTCTGAAAAGATCAATTGAAACTAAAGTGTCATCATGAAAATCATGTTTTGATATGAATATCAATATGAGTTAGACATGTGAACTCAGGTTAGATGAATATTTTCATTAGTGAAATCCAGCCTAAAATAGAGTAGAGCTCAGTCTAATTGAACTTAACGCAATTTTTTTTTTACCGGATATAAGTCACGTCACGCCACTTAAGAGTTACAAGTGTTTTAACGTATCCTCTTAATTGTTTTGGCAATTTTTAACATCATATCGAGATGATGGAATAATGATAGTAACGCGCGGCAGAATCTCACGAAACTTCCCTATTTCGTCATTTCTCATCACGAAATATGATTGTGAGGCATGGCTGCCTAGTCCGCTGGTCGAGCTTGTTCGTGCGATCATGAACGGGACCGTGACTGATCGGACACAATGCCCCTGGCGGATTCAATGATGCCGAGCAGCTTTTTAAATTAGAAATAAGGTCATTTAAACGCTAGTCAGCATTTTGTACACATAATAATCGTGTTTGTTTTTTGTATAGTATATTCTTAATTCGTAAACGTCATTTGTATTGTGATATTCTTAATTTGATTTGATTACTACGGTAATCACTTTTCTAACTGTATGCTAATTTTGAAATGGGTGTTATGATATGATAAGAATAGACTCGGTACAAAGTTTGAAAATACACTTGTGGACACATCTATTGGCCCACCTTGCATTTTAAGTTTCGTTTAGTCCTAGCTAAAAATTCATATTAGGTCGAGCAAAAAGTTTTTATGCAGTTTTGAACTAGGCACATTCATAATTTTATTCAATAATTTTATTTTGAATTTCGAACACAGAATTTGAAGAAACAAAAGACAATTTGGAACTTGTTCGTTGATATTAAACAATGTAATACTACGAAAACTTGAATTTTTTCGTTTACTTGGATTTAATTCTCGAAAGTGTGATTTTTCTCTTTGGTTTGGCAACAAACATTACGTATTCTTAGCATTAAGGTGAGGTTCTATAGATAATCTATGGATACTTCGCCTGAAGTCGCCGCCCAAGCTGTGGCACTTATCCAGGCCGGATACAGCCAAAGAAATGTGAGTGCTCAACTTAATTTAAGTCGATCTGCGGTCCAAAATGTTCATCGGAGGTACCTAGAGACTGCCGACTTTGTTCGTCGCCAAGGAACAAAAATCAATAGTTTTTGTTCAATCTAGCAATCATATTTAGGTAGGGGCCATCGAAACCTAAACTCTAAGGTGGGCCAATAGATGTGTCCACAAGTGTAGCACCAATTACAGAATAGTTAAGGAAGAAGTCGCTTTTCCTGGTTTAAGGAATTAAGTATTCAGGGATTGGGCCAACGTCATCTGCAAGCTGGTTCACCCACCGATTGACGAACGATATTATAATAAAGATGAACTGATTGAAAGAATCGAAAGACAGATATAGGTATGTGACATTCACGACAGCGTCACAGAATAGATAATAGTACTGACAGCGTCCTTTTCAGAAACCTATAGACTTTCGCGTCTGTAATATTCCTGATCCAGTATGTTTTTCAGTCTCACGTATTAGATAGCGAGCTAATTTTCGTCTATTGCACTCTTTTTTACTGACTGTATAATTATTGCCAGTTGGAGAGCAGATCTATGTAGCTTTCGTCGTACAAGAAAAGGACAACCCTTTTCTTCATGACACCCCACGGGAAAAGATGTATGGTCCTCGTATTTTACACATTAGCTAGGTATCGCGAGGCCATTACAGTTAAAAATGGTGTACATACCTTAATTATAATTTTAAAATTTTTCATTATCACGGTCCAATGGTTTTTTTTACATAAATTTTCATTCATTTCGAGAATTAGATACCTACGCTAAAATACCCCGAAAGTTGTAATAACTTTGGATTCGTTTCACATGTAAAATATAACCTAAAATGTTTTTGAAAAGTTTCAGCTCTATGTAGAATTCGTTACTTAATTAGGAAAAACTTTGTATGTCCATGTTCTTTTGAGAAAAAATATGTAATTAACAAAATAAAAACGGAAGTTGGGTAGTTTGCAATATTTAAAACATTAAATTTGTGTCTGAGCATAAGTTAAGAACGGTAAAAGAGCTAGAAAATTAATTTCCGTTTTATTTTCCTTTTTTACCAACGACGGAACTGAGATGGTATATACGTTTGGGGTGAGAGGATGTTTGTTTTTCTAAAATTACTTCCTACCATCCAAAAATTAATAAGTTAATTGTTCGACAACAACACGTTATGACGTCAGACCGTGTTATTTGAGTTATTTCCTACTAGTTTTCTTTCATTTGATTTGACAGTCAAGTACCCTATTCATTGGAACCATCCAAATAGATTTGACTAGCTTCTTTTAAGATTTATGTTTGAAGTTCAGTCCCCTCCTCTCAGGTCGATGCCTGTGGATAACCTCCCAGCGGGAGGGATCCATATTCGTGTTTATGTAATTGATTTGTAATCGTCGGCGGAAGGCGCACACCGCGAATCCTGTTTGCGTTCGCGCGTCTGTTGGACTGGTTTGTAGAGGGCAATGAGTCTCATTACATGGCAAATGACTTCGCTGGCTACCACTAGCTCGTTACTGTACTTACATTATATTAGATCGTTTGCGCTTTATGGCGACTGGTAACAAACCAGACTTAACTTCTTTTTTGCAACTTGTTCTAGACTTAAATTGGATTTTAAGGTAAGTTGTGGTGTGATGCCACCGAAATATAATGAATTAAATGATAATATTTTGAAATATACAGTTCGAGTCGCACTGATGAATATTCTGACACGGACAGATTAGGTTAATAAATCAAGGTAGTAATGTATAAAAATATCTGTTTCATAATTTTCATTTGACCTACATTCAAAGTGCCTAGGTATAGACGAAAAATCAAAACATAACATGAGAGTAAAAACAAATTTTGGTCGAGGCACGTCTGTTAAATTGACGTTAACAATAAAATGAGAAACCAATTGCGAAAACCGTTATTAAAATGTCACAGAGAGCGTAAAGAAATGCCTCGTTTGAAGTTGCCTTGCCTTTGTTCCTTATAACGAGCTATCAAAGAAGCTGCGCCCCGGCTCCCAGCGAGGAAACGAGCGCTAACAGCCACCACTTGGAATGTTTTGCTAAAAGGTAGAAAAATTCTAATTCCAGAACAACAAGGGCCAAATTATAGTTAACCTTCAATTTATGCGTCCGAAGTAATATCGTGTATTTTTTTCAGGGATTTTTTGTGTATTAAACATTCAGCAATTTTATTTTTGAGATTTTTCAAAAACAGTTTTTTTTTTAATCCTACTTATATTATAAACGCGAAAGTTTGAAAGTATGAATATATGTTTGTTACTCTTTCATGTAAAAACTACCTACTGATTGGATTTAGTGAAACTTCACAATAATATAGCTTATACATCAGAATAATACACAGGCTACGGACATCCACGCGGGCGGAGCCGCGGGCAGCAGTTAGTATATAATGTTTTTTCAGACATTGAAAATGCAATCTGTAAATTGTCGAATCTTTTTTCATCATCTCTCCCTTGAACGTAGCCTACACTGGTTTATAGTTACTTGTTGCATACCCACGCCTGGACATGTTAAAAACCGAGCATTCGTGCATCTAGTATACTGCGTAACGACATGCTCGCTACAAAATGTTACATACACCTTCTAAAACGAAAATTCCTCTGACACCGCTCCTTATTTCCTTACACTTGTTGAAATCAAAACACCGGCGGTTCTCACATAATGAACTTTAATAGTTACTATGATAAATAATGGACTAGTTAAATATATGATGCAGACATAGAACAATGGCTCCTATAATATTCCTTCACAACCTTTAAAAATGAACAATACCCCCAAGTTATTCTCAAGAAATAGTAAGAATTCTTCGATCTTGATAGCTTTAAGTTGTGGGTAAGCAACATAATAAGATTACAACACAGTTATCAATGATGCGAACGTTGCGACAGGATTTGTCGCTGGTATTCAGGCAATTGTTTGGCCTCGGGGCCATTTGAAATTGCCATAAGTGTTAATAACTATTAGATGCTTGAGTTCAGGTACCAAATACTGGCTATGAGTATAATGATGGTTATGATTTGAAAATTCTTGTTTTGAAGATAAGTAGGTACAAAGTTTAAGATTCTTTAGCTTTGTAAAGCTATTTTTCATCAGAAACGTTCAGAAATCAGGTTATCACAAGAAATTGATAAAACATTTATGGATCTCGCTCTGAGCATTACCAGGGCCCTGATTCTTCTATTTATTTATAGCAAAACCACTGCGGTACCACATACACTGTAACCAATGCCATTCTTTTGTGCTATTAATGTTTAAAATTAAATGACAATCTTTTAGAGTGAATGAAAAATGTAATAAACTCTTTCTCTATTAATTTTGGACTTTAAAATCTCAGTTTAATGAAATTTTATGCAATGTCAGTGGTCTGACAGTGGTTTTATTATGACATTAAATTGGCAGAATCGGGGGCCAGTTCACCATCCACCTTTGTGTAATTAGGTACTGTAATCAGTTAATCACATTTGAATTTCGAATTTAGAAGACAGTGAAGTAAACGCGCGAAGTAAGTTTCTAACAAGATTTATAATTTATGCTTTCCAAGTACGTATTGCTGTATTGTCTATGTGCTTTATTACCTTTGTTATATTCTTGACAAACAGTCTTAATGTGGGTTCAAATGAATACTTTTGTCCTGAATACTTATAACGGACTGCCTGCCCCTCACACAGTTCCTCGGAGAGTACAAACATTGTGTATGTTTGTACGTTCCCGGAAAACTAGTTCTGTTCTCAATTCTCAGCTGGTGAAGCGATGGTGGCTGTAAATATCGCGTAGGTTTTGTTAGAACAGTTGGGTCGGATTTCTGTACTGTTGCTTACGAAAATAAACCAGACAGTTTACATTAAGTTAATATCGTTATAATAGTAAGTATTAGATAAGTACTTAGCTATTATAGTGGCTAGTTAGAAACTATTTAAAGAATTTTTTCAAACGTAATTCGAGAGACACCAACCTGATGGTCACGGTAAGCTAAAATCAGATATTATACTACTACACAACTTCCTTCCTTACTTTCCTAATGTTATAAACTTTTCGTACAGGGATAAATTACAGTCTGGAAGAACATATAGGCTATTTTTCATCCTTTAGAAGTATAGAAGCCTTAGAAAATGAGGGCTCCAGGGCTGCAGAAAAAAAATTCCACACGGGCAAAGTCACGGGCAGCAATAAATTTTACATTAGAAGTCATTGCATAAACGTTTTTGGCGTCATTATTAAACATGGAGAGGTTTTTCCTAGTTTGATTTGATTCCCGTTCGGGCCATAAGTGTCTTAGCCTATAACACATTGTACAAGTTCGCCTCTGGAGGAGTACCGACATATTTACTTGGGAAATAGCACCCAAAAGGCTTTACTTCCTTCCCAACTAAGAACAGAACTTTATTAAGGCTGTGACCGGCCGCTCCGTGAGTAATAAAGCGCGGTAGTATAATATAAACCGAATTTGTACCTTTTAGATGGAGCTGCATTTACAATAAGTTCTAATTCTTGTATTGTAACCTCTATAATAGAAGAAATATATAACTTACCATTACAGGTTTCTGGCCGACGAGGGAGGGATAGAGCTTAATATAGTCCCGTCCCTTTTTCTGGCTCGGAGTACGAACCGTTATAGCATGGCATGGTAGGCATTGCATAGGTTTCAATTTTAATCAGGGTAAAGAAGTTGGCCTAGAAAAAAATATTGATGTATATTTATCTATGAAATATTGGGGTCGCATAAACCACTAGGATTCTCTCTCCTGCAACTCCATTATTTTAATCGTTTAAGATAAGAAAAATGAAACGACTCAGGCGGGACTTGAACCCGCGACCAGTCCGTTACAGGGGAAATGCTCTGACTACTGAGCTACCAAGTCACGCCTTGAGTCCAAATCCATAAGTGAGCATATTAATTGCTTTAAAATTTAATTAAACTCCATCATTTCTGTCTGATCCCGAGAGAGAAGCTTGCACCTGCGCCTTCTCAGTCATTTAGCAGTTTGCAAGTGAGGTTGACTTGACCTCTGAAGATCTTAGTCGAGCCCTCAAACACAAACAGCTAGTAATTTGCCTAACAAACACCAGACATAACAAAAAGTAATAACATCTATGCGCTGTGTAATAGGAGTGTAAATTTTCGTAACACCGCACCTCATCCTTACTAAAATAATCTTCGAAACTAATATAGCCGTTTAGTGAGCAACAATTTTATAGGTAGGTATTCTCGTAGGAGCTAAGATGTTCTAACCTGTTTAATCTATACGCTGACCTTTAATAAAGATCTTCTTCGTGACAGGTTTAGGTAGACTGTTCAAGATGCAACCTTGGTCACCAAAACTTGTTTGTTTCGTGGCATCATTCTTTGTAATAAAATTGTGGTTTAGGTTTAGTCACTCAAACAAAACTAATCAATATTTAAGCTATTTCGAAAATCGCTTTTATGATACATTTTAACGACATGCAAAGAAACGTGATTTTTACAAAATAAAATGGCTAATATGCCTACAAGCCTACCTAATACTACCTCCGTGATAGACAGAGACAATGGCCCGTTATATTCTTCTGTATTTACACATACAACTACGTACTTCAAACTTATCAGGTAACGTTACTTTTTTTTTAAAATTTTAAGTGCAGAATATTCCCACGCTTCGTGTTGGTCTATAGAAGTAAAAATGCAAAGTTTATCAACTAACGCAATCCCTTTTTGTGAATGTTGAACTATGAACTACCTACAAGGTGTCTTAGGGATAAGGCGCTATAGTTCTCATTTTCCATCTGACAGTCAACAAACAAGCCATTTAAAAGTACCTACCCGGGTAACGGCAATAGGCTCGCCCCTATTGCACCAACAGAGAAACAATCCTTAGCATCTTAATCCTTCGTGCGTTATACCAACTCTGTTAGGGTCCGCTTCAGTCAGTTTAACTACGAAACAGTCGATCCACCTGCGATATTTTCCATGAAACGACTGCCATCAGTATCCCTTGCACGAACAATTATAGTAATCGTATTGAGAGAATATAGCATTACGATTGGCCGCCTGCTTACTGTAAACCTGTGTATATGTGAAGCCGGCCAATCACAATGCTCCGGTCTCTCAATCTGCCCCCCTAGACAAGTGGCGATTCGTTGTTCGGCGTTTGATGGAATAGAATGACGAATGTATATGATTTGACGTTTATGACATGCGTTAACGACTGTCAAATACGTCAAATCCCATACATTCGTCTTTCTATTCTATCAAACGCCGACCAACGAATTGCCACTCGTCTAGAGGGGTTTACGAAACGATTAGGATAGTTGTTAGTGCTAGGGGTCCAGCCCCTCTAGACAAGTGGCAATTCGCTTGCAGTCGTTAACGCATGTCATAAACGTCAAATCCCATACATTCGTCATTCTATTCCATCAAACGCTGGCAAGTGAATTGCCACTTGTCTAGAGGGGCAGACCTCTACAATCCACTGGTGACATCAAAGTAACAGGGAAAGCTAATGATTCTGTTAAATGTATTTATCTAGGGGTCATCAGGCATCAAGCTAACAAAAAACATATCTTGTGCATTGTATATTTAATTATTTATTGTAAATTATGAATGTGAAAGTTTATTTGTTATTCAAACATGCAAAACCGGCTTGATTTGGCTGAAATTGACATAAAATATGACCTTATGACATGGAATGTAAAAGAACATGGGTAATTTATTGATTCTTATTTCGGTTATGTATAATATGTTGCCGCCAACTAGCTTAATCAGCCGTCCAATTAACTGCCTAGGCAGTCCACTAAATGCCGCCATTAAATTAACGGCCGGAATGGTGTTCAACCGATTTCATTAAACCGATTCAATTAAACGGCTAGGCAAATAGCTTGGTTCGATGACGTTTAACTACTTGCCTAGGCATTTTATTAAACAGTTAGAAAATGACATTTCTGCATGGTTATAAAAAATAAACCTATCACTAATTTTCTGTGAATACACCTCTGTCTACCCCCTCGGGGATTTAAAGGTGTAAGTATATGTATGTATGTATGTAATTTTCTATCTTATTTTGAGATAGTGCCCCATCTTACGATTGGCCTAAGCATTAGCCAGCCAGGTTGTTAAATGATGTTTTAAACGAGACGGCTGATTATCATTCAGGTCGTTCATTTAATGGCGCCTTTTAGTTAACTGCCTAGACAGTTAATTGGACAGCTGATTAAGCCAGTTGGCGGCGACATATACATCATATTAATTAAATCTGTTACTGTGGGTACAGAATAGATAATAGTACTAGCTTGGTAAATTGGAACCGTGATCAGTCAACCAGTGTACTCCTAGTCTGAATAATAAATATATAAACTGCACGTAATTGGAAACTAGATAATTAAACGTAACTAGGATTTTCAAACAGCCTCTATTTGTCACAAATCCGGTATTTCAATTACAAGAAAAACATAATTTTATAATTTGTGACACTCGTATGTCGTCTATGTTAAAGAAGTTGAGCCTAAAACTTTGTTAATTTTTTCAGAAAATGATGATGCATGTATTTGAAACTAATTAAATATTGTCGTGGAGTGAAGGCCAATGAAATTGTTTAATTTTACCATTTAAAACTTGATTCATGTCAATTATTGTTTATTTGTATTTTTTGATTATATGCGTTGTCCGGACTCTAAAATGGCGACAAAAAAATGATGTCTTAGGTATGTCATGTCATGATTTTATGCACCAATCAGCGACGCGTTAGCGCGCTAAATAATAAAAATATGTGTTAAATAATACATATATAATTGATATAAATAAATAATATAATTCATATAAATTAAAAACATTGACTATTGTTATTAGGTAGCTATATTTTTTTATATTTAGCATTTGCGCTATTTTTGAAAGCCGTCATATTCCTGAATGACTTATCTTTAGTTTATAAAACATCATTGACTGTAAAAATATAAATGTGAAGATCGTGTCACGGTGTCACAGTTCCGGGATGGGGAAGAAAAACTTGTAAACGTGTAAAAGACTAATATTACTTACCTAAAATGAATTGCCTGAAACTCAGTAGTGTTTTATCACACGCTTTAAAACAACTTCAATCTTTTCGCGCCTTTACATATGTTAGCTGACAGTGAAGTGAATAAAAAAACTAAGAGAGCATTTTTTTTCTTTCGGAGTACCTACTGGCCAGTCTAGGTAATTTTTATGACAATTTCACGCCGTAAAACGAGGTTATATATCTAATTTATCGTTCGAAACTTGAAACAGGAATAAGACAGCGACAAATTACAAAATAGCATGCAGCATAGAACGCGTAGAAGCGTGTAAGTGTTTTTTGTTTATGCTCATTATTATGACGTGTATAACGCTACAAGCGAAATTAATTATAATAAAGACCGACCCGTTGTTTCTTTTGTAACGGCATTGTTCGTGCTAAACTTGAACTAGCTATTACAGAAACAATTTGCTTTTCTATAACATTGTTTGTCTCTGGGCCTTTTTGTGGCTGTCAAAATTGCACCATAAATTGTATTTTGGCGGTTGAGGTTTTGTGTGTTAATTTTACTTTTTTAATTACATGTAAATGAAATATGATTGTTGTAATTTTATTCTACCTTTCTAGATTAACATTGCTGATAAGTTGTTTTTCCAACAAGAGGTATTTCGTCTTTACTAATGTTTTCGTTTTCACTAAGTATTCTATAGAATTGGGTATATTATTGCCTTAAAAAAATTGCTGAACTTATTAAATTATGAAAGATAAAAGAGGTTCTTATATTATTATTATTTATTTATTTATTTTTAATCATCCACCCTACCTATAATAGTAAATGATTTGTCTAAATATTAAATATTATGCCGTCACAAATTAAATTTCATACAATTTTACTTATAACTTAGAGTTTTGACGTTTAGTAAAATGAAACGAATTTGACTAGTCAGTCAAATACCCAATTGTAGTCATTCAGAATCTGTCTGTGGCTCTAGCTCTATGGTTACATAACGTTTTAAAACAAGCAAGTCTTTTTTTGTTGAATTTTCGATAGTTCACGATAATTAAGCAAACACAAATATCGTATTTCGTATGTTATTGCAATATATGTATATCCCCATACTTGACGATAGATCGGGTGATTGAATGTTTGCCGTTGGAGGGCACGAGCCTTATTATCTTTACTATATTATCTTTTGTAGATTTCAAACAACGTTAACCAGAAAACGGTAGCCACTCATAGCAGATCACGCATCGCAATTCACTCCATCTTGCAACATTATTATATAATGTTTTATGTAAACATTATATAATAAATCTTATTACATCTAATGAAACGAGTAAGTGAACCTCCACTTCGTTAGTACACTGACAATGTGGAAGTAGATAACAAACGAAATTTAATTATAGGTTATTGTGATTATATTGGCGGCCATTAATTGCCTTGTGTCGAAACAATTACGCGGAGGACGTGATGAAGAGGTGAGAATGCGACAGTGCTGCCAACGGTACAAAATGACCTTGAGGCAATATTCCATTTCCGTTCTAATAACGGAATTTGCTGAGTTCTTTACTTTTTATGTAATTCAATTAAGTCAATACGGAAACTTTTTTCTTATATTATATTGGTTGAGTGTAATTATTATAATAATGATATTGCATAACACTCAAGCTAGATCTTATGTAAATGTATTTATAAAGAGAGTTACTGTGTACCTACCGACTATTTTTTGTCAATACAAAACATTAAATATTATAATCTGTCAATTGATATCATTCCGACCGTTAATTTTTTTTTGTACTGAACAGAAATGGCATCCGGTACCTACTCCTGCTGTTTATTTTCTTCTTATTATTTCATGAATGAAATGGGGGTAAGTGAAACCAAATAATACCTACATACTTAACCCGAGTTACGATTTTCGGAGCTCAACGCAATCAACAGTACGCCACTTGATCAACGTACGAAGGTCCGGGCGGAGGCTTACCTGTAGCGATTCAGAGGTGTCGGACCTCCCAAGTCCAAGCCCTCCCTAGTTACGCCCATAAAAGCCAAAATAGAGCAAAATGTAGTTGTAGAAGAATGGGAGTCCTGGCCTCCAAAAACCAAAGAACAAGCTCTATATGTAACCGGGAATAACACTGACATAAAAGAGATATCCAAATAAAATGTATGGTATCAATGACGTTTTATCTAAAAAAAAAACTTAACAAAATGAAGATTGTCTATTAACAATGACTCTACAGATAACCAATCTTAGCATAGACACTTTATTTAACCTTGTATTGCAAAGAATCATTGGAACATTTGCAATTTCATTAAATAGCTTCGAAGCGGAGACTATTATCAATGTTATGCTAGGAGTTAGAAGTATTAAACTGTAGTTGGCCCCGTGTGTATTGACCGGAGGCCAAGGTCTACAAGTATGACGTTTTGTAGCCAGTAGGACGGTAGTTAAAACTTTCTATATTGTGATACCTACTGTGGCGAACGAAATAGAAAGTTGTCTTTAGAGTAATGAAGTTTTAACAGACGCCTGCGTTAACTCTCCTATCTATAACGGGACAGTGATGATCGCAAGAGCAAAAAATAATGCAAAGACAAATGATAAGCGGTTTAGAACGGATTTTACCAATGATAGCTAAGGATTGACGAACCTTTTTTTTCGTTCGGAATTCCCTACGAATTTCATGCCCGCCAGCCACTGAGGGTGGTTATTTCGGACTTGTACCGACTAAAACCGCTCGCCGTCTTCGGTCTCAATTAGTGCGAGTGCAAAGCATTTCCTTGCACCTGGCCTGGCGCTAGCCATCTTTAATATGGTCCCATAAAAAGTTGTGTCATTGGGCAAGCCGGTTTCATGATAGACAATCCTAACCGCGACCTAAACTGGATTATTGTTAGTTGTAAACCTACGTTTAAGTTAACGAATTTCTAATTAAATTCTATAAATTAAAGGTTCAATGATAATTCCATCAAAATCTGCATAGCCATTTCCGAGACTAGAAGACTAGAAAGTAGAGAAAAACTAGACTAGAATATAAGAAGAGACTATAAGGATTGTTTTAGCCTGAGTTCCGAGATTAGCCAGAAATTTATTTGTATGGGTTGGGTGTTGATTGTTCATGAATGTGGACGAGCATAAAAACTCTTATTTTATTATGTTAAATTCGACATAAAAATAGTCCACTTTTATTTCGAATTTCACTATTTTGACCTCGAATTTGCATTGAGGTCAAGTATCATAAATTAAAGAAATTTCTTATAAATAAACACCAATTCACGTCAGCGAATTATTATCTAATAAAATGTTTGTCGAGATTAAAACTCATTAATTCAATTTATTTGATTACGCAGTAGTTCGTTAGTGAAAAGTAGCCGTGACTTTTTAGCTGCTAAAGATGTGACGAATAACTATAATGAATTATTAATAAGCTTCCTAACTAGTAGGCGGGTATTATAATATATGTATAGTATCTAAGTTTCTCACCTAGACTATACTGTCGAATTATATACTGTTGCAGATAATAATTCTATCTCTGTGCTCTCTGCGGTAGCCTAGTGGTATGGGTAATGAACTGCTGAGACGAGGTCTCGGGTTCGATCCCAGGTTTTCCATGGCACACACCAATGACTTTTCGATGCTTTTCGAAGTTATGTGTGTATTTATCGCAGGTTTATAAGTGCCCAGTTAATGGCAATAGGCTCGCCACCTATTACATTGGGACCTAAACATAAACCGGCGAAATGTGGGTGCTAGCACCTCTGCCTACCCCTTCGGGGATAAAGGCGTGAGTTTATGTTATGTTATGCCAAATTTCATCCAGCGAAAGAGGGATAAATTGGAGCTATAGATACATCTAATAGCTTTAATCTAACCTTCTTGTCAAGAAAACGTATTCTTATAGCATCTTATGATAAGTATAATAATAACTGTATTTTAGTTTATTTTGGCTTTCATCAGACGACTACTGTCTGATCGCCAAACTTGAGAACCAAGCCTGGTCCAGAGCCCCGTACGTCAGAAGTATCAGTAGATTTACCGTCTTGCAGATAATCTTGACTTGTGCTCCAAATACATATCTTGGCATCATATCTACACCCAATAAAATTACTACTATCAACTAAATTTGACTATTACCGGCTAAAGCTAAGCTGCTTGCGCTGAGTGTTCATATCGGCTGTTTGCCAAACCGCAACGTCTCGTTCGCTAGTTCGACGCCTTATCCAATAAGCTGCCAACAATTGCATCTATAAACTTACCTAGACATAGCAGATAGACATTTATAACACGCAGTTACAGCAGAATGCTTTATTAGCTTGGCTAAACATCTACTGTAACTACAATATGTTCTACGGGTTCCATCTATGGTACGGCATGTAAATACCTGCCAAGAATTTACAAGGTTGAAAAAATTTCCTGAATAATTACATTTACAAATACGATTAACATTATTTTAGAAGAAAAGGAAAACTCAAAATGACAATAAAATATTTTATTGTTAATTGCTTTTTTTTTATTAAATTCTTCTGTGCGAAGCCGTTCGCGTCTGCTAGTATATTACAATAAAATATTGCATGTAGACAAATTCGCCCTTGTGTCGTATCTACGCAATATCGAATATCGGCAAATATTCGACGCAGACTTTTTTCACAAGCTGGCGACAGTACGTGTCCGATACACTTGCCATATTGTAAAAGAAATATTAAGCTGTAACAGAACTAACATGTAGTTAACACATGGTCTACTTCTAGTCGAAAATTAACTAGGTATAGATTAGGTATATGAGAGAGCGAGCTTTGGAAGTTTTCAGTATTATTTTTATTACAAATACACTTCTGTTGCCCCCCTAGCCATGGGAATAGAGGGGAAGAAACGAGCCGTGGGACCTCGCTTTTCCCCTTGTAAGAAAAAGGAAACCTTCGCACAGAGTTAATACACGAAGTCTCTTTTAGACAAGTGGCACGTTAGTAGAATAAAATAATCAATTTATGGGATTGTCACGTATTTTGACGTTTATGAAAGTCGTAAACGTAAGTGAGGAATTATTTCCTTTTCTTTAAAGAGGAAGAAACGAGGTCCTTCGGAACTTCACAAACAATTCTTAAATGTTAATATTAAATAATTTCTAATAATGGCGCTTCATAACACTTGAGAATTACTTAATTTCCATTAAAAATTCCTTAGGTTCCTTATTATTATAGTAATTACCGTTGCCTAGATGATTACTTAATGATTAAGCATTGAACTGCTGCCCCAAGGCCAAGTCGTAAAAGAAATTAAAATTGGACGTTGAGTTTCTCCACTTCGTGTTAGGTTTGATTGTAAACATTTTATTTAAACTATTTTGTGTGTTTATTTTACCGTGTTGGTCCCCGGGTAGAGTACGATAGGGCTACCCCATCTCTTCCTGTGGGAGTCATAGAAGGGGACTAAGGGACGGGGTTGATCTCCATCTGTCAGTTAACCTACAGCCCAAGACTAAGTGCTCGCTTGGCGTATGTATTTATTTTCTTCCGTGCGGAAATTGATTCATGAATTTTACAATATTTTAACACTCCTCCTAGGCCATTATTCTGTTTGTAACGATGTTTAATCACTCTGCCTAGTTTGATAGATTACGTTTATTAAACTAGCTATTGCTCGCGGCTCCGCCCGCATGGATTTCGGTTATCGCTTAGTGTTCAGTATTGAGCATTAAATTTTTATAAAATAAAAGTAGCCTATGTTATTCCTTATTACATCAGCTACCTGGCCAATAAAAGTCCCGTCAAAATCGGTCCACGCAGTCAGAGATTAAATTAAATTAAATAAAATTAAATATGCATGTAGTAAAATATGGTTATTTCAATATTACAAGTAGACACAATTTTATTTATATGCGTAGATGAATCTGTCATACACATATAAACTATCACTGTCAAATTTCCAATTGTATATGGGGTCTCATCACATTTTTGAACACACGTTGTGACATAACTTATTTTCAATTTTCACAAAAATATTAATTAAAGCAAGGGTTACAGTTATGGTAATATTAATATTATGGAAAATCGTAACAAATGCTCTTGGGGTACACCGGGCTACACGATACAGTAACATCTCAATATGAACAAGATGCTTTATTAATGCCTATCATGGTGTTAATAAAGCCCGCCATATTGTTTGTTCATACTGTTTAAGCCGTAAGCCTATTTGCAAGTGTTAGTTTAAAAGCAAATTACGCGGCAACATCGTTCGCTATCAAGGCTGATTACTCATTATTTCATTGATATTTACAACATTATATAGTTAGGTACTCGAGTCATGTAATTATATGTAAGTATTATAATTTGAGTGTTGTAACAAAACAAGACGCTTAGCTCATAAAATGCCTTAAAATTCAGGATTTTCAGAAAGTAATAAAATGTTTTTTTTTTAATTAAATAATATTATATTTATGTAATTTTATTGCCTTTTAAATGTTAATTTTATTTGCGAGTTATAAACTTATAACATAACATATACTAACTGACCTGTCACGGCTCCGCACAGTAAAATTTCTTGTTTATTTATATTTCTTGTGTATTCATCCCCTAAAAGTCATACCATTTCGAAATATCTTAATTCGTCCCAAATTTTATTCCGAATTAATTCCATGACGGCGCATAAAATAAAAATAAACATTTTGTATTTATTAAAATCAAGTTTCATGAATAAATCATAAAATTACATAAGTAGTCATTTATTTAATCTTTATACTAACTGTGAATATTTATAAATTATGTTAGTTTTAACTTATGTGTTTGACATTGACAGTATGAACATAGAATCGCATGTCTAATTTAATGTAATTAATGTACTTCCTTACATATAATATTAAATAACTTGCTGGTCGTTCCTATATTGTCTACCTTCTCTTCATATTATTGGCTTACATTCGCACATACGGTCTTAAACTATGTAAATTGAACTCAGCGCTTCTTTCCAAGATTACCCAACCACGGGCAAGCCAAAGGAGGGCTATGAACTTTTGGGACACTATTGCAATCTATTTTATAATACGAAGTTCCTATTATTATCCTTTAATGATGTCTATCAGCAATCAACTGTCTCTAATTTATAACATTCTATTATTCCATTTAAAAATATTCCGAGAGAAGTTTCATTATCGATTCTGTTAACTTTTATATCAATAAGAATAATAAAAAACCACTTTAACAATTTCGAAATTATATTCGATCAATTTTAGGTGTCCAAAATAGGCAATAGAGATAGTGCACTGACTTTAAAATCACCTTAACTCATCTGTCAAGGCTGTTCAAAATGTTAAAGTTGAACAAAAGATAAAATGTGAATACTCTGGGCAGGTGAAGTCATCATATGGGCATGTGATTACGTCATCTCGGATGTATCATAAAATAAAAAATGTTCGATTTTGAGAAATACCTAACTGATTCAGAGTCAGTGGACTAGCTAGTTGGAAGATGATAATTGATGATAATTGTGTAGATTTATTCCATCAGTTTATGGTGTAGGAATCGTTTTTTTTTATGTCAATTTTGTTGATGACAATATGTGATTCGCTGAAACTTTCTTGTCATATATGTATATTAGGTACCAATATACTTAATTAGTATGTAGTAACAATATAATCTATATTGATTATAAAGTCAAGAGTTTGTTAGTTTGAATGCGCTAATCTCAAGAACTACTGGTTCGATTGTTTTTGTGTTGAATAATCCGTGCTTATCTAAGTATGCTCCGAAGTAAGCAATGGGCGAAGCCGGAGCGGACCTGCTAGTTAGTTATAAAAAAATTATAAAGATTTTTTTGGACTCCTAATAAAATTATTCTTCCTCACTACGTTGACAGAAGCCACAGATACAACAATAAAACTTGTGTAATGTCACAGATAACTGCTAATAAAAACTCACAGGTCTTGTGATGCGTGCCAAAAGTACCGCTAAACAATCATTTGTCAGTGAATACCAATTTTTTTAACCACAGATAGATCAAACACGCCCAAGTGAACTACAGACTAAAAAACGTACAGCCGCGTACTGACCTAAGTCTGGCATTAATGGCTAAGATTTATATTTATTATATGTGTACAGTAAACGGGATGTACATAACTGTTTCTTTATTCCTTATTTGGTGAGACGAGTTTAGCGTGGCATACTTTTTATGTTTAGATGTTAGAGGGATTAGTCATGTTGTGCCTAACAAGTTGTTTTGGCAAAAAATTACACAAGCACATGCCTATTCAAAATGGCTGGAGCGTAATGGTTAAAGCGATGGACATGTAACTTAGAGGTTGTTACAGACTTCACCTAGTATAAGTACAAACGGTTCAACACAAGCAATTTAGATTGGTTGGATGAGTCATCAAATATGCTAGTGATTTGACTAATTTCAGGCGAAGAAAATAACTTGGTAAAAAAGAACACAGCTCTTTCAAGGCTTTCCTTCTAGGGTTGGAGAACCTCGCCATTTCAGAAGTAAATGAAGAAGATTCTTACATTTCTCACCTGTCTTTTTTAAAACATTGTCAATTTCATCTGTCCATTTTTAATTTGATCAATACTTACTCAACTCCGCACTTTGATAAAATTTCGATAAAATTAAGTGTATTTATCTTCTTAGAGAATACTTTACATCAGACTAAATGACGGACAATTTGAAAACAAAAACATATTGACAGTATTATTTGTCTAATATTTCAAACTGAAATTATTCTCAAATCTGTAAATTTTGACGGACATAGCGGCAAAGAGGAAATAAATGCTCAAGAGTCAAGGAAGTGTCTTAATAAAAATCGTGAAGACAATCTACTAGTTAAACGCGTGTTAAATTGTCATCAAAAGGCTATTAGGGACTTGCCAACCTGGATTCGACGTCGTTAATTTGTCTTTACAGCACACATATACTTGCAAAGTGCTCGCTAAGTGGACATACTCGCCTTCAAATATTACTTTTGACCTTGGGGAGCCAGTTAATGATAGGATAGCATTAAATAAATAGGAAATGAACAGTAATACATTTTCTGGTACGTTTACCAGAGGTTAAACTCTCTGGTAAACATACCAGAGGAGCCAGTGTTTTATTAATATTCATAATCCTGGTTGCACGAATTTTTTAACTCTGGAGCCTGGGCCCGAAGCCCTTTACAGCATCTATAAGGTTTATCTTGGATTTTACTGTTTTACAAGAGCTATTGCCGTTTGGCCTCACATTCAGTTAGACATCGCAACTATTTATTCGTACCTTTTGAATGTAGCTACGGGTATAATAATGTATATCCTTTTCTCAATTATAATGAACTCTTGTTTCAACATTTCAAAGTAATCTGTAAATTGTTATCGGGACAAGAAGTAATTTGTAAAATTGGATTACCCATTTTGCGAAAATGGATCTGTCCGGGGGGAAATGTTTTCCTGAACAGTTGCATTTTACCTACTTAAAACATATTTATAAAGCTTCTGAAATGTGATGAGAATATACCAAAATAATTTTCATTTGTTTGAGTTTTATGCGCAGTTCTACCGTTCACCCGATTGGGATAAAATTTTGTCAATTACAGCTTATACTTATGCGAAGGTTATAGACAGAGTTTGCAATCGGATTATAGGATTTTCCTTTGCGAGACTTAGTTGAGTCACTCTGGGAATGTAAGTTTGAAATCTGAATTAAAAAATAAAATATTCTCATAGGAAAACGTTGACCATAATTATTTTGGACAGCAACGATGCCACTACTGAAAAACCATACTATACCAGAATTGATTCTCAGCTATGATAAATTCAACGTAGAAATTTAACATCGACTTTTCGACATTGATGTCCTTTAAACAACGCCATCTAGAGGTAAAAACTATAACATATATTATGACTAACAATGGATATATTATCCCTAATCGCATAAGCAATATTCTATAGAAAGTACAGCTAGCGACATATAAGAACGGTGCTCAGTTATTGGATGTAGCATTTCTATGGGTTCTGTACGTCCGACGGTCATTACTGTAATCTTGATTGCCAAAAGGCTTCGTTTCAAAGGTTGGCCGCTTTTCAGGCAGGCAGTGTGTGGCACCACGTTGCGTTGTAAAGGAATTTATTTTGGAAAGTGTATTGGGGTTTTTAGTTTAGAAGAAGTTTCACAGGCAGAGAAATGCGCAGGGCAGTAAATTCATAAGAATTTTCTTTGTAAAACATTTGAAGCTGTTGTTGAGTCATCTGTCTTGCGATTTCGAAGCTGTTTCTGTAAATGAGGGCAGTCTGCCTAAATTAACCACCATTTTGACTGATCATTTTTTCTATCATCACCAATCAGCCTATTGATGCGCCATTCCATTTATACCTGTAATAATATTATAATTATATACGTTATTTTAGATAAGCTTTTTGATTTGTTGTGTATGAATACCAAAGAAATCTAAAAGGTTATTTAAAATAATACGTCTTCTACATAATTACACTTTTGAGTGCTTAGTTCGAATTCAATTATTTACAAATTCCAATTTAGAGGCAATTTTTGCCTAAATTAACATAAACGTTTATTGTTTGTTAAAAGTTTTATCCGAATGCAAATAGCCATAAAAATGGCTGAACAAAGGAGAATTAGAAGGCTTTGCGTATAAACTTTCTGACAGAAGTCAGACATGCGGGTGCCTCACGATGTTTTGCTTTATTAAATAAATAAAATTTAAACTGAGTTTTATTCAACAAGGAGTCATATTCAACAAATAGTTGCGTTATTGACAGCTTAGGGAAGTTATTTATACTACGACTACCTTTTTTTTACTTTTGGGAAATCCCCACGGATATCCCCCCCCCCCTCCCTTCGGTGCCGAAGGGGGAGGTTATGTCGGACTCGAACGTACTAAACCGCACGCCGTCTGTGGGTCGATGTGCTAGGCCGAAGGTGAGGTTGTCTCGTGACATATCCCTCGCACCCTGGCTGACCCAGGGCCATTCTCGGTCTGGCTCTCCTCTGGAGGGGGGACCACACGGTCCCCGAGTCCACTCATTTTTATAAACGCTAGAATTGTAAATTCTGAGGAACTTTTATGAAATAACAATTTCACTGATTGATTTGTTAATATTCTTAACAAATCAATCAGTGAATAAAATACTAAAATTGTTATATTAACAAATTTAGTATTTTATTCAACGAACTCGGTCGCAATCAATTTATTTCCGATATTGGAAACTATTCTATTATGCCTTCCTGCACACCAGTTACTGCTAATTATTAATACTGTTTATATTAATACTATTTATTTACATAACATTTACAATTTAGTTAATTAATATGGATGCATTATGCCACTCAAAAATAACACGTTGGGCGCCTAGTTGAATTTTCGATTAAACATACACATTTTAATATATCTCAATAATAATTATTATTTAATCTTATACGATATCATCTGTTCTCACTTCTGTACTTGCTTCATCCTAGCGTTTCACCAGTGTTGCTTCCAAAGTTTCAATTTAATTCCAAATTAATAATTTAATAAGAGGGCTACCGGTGTACAAAATTTCTCGCAATATTGTATCATTAACAACGTATGAATCCATACACCTTTTCTAAAGGCGTTCTGAAGACCCTATCCATGAAGGACTTTACTTTTCTACTTCCGTATGTTCTCATAAAGTATTAAATATGTATTTTATATGATTATTGATTGCGAGAAATAATGTAATGAAAACATTTTCCAATAATATGAATATATCGCACAACGCTCGTTCTCTGTCAAAATAAGTGATTACAGTTTATTCTGTAAAATATACAATATGTGTATGTATGGAGGCATTCACCCGGCAGCGGCGCCCGGGTAAATATAATAATGTTTTTCCATGAACAGTATTTAATGAAAGTGTATTCTGTTTCAGGTACGTTACAGTATCAATTTATCATTTTGAGGAGCTCGGCTCAAATGTGAGTGTTTTAATACTATTGATATTTACGACCTCGTAACTACGTAAACGTAGTTTTTAAACATTAAACAATAAAGTTTTTAAGAGCTTGTTTAGTTTATGTAGTAATTTTTAAAAGGTTTGTTATTTATTTCGTACTTCTACGTCCCGTCTAAATTCGAAATTTTATCCCACCTCACCAACCATGCCTCAATTTTAATTAACAGTTTGTTTCACTTGCTTCAACATAGAAATGAATGAACATTGCCTATTGGAGGTAATAATCTTTAGACTTTAATTTCAGTTCACCATCAGGTGTTTGCAGTCAATCACTTAGCCTATCACAGTCTACTGCTGGGCATAAACCTATTCCAATGTTGGGAAGCTTTAGCCTACTGTGTTCACGCTGGCCAGACGGATTGGTACAGGGTTTTATTCCGAGTTTTCCTTCTTTTGCAGTGATATAGTTTTCTATTAGTCGCATCTTACGACACCCTTCGGAGAGGGGGGGATGATACTTGTATTCTTTCTCCGTCACCACACGGAAAACGGCTGCAGTATTGGCATGATTTAAAAAAGTTATATTATTTAATTGCACGCGGTTCACGTCCATATTTTATCATTGCATAACTGGTTACTATAGCTACCTCTTGTTTGCACCCACATAGCAGTTCCCACAGAATTACCACACAGCCCGAAGAAAAACAACTGTGGGAAACTGTGCGCTGTGTTTAAACATATGAGGCTTGTGCCGACGTAATTGGCGAACGGTCGCATTGAATTATACCGAAGTGTTACATATATGTATATATTCACGCTATTATATCAAAGTGGTAGACAGAGGTGGTGACAACTAGATTTTCAATTTCTGGCAGAGTATTTAAGGTTAAATTAAACACTTTATTATTTTTATACCGGTGTCAGTTGTTCACGGTTGCATTTGAGATTTATATAACTTGAGATGAAATGAAATGAGTTGCGGTGACTTATGTCAATTCAACTCACCTCACCTCATCTCAGATTATGTGAAAGGCATATGATGGTAAAAGTGTATAATTTAGAATTAAGTTAGGATCTGTGGGGCACCAAGCCTTTCGGGGTCATGCCAAAATTTACAGACGAGTTTCTGGCACAGGCATTTTTAGAGTTGAGAGTTCAGATGGCAACACATCAACACCAGGGGCGTTACACTTGTGCTGCCGACCCTATAGGACCTTCTAAAGCCCTTTTTGTTATGGTGAAGATCTCCGTAGGATAAGAGGAAGTCCCACTTCAGCTTGCATAATTTGACCTTCACATACAAACTACATATTCACAAAAAAACAAACATAACATTGCATTTTTATAAAAGCTTGTAGAAATTAACCAACTGACGTGAACTCGGTCAGACGGTGACATCGTTCGCGGGTGTCATTGTTTGTTGTTGATATAAATTATATTATATTATTAACAATTGTTATTATAATAATTGTTAGTTCCGCTAAGAATATAAAATACTAGCTATAAGTCCGGGGCTTGTACTGCATGATATGCTGGTCTCGTTTCCCCCTAATTCTGGCGCCTAAAAATCTATGCCAAATCTGTCAGCTCAGCAGTTATGCGTAAAAGAGTAACAAACAGCCATTTGTTACTCTGTTATCATCTATCCTCACAAACTTTCCCATTTATAATTTTATGGAATAAGTATGTATATATTATTCAAGGTTGTTATGTAGGTAACTATATGGCCCTATCCCTGCATCACGTTATACGAGCCTCTCGGGAAGTAATGCCCTTTGTATTCTACTTGTACGCATAAATTACGGTGTTTATAAAATGGGTTTACAAATATTTTACCATTTGTATGATAATAATAAAGTTTGAAAACGTAAAAAAGTGTGTTACTTACCTGAATTAAACTGCCAATAAGTTATAAATATTCAAACACACATAAATCTTTTAATATAATTGGATATTTTCCTGCTGTTAAAATAAATTATTTAACTGAGCTTATTAAATTAAGATTGGTAAAAGAGCGGTAAAAGTGGCGTCGGTTTGAGTTCTTTCGTTCTTATTTATTTTTAATATTTCACCCAACCTATAATAGTAAAAAAATGACTATTAAATATTATGACGTCACAATAAATTATTCCACACATGTTTTTTAACTTACCGTTTTGAAGTTTACTAAAAAGTAACTAATTTGACTAGTCAGTCAAATACCCAATTAGGGATGGGTACTTAGGTATAGTAGTAGTAGTAATAAAAAAGAATTTATAAAACGAACTAAAAAAAACGTAATAATATTTTTCATGGGGTTTTCGTTAGCTGTACTAATTTGAACAATATTATAAATCAGCAACAGAGTATTTGTTACAAACACAGCAGGGTACAACATGGCGGTCTTATCGCTCAATACAATTAATTAGATTTTAGGGAATGTCATTCATGATGTATGTTCAATAACAATTATAGCTGTAAAAAGCCATAATAATTTACCTTTTATTAGTTGTACTAATAATGAGTTGCGATATTGCGTTTCGAATATACATAGTCGGTCACGAAAGGTATGTTAAAAGTTTAGTTTTTTTGTGAGACATTACAAAGAAACGGAACGTAATTTCTATTTAACACAAAGTATAGGCTGAGTGACGTGTGCACTGGGAATTTCCAAGTTCCCAAACGAAAATTTTGAACAAAAGTAATTATTTGTTCGAAATTCGAAAATGGCGCCCGCTCCCGCAAACCTGCTGAATGTTTCCTCCACAGGAAAGCTAATTGTTTGAGGAA
This sequence comes from Eilema caniola, assembly GCA_949126895.1. Classification (NCBI taxonomy): domain Eukaryota; kingdom Metazoa; phylum Arthropoda; class Insecta; order Lepidoptera; family Erebidae; genus Eilema; species Eilema caniola. The sequence continues at coordinate 7,320,438 of OX421471.1, read as the reverse complement.
ATGGTTTCAATTATAAGTCGAATTACCGCTGAGTTTAAATCGAGTACTTGAAAAATTTACATCCAACCTAAATTGGAGGGCAGGACACCCGAAGGAGGGCGGAATAATGCTGGCTTGCGGTTTCGTCCCTTAATACCGCAGAAATTTAGACATTTTAATTGTCTCATTAAAACTCTATTTATTTGAGTTGTGTAATTGTAATGTTCCTGTAAGTCTTCATTTAGACGTAAGGAAGTTCCGCTGTCAGCCCCGTGACATGTGTCACCGCATATTAAGCTAATTACCTACTTACAAGGTATGGCGTGTTTCATGCGCAGCTGTATTTCTATAATCATTTTTAATTGTTCTTTGTAAATTCGAACAGAGTTTTTGCTTTGTGGTATAGTTAAAATTAAGTGATTATGGGATAGAGTTTTCCTTCATCCGCCTGCAAACAAATAAACAACGAAAACATTTCTGGTCAACATAAATTGACTCTCAAAACAACAAACAATTATAGTTGACGTTATTAATACACGTCTGCGTACCCTTTCTGTGATGTGACACTTAAACTGTATAATCCACCTATTAGTTTATTTATCCAGCCACTATTGCCCGCAATGGTTTATAAGAACTTATTTTTTTGCAATTACCCAGAAACCTTTCCACTAACTTACGAAAATTTCATTCCAATCGGTTGAGAAATTTGTTTATAAGTACCTACGTGTAGTAGCTGGAGTGCGATGACACACAACACACATATATATTATACACATATACTCACACACATACAAACTTATTCTGAACCAGTCAACCTTGCCTAATACACACGTACGTGTAGCGTTCCCGTGTCCTGTCACGTTGCATAAAAACTACCGGAACTTCTGACATATAAAGGGACGAAACTCGCTATAATCATAATAACATTCGGTCTGTTCTTCCGTTGCAAAACATATGTATAAACTCAATGACGTTAATGGCGTAATCTGTCAAAGTGTACCTATTTGTGACGTCACTTTCTAGCATTTTCTATGGAAGATGTTACAGGTAGTTTCTGGATGTTTGGAACGGATTTGGAAAAAATGTATTTAGTAATAAATAGTATTTTATCCCTGGTATCTGTGGCATAGGTTCTCATCAAGTGAGCTGCATTTGGCATTAAAGGACAATGTAAAGTAGAAACTAGATGACTAAGATAATGAATTTTGTAGCTTATCTGTAAAGACATAAGGCGATTTTTAATCTGTATGACAGCAACAAAAAGTTACGCATTGTTAGTGTTCAAGTAGGTATAGTGATCTTCGCTGTACCAATTTTTTTCGTCCGACATACCTAGGTATTTGTTATTTATTTTCAGCACTACCGATTCATTAGTATCTTAGAAATATTAGAATTTTTAAGTACTTATATACGCTGGCATTGATTTATATTGTTACTAAAGTAAACTAATAGTTTTACTAGGTCTTACTCAAAGCCTTCCTAATCTTGAGAAACTGTAACTCTACAATAGACTGCGCAAAGTTTCAAGTATAATTACTATCGAGTCTTAAATACGACGCCATCAATAAGCCACCACTTTGCCACCCAGTTTTAAGCCTATTTTACAAGTCACACTCTCCACATAAATAAGTGATTATATTGAACTTCCCGACCTTCCAAGAAACTCAAAACTTTTTTTGCAGTGTTACAAATATCGGTAACTGTGAAAATTATAAATATGTGATACACGCAACAAATGCGTTTTATATTTAATGTGCAATATTAGTGTGATTAGGTAATGTTTAAAATGTCATGTCATGTGTAAATGTGTCTTCATGAAGATGATGAAAGTAACGTCACAAAATAGATAACAGTACTAGCGTGTGAAATGCAGGAATGTCTCATCAAGATATCCTCACGCACACTTCCTTTTAGTTCAGTGCCCGGCACGACTAAACATTCGAATACGTAACGTAAACGTATCCAAAGAATGGAGCATTGTGATTGGTTCACAGTAGGCAGGCAGCCAATCGGAATGCTCTGTTTTTTGAATACGTTATACGAATTCGAATATTATTCGTGCTCGGGGCACTGGAGTTTAATAACCTAGCTTCCGAAAATTACAATCGCTCCTAAAGAAGCCCAGATAATTGAAATCGAAAGGACGAGAAAGAGTTATCGGACCTTGCGCTCCAATGTGAAAGCCTCGGATGCAACTGGTGACAAAGATAAGATGATGTGATAATGAAGATTTGTGTGATACTTACATACAGACATACACGCCTGTATATCCCCAAATGGGTAGGCAGAGGTATATTCGTTATTTGTCGTATTCGACAAGTAATAATCCGGCAGTAAATAACTTACGTTGAAATTATTACATTGTAAATTGTACATAGAGAGACACAGAGATAGTAAATTGTAGAGTAGCTCATCCCACTCTCTCCCTCCCTGTTTAGAATAATTCATACTGGCCGGTGCCACCCACACACGGTGGAATCTATAACATCTCGTACCAAACGGTTTGAGGCCTTCTCCCTCTGCAGCAGTATAAAAAGCTGTAATAATAAATAAATATTCCACAACATTTCACACAACGCTAAGATCCATGGTAAGCACAGCTTCACTAGCTTGTGTTATGAAATCTAGAATTTTTATTTTTTGTAAATGTTTACATATTATACATAGAAACACCCAGACCAAGGCAATACCCATATTCATGCATACAAATATTTGCACTGAGCGGGGATCGAACCCACGCCTCCTGCGTAGCGACCGCGTTCACTTTCGCCACGCCACGGAGGCTGTCAATGTTCTGCCCGCGCACGTGTTTCGGTTCCCTACAGCCCCGAGTTCTTCAAGGACCACCAATTTAAGTTCAAAAACATCGGGAATGGTGGTCCGTATCTTCTGGACTCCACCTCGGCTTTTTTCCATCTAGCGGGGTACAGTTGCCTGCCCAGATATAAAAAGAAAATGATGTTTATTTTTTGTTATTTATTACACGGAGATAGAACGTATAAAACGTACGATAATTATATTGCCGCCATGACATCGAATTGGTAGTGGCCGATAGCGCAATAATTATGCATTTTTGACAGGATGGTCGAGGATAATAACCCCAGGCGAGAGTCATTATTGCAGCGAACGGATTTATCTCACTGCCAAATAATTATATTTCGCAATATTAGTTGATATAATTTGGAATACAAAATGATGTTTTGATTTGAGGTGATTAGTATTTTAACTTTTTCAATAAATTTGAATTAAAAAAGATAACTTAAAGGACAGAACTTCAACTCGTATCAGTCCTTTTCTAACGGGAATAATCTGACCGAGTGATTGAGGGTGCGTGAAAATCCGTTACCGTTGTTTGTAACCAGGTACGTTTAGATCTACTTAACTATTTTTAAAATGACATGTTACTGGGTGCACCTGTTAAATGATGGACAAGGGTTTGGCTTCCTCTCACGTTTGGGATGTCAACAATATCAATCAAAAACCTACCTTAGCAATCAAAGTACAAACTTTGGATGCAAATGCAACGCTGTGAGGATGTGATGATGTGATACATATATTTTTTCAACGTAAAGTTTGTAGGTATGCACTCTAAAATATACAATAATTGAAGAAGCATGGACACATTTTACAACTATTATGCAATAAACTTAAAATTGCCACAAATCATTTCATCTATCACAATCACAATATGATCAGAATATATTCATACCACTAAAATAAGAAGTTAAATCTAAAATGTCCCTTTCAGGAATTCTACGGGCGTATCTAATTCACTTTTTCTGTCTAACAATTCGTTTGGGGGAACACACGAAAGCTTATTCTCCGTGTTCACTTATTCTCTGTATTTGTTCGTTAATTCAGAACTGACGAACAGTTCTCGCAACGAGACGTGACGTGGACTAACCTACTGCGTTTTATAACGTGAAACGTAATACGTTACGTTCTCTAACCGCCGCGCCGTCAAATCGTACGCTTCATATTAATTTAAGTTACTAGGTATCTGTATAGGAATAATAAAAGCGGACATTTGAAATCGAAATTCAGTAGAAATATAATGTTTTTTGCATATGTGAATGATAATCACACGACCAACCTGATTAAAAGTGGTTACCGTTGCCTATGGACGTGTCCAACACCAGGGGCTTCACACTCGTGCTGCCGACCCTGTAAGAACGTTCTAATGCTCTTCTTGAAGAATCCCATGTTGAAGTCCCTTGGAAAAACTACAGCAGGGAGATCATTCCAGTTTTCGTCCATCATCTCTATATGTTCGCCACATTTCGCCACCTTTTTTTATATAGGACACGTCAATTCACCTCGCCTGATGGTAAGCTGAAGGCAATCGGAAAGACGGTCACCATTACAAACACGTACCACGTTTGACGGCCTCATCAGATGCTTTTCCACGCCCCTCTTAAAAGACCCGGGACTGTAGGAAGAAGAAAATACATGAGCTGGCAAGGAGTTCCAGGTCCTAATGGTGCGACAAAAGAAAGAGTCACCGAACTGCTTGGTTCTTGCAGGAATATTCTGCACCGTATGCGGATGACATCTAAGCCCTGTACATGTAGTACTGTATAGGAAAGGACAGGGTGGGACAAATATGATTGTCGGTTCCACGTTATAGGGGGCGAGCGTATTTAGGGCTGTATGTCTACTGGCGGATGGAGATCCTTAGTCACCTTCTACGAGACTCACGAGAAGAGTTGGGATGGCCCTATTCACTCCACCGACAACCAACACGGCATATTTTCATGGGGCTTCCTAACACTTCGAAACGACGAAACTCATACAATTTACGAGAATCCCATGTATGTATTTCGGTGGACAATTACAGTTATTAGACAAATACGTTCTTAACGTAGTTGAAAAAACTCAAACTAAATCCGTATCCGATTGCTAACAGTACAAGAGAACCGTAAAAACGCTATCCTTTTTATTACCCGTACGTTTGAAGGAGACAGAACGTCTAAGACTCATGTCTTGTCACACACACAAACGCGATTGATGACGTCAGACTAAGAAAAAGTATGGCTCGTTAAACATAGTTTGCAAATAATTATATGAATGAAGATGTGTTTCAATGTCATCAGCTTAGGCTGACTGTTTTAGTGTGGCCTCGAATTAATTGAGACTTATGTGTTTTTAACTAACTCTTTGTAATTTTTACTAAGTACAAGACTACTAATTACTACAGGTTGGCTTGGGCCAAGCGGTTCGGTTACTCTTTTCTTTGCCGCAAGGAATTCCTTACTAGTCCCTCTAGATAAATGGCAATTTGTTGGCCGGTGTTTGGTAGAATAGAATGATAAATGTATGGGATTCAACATTTATAACATGCGTTAACGACTGCCAGATACGTCAAATCCCATACATTTGTCATTCTATTCTATCAAACGCCCGTCAACGAATTGCCATTTGTCTAGAGGGGCTGCTCACGTGTTTTCTTCTTAAAGTCCCGGGTCCCTTAAGCGGGGCGTTTGATGAGGCCGTCACACTGAGCACCACCATTGTAAAATGTTACGTGTCTATAATGGTGACTTTCTATCCTGAGATTTTGCCTTCAGCTAACCAGCAGACGAGGTTAGGTCAAATTGACGTGTCTTATAAAAAAAAGGTCCCCGACCACGACCTAGATCTTTGCAGCTCAAGACAAACTCTCATGAAAGTTGGTGCACTTGCTGATTGACCAAAGAGGTAATGCAGACTTTCTTCTGGAATAGGACGCTTTTTTGGTGCATCGGGTCTGACGGTAAGCGTTGACATAAAAGCTGAAACAAATCAATAAACTCCCTGTCCCTCTAGGACAGGAGAGAGGATCCTAGGCTCTTAAATGCGAGCTTTAGCTTCGACTGTGATTGGTATTGCTCGAATGAAGGTTATTATAGACTACAGAATGGTGTTCCTTAGTTCGATACAACTAAAATCTTCCACAAGAGTGTGTTTTGATTTTCCACTTCATCGGGAAGAAGAGTGAGAGTTTGGCTAAGATCGGCTTGCTTCGGTTTCTTACATTTCACATCGCATGTTTACTATAAAGTAGTTAAAACCGAAGATATATTATTTTAAACATTTGTAAAAAAAAAAACACTGTTAATTAAGTACAAGTAACTTTAACAATTACTTATCTTAAAACGGTAATACCTGATTGCGATACAGCATAAAGTAATTACTCGCATTTATTCGCTTGCACAATTTCTTCGTATCAAACAAGTTTACAAACACGCGTACGCGTGTGTACTTGTCTTATTTATGCAAGGCCGTTCGCACCTATGATGTGTAATGACATTGTACAATGTAGAGCGGAAAAGGAGTGGAAAGTGTAATCAGCAGAGACTACTAGACAAGTTGTTTAGAACAAAAATGGTGTTAAACTTACAGTTTCTGGAAGGATGGCTGCGGAGGAAGCGCGATAAATAAAGATTTCTGAATCAAACTTCTAACAACCATTATACATTTCCAAGTACGAGTACACTTTTATCGCTACTAGACAACACTATTTAGAGAAAAAAAAATATCACGGCGGAGGCGGGAAATAATTTTGAATTTCGAATTGGGAATGAGACGCAGATATTGGATAATTGGAGGCCCGACTTCACAATGACATTAGAACTGTCATCTAGAATACAATCTGTTCATTCTGGAATAGGTGCTTCAATTTCTTATACTAGCCGGCCTAGTAATATACCTATAAACATCCTCGACAGTCACTTAATGTCATCATCATCATCTTGGCAATAATTGGCAATTATTATTTACATATGACATTGTTAATTTGACATTTATAATTATTTTTGACCTTGAGATTCAAATTCAAATTCATACTTAAAATCTTAAGAGTAAACTTATAATTATTTCCCCACATTTTGGGGAAAAAGTTTTAAAACTGGTATACTAAATTTTAAAACTACCCACAAAAGAAAAATATTAAACAACGTAGTGTTTAAGACGGAAAATGTTCATAAACATCTGTAAACCTTTGAAAATGCCGTAAGGCGAAACTGGTCAGGTTCAATAATAAATAATGTGAGATAAGAGTCCATGTCGTACCCGAGGCTTTCGTTTCAGGGTCCAGTGTAAGCCTTTCTGTTTTTACTCTTCCAGTTCCAGAGAGACTATTAACGCGCAGCCCCTCTAGACAAGTGGCAATTTCGCTAGCCGGCGTTTGGTGAAATAGAATGACGAATGTATGGGATTTGACGTAAATGACAGTCGTTAACGCATGTCAAATACGTCAAAGCCTATACATTCGTCATTCTATTCCATCAAACGCCTGCTAGCGAATTGCCACTTGTCTAGAGGGGCAGATCAACTTCTACAACGTCAATCCAGCACTTCTTGGGATATAGCGGAGTTCGATAAAGCGGCATGGCTACACATTTGTCAAATACGTCAGTCCACGAAGTCAAGCTGTCACTTCCTTAAAGTATTGACAACAAAGCCTAATAGGCTTTTCACTATTACATTATACTTATTTTTTTTTGACAATGATGGGAATAAATGCGCCAGAGGTAATGAATATTTAGGGAAAAAGGTCTTATTGTATCATGTCGACTTTATGTCAAGAAAAATAAAACGTTACTGTGTTGTTTATTGTGCGTAATTACGACGTCTAAAAAGGTACTTATGTTTTAAATTACTTGAATTTTCGTTGATATTCGAGCTGTACGTTAGAAATGTGCTAAGATATTGTTGAGAAAAGGTTTATAATACTCGTAGTAATGTTTGAATATAATTTTATGTAAATAAAATCTAAGTGCTCTTAAATGTGTTTGTTGTTCTTTTTGTGAAAATATAATAGAATTTTATACATTTATTTAATATTTGGCTCATTTTTTACGTGCGGCGTAACGCTATTGTTATAATATTTTTTAAAATTTGTGCTAAAATTAGTATCTTCCGTACCTACTCCACATATCAGTTGCATATACTATGGACATAAAAAATTGTAGGTACCTGTACTGTAGATAACTTTAACTTAAGATAACTTTATTGACAAATAAAACAATAGCGACAGATATCCGTCCGGCGCAGTCGGGTTAAAAGTAGAGCTTCCGGTAAAGTGCAAACCGTACGAAATGCCGACATATAATATACCTACAAACAGATAAAATAAATAGATATTTATAAATAAATAGATATTTATAAATAAATAGATATTTATAAATAAATAGATATTTATAAATAAATATTGCTTGTTTCAAAACGAGCAAGGCCTACTGCTATCAAATAAAAGTATTTCTTTTTAATTTTCTGGAATGCGAATAATTTTAAAACGTCTATTCATATCCAGACTAGCTATGGTCATCCATGATTGGGTATTTGACTGTCATATATACACACACATCACATACATACACATCAGTGGTCTAGTCAAATTAGTTACTTTTTACTAAACATTAACGGTAAGTTTTAAGATAAATTGTGTGAAAAATTTATTTGTGATAGGATGTGATTAATTAATAAAAAAATAAATATTCTAAATTAATGACAATATTTAACAGTTAAATCCTTCACTATTATAGGTTGAGTGGATGATTAAAAATAAATAAAAAACGATAAAATAAGAACCGAAGCAACTGTTATCACAAGAATGGTTAAAGAGTTTTACAGATATTTGATATACTTAGAGAGTTTTTTAGAATTAAATAAGTTCAGCAAAATATTTTTTTTAGAAACGGGAAAGTACCCAGTTATGTGTGTACCTATAAATATATCAACACGATCAGCGAGAATCAAAGAGTGCATCGTCCTTCCGTTCGAAAACCGAATCATAGAACGTCAACCCACTTCCGCTCACGAACTCACGATAGTTACTTATTCAAATAAAAAACAAAAAAAAAAATGTTCGCTTGAAGCGTGTAATTTTTTCAGTGTTTCTTTAAAGTTGCTTCGTTTGAATAACAAAAGTGTGGGCGTGACACTAACCTCTGTAAGTAGGTACTAATGTGTGTTTGAATCGTTCTGCTACATGACGTTTGAATATTTTATGATTTTGGTTGCTTTTACTTTTTCGTGTAGAACGTAGAATAAATACTTATTCCAAATAAGTTTAAGACTTATAAATGCTACATCCCTACATACTTTATACTAGTTTAAAGTGCAATCTTTTACTCTTCCTCTTTATTTGTACAAAAGTTTTACTCTTATCGTTATTAAACATTTATGGAAAACGAGAAGCAATGGCAAAACTATAGCTTACAACACTAATGACATAATTTTCTTAAGCTACATCTTACGATTTTTAGTTACTAACCATCCACTTAACGAAAATAAAAATAAATGGTTTTCACGTTGAGAAGAAAAATGATCCTAAGTTTTCGCTTAGCCTTATAGGTATTTACAATGTTACAAATTTCGGTAATATTTCTAGTAAAGCGACATCTTCTTGTTTCTCTGCAACCATTGATGATGACATTCAATCGTCTTGCACAGACTTCTCAGGAAGTAGACATATTATGGACTGCCGGAGGCACTTGCCAGTTGTCAGTTAAATCTGCATGTTCATAAATGCAGGCATTCTGCATGGTTCCGTGCTGACTGCTGACGCAATATTGTTTGTATTGCACATAAATATGTCTATATACGGCATTCCTTGCCATGCGGATGATAGTACAGGTGAAACTTACTTCATGGATCGTGCCAACAGCCAACATTCCAAGGTACATAGTGAAAGAAAGCTGCATACAACTTGTGAGACGATTCTTAGGTTCTTATAATGTTATATATAAACTAGAAAAAGCTGTTTCCAGACTAGTTTAACGCTATCAAGGTATGTATGTACTGCGGTGCCAAACCAATCCGTTACTTACATGAAACGCAAAATATTAATTATTTTCTATGTTCTCTAAATAAGTAATCAATGTTTGTTGTTTCGTACGCTTACAACAAAACTTTGTCATTTAACAGCTGCAATAGGGTTACACTATATTTTATTACGTGCAAATAAATGAACATGAACTTGATGCAGTGACAGGTTAGTTTGGAATAAAAAATGTATGACCAACACGATGGTATATTTATGAAGAGTTTCGATTGGATAGACTAATTTTAACTCAAAGTCAACAAGCCTGATGCGTCATACTTACTAACTAATGTAATTACAGACGTCATAGCCGATCCCTTGGAGATTTTATGTACACCTTGGAATCTGAAGTCTGAACAAGCAACGTTTCAATCTATAGACTCGTTAGGGTGCGATTGTAATTTAATTGGGTACTTGACTGTCTAGTCAAATTAGTTATTTTCTACTAAACGTCAAAACGATAAGTTGTAAGGAAAATAGGGTAGTGTCCTGAGTCAACCGATCATTACTATACTGCTTAATGTCGTAGTTTTTTCTCAGCAAATATGCATGCTAAACTAAAATATTGCCTAACTAAACTGAAACTACGACTTTTTGTTATTTTTAATTGTCGAAATAGGTTTAAATATAAACAATCGAAATAAGACATAATTTATAACTTTTTAGATTCCTTATTAAATTTCAAATCAATCTTATTATGCTTTGTACAAGTGTAAACGCAACGTGGACTGACATAAATGCGATACTCTCTTGCACTCCATACATTTGCAGTACGCGCCTGCACGCTGTGACGTCACAGTGTGCTGCGATTTTGTATGGAGCGTTTTCGGGCGGCTCGAGAAATTGAAATTTCAAAATTAAATATCTTTTAAACTAATTATCACAAGAATATTTCACTTTAACAGTTCATTATACTATTGTCAAAGGTACAGTTTGCGATACTAATAAAAAATAGGACACAAGCCTATTGTATGACACAACGACAAATTCATACTTTTAAAGTCAAATAATTTACTTTTATAGGTTAGGTGAAAACAAGCTAGAACACCAATGGCCGAAACTTCAATAACAAATCAAACTTCACTCTACAAAATTAAATATATTTTTAAAGAATGGTCATAATGTCCTTTTTGAACTGTTACAGAAACATTTGGATAATAACTTTTGCAGACAAAATCTTTAACAACTATCTATTTTACTTTAAATACAATTATTAAACACTGTCGTAAGAACCAACAGACGACAATCACATAAAACTGCTAGAAAATCTAGCCATAAAAATACGGCAATGGTCTAAGTAGGTCAACAATTTATATATTATTAAAAACATCCATACTAAAATAATCATTACTAATAATCCAAAACAAAAATTTTAAGAAACAAATTTTCTTTTTTTCACTGCAGATAAAGAAATAACGGGTTGGTTTCTTCAATTTTTTTTTTTTAAATAATATTCTGTCCTCCGTGATTTTTTCAAATAAAGATTACCGGTCAACTATTTCGAATTCTTTATCTATTACACTTGGAATATTGAAGTTTGATATTGTATATGTATAAGTAATTGTTTCGCGATCATGTTTGAAAATTGGATGTAGGTATGTTTATCAGTCCCTAGTATCAGAAATGGAAAACTTATCAGATCCCTCAATTTGTTGGGCTAAGGCAATATTCGATATCGCCTAATAAAAAGATATCCTACTCCGTTCTTAGACCAAGATGGCCGAAAATCTATTTTATTTGCTAAATAAGATAATAGTTCGTTGATCAATGTTGAGTCAATGATTTTTGTGTCTGTTTTTTTTTGCTCCCATAAAGATTGTACTACAAAAGGCGCTATGATTGTACAGATATGTGTATTTTTTATACCACTTAGGTGGTAGACAATCATGTGACTCGCTTGATGTAAAGTGGTTACCGTAGCCAATAGACTTGCAGCACCAGGGGCATCACACTAGCCCACCCTTGAATAAACTAAATAAACTCATCTCATTTAGGTAAATTATATTTGATATTCAAGTCCTACCGTGATAGAATTTTTGTTCCAAAACATCTTTTGTAATCATAAATATGAAAGTAATTAATTTTAACCTTTCAAGAAGTAAAATAGAGTAATTATTTTATACAGAAATACCTTTTCGGTCTTATTAATAAACTTGGACTAACTTTAGTCCCAGACTAGACAAGTATTAAGACAGTCCATCCTTATTCATTATTTAATGAGGAATAAGGATAGACTATTTTAATCCTTGTCTAGTCTCGGACTAAAGTTAGTTCAAGTTTATTAATAAGGGGGTTTAAGCTTATTATATCTGAGGAGCGTAAGCGATCGACCGTAAGCTGATTTCAGGTTACAGTTGAACGTTTTCCAATAACGGTTTCAGATAATTATAGGTCGAAAACTAATCTAAATCTTTAATATCTGATGTAAACTGACCAAAGACTCATATTCCGATTGCGGTTCTATACATGTAAAGGTCGGTACTGACTTACCGACATGTATTTTGCTTACTATTTTGTACTGAAACAGTATGAATACTCACTTTTTGACATGTTATATCTCTACAAATAAATAAAATTAAAATACAGCCCTTTATAAATGTATATGTGATTATGACAACAAAACCTTTTTTTTTAATTTTAGCTTTTTGTCATCACGTCATTTTGTTTCTTGCGGGCAATATCCGAAGTAGGTGACCCTACTTGATGGTATTCTATATTCTACTGCAAATAGCTATACCTAATATGTAAGTTATACTTGTATTTCAGAAAACGACTTCAGGTTTCGTGTAAAAACAAAAAAATTAAATCAGGATCTAAGTTTACGCAGATGAAGTTGCAGGCACAAGTATAAAACATATTTAGTGAATAATTAAGTTATTTTATGATGAAGAACATACTTAAAATAACTTCTTATTTATGTTCATGTTCAATTAATAAAGTTTTTAACTTGAAAATATTCATAATTGCTCATTACAATTTTCATAATTTGCAAATTGAAGTTTTTATTTACTCTGTGGATATTAAATGCTGTTCAAGAACGAAAGGTACGTCCTGTCCTTTCTAACCTTCAATAATTATTCAATAACTGATAATGTTCTTGCGGCCCACGCCAAAGTATTTTTTGATGAAAATAAGTATCCGATATTCTTGTTGTTTTAGGCTTTACGTACTAATAAAGTCTCTTATAACCATATTTATATTATAATAACGACATCAATCCTAATGTAATGTGATTAATTTAATATCATACATACATAAATATAATCACGCCTTTATCCCCGGAGGGTTAGGCAGAGGTGAATTAACACCCACATTTTACCAATCTGTATTCGGTCCCACGTAATAGGGGGTGAGCCTATTGCCGTATTCCGGGCACTGTTGTTGACTCGAGCCATGCATCTGAGGGTGAGTCTGGGCTGTACATATTTGTCTGACGTTAAAGTTAATCAGCGCTATCCCTTAGTCGCCTTGTACGACATCACATGGGAAGAGAAGGGGTGGGCCAAATTCTACTCTGCCGGGAAACACGCGGCTAATTTAATATCAATTGCCCGCTATTTTGTCTGTGTTAAACTTGGAACCAAGGACAACACTTCTATTAGATAGACCAAGAAGTTTTTGTTCCTGTACTAGAGTGCCACCGTCACGTGTTACGCGGACGACACGCTGGTGACGGTGGGCAGGGCTACACACCGCGAGGCGACCCTGAGGGTCACGACCGCGGTTGCTCAAGTCGTGGAACGGATCCGACGGCTGGGTCTCGAGGTGGCTCTGCAAAAGTCCGAGGCCATGTTCCCTGCCCTCGGCGCAGGCCAGACCCGGGAGCCAGCCTTACAGTGGGAGGCACTCCCATCGACATCAAGCCCCGGTTAAAATACCTGGGGCTGGTGCTTGACGGTCGATGGGACTTCGGAGAACATTTCCGAAGTCTGCGCCCCAAGTTAGTGACAACGGCGAATGCCTTGGGCAGGCTGTTGCCCAACTTGAGGGGCCCAGAGGACTCCTGCAGGAGACTACGCGGGTGTCGTGTGGTCCACGGCCCTATACGGGTGCCCCGTATGGGCGGATACCCTGGGAGCCAGATTCCTGCCTCTGCTCCACGCGGCGCAGAGGACGACGTCCTCTAGGACCATCAGGGGGTACCGCACGATATCCTTTGAAGCGGTGAGTCTCCTGGCCGGATCGCCACCGTGGATCCTGAAAGCGAGGACCCTTTCGGCACTCTATCGGTTCCGAAAGGAGGCGCGGGGGCGGGGATTCGATCCCGAGCCCGAAGAAATTCGGGCCGAGAAATCCCGGCTCCACAGGGCCATGGTGACCGAGTGGGAGCTACGACTTGAGCAACCGCGCGCAGGGTACGCCGTGATTGCGGCGGTAAGACCCGTCATGGGGGAGTGGCTAGAGAGGCCACACGGTGGCCTCTCGTACCGTCAGACGCGGGTCATTACCGGACACTTTAACTTCGGGCGGTACCTGCATCTGATGGGCATAGAGCCAACGCCCGAGTGCCATCACTGCGACGCGAGCGTGGACTCGGGGCTGCACACGCTCACCGAGTGTCCGGCGTTTGAAACGCGAAACGCCGAGGCGGGAGCTTGTGACGGCCCTGGGGGTGAGAGTGCTCACGCTCTCCACCCTGCTGGCGGCGATGGTCCGCTGCGCGGATGCGTGGGTGGCCAGCGCCTCCTTCTGCGAGCAGGTCATGCTCGTGAAGGAGACAGCAGAGCGGGCGCGGCGCAGCGAGCGAGAAAGACTCGTGGACATCGCTGGCCGCGTTCGAAGGCGGCTCGGGCGTCGGAGGGCGCAAACCGACCTCCGCCCCCCATGAGCGCGGGCCTGAGGGTGACGGGTGGAGCCGCTCGTCACCCTAGCAGAAGTAGGCCACGGCGGCGGCGCGCATCGTAGGACGATGCGCGCCCGCCCCATACCGGGGGCGAATCGGGGACCGCGTGGTCCCCCCTCCCGAGGAGGGCCAGACCGAAAGGAATGGCCCTGGGTCAGCCGGGTGCGAGGGATATGTCAAAAGACAACCTCACCTCCGGCCTAGCACATCGACCCACAGACGGCGTGCGGTTTAGTCGGTTCGAGTCCGACATAACCTACCCCTCCGGCTCCGGAGGGGTGGGTACCCGTGGGGATTTCCCGCACGTAAAAAAAAAACCTATATACATACCTATAACATTTATAATACTTTTCAACGGTGAAAAGAAGGGTAAAGGGGTGAAACGATAAAAATAGACAAATAGAAAAACACCTGAAAAGCTTGTAGAAATCTAATTACTTACCTAAATTACATTTTCACTAAGTGTTATAAATTTTCAAACAATATTTGCGGTTTTAACGTAGAATATATACGTACCTAATACCGCTCAGTGCAAATATTTGTATGTATGAATATGTATATTTGCATTGGCCTTGGTGTTTCTATGTATATTTATCTATGAATTTACAAAAAAAAATGTATCTAAGTAGGTAGGTTTATCCACATTCTAGATTCCACAACACAAGCTAGTTAAGCTGTGCTTACCATGGGTCTAGATAGCGTTATGTGAAATGTTGTAGAATATTTATATTTATTTATTTATTTATCTACCTACTACAGGTACTGATATAGGACTATGGTAGTAACATTTTCTTACTTCCGTACAGCCGGTGTATTATTTTTCAGTATTTGTTCAAATAATATTGACAGTGTCTGATCGTAAGGGCTTTATTGGCGCGTGTTCATGAGCGGATATGTCGAAATCGGACTTATTGAAACCACTTGGTGTTCTGACACGGGTGAGCAAGAGTCTTAGGGAGAAGGGTCATGATTCTTCCAGTACGTACACAAAATTTTCAATTAGATTCGTTTTTCTGTGAGTTCGCAGCTTATTTTTTGTAGTTTTTGTAAAGATTTGTGAATTTTTTTTTGTTATGCAAAATAGTATGAGGGTTTTTTTGAGGGCACACTAATATCTTCGTTGTCCAAGCCTACCTCATGCTTATTGACTGACGAGACACTGGTGCAGGCTTTCCTGTCTTTTTAAGCTTGGACAGCAGTCTTTCGTAAAACAGTAAAACAGTCGTTTAGCAGGTAAGGTAGGATTAGTCCCGATGGTAAAGCCTTCTAAAAAACCGGGCACCGATAAAAGCACAGGTCCCGACGGGCCGCGCCGCGCCACGTCGTGGGAATAGCTCGGCGCGTAGCGCGAATGTAAGCCAAGCCTACTATTTACATTTGAACCTTGACGCGCCGCGCCTTTGAGTTACTGACTCGCGACGGATCGGACGCGCCGCGCCAGGCCGCGACAGGTCGGACAGGCGCGATGGTTCCTACGCCACGGTGGCCACGGGGCGTTGGCTTGTCCTGGTGCGGTGCGGCCTGTGTTTAAAACAGGCCGTGAGAACCAAGCTCAATTTATACTTATAAAACGACTACCTGCTACTAATTTCGAAAAAGTAGATATCCTTTTTATTTCTTTAGGCTTTAGTAAAGCTAGTTAATTATTAATTGAAAAACTTTTATTAGGTTCAGCTGGCTATAAAAGAAAGATAAAACTAGTTGAAAACTAAGTATAAGTAACTTCGGTACAATCTAGATTGCAAATCATCGGGTAGGTACCTACTGGTTACAGTACATTTTTTTCGTACAAAAATCCCTCGGGCACTGGTTACCACTTTTTTTAATTATAGGACACGTCAATTTGTCTTAACCTCGCCTGATGGTAAACTGAAGGCAAAGTCTCAGGAAAGAGGGTCACTATTACATACACGTACCGTGTTAACAATGGTGGCACTCAGCTTGACGGCCTCATCAGATTTCTTTCGATTTTTTTTTTCACGCCCCGCTTTCTTGCGGTAAGCACGAATATGTAAGGGATTGGAGATAGGTTATATATGTTATATATTTTAGTTTGCATTATTTTACTGTCTATACCATGGTGAATGTTCTACTAAGCTCTTCCAATTAGTCCCACCCTCTACTTTCCTTCATAGGACATCACATGCACGGCTTAGATGTCACCCGCATACGATGCAGATTATTCCGTCAAGAAACAAGCGGTTCGGTGACTTTTTCCTGTGCCGCACCATTAAGACCTGGAATTCCTTACCAGCTCACGTGTATCCTTCTTCCTACAGTCCCGGGTCCTTTAAGCGGGGCGTGAAAACCATATGATGAGGACGTCAAGCTGACTGCTATCATTGTTACATGGTACGTGTCTGTAATGGTGACCCTTTTTCCTGAAACTTAAGTTTATCAGGCGAGGTGAAGTTAAATAGACGTGTCGTATAGAAAAAAACTTATGTGACTGCTTTATTAGTATCACTTTCATAGCGATTTTGCATTTGCATCTAAAGTTTGCGTTTTAGAGGCCAAGGTGCGCTCAGTATGTCTGCTGCCCGGAGTGGGCCCGTATTTCGGGCACTATTGTTGACACGAGCCATGCATCAGTAGTTGAGTCTGGGCTGTATATAATCTGTCCGATGTTAAACAGCCCTGTCCAATTAGTCGCCTAGTATGACACCGCATGCGAAGAGATAAGGTGGCCCAAATTCTACCCTCTGCCAGGAACCACACGGCTAGTTGTTACGAAATAACAATTTTAAAACATGATATTGTTTCGGTTTTCAATGAACAGTTGCGCTACTCTACTATTTTATACCTACATGAATGAAGTTTCGCTCGGTTTGTTTGTTGTGCTCATAAATAATTCATTTTGAGGCACTCTCCATATTATTCGCGCGGCAATGGCCTACTGCAAATCGGTCTATGTATTTTATCAATTCCCTTTGAGCTTGATTTCAAGCTATCTATCTATAAAATAATGAGTTAGTTTGAGTATGCTTCATGGTTATCATACATTATATCAAACTAATCCGCGCGCACCAGTCTCGATTCTCTTGCGACTTGGGGTCTACTTATTGAGGTAATTTCGGAACGAAAGATTTTGGGAATCGTCTGAAAGTATTAATTCGACGAAAATTTAAAAGTGTGTGTTATGTACACGCGTTGAAGTTAAACTTCTTTTGAAAAACCAAAATGTTTACTGTTGCTAACTTCAGGGTGTCGGTTTTTCGTGACGGTGTGCGCGCGCATCGTAAAAATTTACTCTCATCATTTTTCCCTACGCGCCAAAAGAAGTATAACTTCAAATTTTTTTTACGAACTCAACACATTATTCCTCTTTTTTGTTTTTCCTCAAATTAATATACGTCCAGCCGATTTTGCTATCGAGACTGTGCTCAAAATCTTTCGCTCCGAAACGACTATAAAATCAGCGGTATGTCGAGACATATAACTGCGAAGGAAAAGAACTTCAATGGGATTACTACCTATAGTGCTTTCAGTTTCTAAGTTGCGAAACTATTTAAATTCCTTCAAATGCATAGGGAATTTTCCAATGGTTATACTGTACATTTGGAGTCATTGCTGGTACGTTTATGAAAGGTACTAAAAGAAAATGTGTTTTGGGTAGCGGTGTTTGAATTCCAAAAGAGACTTTCAACTCTTCTGTTAAAATGTTTTACATTGGGTCCCAATTCAGTAACGCCACGTTTTCAAGTAATGATTTCTATTCGATTACTAAAACTACACTCGATTCGGTAAGGTACTCAACTAAAGGTAAACAAGCTTGCTTCCCCCCCCCCCCCCCCCACGGATACCCACCCCTCCGGAGCCGGAGGGGTAGGTTATGTCGGACTCGAACCGACTAAACCGCACGCCGTCTGTGGGGCTCTGTCGCAAAATGACCACTTCTCAAAATGACTACAGGTAGCAAAATGTCCCTTTCTCAGAATGTCCCTTTCGCAAAATGTCCCTTTCTCAGATTGTCCCTTTCGCAAAATGTCCCTTTAGCAAAATGTCCCCTTCCTCAAACAGGCATTAAATTACTTGCATCAGTAAAAAAACTGGTCAAGAGCCAATGTACAACGCAGAGCGGTACTGAATTAATGTTCAGTCATTAAAATATGGGTAGGTAGGTACACTCAACAAAACAATTCGGCTACCTTGCTACACTAGTAAAAAATAAGCATGTGTGCGTGAGATTGGGAGACGCTTATGTCCAGCTGTGGACTGCAGTGGGCTGATTGATTGATATATATAATTTCTACAAGTTAACATGTTGATTCATTGCATTTATATTAAATTTACCAAGTAGAAGCAAAAGGAAAGAAAATTAAATAAAGCTTCTATACTTATCTGGTTAAAACGTGCAGAAGGTTAAATTCGACCAATTTCATTGTGTTAAGAATGTACCTATACATAATTATCATATAATGTTACTTTATTGTTACATTCAATTGTAACAATATTTAGTTTTATTTTGCATAGTTATAGTTTTTGAGACTATGAAACATTTTAGCTACAGAAGTCATTTATAAGGTTCTTCAATTGCAAAAATAAAATAAATATAACAAACACAAAATCAGTTAAGTAACCAAAACAAGTAGATAAACTTACTCGGGATAGAACTCACTACCTTCGAGTTGCCATATCGCTTCGCATACACCCAACCACGGTAATTCACATTATTGAAGTTAAATTTACCATCTCATTCGATGGCAGGTAAATCACTCACTAACACTTCAATCATTCAATCGTTTTCAAATATATAATGTGTGAGTGTAGAATAATGCACACATAGACGTTAAACACTAATACACGCCTGCAGCAATCACGCACACATGCTTATTTTTTACTAGTGTAGCAAGGTAGCCGAATTGTTTTGTTGAGTGTTCCTACCTACCCATATTTTAATGATTGAACATTAATTCAGTACCGCTCTGTGTTGTACATTGGCTCTTGACCATCAGTTTTTTTTACTGATGCAAGTAATTTAATGCCTGTTTGAGGAAGGGGACATTTTGCGAAAGGGACATTTTGAGAAAGGGACATTTTGCGAAAGGGACATTCTGAGAAAGGGACATTTTGCTACCTGTAGTCATTTTGAGAAGTGGTAATTTTGCGACAGAGCCGTCTGTGGGTCGTAGTGCTAGGCCGAAGGTGAGGTTGTCATGCGACATATCCCTCCCACCCCGGCTGACCCAGGGCCATCCCTCTCGGTCTGGCCCTCCTCGGGAACCCCGGTGTGGGGAGGCGCGCATCGTCCTACGATGCGCGCCGCCGCCGTGGCCTGCTTCTGCTAGGGTGACGGGCGGCTCCACCCGTCACCCTCAGGCCCGCGCTCATGGGGGGCGGAGGTCAGTTTGCGTCCTCCGACGCCCGAGCCGCCTTCGGGCGCGTGCAGCGATGTTAGCGAGCCTTTCTCGCTCATCGCGCCGCGCCCGCTCTGCTGTCTCCTTCGCGAGCATGACCTGCTCGCAGAAGGAGGCGCTGGCCGCCCACGCATCCGCAGTGACTTTTTAATAAAACACATATTAAAAAAAACTAGGTTAACTAACTGTGTTCAATTTCGGTTAGAAAATGAGATTAAAGACTTAAAATGAGTTTCTATTCAGAAAAATATTAGTAAAATATTAGTAAACTAAGGTAGGTAATATTATTAGCGAGAAAGTTTGTAATTATGGATGGATGGATGTTTATAACTCTTTCACGTAAAAACAACTGAATAGATTTTTATGAAACTTTACAATAATATAGCTTATACATCAGAATAACACATAGACTACAATTTATAACGATAACCGATATTATAGCGATAACCGACATCCACGCGAGCGGAGCCGCGGGCAAAAGCTAGTAAAACATATTAAAATGACATATCAAGTAAGTTTTCGTTTAGTTAAGTACCTGACCGAATGGAGTATGCATATTTTGGTAAAAAAATGATGTCTGTAGGCACTTTTTTGAAACTCATCATCATACAGTGACGGTAAAACGGTAATATTTACTTGCTTAAATGATTTCAATTTTCAAAACTATCGCGTTATCAAAACCTCTATACCGAGCTAAATAATACACTCAGTTACTCTTGTATGCCCTGTTGCACGCGGTTACGTTTGAGTCACCGTTCTTATGCGCCAGTGCCTCATTTACCTATTTTAATTATAAGATAATTAAAATTAAATAAACTAAATAAATAGTAATATTAATTAAGTTTCAAGAAGCAGCTAGGAAATATTTGGTTGCTTGCTTTTTTGTGGGACAACTTGGAGAATTCTAAATTCTAAATCGGCTAAGATCGGTCAAGATCGTTTTGGATCACATTGTTTGATTGTGTCACCGTTCCTGGGTGAGGCGGGAATGAATTTTGAATTTCGAATTTGGAACGGGACGCAGTTTCTGCGCCACATACCTAGTACATTTTTTTTAATACCTCCTAGTACTGTAGAGGTCAATGGTCTTCTTAAACAATTCGTTTTTTTAACCCATCAATATAACCTATCTTGCTTAAAAAACTCCAAAATGACAAAAGTTGAGTTCATAAATATTCAAAACGACTCCGAAGAGGAAATCCGATAGAAGTGAATAAATTGAGGTGGGAGGATTATATTAGTACAGATTTGAATAAGGAATCCCTTGCATCCGTACGAGTATATCTACTAGGGACATATAACTTGAACCTAAGGCGCGGTTTATACTGAAGACACGTGGCGGGGACGTATTCCGATGGCGGACAATTTAAGGAACACAATATAAGCCTCATGTATTTTTTTCTTAAACGTGGCTTCTTGTGTATTCTTAAATACAATTAAATTTGTACCCTCAGAACCTCACATTTTCCTTTTATTCTCGTTAAGCAACAGACGATTTTCTGAAAATTCGTGATATGGGGACTGTTTTATCCGCTGGGAGTGTTAACAGCCTGAAACAAAAAAAAATGTTGAATATAATCCATTATAACCTTGATGTTGGGATCATGTCAATCGAGTACGTTATCACTCCAATAACACACTACGAAGTTAAACATTACTATGTCAATCTTAAGATAGGTTTTTTTATACATATAAAATGACAAATGTATTGGATTTGACGTTTGTGACATGCGTTAACGACTGTCAAGTACGTCAAATCCCATACATTCGTCATTCTATTCTACCAAACGCCCGCCAATGAGTTGCCACTTGCCCAGAGGGACAGATCCCCCATTATTCGTATTAGCGCAAATCTATAGCCTCTCGAGATGGACTAAGAAGCTCCTTAGGATAATGTTATAAATATGATTAATGTTAAAAACTGCGATTTAATCTGTGGACTACAATTTTTTTTAAATGTGGTTTTAAATCATGTGGCAGACAAGCATACGGCCTAATTAATGGAAAGTGGTTACCGTTGCCTATGGCCGTGTGCAACACCAGGGGAGTCACACTCGTGCTGCCGACCCTTTAAGCACAGAGAGTTTCGGTGCCGTCATTCTAGCTCCAGTAGTTTTTTATGAATGCAGTATGACATGGTACCACGGGCTGGTATCCGCAACTCCACGACAAGGCGTGGTTTTTGCCTGAGGGTGGGCATTCTATTCGATCCACCCCAACTGATTGAAGAAATCCAGCAAGCTATTCACGCTGCTGGCGATCTCCCGGACCGTACCTGTCTTTCCGAGGTACTTAACCCTGTAAGTGGCGGTTGCAGGGTAGTGTAGGAGCACGTATGCCGCTGTTGCTTGCGGATGCGGTACTGTCAGTAGTCATTCCAATCCAATACAGCTGATTACTTATGCTCCGCGGAAGGCCTCGAGTGACTGACCTCCACAACCTAGTAACATCGTAACTAAGTAATGCCTAAGAATGTTTGTACAACCGCG
The DNA here is from genome assembly GCA_949126895.1 of Eilema caniola. Taxonomy (NCBI): domain Eukaryota; kingdom Metazoa; phylum Arthropoda; class Insecta; order Lepidoptera; family Erebidae; genus Eilema; species Eilema caniola. The sequence continues at coordinate 7,297,965 of OX421471.1, read as the reverse complement.
AATAGAAGTCTCCACTATACCAAACAATTAATCACAAGTATTTTTCTAAAAAAGAAATGATTATTACGAAGCGAACTTTCCCTAGCTATAACTAAATCGCTTGTGCCATTATAAGTAGCTTGTGCAAGTGAACTATATAATAATAACTAGCTGACCCGGCGAACTTCGTACCGCCAATATAATTCCGCCCGCGTGGCGTCAGATCCCGTTCCCGCTGCCTCCTCTACTATATTAAACATGCATAATACATATAAACCTTCCTCTTGAATCACTCTATCTATTAAAAAAAACCGCATCAAAATCTGTTGCGTAGTTTTAAAGATTTAAGCATACAAAGGGATATAGGGACAGAGAAAGCGACTTTGTTTTATACTATGTAGTGATAATAAAAATGATTGAAAAATCATTCATTGGTTCCAATAGTTCATAATAAAATCGGCAGACGGCTCCACTGTCGCCTCAAAGACAGATATAGAAGGAGAAATTTGCATTGGTTAGAACAAGGTCGTATAGCTTAGTGGTCAAAGCATTGCCCCTGTATATTTAGCATGATTTTAAAATACAATAAAACCATCTACATTTCCAAAGATCGTAAGAATTACGATAAATGCTTCCTACGTTTGAATTATGTTAAATAGCATATCAGCTCTCCAGGACTAGTTCAGGTGGTTCAATAGCAAAGTATTCCACCTGGACAATGATTGTCGCGGATATAATTACATTCTGGAGACTTAATTAAAATTCCTTGCTGATTGAGCCACGGAAAACTTAGCATTCTAATTGCTTCAATAATTTCATTCATAAACTAGTTTTTGGATGTCGGTTATCGTTATAAATTGTAGCCTATGTAGCATATACTGTTTCCGGGCAGTCGTCGTCGCCCGGCCCTGCGCCACTGAAGATGTCGACCGCAGTGATCGACGAAACGTCTGGAACGCAAGTTTCACATAGACCACGGCCAAACAGCCCGGAAGCAGTATATTCTACATGCAACGCCGGCCGTGAAAGCCTGAAGACTTATATGTAGCCTATGTGTTATTCTGATGTATAAGCTATATTATTGTAAAGCTTCATTAAAATCCATTCAGTAGTTTTCACTTGCAAGAGTAACAAACATTCATACATCTATCCATGGTTACAAACTTTCGCATTTACAATATTAGTAAGATAGTATTATTACTGGCTCTTGGCCAATTGTGTTGATGATTGTACCTCATACACGGTACGGTTAGCTCGCTAGCCGTACCGTGCTCGCTAACCCATCTTTCGCTGCTCAATGTATGGAAAATTGCGTTAGATACATTATTTCACCTTGATTGATATTTCAACGGTTCCTTCTGTCAGTTCTGTGTAGTTAAATATCTAGAAAGAAAGAATAAGTAATGATTTTATTCTTCGACTTATAAGGATACACAATCTTACTAATATGGATGGATGGATGAATGAATGAATGCATGTTTGTTACTCTTTCACGTAAAAACTACTGAATGGATTTTAATGAAACTTTACAATAACATAGCATAAACATCAGAATAACCTATAGGATATATATCAACACACTACTACTCAAGGGAGCGGAGCAGTGATCATTAATGTAGAAATAGGCGGGGACAAAGTTGAGTAGAGAAGTGAATTAAATGCTCAATAGCGTCGGCTCAAAACTAAGCGATAACCGACATCCACGCGGGCGGAGCCGCGGGAAATAGCTAGTACTGTATATGTACTCTTTTGTACCACACAAAAGCTTTGTTATATTGTATACTAGGTGTGGCCGCTCCGCCTGCGTGCGACAAAACATAGTCTCTGTCCTTTCTCAAGATCTAAGCAACCTCTATACCAAACTTCATCAAGATCGGTTCAGCGGTTTAGGCCTGATAGCGTAACATGCAGACAGACAGAATTACTTTCGCATTTGTAACATAAGTAAGGAATTATGGAGATCTCCTCAGGCAATTATTTGCTTGTCATATCCTCTCTCAAGCACTCGTCTCAAGACTCGTGGTCAAGTGGTACCTGAGTAAGTAGATTTACAAGTTGCAAGGTTAAGCAATACTATTGAGGTTTTAGGATGAGCAAGTAAGTAGGTAAGTGAATAAATAAATAAATTATAAATAAATAAATTATAAATAAATAAATTATAAATAAATAAATTATAAATAAATAAATTATAAATAAATAAATTATAAATAAATAAATTATAAATAAATAAATTATAAATAAATAAATTATAAATAAATAAATTATAAATAAATAAATTATAAATAAATAAATTATAAATAAATAAACAACATTTCACACAACGCTATCTAGATCCTTGGTACGTATAGCTAGCTTATTTTATGGAATCTAGAATGTGGATAAATATACTTAGATACTTTTTTTTTGGTAAATACACACTTATTATACATAGAAACACCCAGAGCAATGCAAATATACATATTCATGCATACAAATATTTGCACTGAGCAGGGATCGAACCCGCGTCTGTGTAACGGCCGCATTCACTACCGCCGCGCCATAGAGGCTAAGAGAGAAAATAGATGGTCCTCGTATTCTTCTGCTTCTTCCTAAAAGGTCCAGTAATAAATCACAGAAGTCTTTCTGCAGTTTTTTCAATACATTATTTGCTTTAGTTAAACTTCTATTACATTGTCAATCAGCGCGAAACCAAAACGACAATTGTCTCATTATTATTAACCAGTGGTGTGCTTACAATCGATAACGGAAACCACTATCGATACCGTAACAGCCCTATTTACCGTACCTAGGTACATATACTGAATATCCGCAATGAACACAACATGAACTACTAAAAGATATAGCACGCTCCATATACGCGCTCATGAATGTACTTATTATATACCGTTAGGACTGTCAACTGATTACATATCGATATAAATTCTGTGTTAATATTGAATTGAACAAAATATACAGTAGGATCTCTGTAAGTCGAACTTGAAGGGAGACGTCAAAAAGTTTGAATTATAGAGTTTTCGACTTATCCAGGACTTCGACTTAAGCGAATTTTGTCAGGAAATATTAGACTTATACTAATTTTGAGTTAGGTGACATAAATAAAAATCTAGTTATAGAGTTATTAAACATTTTTATTTAGATCATACGTACGTTTTATTAAATCATACGTAACATTATGTATTTCCTATAAAAAAAATCAAATTCTTTGAGCTATTAAGGTAATTTGTTTGAAATAATCGACTTGTAAAGGTTGTAAAACCAAACATTGCTATATTCCAGATGCAGAGGTCAAATTATTTTTTTCGAGTTATAGAGGGCAAAATTTCGAGAAATGGCGGTTATGAAGCAAGAAGGGAATGGAACACAATGTTTTTTCGAGTTTGGGCGGTTTTCGACTTATCGAGGTTCCTCTGTATAAGTCAATATAACAGGGCACAGTTCCTCCTGTGCTTATCAAACAACCCGCCCCTGATCAGTCCCGGTGCTAAAGTGCCTATAACACTTGCTACACTGACACGCTGAATGGGCTTTTCACCAGGAACGATCGTTACAAGGATTTTTTTTTAAATGTCTCAGTGATTGGCGTTCTTGTGATGAATGTGACTGCTGTGGCTGGAGTTCGATGACCGGATTTGACAAAGTGGTATTGAGGTTTTCTGTAAAAAAATCTTATTAGCAGCACAGAATCCGGAAATAGCGCCCAATTGGTGACAAAAGAATAATAATAAAAAAAAATCATTCCCTCAAAAGAAATATTTAAAGTTCACTTTATAATACATGGGTTATTTACCCGTAGAGTAGATCACCAAATAGAATAGTACATTACTGCCGCGGCCACCAACTGTAGTGTTGCCGGACGATCGTGAAGTATGCGGGCCGAGGCGCAGCCGAGGCACGCATTACGGAGTCCGGCAACGCTCAGTTGTGGCCAAGGCTTGTATAGTGCTTTTCTTAAACAATGCGCGGAAATTAAAAGTAAGTAGTATCCATGCAGAATTTTTTAGTTACCTACTTTTCAAAATCAATGACGAACAACGAACAACAGTAATTTTTCACGCGGCGAAATGTTCATTGGTTTTTTATTTTTCTTAATAAACAACATTCTATTTGCAAGCCAGTTCTGTATTTAAATAACGCCTAGTATAAGTTACCTCCTTGGTTGCCATGGTTCGGAGTAAAAGTTGGTTCCATTTTCAAATTACACGACAGATATGAGTTTACATAGTAATTTATTTGGCCGCTAAAACACGACAGATATGGATTTTCATACAGCTTTTGCTGGCCGCTGCTCGCATGTACAGCAATTTCGATTTATCTCGAAGAAGGTTGTCAAAATAATGTTCACATTTCCAAGCGTGTTTGAGAAAATATAATTTATTTGCTCTTAAACACAGTTCCAGAGATGTTATTAAGTACGTATTATAACAGCACAACATGTTAAGCCTTAGTACGTGGCATGCAAATTTTGATTATTACAATAAATTATAAATTAGATAATTTATTTATAAATGGTTAGGTGTGCATAGCGAAAATACATTGTCTGGCTGAGTTCATTACAATGATTATTAAACATAAAAATAATTTATAGATGAAATGATGATATATTATGAGTCAATAGATTATTGGAATATCAGTTGTCAAAAACAATAACAGTCCATAAAGTTGAAAAACTCTTCAATATCATACAAACATTTCTCGAAAAGGTCTTTCTTTTAATTTTTAATGAACAGGCGTTGCAGTAGCTCTCACAATGGCTGTAGTATTTTATTATATATACTCGTATTTACACACTTTACGTAGGTATTCCACGGGGACATTTCTGTACCCGTAGTTCATCCAAAATGTGTTCCAAGTACCTATAACAAACTGTGGTAGCTATCCATGGATCTGTGAAATACAATTGAGTTTTTCGATGAAAAATTTTTAATTAAAATGTATTCTGTTTCAGGTACGTTACAGTATCAATTAATCATTTTGAAGAGCTCGTCGAAAATGTGAGTAACAGCTTGTGAGACCGTCATCAGTAGGTACCTATTTCAAGCGGGCGAAGGCGCAAGCACTAGCTAGTAGTCCGATAGATTACAAAAGTCATGGCTCTCTGTAGGAAAGTGGACAGATAGTAAATTACTTATGGTCGGCCCCGACGGCCACCCATCCGCACACCTGTCGCTGTCGCAGGCCGTTGACATTGCTTCTTGGGAACGGCGTCATAGTATAAATTGCGTTTTAGGCTTTTGTGTCATCTAATATAATAGTATAATTTCTTTAGGACATATTATAGAGGGCTATCTTTAAAGTAAGCATAGCTGAACTAACTTGATGTATAATTTCTAGAAAGCGGATTTTTTTTAAATATATATGACTCGTCAATTTGATTTTAACTCGCCTGATGGTAGCTGGTAGCTGATGGCAAAGTCTCAGAAAAGAGGGTCACCATTGTGTAATGGTGATCCTCTTTTATCACACGTACTATGTTAGCAATGGTGTCACTCCGCTTGGTGGGCTCATCAAAAGAAGATTGTCGTCGCAGCACTAGTGATACCGGTGGGTGTCACGCGGTGTTGCCACACTTGCTAACCCCTGAACGCAATCCAACCGAGATTGGATTACTATGGAGGGATTTTCGCAATCGTGCACGGTGGTACCCACGCGGCCGAAATTTGTGACAAAGTGCCATCAAATTTCTATCACCATTTTACATTGTAAACATACATCACACGATGTTAAAATGAGCGTGGTTTCCGGAAGCGTCTGAGGATTGACCGTGGAGCCAAGTGTCTGATTTATTCTTCTGCTTTGAGTTAAACTTATACCCGCTTTTATGTGACTGCCGACTAACATCTCAACCCTGAAAGTAAAAGTCTACGCCAAAGCTTTGTCCGTCAATCAGGTACACCCAGCTTGCACGTCAGGTTGGTTTGGTTTCATGGATTTTAATGGGCCCCATACACCTCAACTGTAAATACATACGTATTATGTATAGTAACATCCAGACCAAAGAAATATATTAGGATAGAATGGCCATGTGAGCGGAAAACGCGTGGCAACTTTTCAGTCAATTTCTGTCCTATGAGACAGGAACTTTCAAACGCTTACTCGATACGGTTAAGACTAGTTTATAATAAACATGGTTGAAAATATCGTGAATTCGCCATATTGTGTTATTTCCAACTGTAGAATAAAAATTGAGAGCTGAATTTGAAAAATAAACGTAAGTATTTCTTATCTCTCGTGAGTATTTATTTACAGTGAAAAAGTCGCCACGCGCCACTTGCAGGAACACTGCATCGGCCGTTCTATCCTAATATATTTTTGTAATCCAGACATAGAAAATATATTTAAGTATAGTACTTAGTCGAAGCTTAACTATATATTCATACAAACAAATATTTGCCCTGAGCGCTCAACCGCTGCGCCACACAAGACGCCCATGTATGTGTGTACTGCCATGTAACTTTTTTTACATTGTACCTAACCCTAATTGCGTACTTTACGCCTATATAAGGCTTTAGCAGTTCGCGATGTGTTCATTTTCATTTAACACAGTTCATAATACACCTGTATGAGCTTATATGAGTTAGTACTAATTTGCAAAAACAATTCGTCGAAATGTAAATTGTACATTTTGTTATGTAGCAGTTCTTAGTTCTCATACATTATGCATGCTTCTGTTTGTTTATTTTTAGTTTAACTAGACGCTAATGACTGGTAGCTAAAAATTCTACTGCCATTAACCTTTTAACGCTAGCAAATGGTTTTGACATGTCCTTTTTTCATTACATCATCAATTTTATGCTCACTGGAGAGTTTTTGTGCTGTCAGTGGGAAGACCTAAGGCCTGTCCTACTTTATTTTTACACTGACGGCACATAAACTCTCTGTTCTAATAGGGTCGGCAGCGCATTGTGACGCCCCAGGTGTTGCACACGTCCATAGGCCACGGTAACCACTTTCCATTAGGTGGGCCGTGTGCTAGTTTGCCACCTAAGAGGTATAATTTTTTTTTATTAGTGTATGCTCTGCAAAGTCGGCCCCAACATGCCTACCCACTGCCTACACACACAGGCCGTGGTACAGTCAGCGACAGAATAATTTTTTTTTTGTCTCGACGACCATTCTCAAAATTATCTTAATACCAAGTGTAAATGAAAGTATTTTATTGATTGTAATTGTATTATTTTCCGAACTAAAGGTGTGTACCGAATATCACAACAAGCAATCATCAGGAAGGGGGAACTAAGGCATTAAGATCATTTTGAATACTTGGCTAATCAAGATCCATCTGATTCTGACATTCACTCAGCAGTCTTCTACAAGCCACCTCTTCCAGACAACACATCCGTTTTTATGTCAGTCATCGTAAGTCCCATAATTTTGAAATATTTTTGAAGGTTTATTGAACTCCATCCAAATCAGGCAAGGTGCCAAATGTAGTTGGGGCACTTTCTAATTATTACTAGTCCCTGGGAAATTCTTCAATTCATTGAGCAGATGTTAATAATGTGTGTGGTCCACCTGCTGTACGTTTTATCGTTACCAGTTAGGAAACATCTTTGGTTATCTTTTTGTATGTTTATTTACTTAAATGTCAAGACGTTAGTAAATATTTTAGGGTGTTTTAACAAGGACGGGTCAATTTTGACAGTTGGTGGTGGCCATGTTTTTTTGGCGACATCTGTCAAATCTGGTGTTCCTTATTCAGTCACTGAGTTCACGATTGAACAGCCAATATTAATGATTCTAGACAGAGATATCTAAACCCAAAGTAAGCGTAGGTTAAATAACTGATATAGGTTATAGAATGTTGATAAAACACACTTAGATACATTTTATAGAAAAAAACATACTTGCCATGACGCACATTTGAAAAGGCCATGTCCACTTGTCCAGCAGTGGTGTTCAACAGGCTAATTGTTTAATTCATCATTTGAAACATGCTTGTACAATGCAAATAAACATGTTAAGATATTAGACGGGTAACGTACCTGAAACGAACATAAGTTCTTATTTTTAAAGAAATAAGGACGACAAAATATTTCCGAATAAATGAATGTTACACATGCAACCCATTTCTTGTACACGTACATTAATTTGTTTCCTTTCTGTTAACGTACATTTTTTAAAGCCCCACAAAGCTTTGTCCTCTTTAAGCGACGACTTAATGAAAGTCGGGCAAGGAGGCGTTACGGACCTAATGCTCCTTTAGCTGTGTCTCCAAGGGCACAGATTTATAAGGATTTTCTTCCTACGACTTCGTAACACTTCCATACATCTCCCTGTATTGAAAAATTATCCTTTTATAAAGCTCTTTAGGAAAATTGCTATGCTTTTACCTTCATTTAATTTATTTTAAATAATCTTATTTTTGCGAAAATTGTTTTATCCTGTGTGAGGTTTCTTGGCGTCTCTTCTTAGTAATTCGATTGAGGTATATACAAAAAATGAGTAGAGAAAAATCAACTTCGAGAGCATTACGTTTTGTCAGCTATAAGATAAGTACTCAAGAACAATTTCTATAGGTGTGTTAAGATTGTGTTTCGTTTTACTAAAATGCTAAGAAATACGAAGCAATATTATCTGTGAAGATAGATTCATTTTAAATTTCGATACTTATATATTTAGTATTGTTGTTAAGTTTTGTTGTTTCAGTTTGTAACGATTTAAGCTAGTTGTTTTATGTTTTAGGCTCAATTTTATCATTTAAGTTCAGTATTTTACTTCGGCGCAAAATTATGGTTTGAACTAGGTGTTATGATTTAGGTATGCTAGAGTAAGTTCCTATACCTAACCAAATGGTGGTGTAGGTATACTTTAAGTTCTGTTCCGAGTAGGTTTTATCATCATCATCATTATATTAGCTGCACATCCACGTCCACTGTTGAACATAGGCCTCTTCTATCGACTTCCAGAACGACCGATCTAAAGCAGCCCGCATTAAGCGCTTCCCGGCGACCTTGATGAGGTCGTACTTCCACCTCTTAATTTTTTTTTGTCGAAATTACTAATATTCTCTCTAACCCCTCCAAATAAGCTAAATTGCTTGTGCTAGGAGTGGGTTCACGTCGGTAGTGTAATGGCCAGAATTTGAACCCGGGACCTCTCGATCGTAAGGCCGACTCCTTAACGACTAAGCTACCGACCGACGCTGAATAAAACAGATATGTTAAAAAGAGAAACAGGAACTAAGAGATGTACCTACCTATTATGTGATTAACCTTTACAAGATACTCAGTTTCAATGACAGCATCAAAGAGAATAGTGAATACACGTTATTAGAGGAAGCGATGTTTGATGGTATCTGTTTCGTGATAATTATAACACTCCTACGTTAGCTAATTATACGTCTGCTTCAATTTTGAGCCTTCGTTTTCTTTTATATACTATCAATATTTCTGCGCAATTCGTACTTGGCCGTGAGTTATTCAAGGCTATTGATAAATAAATTAGAACATTAGTAAGGAGTAATTGCTTCGCAGATTTCTGAAAATATTTATTTAATGGATGTAAACAAAATCAAAGGCAACAACAACCAAAATTTCACGCTAGTAACCCTAGGGGATCAAGCTCTACATCGATCGATTAGTTAGTCAAATTATTGTTACCAAGAGAAATTCTTAAAAAAAAGACGCGTTGCACTCCGGGAGTGCCGGCAAAAGTGAAAACTTATTCTTTCTTTCTTTTTTCGTTATATACAGAGAAAAAGATAAAAAGAACATACCATTCTATACCATACCTATAATATAGCGCCAATCATATAACCTATCACTAATTTTCTGTCAGAAGAAATTAATGAATTACAAAAAGAAAAATTAAGCACAAAAAGTAATAAATTAAAAAAAGAGCAAAATATTACAAAAAGTGTCAGAAGCCCAGGTTCGAACCCGGTAACATCTGAAACCATAAGGACTCACAGTCGAAGCGTTTACGGCTTAGCTACGAAGCTTCATATCGTACTTGACAAAATAAACAATCTTTTACTAATGTTGCATGACGTCAGTCGCCGGTTACGGTTCAAAGGTCAACCGATCCTGACGCAAGTTTAATATTTTTTACCCATCCAACGCCGCTAAAGAAGTTTTCACTTCAAAAACCTATATAGACAACCACTAATAGCCAATAGTATATATCGATCATTAGAGAAAAAGTTTATGGACGCTGCAATAAAGTGGAACATGCCTGCCGATGGTAATATTGCTTGTTAAAATCCAAAGATATCAGTAACACAAATCACATAACATTTTGTGGTCTCCGTATTTTGCAAACGAAACGTCCATAGGATCTTCGCCTATATAAACAAATTCGTAATATCATGTTTCAGTGAACAAATGAATGGAACAGTCAGTTCAAAAATCAAAACGTAAACAGTAGTTGCAGACACACGGTGGCACAGAATAGGTAATAGTACTAGACGGTGGTCTTCTTGAACGTTCGTTCGCACAGACATGGCGGATGGCGGTAAACCACAGATACTTCTATGCTAGTTGAAAAACATTGTGAGGTGTGTGTGTGAACACAAGATCGACGAACTAAATACACTTTTAATTTGTATATTTTGATACAAATGAAACATTGTGATATGTACATCAAAATTTAGGAAGAATTTTAAAAAGTAATTTAATTTACCTTATAAATATTCAACAATTTGATGCAGTATCAATAGCGCGTCGAAAGATCGATTTTAAAACATTTCATTTTTCCGTGGTTCAAAGTTTTCATTCTATTTACATTTTTGAACAATGCGCACGTATTTATTACAAATTAAAATAACAACACGTTCAGATAATAGTGTCCATTTGAATTTGTTAACGAACATGATTTTTCTACTACGTCACCGTCGTCGGCGCGTGCAACTTTTATTTGATCTTGATTTTGTTGTTACAAGCATTGCTAACGGGTAATTAAATGAAAGAAATATTACAGATAAAATTAATTAATTTATCATTCGAACCTCCCCAAATTTTATCTTTTTACGAAGTTATATCTATATCCTATCTTACATATAGAATATCTATGGCCGCAACTGATTAACGAGTTTGAATGCTGTAACATGACGTCATACCCGTGAAAGTGGATTCTAAAACAAATCACTGTTTGCTAACTTTGAATGTTTCAAACATGCTCTTGACAAACAAGTTGCAAAACTAGAGGCTTGAATATTTACAGCAAATATACCAGCTAGAGCCTTCTATATTTGTCGTTCATATTTCGCTACGCTGTTACTGCTCATATGAAGTTGTGTTGGAATATCTTGGGACACGTATTTTGAGCCCAAATCGCGGGACAAACGAGGCCCTGAGCGCGCGCGTATTTCATTGTATCAATATAATGTTTGGTGAATTTGAGCTCTTCCACCGCTGTGGCACCCCGTGCTAGCCCAAATGGCATCCTGCAAACGCGTACTGCACGTATGGAGCATAAATTTGTATAGAGTTTGGGTCCAAGATATATAGCCCGATCAGTTTGCCTGTGCGATCGTAAGCTACAGGATTCTTTTGCCAAACCTTTTTCAAATGCTTAGTAAGTTTAAAGAACTTTTTTTAAGTATTTTTTAACGGTGATGGATACATGTCCTTAATGCCTAACTTAAGTTCCTTAAGGTCAAGTCTCATTTGTATCACACCTCATTAAAGTAGTGGAGACTTGACTAGAGGCTTCTAAGGAGTTTTGGAAGCAACACGATAAACTTTCTACTCTTGTGTGTGCGTTGTCTAAAAGACAAAGGTGTTATCCCTTTCAAACCTTGCTTATACGAGCGTGCGCCTGCGCGAGAAAAAAATATTTAGGTATTAAATATCTGTTTTACGAGACGAAACCTATGCCACACGCTCGTGCAGGCTTCGGGCGTTCTAATAAAAAATAAATAGGCATCGTACGATCATTCAGTCGCACCAGGTATGACCGAAAAGATGGCTGCGGTTTTTGGCGCTCACAGCGCGACAGGTAAGTAGAGATAAATATTGTTATTTGTTATTATATGTTGTTTTATTACTAATATTAAAAAGGTTATATTATATCTTGAGTGATGACGTAACTAGTATTTGATTCAAATATGTTTTTGATTTGATTTTGAGGAGTTAAAAACAACACGCACGATCGTAACAGTTCGGTCTTCATTCATGTTTTGATGTGCTAAAATGCACGCTCGTGCGTGTTATTATTTACTTGCTTTTAATGATAAATTAGTATTTAAATTAAATACAATATATTTATTTTAGGAGCCAATATACCGGAGGATGTTATACTATCTATATTAGGAGATGGTAACGATTCTGACCTTAAGGATATTTTTGAAGAGCATTTTAATGAAGATGATTTAATGGGAGATTTGGTTAGGGACGACTTATACGAACATCAGCAGCTTAGTAAACTCGCCCAGTTCCAGCCACCGGAGCAAGCCGGGTTTCGAAAAGGCTATAGCACCGTGGACCACATCCTTACTGTTCGGCAGATTGTAGATAAAAGTCAAGAATACAATCTGCCGCTGTGTATGGCGTTTGTGGACTACGAAAAAGCCTTCGACTCCATCGAAACCTGAGCAGTTCTGGATGCCCTGCAGCGGTGTCGTGTCGATTGGCGATACATCGAGGTGCTGAGATACTTATATGACACTGCCACAATGTCCGTCGAGCTCCAAGACCAGAAAATGAATCCCATTAGCCTCCAGCATGGAGTCAGGCAGGGGGATGTTATATCCCCCAAACTATTCACCAATGCTTTGGAGGACGTCCTCAAGACTCGGGGTTGGACTAGGCGGGGCTGGCAACAAAAACGGTGAGTACATCTCACACATTCTGTTCGCCGATGACATTGTCGTGGTTGCGGAGTCGCTGGAACAACTGGGCGAGATGCTGCACAGCATAGATGGAACTTCTCGACGCGGCGGCCTCGTTGTATACTTGGTTAAAACAAAGATCATGTTCAACGAACATGTTGCACCGAGACCGATTGCCATCGAAGGGGCGACGTTCGAAGTTGTCCAAAAATATGTAAACCCGGGCCAGGTTGTCCAGCTCGGTAAAAACAACTTCGAGAAAGAACTAGCCAGAAGGATTCAGCTGGGCTGGGCAGCATTTCAATAACTATGTCGAGTCTTCTCTTCTTCCCTACTGCAATGCCTGAAACAAAGGTCTTTGACCAGTGCGTTCTACCTGTTATGACTTACGGTGCCGAAACGTGGACACTAACGATAGGGCTAGTCCATAAACTAAAAGTCGCGCTGCGGGCTATGGAGCGAGCTATGCTTGGAGTTTCTCTGAAGTATAGAATTCGGAACGAGGTCATCCGACAAAGAACCAAAGTTACCGACATAGCTCGCAGCATAAGCAAGCTGAAGTGGCAATGACCTTTTGAAATTTATAAGAAAATATGTGGTTTTTTTTTCATTAATGTCCTGCATATTTCAAAGAGCACGAGCGTGCGTATTGAGCACTTACGCCGAGAGCTCACGGTCGTGCGGGTACTATTGGGCAATATCTAGGATACCTAGATTTTTTATTTTATTTTTCGTTGGTCTTCTATCGCCTACTTAGTCGACTCAAACGATAAAAAACATAGAATTGCAAAAAATAATATTCGGGCTGAAAGGGTTATGCATAAAAATCCACAATTTTACACATAAAATCTTGAATTTACACCGATTTTTGAAATGAAATAATACCGCGATGTGTCCTTTCTGCATTAGCGCCAAAACTCGATTATATTATGTATTATACATTATTCTCTATATAATATACTCGATTGTATTATATATAAAGAGAGATTATTTATACTTGTAAAAAAATCTTTTTGATTTCTATGCCTATGTATTTCATTTTCTGGTCTTTCTTTTGCCTAAAGCTAGAGTAGTCCTCTGATTTAAATATAATAGACCTTTTGTCAACCAGTCTTGAACAAAGTTACCCGGCGGCATGTCTTTCGCACTGAAAATTAATGTTTGTCTTTATTCTAGTTTTATTTCGTATTCCGTTCATATTTCCTTTGAAAATTGTAACTAGAAAGCATTCTCCTTTCGTACAATAATGGCTGAAGGTCTGAAAGAAATAGGTCAGTCTTTTGTGGAACAAGAAAGCTCGTTATTGGCCAATTCCATCAGCACGGTCTTAATGCTGGAACATGCAATCTTTCTTAATGTTAAGAACCTAACAATTCGTCCTTTTTAGACAAAATCGCGCCAACTGAAACGCATTTAACGAGGTCGGATGACGTTTTAGGAAGAAAACAGCTCTTAATTAAACTGGGGATTTGTTTGTATTGTTAAAAATGTGTCAGGCTCTCAGCTTTCGCCTTTTATTAAATGTTTAATCCCTAAAATGGTTGACAAGAAGGATACAAGAAATAAGAAGCGACTGAGTTTTTGCGAAGCATTGTAAAAAATATACCTGTTGTCATGCTTTTAATAATTTTACATAGGTAACCATGTAGTTCATGTGTTAAAAAGTGACTACATTAACTAACAGACTCTTCTTGTGTACCTAATTGAACTCGGGGTGAATAAGACCCCGCTAGGATGCTCGGGGCCTAACTAACCTTACTAGCTAACCCACTGGTGCACTCACCTTTTGATTAACAAACCCGATTCTGGCGTAGGCTTCTCTCTCCAGGTTGGAAGATAAGACAACAGTCGCTCCCGAAAGATGATCCTAATCAGGAGAAACAAAGCTCCAAAATACAAGTTTAGGGACCAACTGGGATTAACGCTGAATGACGAAATAAGGATATCCCAAATCAAGAAGTCATTTAACTCTATAAACGAAATACAAAATCGCATCAGTATTCAAGAGGCGTGCAGGGTTCTATTCTCGGGCCGGACGTTAATCAGTTTTCAATGCAAGACAGTTTAATGAGATTTCTTTTGGGAATCTAGTGATCCGAACTGCTTTCGCCCTGTATCTTTGGTAGAGGCCATCTTTATTGGCACAAACTTTTTATTGGAGAATCTGAAATTCGGTTTGATTCTTGTTCATAATTTTTTCTTTAGTTCATTGATAGATATTCTTTGTGTATTAAGTAAATTCTGCTGGTATTAAGAACTTTTTATTATTATTACTAACTGTTGCTCGCGGCACCGCCCACGTTTGTGTCGGCTATGGACCAAATGAATGTGTGACAAATTTCATCAAGATCGGTTCAGTAGTTTAGGCGTAAAGTGTAACAGACATACAGACGGATAGACAGAGTTCCTTTCGCATTTAATATTAGTTAAGGATTTGGCAGTAGAAGCAACAAACGCGTGGCAAATAAAATTGTTGATTTTGCGAGAAAAAAAATCTGCCAATACAAGCTTAGTGACGGACGTATCGTAGCATTATTGCTACACACTACGGGGTTACGAGCTCGTAGCAAGGGCGTGGAGGACTTGGAAGTGTTATCGTCTACGTAACAATGTACATTATTATTGAGTTTCCTCCATGTTATTGCCAATGACATCTATGTCTATTACTAGACTGACTGAACGGAATATGAATTTACCACCAACCACGACCTGCGTAACTGTTTCCAGCTGTCATTACTGTATATACAGATAGGTCCCGTTCCCCTGGGCCAGTCGGGGTGCGCGAGGGATAAGCCAGAGGCTTTTTTTTATACCACTGAGGTGGTGAAGGTGGCAACCGTGGCTTATGGACATGTGCAACACCAGGGAAGTTACACTCGTGCTGTGGACCCTGTAAACACAAAGTTTCTGTACCGTCAGCGTAGAAGAAAGCAGGAATAGCAACTGACTTCTGACGTATTCCCAATGGAGCGTTTTTGGAGCTCACTGGAGAGTTTTAGGGCTATCACAAAAACTCTCCAGTAAGCTCCGCCGGGAACACGAGGTTATTATGACCGCGGTTTTCTGTGGGGGAAGGAGATACTTCCCCAGTCGGACTGCTCAATTGGACGGAAATACCGGCGCGTCTTACCTCCTACTTAATCTCTAACTCACCCTCCGGCAACTGATGGCCCGAGACAGTCGTGCTTTTTTGGTCGGTCCGAGTCCGACGTAAAAAAAAGTTTCCGTTCCAATTTCAAAATTAATTCTTCATCTTGCACCGTGAACCGTCAGACATTTTTTTATAACTTCAATTTTTAATTTAACGCACTGTCATTTACAGAATTACTGGCAGCACAGAAACAAATTTAGAAAAAAGAGAAAAATATAATTAAAGAACCACATCTTTATTTAAATCCGCAAACTTTATTTGAATTCAAATTTTTATTAGCGAACCCTAATAATTTTGAATAAAGAATTTGCCCGTTCCTAACAATTTGAATAAAGAATTTATGTTATTGTTATTACGTTCGAAATAGATGAGCAAATATGTACATGTAAAAGGGTTTCATCTAAATTAAGGTGACCTCTGCTAAAGGCGTCCTGTCCTACCCTTTGCCGTCCGAGCGAAGTGTCGCCCTAATGAGACAAGATAAATACATAAAGTGGGAACATATGTTTTACTGGCTGGGACTTATAAGGTTTTTGCCTTTTTCGGTAGAATTTTTATACGTTTACTTGACCGCACTTAAGTCTTATTTCACCAGTGAAATAATTATGTTTAAGTTGAACTTCGTGATAGACAATACAAATATTCTCTTTTTCATTCATGTAAAAAAAATATTCTAGGATTTTTGAATGAAATTTTGAAGCATTTACTATGCTATCTTTTCAAATCAATTAAAAATAGGAAAAAAGTGAATGCTCAGGTGGAACTCGAACCCACGATCTTTCCCTTACGGGGGGAATGCTCTGACCACTGAGCCACCGAGCCACACCTGAAGCTATCCAAATTCTCCTATACTACCGTCTTAGGGCGACTATATAGGAGAATTTGGATAGCTTCAGGTGTGGCTCGGTGGCTCAGTGGTCAGAGCATTCCCCCTGTAAGGGAAAGATCGTGGGTTCGAGTCCCACCTGAGCATTCACTTTTTCCTATCTTAATCGATTCTAGGATATATTAGATAGCGCCATCTAGACTCAAACTAATGCACTAGTCCTAATGTGAGTTCTATATCTGAATACATAATCAATAAGCCTATTGGAGATCACTGCTGGACGTAGGCCTCTCCCAATGTTGAGAGGCTTCGGCTCACTGTTTCCACGCTGGCCTACTGCTGGTACAGGGTTCAATTTCGAGTTTTCCCTCTCTCGCAGTGATGTCGTCTGCGTATTTTCCCGTTAGTTAAACCACCCTTTAGATTCGATTGGAAGATATATTTACAAATAACAGTAATCGAACTCCCGACCTCGGAATTAGGCGTCGGTAGCTTAGTGGTTAATGAGTCGGTCTTACAATCGAGAGGTCTCGGGTTCGAATCCTGGCCATTACACTACCGGCGTGAACACACTCCTAGCACAAGCAATTAAGCTTACATCTTCAATGAAAATACTTGTACTATTCCACATTATTTATTATTATCCTGACCGGGAAGATGTGTAGCAATTTCCACCAAGTGCCATCAATCAACAGTATAAGCAATTCATCTTAGTTGGAGGAGTTAGAGATAATGTTAGTAATTTCTATAATTTCGGTTGCTAATATTCTTTATATAAACAAAAAAAATTGCAGTCGTACCCTAGCACCACACTAGGTCCTCAAATAAGAAACAACTTTTAGATAATCTAAAACGTAATTAATAAAATTTTGCTGTTCTGCAATATCCCCGGGTAGACCAGCGAGTAAAATTTTCTTTTTAACTCTAAATAATTCCCTTTGAATTCTTTGAGCTACCAGTTTTATTGTGTACAGCTCACTGGGAAACTCGGGAAGAAATTAAGTACACAAATTACTCGCGCACTTTAAACGTTCTATGTTCTAGTTATTGCCTGCGTCTGAATAAAATAAAGCACCGTAATAACAGATAAAGTTGTGCTTTTCGAATTATTTAATAAGGTTTATAACCGTGTGGTTCCCGGCAGAATTTGTCCACCCTCTTCCCATACGGTGTAGCACAAAGCAATATGATTTTCGGTTCCATGTTAATATAGGCGAGCCTAATTATGGGTCGGCAGCGTGAGTGTAACGCTCCTGGTGGGCCATAGGCCACGGTGACCACTTTTCATCAAGTGGGCCGTGTGCTTGTCTGCCACCTAAGTGGTATAAAAAAACCATAAAGCAGGCTTTTAGTCTTGGGTTGTATGTCGGATGAAGAATAGCACTATTCTTTAGTCACCTTCTAATGTGGGTGCTAATTCACCTCTACCTAACCCTCCGAGGATACGGGGTGATAATTTTTCGGATATTTCACATTGCAAGCTTCAAGAATATTTGTGTATGGTCTCCACCAGGATCTACGAATCCTCTCGGGGTTCGGGGATTGTGAATCTAGGTTGCATCCAAAGCTCTTGCTCTTGCGGTTCACCTTACTGCTCTTCATTTCCGTAATTCAGTTTTATTATCTGGTGATATTCGCAGGATCGATGCCGCTGACCTTCCAAACCCTGTGCCAGAGTCTAATAGGCTGATGTGCTGGCTGGCGAGTTTAACTGACCAATCCACAGAAGTACATTAGTATAGAACGGCTGTACGCGGTGTTCACCTGCATGTCGCACGTGGCGACTTTTTCAACTCACGAGATATAAGATACCTGTATTTTTTTAAATTTAGCTCTCCATTTTTATTCTACAGTTGGAAATACAGCACAATATGGCATTATTCACGGTATTTTTAACAATGTTATTACAAGCTAATCATAACATTACCGAGTAAGCGTTTGAAAGTTCCTGTCTCATAGGGTATGAATTGACCAAAATTGTTCGATCCTAATTTCTGTGGAAATCAAAAATATTTAGCTAGACTAATTCTAAGTTTTATAAAAAAGCTGGTTTACAAATGCTGTATAATTCTGCAAAATTCATCACGCAATTGGCTACTAAAAGACTTTTAGACCTATTCTTTGTAGACAATTGGGTATTTGACTGACCAGTCAAATTAGTTACTTTTTTCGAAACGTCAAAACTGTAATTTATAAGGAAAATTGTATGAAAACTATATTTGTGACGTCATAATATTTAATAGTCAAATCATATACTATTAAACGTTGGATGGATGATTAAAAATAAATAAGAACGAAAAAATAAGAACCGACGCAACTATTTTCACTCTTTTACCATTATTAATTTAATAAGTCCAGCTAAATAATTTATTTTAACTACAGGAAAGTACCCAATTATAACCAATTTCATCACTGTGTCGTGTAACATATACGTCGCAATATATAGAAGTTAAACGACGCTAGTTTCGTACTAACAAGATTTACCAACACTTCCTTTAGATATGAAACGAATCAAAGTATTATCACGGAGGCTCTTCACTGCAAATTGGGTTCCCGAACAAGAGGAAGCCACTGCACGCCACTTTGAACCTCTCGGAGCTTTCAACTATAACTGTCGTCGCGATATACAGCCTTTGATACAACGGTAAATTACACAATAAACTCTTAGAGGCGAAAATCCTTTGAAGACTTATTGCAATAACGTATTGTTGGGAGTAATATATGAAAAGCTGATACGCGGTTGTACTTTAGTTTTATAATTCGTGTTATTGAATTTTAAATCGCGTAGCTTATTGTTGAGATAAGAGAGATGAACATGTTTTTGCTTGTTTTTTTTTTAGTTTATTCGAAATGTACATTTGTTTTGCATTTTAACGGTTCTAACTCATTAGCCACCGCATACAACAGCAGCCATTGATGTATATTGTTACTAAAATAACTTACAGCAGCATACGAAATGCCGTCGCGACTCTCACTTTCTGCTGCAGGCAGCTGTGTGCAGTCGGCTGGTAAAGGTTTACACAAACAAACTTCTTGGAAGAAGAAGTCTAGAACCATGGAGAAGGAAATGATTCATATTCTGTCCTCCGTGTCTAGAACCGTCTTTGGGCGCTCCCATGCCATTCCAAACTGAAATCAACTAGACTTAAGTTATTGTAAAGTCGAAACTAAATTGACCCCATTTAAGATTCAACTATATTTCAAGTTAAATAGTCTTCGCAAAATAATGGAATATTTCAATGTCGTCGCAAAGTAAGATTTTAATTTTGATACGGGCTGTTATTTTACTTGATTCTAATCCTTTGTGTTGAGTTTTAATGACAGGTCTTACAGATAATTATCGCACTTTATGAAACCGATTGTAAATACACTGTGCTTAATAGGCTAGCTAGACACAACAAAGTAAAGTCTATGTACTAAGTTAAATGTAGTCTATTTACATTTAACTTTATATGAAAAAGTGCAACCGTATCTCATTTGTTGACTGTACATTGTGATTGTTTCGATCCTGTCAATATAAATATTGATATCATTGATGTGCAAACTTCATTTATTTCTTGCATACCGAATCACGATATTGGCTTGTGATATTCTTGTCCAATTTCTGTCAAAGGTTGCTAAACCTATAGCAAAAAATCATAAAAAATACCTGAAATTTGATCAAGTTCGTTTTAACAAGGTTTATCGAACAAATCAAAGTATAACCTTGCAATCCACGTCGTGACTTTGTCGTGAGGAAATAATTTAATTTCTGGCGAATAAGGAAAAGTATTCGTCTCAAATCGAACTGGTTTGTAATCGTACACATAAAATACAGACGGCAGTAAACCAATAACGGGCAGGCCACTAAAATTGAAGGCCCAGGGGAAAATCGACGGGGAAGGCAGCGATATTCCCCTGACTGGTGTAGTCTAAATTTAAACTAAATATTCGTCTTAGTCTGACTCAACATTATTCTCTGTGTCTTTTTTCAACTCAGTTGGGGACGGCTTCCCAGTCTAACGCTCATATTCTAGACTGTCACTCACCTGAATGGCGATTTATCTGAGCAATAAATGCATAGAAAATCGGACAGACAAGACAACCTGCCAAATTTGTCAATGTGTATACAATCTATTTTCAGAAAAAATCGAGGTACAGCTGAGTAGCATTTTAGAATAGGAGCGTAATTGATGCGGCTGAACTTCATCTTAGTCTGAAAGTTTGTCAATAGAGGTTATTTTGGGCGCCTGACTTAGTCACCTACATCATTCATATTCTGCTGGTGGGTGAAGGGGAATACAATTTCCCTATACACCACAGCGTCTGTCGGTTTGAGGAAATTTTAGGAACATAAAACATATCGAGTTTGGTTCTATATAAGCTGGATGATATCTTGCGTCTATTCTCTAAGTGTGTTTTCAAAATTATATGCGAAAATGTTATGTAATTACCATTTTCCGGTTATTGAACAGGAGTTGTATCGTTGTATGTGAGTACCCTTTCTTTTATTATTAAAATTAAACTCATAAATCATACGTAAAAGCATGATTCACGATTTTAAAGTTCGCTATAACTTGAATAAAATAATGAAAAATCAAAAACCTGTAACTATGTTAATTACACTATGCATTAATTTATTGTTTATTCGAAAAAACAAAAAATTCAGATACTAATAAAAAAGCACTTACATGCAAAAAGGTGCTGTCACGCACGACATTCCTAAAATGCATAAAGAACACAGAAGTGCGTACCGTGAACATATTTCGTATTCGTATAAGTCCCATGTGATTGGTGTAAATAGGTGTTAAGATTAAAGTGTGTGAGTTCAGCTGGGTGTTTGCGAAGCAATCTCATTCAAAGTAAAGTGTTTAAGTGGCCACAACGGGTGGGGCCACCCCAAGGTGTGTACATTTGCAATAAATAACAATTTCAAAGTGTACGGCTTTTGTACACTTTGAAGTTACTTCCAGGTTAGTTTATGTTATAAGGTTCGAATTAATAGTACTACCTATAGGTTGTTTTACGCTCTGACCTTCAGGATCCAAGCGAACTTAACTTGAAAGCCTTGCTGATTGATGTTTCGGTCATCTGATTGACAGTAGTTACTACCGAAAATGTCAAGATAATCCAATTCTTAAGGGCTCTATAGTAGAGCGGATTCAGGGCTCTAAAGTACAACGCCGCTAAAGAAGTTTTCACTTTAAAAACACTCGATACTATGTCATGTCAATAAGGTCGAAAATCGCTTGCACTTTTTTTTCTTTTCTTTCATCACTAGCATCCCCAAAACTATTCTGTGCTTTCGAGCAAATGGCCGTATCGGGCCGATTTTATCGGGTAAATGTGAAAACCGCACAAGGTGTCGGCTATCGGATGTCGGCTATCGGCGTCCAACACCGATATCGGATTCGGGGCTGCACACGCTCACCGTGTGTCCGGCGTTTGAAGCGCCGAGGCGGGAGCTTGTGACGGCCCTGGGGGTGAGAGTGCTCACGCTCTACACCCTGCTCGCGGCGATGGTCCGCTGCGCGGATACGTGGGCGGCCAGCGCCTCCTTCTGCGAGCAGGTCATGCTCGTGAAGGAGACAGCAGAGCGGGCGCGGCGCAGCGAGCGAGAAAGACTCGCGGACATCGCTGGCCGCGTTCGAAGGCGGCACGGGCGTCAGAGGGCGCAAACCGACCTCCACCCCTCATGAGCGCGGGCCTGAGGGTGACGGGTGGAGCCGCTCGTCACTCTAGTAGAAGCAGGCCACGGCGGCGGCGCGCATCGTGGGATGATGCCCCCCCCCCATACCGGGGGCGAGTCGGGGACCGCGTGGTCCCCCCTCCCGAGGAGGGCCAGACCGAGAGGAATGGCCCTGGGTCAACCGGGGTGCGAGGGATATGTCAAAAGACAACCTCACCTTCGGCCTAGCACATCGACCCACAGACGGCGTGCGGTTTATTCGGTTCGAGTCCGACATAACCTCCCCCCTCAGCTCCGAAGGGGGGGGGGGGTATCCGTGGGGATTTCCCGCACGTAAAAAAAAAAACACCGATATCGGATATCGGATGAATGTGAAAACGCTCTTAGCGTATCAATAAAAAAGTAGCACTCGTTTGAAAATCTATAAGCACTTATTTACAATATTACGGATTAAACATGTGTAGGTACAGTGAGCTAAAAAGTAAATTTCCAACCTTAAGAAAAATAAAGAAATAAATTCACAAAACTATTGTAAAATGATCTGTGGGTATTATAGCTCTGAGAGTCACCCTGGGTTTATATGATGCCTTCGTTAGCTGTTATTGTCTGGTGTCTAGACTAGGCTATGACTAAGGCGGTATCAGAGATCAGAGGGGTGGAATGTTATTGTGCCAATTTTATTTAATCTAAATAGAGCCAGACGAGCTTTATTCTTTGAGAAATTTGATGAAGCCATCTTTTAGTGCATTTATTATACCATGAATTCTTGTTAGAATATCACTAGAGATCAAATGACTATATCAGTAGAGGTTAATAGCGATTGAAAGAGCAATTGATGCGTCAGGGTTGTGGTGTCGATGCTCTAAATGCAAACATTTATATGAATGAATATCTCATCATATCTATCTATGTATATCTACTTATCTGGATATTGACGAGAACCGCTGCACAAAACCAAATCTGAATATTTCATACCTAAAATTGAATGCGCCAATTAAGGTTGCACCAGCTGAATAATTCCACGCTCAGAGCACCCAAATTTAACGAGAATAAAACCACAAAACATTGTTTGCTTGTTTTATTCGAACTTAACTAAACTACCTTCTCTTCGTCCTAGCGTTAATCCCAGTCGCATCGGACGCTTTCAATTTGGAGCTCCGTTTTGCCAGTCTTAACTGCGGTTTCGACTGAACTTCGATCTTTTCTGTGAATCGACTGCCATTTGACCTCCACAACCAAAAGGTTGTTGGATTTTTGAGGGCTCCAACTACCCATAACTACTGCCATAAATGTTCGTATGGCAATCGAGGCACAACCAGTCCAACGCAAATACTCATATTCATGCACACAAATATTTGCATTGAGTGGTGTTCAAACCCGCGCCTCCTGCGTAGCGGCCGCGTTCACTACCGCACAGAGACTGTCAAACTTAACCACCGATGCCTAACAATAGATACGCACTATGGCCACAACTTCGAACAATATATCATAAAGTAGGTCTGTTTAAAACAATCTCAAGAGTTAGTAATAATACGAGTTACAATTCTGAGGCTCAGTCCCCGGTGGAGGAGGTTACGGAATACATAAACAGCTCAATTTAAAGCTCTGGTAATGCATAAGGGTGTACAAAACTTTGCCAATGAAAATAATGTACCTTCTATTTTAGTTCGCATTTACTAGGTGAGCGTGGTTACTGCATATCACACCAAAGGCTGTTGTTTACAATAGGGTTTTTTGTGTGGGTACGCGTACAAATAGACTAAAAGACTAAAGCAGCGACAGCAAGCAACTTTCGACCTTAATGACATTTTCTTAGTAACGTCTCCTTTCGCGATAATTGAGGACGCTGTTCACAAATAAAAGAAAAAAACTGGAAACCATGTCATGTCAATGAGTTTGAAAATTGCATGCATTTTTTTCTTTTTTTTCATCCCTAGCATCCCTAACTAGTCTGCGCTTTCGAGCAAATGGCCGTATCGCGCCGATTTTATCGGATAAATGTGAAAACAGCACATGGTGTTGGCTATCGGAGGCCGGCTATCGGCGTCCGACACCGATATCGGATATCGGATGAATGTGAAAACGCTCTAACACTTTAGGTAGTACGAGTAACACTTAGGGTACCCTAGTTAAATTCGTCGGCCTTAGTCGGCCTTACGATCGAGAGGTCTCGGGTTCGAATCCTGGCCATTACACTACCGACGTAAACCCACTCCTAGCACAAGCAATTTGCTAAGTTGGAGGGGTTAGAGGGAATATTAGCAATTTCGATGATTTCGGTTGCTAATATTCTTATTTTTGAAATTATTATTCTTACACTTTATTTTTGAAATTTGGTCATGAAAAAAAATGATAGAATGCTTTATGTTCTGATGTGAACCTGCTCCTAACATAAATAATTTAGCGTAGTCGGAGGACAAATATTAGTAATTTCGGGTACTATTATTTAAAAAAAAAAAACATAAAAATATATTTTTAAATGTGAAAGTAATTTAAAATTTAAGAGCTTTCCTTCATTATTCTGATTATAAGTTTTGTTTCATTACATTCTGCTTCCTTGCAATTTCAGTCTAAACTACACTTTGTTTACATGTTTATATCGCATAGCTTTATAAATAAAATATTCTTATTTAAATTTACAATAAACAGTAGTTAAAAGAGGGGTAGCTGTGACTTGTGGCTACATTTTAATTTAATAGTCAGGCATACCTGCGTGATTAACACGTAATGTATTCTTCAGTTCAAAACTTGGACAATAACCCTTTGTTAAAAAGTCTAGTTTAACCTCTTTTTTAGAGTGCCCATTGACCCCTTTTCAAAAGGCACAACGAAATAGTATTCAAAGAACAAAAGTTTATACCTTGTACTTGTTGTTTTGTAATCGTTTATATAGCAAAATATATAGTTAACATGTTGTTTATGAATTATACATTGTAATACATATTCATTAAACACTACATTCATCCGCTTGTGTCCGAATTAACCCAGAAACAGTGTTGTTATGTGGTTAATTCAACCATAATACAGTTGTACCGTTGTGGTTAGACATATGTACAATAAAATTACTTGTAGTTCGGCCTGTTCAGAACAACACTATGTATACCACCCATTAATTCTTCATCACGATAAAAAACGTAAGTTACACTTGGTAAGGTCCGCAAAGAAAGTTTTTAGACCCATTCATCATTATTAGTTCCGGGTAAATTGCAGACAACCGGCCGCCGCTGGGTAGATTAGTTCAAAAGTAGAAGGTTACCACTAATATACTTTGGAAAGCTTTAGGTATAGGTATAAAATATGAAAATGAAGAAAATTGAATTTTCAAAAGAAGAAAGTCATGTTGGGCAATCATTTTGGGAGCTTCCGTGACTGAAACTTTATAAATTTCAATAACTATTAATTATTTGTTGCTATATTACTGTAAAAAATTATTATAAATAAATATAATAAATATAGGTAATTAAAAATAAATATAAATAATAATTTAAAAAAATCCTAAAAAACTATTTGTGGCGGTTTAATTGCGTAACAAACTTACGAAAAAGAAACATACAGGTCGAATTGAGAAACTTCTAAAGTCGATTAAAAAGAGTTTCATAAACGTATAATTCTCGAGTTCATAGCATGATATGACAATTTTATTTGCTAACCGCACTTTGTCGCTCATAACTTCAGAACGACTGTGCACTCGTTTTGATCTGCCCGTAAAACCTTATTAATCACGGGTGCGTAGAAATTGAAATCCAATTTGCATGCATTCCCTATTTCAAGTGTACATGCACACTTTCTCCGTTAACGGCGTGGGTGCGTGATGTCCACATGTCATTGAACAGTGGTTATTATTGGTTACGTTCGGTTTCACTGACAGTTCGCGTATGACAGGTTGTAATTTTTACCCGACTACGGCACAGCCAAAGGAGGGTTATGATGTAGACCTATGTAAATGTGCTGATGTGCTAATTAAACTTTCAGAGTGCGCAGAGCTTCTTCCACTATGTTCCATAAAATTGATAATTTAACAGAGTTCATGGAATAAAGATTTATTATATATATATTCATTTTTTTTAATATTCGTTTCTTTTATACCACTTAGGTGGCAGACGAGCACACGACTCACCTGATGGAAAGTGGTTACCGTGGCCTATGGACGTGTGCAACACCAGGGTCAGAGTTTTTGTGACGTCAGTGTAGAAGATAAAGCAGGATAAGCCTTAGGTCTTTCCACTGACAGCACAAAAACTCTCCATTGAGCTCTGGCTACCCTACTCACCACCGGGAACTCAACACGAGGTTATTATGCATATACATCCCCAGTCTTTGCTCAATTGGACGGAAATACCGTCGTGTCCTACCTTCTACTATCATTCGTGTGGTGACAGAGAAAGAATACATGTATCACCACCCCATCTCCAAAGGGTATGGAAGATGTGACTGACAGAAAAATACGCAGACTATACGATACTAACCCGTCTGGCCAGCGTGGCAATATTAGGCCAAAGTCTCCCGCCATTGATAGTTAGTAAATTGACTTTAAAATTGACCATATTTTTATTAAATATTTTATTTATTATTTTATTCGTAAGGTTTTTTGTTGCTGACTGTATTTTGCTCTGTTTGAGAACCATTATTAAATAAATAAATGAGTGTCTTACGGCGGTGTCCAGAAATCGTTTGCTGGCGATCCGCCTCGGCTTCGCACGGGTGGTAAAAACGTCCCCGTGGAAATCCAATATAGCCAATGTTACTCAAGGTGAATGTAGCTTTCCAATGGTGAAAGAATTTTCGAAATCGGCACAGTAGTTTTTCAGTTTATTCATTACAAACATACAAAAATACAAATCTTTCCGCTTTATAATACTTGTGTAGATAATAGTAGTCTAGATTATAGTTGCCGCAGTTTGCATTTCTTTCTTCTTTCTTTCTAATTCACTTCCGAAGTGAAATAAGAGCCAACAACTGTAACACCTGCAAGAATTATGACGTCAGTGCAACTGCAACGTAGATTTGTCGTCGGAACAAAGTTCACAGAGTGCCTCGCATTTATTAATTCATACCTTCTGTTTGTACTACTCGCTACAATTTGCTTTACAAGCGTCAGCACATACATTTTGTACAAAAGAGAATTTCCCGTCTACATTTCACTATACATTTTTGTAGAGAAATGGCACAGCTGTGGTCAATTTCAAAATAATTAATGTATATCGTTTCAGTCGATCGTAATCCTCTCAGTAAGCTCTGTTAACAAAACTAAGAAATAAACTTATTACATTCTACTAATATTATAACGCGAAAGTTTGTGAGTATGGGTGGATCTATGTATGGATGTTCGTTACTCTTTCACGTAAAAACTACCGAATGGATTTTAATGAAACTTTACAATAATATAGCTTTAACGTCAGAGTAACACATAGGCTATATATCATCACGCTACTACTCAAGTGAGAGGAGCAGTGATCATTAATGTTAACAAATCCGAAATCCACGCGGGCGTAGCCGCGGGCAACAGCTAGTACATTTATAAAGAAAAGAAATAGAAAAAGAAATTAAGAAATGCTTTTATTTACAATTAATACATTAGTATTACTATTACTTACTAGATGGCGTGTGGCGTTACTTTATAAAATTTTAGTTTTATTTTGTAAACGGACTTGTGTAGCCGACCGGACAATCGCCAAAGGATATAAGCATATACCTTTTTATGTATTAAAAGGTGTATAAATATCACTTATATCCTTTGTCGACTGTAATGCGTAAAGTGTTTACTAAACATGTGACCACAAAACAACTTTGCACTAACATACTACCCATTAACCTGGGCTCAACTATTTATCACACAGGTGACCTCTTTCCAACTTGTCCCAAAGATAATTCGGGCCACGTTCCTCGGCACCTTTAGGGTCAAAGTGTTCCGAAATTGACTCTGCGACGGCCCTCAGGGAAAAAGCCCCGTTTCGAGGTCACGGAACATTTTGCCACGTGTTCCGTTAAATATTATAAAGGGCTACCGTATTTCACACATTCTGGTGACACTAAAAACTCCAAATTCCATTGAGGGTAAGCTTTATTGCAGGCCTAGTTTAAAACGTTATACTTTGGCTCCCAGGTTCGTTACAGAACCTTACAAAGGTAGTGTTATATACAGTTACAATGTTCAGTCTCGTCGAATGGTAACGAGAAACGAAAGAAATACTCGTTTTGTAAAGCGAAACGTAAGTGTAAGGTGTTGGGAAGTAATCCTTTCTGCAAAAATAGCAGTTAAAATAATTTTCACCTTTACGGAAACAAAATTCAGTCAGGAAGAAACGCGTATGATTTTGGAACTCCAATAATACTTTGTCTAGCAAACATCGTGGAGCATTATGTACAAATGATCGAATACAGAACAAGACAATCTCCTTGGCGTAGCGGTAGTGAACGCGGCCGCTGCACAGGAGGCGCAAGTTCGATCCCCACTCAGTGCAAATATTTGTATGCATGAATATGGGTATTTGCATTGGTCTGGTCATGCCTCGGAGAGCACGTTAAGCCGTCAATCCCGGTCGCCATACAAACATCCATGGCAGTTGTTGCGGGTCCCTCAAAAGTCTAACAACTGGTCTAACTGCAATGCTTCGATATCACCTTTGGGTTGTGGAGCTCAGATGGCAGTAGCTTCCCGGAAAATGTCGAAGGACTTAGGTAGGATTATCATACATACGTATGGATTTGGTTAAATTCGCTGTTGGACTGATAAAAGCGGACCCCAGACTCCAAGTTGATAGCTTCGGATGCTACTTAACGCTACGATGAAGAAGATCGAATAAAGAATAAGAAAATCAGAAACTTTCGTGAGTGGCGCTCCTAGAACAGCTCTACAACGTTCTTGGACTGCCTTCACGTTGTGCCTTGCTCTCTGGCAATAAACTCCTACGATCGAACGTTGTGTAATTTCCGTCGCTATGATTCTGCCATTGTTACTTCACTGCAAACCACTTCATGTAGCCACACCTCATTGAAGTGGTAGATAGTGATGTCAGGGTTGCCGATGCTATTAATTATTAAAACTTTCTGGCGACTAAAATTCGAATTTTAACATGTCGCTTTTATATTTCTGTGAAAAAATTCTTAGAATTTAATGAAAATAAAGTTTCAAGTACCTACTACTTGTCAAAGGAGTAGGCACAGACAAAAATTTTGAATGCTTCCTGGGAAAATTCTTGGGTTATTTACAACGTCGCTTTTGAGATAAAACAAAAATTAAAAGAAATAGCAGGGTCCATAGCGAGCGGACCAGAAATTTTTGAGACCAAAAAAATATTCGTAGCCATTCTTTAAAAAATTGTTTGTCTGGAATTTTTAATAAACATGGACTCCTTACAAACAGCCTTTGAAGTACATTAATTGGATTGCGTGCCAAACAAGGAATTGAAAAGCTAAATAAATCACTCCATTAACGAGGTTTGAATAATATCTGTGTGTTTCCTTGTAACGTACCCGCCCTCACCTGCTCAGGCACTCAATTTATTCCTATCAAAGACTCTGCAGTAATCAAGTTATTGGGACATATTTATTGGCTTCCTCCGGAATCCCTCTGCCATATATCTTGTATACGAAACATGTTTTTGGTTCGATAGTAATTTGTTGCCGCTCTGCGCTATTTTCGTTGGCGATTTTATTGTTGTTTAGGATCCAAACGTGGCATTCCTTCATCCCTGTCTTCCCCTCTGATAGGGGCACATATCGGAAAGGGTCACCGTTATGGAGTTCAGTCCGGGCTCGACGATTTATTTCCCAGTTGTGAAGGGATAGCAATTTTATTACTGCAGTGATCTATTTTTACGAGTCATGTTTATTGTAATAAACTGGTTTGTTTGCGAAATGAGCTCCAATATTGAAAATTATGCGCTGCCAATATGTCGGCGATGTTGACGTAAATTGCATTTTATTTTATACTAGCTGATGCCTGTGGCTTTGCCCGCGTGGAATTCTGTTCCCGTTACCGTGACGGATTAACTTTCTTTTTAATTTTTCTCTGCGTAAGAACCATCCCCGTACTGCAAGAAATATTCTAAAAAAAGAATTAGCAAATCGGTCCAACTGTTCACGCGTGATGTCGTGACCAAGGGAAATAGGAATTCATTTTATATATTTCGATTAAAGTTTAATGTAATACCCGTTTCCGGTGACTTTACCTGTCTATACAAGGCTTCTTTTAATACTTGGCGGAGCTCATGTACATGGGTACAAAGGACTAGTATTAACGAGCATCCTAGATGCATATCAATTTACGAAGATCTCAATATATTTCAATCACTTCGACATTTGTGAGATCTTTTACTTTGAAGTTTTGAAGGTAGATATGCGCTTTGGAGATCGGAGTGACCACTGGGAAAATATGGTATTGATAAGGAGGATGAGGAAGTCATACATTCTCTGAGTGAGCCGTTTTTCAAGGCCGATTTATATCAGACGAGCGAAAGCTCAATCTATCTGACAAATTCTATTGGTGTAAACAGAGGCAGAACATTTGGTAAACTTAGGTTAAGTAGAATTTATAATTGACGCCAATAAGAAACTTTGACTTTGACTCGGACTTCGTTGTACTTTCTTAGCTCGGATATATTCTAGAATATTCTAAGAATGCTCGCTCATTTAATGCTTCTCTCATTTTGGTGTAAATGCTTAAAGAATGCTCTTGTCCTAGATCTAGCACTACATATGTTCATTTGGTCTAAATACAACTTTAGAAGATCTCAGCGTTCAGGCATCGAAAAGTGAAATTTTCTCCTAAATATCACACGTCGAGAGGTACTTAGTCCAAAAAATATTTATTTATAACTAGCTGACCCGGCAAACTTCTTACTGACTCAGAATCAATAAGAAAAAAGTTGCAAATTCCCATATTTTCTTACCGTTTAAACCTTCCCTGGACATCCATAAATAATTAAAGACTAAAATTAGCCGTTCTCGAGTTTTAGCGAGACAAACAGAATGACAAAATATTGATTTTTTTTTATATAATGGACAGTTTATTTTCATTCTAATTATTTTAATCTTATTACAATGATTAATAATTAAATACGTGACATTTTGAATTATAATAAATAAATGAATTTAACTTGCATGCAGAGAATGTGCGAAACATATCGGACATTATTTGATTTTGTAACACCACTGTAAAATACCGTGTATCGAGCAATAAATGATTTACTTACTTTACTTACTTACTTTATGATGTACCTAAGTACACTTCAATACCTATCACATTTCTAGTGGTCCCATCTCTCTAATGAACCTTATTTTACTGTCATAGTGGTCAGCATCAGATCGAACTTGACGAACAGAGTATTAAAAATGATTTTAATGCCTTGGTTTTCCCCCCTTTAATTGACAATATATACATACATTCATACATAAATTCACGCCTATATCCCCGAAGGGGTAGGCAGAGGTGCTAGCACCCACATTTTATGTTTATGTTTAGTTCCCAATGTAATAGGTGGTGAGCCTATTGCCATATAAACCCGCGATAAATACACACATAATTTCGAAAAGCATCGAAGTCATTGGTGTGTGCCATGGTAAAACCTGGGATCGAACCCTAGACCTCGTCTCAGCAGTCCATTACACATTACACTAGGCTACCGCGGACAATAATACAATTTAAATCAATAAAGCACTTTGATTTGATCTTGGTACCTTAGTTTTAAGATCATTTTGACACTTTGTAGTCAAGATCATTCTGTCGCTGACTGTACAATAATCTCGTGACTGACAAAATTCAATCGTGATCAGAAATTTAATTATCAATATGCCTATTTATAAAACGATATAACTAAGTATAATTTTTTATTCATTGTTCCCGGCTGCATTTACTTCGTGTTGTTTTAGGGGCACAGATGTTACTCAACTGAGCGTTGTTATGGAATACGGCACTAAGTCTGTATAACCAAGAATCAAAAGCTCTAACGTCAAGTAGTAATAACGTAAAGCGACTTCAACTTAGCCAATTGCAAGTTTACATTACAATTCTGTGTCGAGACAAATGAGAATGTCAGTAAAGGCATTATATATTATCGCTATTAGCCTTATCGCCGCAGAATTCCTCCAAGTCCCAAGACTAATAATGCCGATTAACTTCAAACACATTACTTTGATATAAAGCAATTTAGTCAATGTTACCCCGTCTGTCACGCGTCTTAGAAACTGTCCCCGTATGTCTAGTTAGGAGCTCGATACCTCGGGACATATATTCTGGACCTAAAATGTGCTCGAATTGTGATCTACACTCGCAGAAAACGTTTCTTGGGAGAGGATACAGTGCGGGGCGCTACAGCGGTGGACGAGCTCATATTCACCAAGCAGAGATTATTACAAAACAATTCGCACGCGTTAGGGCTTTAACTTTACAGTATAGCCAAAAACAATTTAGCTTTCTACCTCTACTTTGACGAAACGAATGTTTTTTTTTTCTATAGATCCTTCATTGTACGTCAAAATTTTACAAAATAAATTGGCCGTATGAATCTTTACTTGTACTATTCAAACACGCAAAAAAAATATTTAGGTACGTATTCCTACTTATGTCTTTATTTCTCTGGGAGTGTGTTTTGTCTAGGGACTTAGATCCAAGATATGTGTCTCGAGGCATACTGTATCCCACAGTTATCTGCGTAGGGTCGTCGTCCTTGCGGACAACAGCGAACTCGCCTCAATTAATCAGCGGCGTGCGTAACAACTCATAAGCGAACAGCGATTTACCGCTGACTTCCCGCTTTTTATACCCGGTCAAATTATTCTAGTCCAGTTTCCAGCGAATAATTGAGTATAGTGTTGGATTATAGGCAGACCCCGAGCTGCGAGGGCATCTTGGCCTCGGATGCAATCAGCACAACGTCTAAATGTCGATGATGATGAGTGCTGGACTGGAATAGACTGGTTAGAATGGCTGTAATGGGTTCATTCCAGCGATTTACATCGTTCCAGTAGCATTTCAGCACTGAATTCGCTCGCTGGACTGTAATAATGTGAACCGGGCGTTTTATATTCTTATCATTTTTTTTATGTTCCTTTTTTGTTTTATTACGCAAAAAGTTAGGTTATCAGCCAGGTTTTATGGGTGATTTGTTTTTGGCGAGAATGTTTGGTAAGGTAATAAAAACTTTTTTAAAGGTTTAATTTAGTTTTATGTGCAGTAAATGAGTTTGTTAGCACTTAGTAATATTTTTTTATTTAATAAATGTTGTAGCTTTTATGTATCGTCTTTCGTCGTCTTCATCCCAGCGTTAATCCCAGTCGCATCCGAAGCTATCAACTTGGAATCTGGGGTCCGCTTATACTAGTACAACTGCGAATTTGGCTAAACTTGGACATTTTCCGTGAAGCGACTGCCATATGACCTCCACAACCCAAAGGCGATATCGAAGCATTGCAGTAAGACCAGTTGTCGGACTTATGAGGGTCAAACTACCCGTAACGACTGCCATAGTGTGAGCATTGTGCCCTCCGAGGCACGACCAGACCGATGCAAATACCCATATTCATGCGTACAAAATTTACACTGAGTGGAGATCGAACCCGCGCCTCCCACGGTATCAAAGTAACCCGTTAATCCGCCTTTATGTATGGCCTTTATTTTTCTGAAATTTAATGTTGCACATGAACGTGTCATAATCTATATACTTATTCTAATCTAGGCTATATATAAATTGTAGATTTTAGCGACCTGAATTTTAATATTTTCCGTTTAAGTAACTATATTCATTTTCACACGTTTAACAATGACTATTGCAATTTAAGCTTCTGGATCCGGTCGTGACTGTCCCAGTCTAGTACTTCACCAGCCGGATTGCATCTATTGCATACATAATATAAATTTATTTTGAGCGAAACAAATTGTTTAATACTTATCAATATAGTTATTAAAACTTATGTTGTGTGCAATATACCTATTAGAACATATTTTGACTCTATTGTTTTTCATCATAATAAATCTATAATATTGTTAAGAATCTTTATCATTTCTATCGTTATAATTTAAGAACGACTCTTTTCGATTGTATTAATTAGTTTTTTTTCTTTTCAGGTATATATCGTGACCAGGGAGGATACAGCACACACGCTCCAAAGGGTTTTTTCGCTACATTATTTTTTTAGAAGACACCATAACCGCTTTCCCCTTGTCTACATCCACTTGATCAAGGTGTCTGACCAATCCAACCGCAGACCTCCCCTCCTCCCCCCCCCCCTTTTAATGCATCAAAGGGTAATTCATCAATTAATTTGGCTCATTACCACTGCGTTATAGCCAGATAGTAATGTACTAATTGATACGCAATTACTTGCAATGTTATTAACGTAGACTATATTGGAAATGGAATTTACATAAATTATAATGTCTTTGTAGTTTAGAATTGATATAATTTGCCTGAAATGATTTCTATGTGTTATTCCGGAAGCACTATTTATTTTTCCAGTGCAAGACAAATGCAAACTAAATCAGAACCGTAACGTCGGGCTAAACGTAAATAATACCAAATAAACTGTGATAGAATCCGTTATAAATTGGTTTTTATTGCAATTCATTATCGCATTTAAATATTTCTGCGTGTCGTTCCAAATTTTAAATTAATTTCGACCGTACTCAGGATCCGTGAGACATTTTGTAGTGCATGCTTGTTATTCATACTCATTACTTTGAAGCAAATAAAGTAACATTGTAGGAGTCTGTGAAGGTGACCCGCTTTTCTGAGGCTTTGCCTTCAACTCAAATTAAATTGACATGTCCTATATATCGCACTACCAGGGAAATACAGGCGTAAGTACGAATACGTCTTATTTTCTTGTAGTTTTGAATGGTACAAATAAAGATATAAAGTTTTTTTCGTTTTTTTTTTTATCACTATTTATTCTTCATCGTATTAGGAAAGCTCAATGAAACGACAATTTCATAAAAAACATCACTACAGAAAAAAAAAGAAACCAAATCGAAAAAATATATGCCAATATGTAGTGTACACGGAGCGTTCCTCTTACACCCGGAATAAAAATATTTTGTTTGAAATTTTGAACAAATATATTTGATTTTTTTAATCGAAAACATTTTAAACATGCAGATATACTAAATAGGCGTTATTCAATCAGGGTCACCGAAGGTCATGAAACGCTTCTTCGACATGAACAACACTCGAGAGTGTATTGTCTCCAGGCCATTATGAGACCTCTTATAGACCTCTTTTGTCCGAGTGACCCTAACACCTACAAGTGCTATAGAAACTTGACCTTTTGACACCCAAACGAGATCAAAGAATCCGTACACAAATAACCCGCGGCTGAAAATAGCGAACGAAGGTTAGAAGCCTTATAAATGCAAAAATATATAACATGTATTTTGGTAGAACTATAGAGTAAATCTGTCTGTACATATTAAATTACTTGCCCCGGCTGACTGATAAATAATTGCAGAGCTTCAACTGCTGGACCTACTAAGTTGAAGTTTTGGCAGGTGATGTCTCTTATAGTGTAAACATCCACAAGTGTGAAATTGTGGTGTTGATGGAAATCTGTCAAAATTTTTATGATAGTTGCTTCTGGCAGGGACTAATGCTTTTACGAATTTTTTTTCGAACAAAGCCGCGGCCCAGCCTACTTTAGCTTAGCATACTTTAGCTTATCCCATAAAACAGAGCCTGCAGGCTCTATTTTGGGAAGCAATGACTTAACCCCTAAACTTAAATATCGAAAAAAAAGTAAGGTTTATAAAAGTAATAGCGATGGATTGTAAGTATGTGTGTAAGGTGAACTACGGGTATGAAAAAGTTCCGGTGAAACACCTATAGGCGAGCTAAAATAGCACCGATTTAATAATAAGGCACCCAAAAATAAGGTGTATGAAAACTCGTTTTATTCCAGTCCATTTGCATTTTTTATGTTTGCAGTAACATTTTAGTGGAGCAGTTGTCCGCATACCGGTCGTCTCGTAGCTCCTTATAGTACCCGCAACTTGCCTGACTTTACCGACGACGCTTGGGAGCAAGATGTGGAAATTATGCGGCTAGTGGACGGTGTCATAAACGCCTGCCTTTACGTACAATATTATGTTACTTCGTAGCTGTGGGTATTATATTCAAAGTACTTGGATATTTTTAGGTTTTAAGGTAATGGACGGAAGTTTTGATATAGAAAACAATACATTGAATTGCTTGTCGCGGCCATTTTTTTTTATCGAAGTGTATGTTGTGTGCGTCATACACGGATAATTTTTTTAAAAGCAATTATTTAAATGGTGGTTTCATCAACGTTATGGCTGATCCGTTATAGGATACATGCTGACTGCACTGTACAGTCTGCATCGGACCGATCTGGACAATAAACAAAGTATTCAAAATGATTTTAATGTATTGGTTTTCCCTTCTTTCTTTATTGTTCTGATATTTGGTACAACAAGTTCGGACAATAATACAATTCAAATCAATTAAACAGTTTGATTTGTTGCTAATGCCTTGGTATTAATATAATTTTGAGACTTTGCACTGAAGATCGTTCTGACTGTACACTTTGTGAAGTAAAGAAAAAAAATTTAGTATTTTTGAACAATGGAAGCTACTTAATTTTTTAAAAAAAGTTACAATTGAAAGTAGGTACCTTCTTTATTAGAAAACGAATGTTTTTGTTACACAGTAAATATTATACTTAATGTTATTTATTCCATTAACAGTGCGTAAAATGTTGTTTGCCCTTCATAAATTTTGTAGACAATCGGGCGATCAGGTTGATTTAGATTGGATTTATAGGCTTTAAGGCTTTATGTACAAATTTAATGAGATTTCGTTCACGTTATTGTATACTAGCGGACAAGTTACGATGCGCGACTGTGCGCGGGAATATTTTGTGAAAAATAATCAAGTAACCTTCATAGTCTCGCCATCCAGGTTTCCATAATAATATTTAAGTTAAATGATCTTATATTAAAATCACGACGACATAATCATCATCATATAAGACGCTGTATCCCGAAAGCACTCGAGGCCTTCATCTCGCGGGATCCAACGGTCCGCCTTCCGACTTTTTTGGAGTCTGCTTGCAATTGGAATCGGAGTTGATTAGAAGGTAGTTGGAGTGCAGTTGGTTTGGAGTCGCTTTGGAACCAGAGTGGAGTCGATTTAAAGTCCGAGTGGAGTCGGTTTGGAGTAGGAAGGGAATCAGAATGGATTCGGTTTGAAGTCGGTTCGGAGTTGGAATAAAGTCGGTTTGGAGTTGGTATGAAGTCGGTGTGGAGTCAGTGTAGTCAAATTCGAGTCGGAAGGAGTCGGTTTAGAGTTGCAGTGAAGTCGGTTGGAACCTGTGTGGAGTTCGCGTAGAGCCTGAATGGTGTTTCTTTAGAGTCTGTTTGGAGTTCCTCCACTTCCCACGGTCTAGGACACTGGGTTGTTAGTTTGAAGAATAAAAGATTTGACCCCGAGCGCTATAGTACAAGGTTTGAATGCTACCAAAATTGGCAAGAGAATGAAGAAGTTATTTACAACATCACCATCTTAATGTTCATATTTCTAGTTATTTCCCACCCCCGCGGACTATTTCAAAGCTCTCTCAAAATATAGTATTTTTATTTAGGTATCAACTTTTTTTTATCGTGCCGGAAATCCAAACGGATAACCCGCTGGAGCCGTTGGGGGAGGTTATGTTGGACTCGAACTGACTAAACCGCAGGCCGTCTGTGGGTCGCAGTGCAAGGCCGAAGGTGAGGTAGCTATAGAGCATCATTCATCGACCTTGACTAAATGAAACAAAATACCAGCCATGCCGTCTATGTTATTATAAAACTCTTAACCAAACTCACCAAACGATGTTTCATATTCTGAAACCGTAGAACTAAAGTTATTTTAGTTTGACATAACCAAAATTGGTTAAGTTACCTACTTATTTTGTGCATATTTGCTAATTTGTTATTCTGGTGTGCGTTTTGAACAAGTAAAAAATTATTATCCTTTGGCTGCGACGAAATGCTTGAAAAAAAAAAACGACACGGTGAGGCGCAAATAAATTTTAAATTACGAATTTGGAACGAAACGGAGGAATTTGATAGAGTCTAGCCAACGAAATATGAAGAAATCATTTTTTTTTTCAACTTTTATATATGGCAATAATTTTTTTCTGTCAGTTAGTAGGTGTTTTATGGTCTTCGAAAACATCTTGATACTGGAGACTTCATCCATTTTCCGATAACTTTCAAAGTGAATTTATTACTTCTATTGCTGCCATTTATGATTAATGTTTTAATTTTCAATTACCAATAAATAACTACCTATAGCAATTAATAAGTAATTATTTTTGAATATGGACATTGGTTATTGAGGTTTTTGAATTGATGTTCATATACATAACATTAAAAGTCCGCATATTTGATGTTATTAATAAAGTCCAGCTGTTGATTGGTAATTAATTAGTTACCAATAAAACTTTCCTAATTGAGTAATACTCGTGAATATTTAAAATAAATTGATATTTATTTTAACCGTATGTTTCATAGTAAAAGTTAAAAATTAGGTTGATTGTAATTATGAGTATAAACACAAAGGTCTGCTAGCACTGCGCTGCGTCAGTAAACACATGTCATAAGATCCATGTAGGCTGGTTTAGGTGTACATAATAAAATTATAGTGGAAAGAAATCATTGGATCAACTGCATTATTTCAGTGTACAGTCAGTGTTGTAGCCGATCGATTTGCAATTTTGCCGCCGTTTTTTAACCGTCTTTCGTTGGCCAGACTCTACCTTAACAAATTATTATATCTAAATAAAAGCCTTTTCGTCATTTCATCTGTATGACAGTGACAAAAAGTTGTGCATTGTGATCTACCTGCTGACGTGTGCTGCGTGCTCATATACTTGAACAGAGTGGGATCTTACGAGTGCCACCAAGAATACAATTCAGGTAGCAGCACATTGGGAAATAAAATTTGAGAGTGGAAGTGCCATGACAGAAGAAGAAGTAGTGGTACTCCAAACTAATATTATAAATGCGAAAGTAACTATCTCTGTCTGCCTGTCTGTATGTACTCTTTCACGCCTAAACCACTAAACCAACCTTGATGAAATTTGGTACAGAGGTAGATTAGAGCTTGGGAACGGACTTAGGCTACCTTTTATCGTGAAAAATGGGTTAGAAGGGTGGGAATATGGGTATGGGATGAAAGTTTGTAATTTTTCGAAATACGTGATGAAATTTGGTATATAGAGATACGGATATAGTAGAGAGGGAGGGGGAAAACCAGTAGGGAATGAAAGTTTGGCTTTTTAAAAGTTTAAATTTATTGCTTAACGACATCCACGCGGGCGGTGCCGCAGGTAAAAGCTAGTAGCATATATTTTGTTCCATACAGCCAGTCTAAGTACATAGAAGTGATTAAATGAATCCTTCAAATATTTTCTGAAGGTCAAAACGATACCAAAGGGCTACACTAAAAGTCCTTTGAGTCATGTGATACACATTAAAATTCCTAGAAACCTCTGATATATCCTTCAACGATATATATCCAATTCTCAAAGGGAGCACTGCTAAAATTCATTGCGTTTGTTTCCATTAGATCAGACGCTTTTGACCGAATAGAATTACGAGCAGTTGATCTCTAAATAGCTACTTAGAGTTGGGACCGAATCGGTATTTTACTTAAAGACTGGTATTTTGTTTCACCGTCCACTTTTGTCGGGAAAGTTTGCAAAGCTATTCGGTGTATATTTTTACGTAAACTTGAGAATTTCTTTTTAAGCACATAAAAATGTTCTAGGTTAATGTACCTTCGGGTGGGAGTGGCTAAACCGTAACTTCGTCGTTCAGGCGGATAACGTTGGAAGTGTATTAGCTACGAACTTTATTTGAAGGAATATTTTGCTGATACGGTGGTGAAATATTATGGGTGATGCTGAGTACACATTGACTGAAGGGAGGCGAATGGCCACGAATGAGTTGGATATGTCGATTTATATAGTTCGCTAACTTCTATGTGTACTGTAAGTGATGTACCTTATTACATAACAACATTTCTCTGAGGATGTACGTGGACAAGAATTGCGACAATTCAGGATGAGTCTGGAAGCTCAGTTGCTCAAAGTGTTCTCCCTAGAATAATTTATAATCACGGGTTCAAGCCATTTGGACATTTACGGATTTGAATTCATAGAAAAGGTTAGCAATTTAGAGCTTTACATTTCAATTCAAATAACTATTTTTTTAAACATTTACCCGTCTTCTTTCTGTCTGAATGTTTGGTCTAATCTCTGAACGTACCATGTCGATTTGCCAGTGTATGTCGAATTCAACATGGTCAAAGTTGCAGATACTAGGTAGTATCTATATGTATAAGCTGTTTATACTGGGGATTGATGGCACTTGGTGGAATCTACTACACATATTATACTGTTACGAGCGTGGGGGTCGGTTTAAATAGAAAATGCGAGAACAACCGTTGAAGACAGATTTTATTCAGGATTTTGGCCAATTGATGTTGACTGAAAAAGCCCATAAAAAAATCCTGAAAATGCCTGAAAAAGGGTTCCCAGGGTAATGCCGCGGATCGACGGGGATTGGTCTGAAACAGCCTGAAAACTGTTTTCAGGCGCCTGAAAATAACGGCAACTTGGTCAAAATTTTGATTCTTCGGGAGGTGAAAGATCACCTTCTGAAAAGTGCCAAAATGTGGTTTCAGCCTACTGAAAACGTCTCTAACACAGAGAAAATGACAGTTGAAGTTGCCAAGCACCCTGCGTAGCAATACATTATTAGGTAAACCTTTGATAATGGGGATGCCGACGCAAAACTAATTGTAGATGGCAGCAACATTTGACCAAGTGACAATAACCATCTGTTCTGTGACAATAACAAACTCATAGCTATCAGATTTGAAGAGATAAACAATGAAATCTACGTAGATGACAGCTAACATTGACCATTACGAGGCGCCCTCTGCAGGGATAAAAGCACAGTCGGCATACCCATTGCGTGAAGCGAAACCGGTCAGGTTGAAAATAAAAATAATCTGTAGAAAAGTACAAGTGAAGTTATTATTCAATATGTATAGTCTAGTAAACATATTCGAGATATTTGACAACATGACATACCAATACATTGCGGGTTTTGCTACCCTAAGTTTTGAATTTCCTCATATGAAAGCCACTAACCACAAATTATCAAGTTTAAATTCGAAATATCATCATAAAGTTTCTATCAAATGGCTCCCACAAGCCAATATATATCAAATTGACTTATAATACAAAGTGGTAGTTATATAAAGTAAGGGGAAGAGCCTGAAGTAGGTACCTATCGTGTTTATGCCCATATGCTGTTAATCTGTACCCTTACCGTACGCAATTGCCATTGGTTAAGTATTATTCAAATCATCTTCAATGAAAAACACTTGTACTATTCCACATTATTTATTGTATTCCTGACCGGTTTCGCCTTACATTATCAAAGGTTGATACATATTTTGTTGGGTATCAGATGTCAGATGTAATTGACAGTGTTTTCATTGAAGATGTTTAGCAAGTTCCACAGTATATAAGCATTATTCAAATCGATTTGGATTGAAAAAATTCACAGACGGGACTCGAACCCACTCGCCAGTCCCTTACAGGGGAATGTTCAGATCACTAAGCTACTGTGCCATGTATTGAGCATTTGAAATTATCCTCTACAACTATTTTGCGGCGACGGTTAGCAAAGAAAGAAAGTAAATGTATTTATTGTAAGCACAACGCATATTACACATTAGCCCACTAATTGTTTTATAACATAACATAACATAAACTCACGCCTTTATCCCCGAAGGGGTAGGCAGAGGTGCTAGCGCCCACATTTCGCCGGTTTATGTTTTTAAGTCCCAATGTAATAGGTGGCGAGCCTATTGCCATTAACTGGACACTTATAAACCTGCGATAAATACACACATAACTTCGAAAAGTATCGAAAAACCATTGGTGTGTGCCATGGAAAACCTGGGATCGAACCCGAGACCTCGTCTCAGCAGTCCATTACCCATACCACTAGGCTACCGCGGTTATAATCTTGGTTGTTTTATAATCTTATGAAACTGGTATTTAGTTCAAAGCAATAAATTTTATAAATATTATATTAGCTGACAGCTTTCTTGGCGTAGCAGTAGTGAACGTGGAACTGGTAAAAGCGGACCCCAGTCTACAAGTTGATAGCTTCGGATGGGACTGGAATTAACGCTAGGATGAAGAAAAAGGTAATTAGGCTTCGCCCATGGCATTCATCGAAACCTCCAATCATCCCTTTAAGTCTAATCTATATAACCGTAATTTATTAATTTGCTAAAAATGTCGGTCATTATAATGTAGGTTTAAGAGCACTTCTTATTTCAGCATTTCGTGAGTTTAATAATCCCTGCTCAATGTTCCAAACTCAAATATTCCATACAACGAACCAAGTCATGATTTAAAATAGGATTCAAATATCGAATTTATCGATATAAGCTCAAAAGCCTCATATTCAATTCACGAGGGAATTAATGAACGGATATAAAACTATATATGCATGAGGGATTAAATAAAATTTGTTATCTTTTTTCGCTAGAAGCTGTAAATTTATTTATTGTGCTTATTTTAATGAATATTCAA
Source organism: Eilema caniola (assembly GCA_949126895.1). Classification (NCBI taxonomy): domain Eukaryota; kingdom Metazoa; phylum Arthropoda; class Insecta; order Lepidoptera; family Erebidae; genus Eilema; species Eilema caniola. The sequence goes on along the minus strand of OX421471.1, from coordinate 7,254,956 downwards.
GTGGCCATAAAGTGAGATGAAGTTTGTTTTTCTCGTGCAGAACAAAAACTGCTCAGGCTTTTCTCTCGAGATTAGGACATCAGACGACCATCACTCCCATCAAAGCTGCATAAGCTGAAATTAAAGAAGAAGAAAATGTAAGTGGATTCCTGTTTCAGTACCCCTAGTACGAAAAACTACGTAGCACACACACACACGCAGACTTCACACACTTAAAGGTTCACAGTAGGCAGGCGGCCAATCACAATGCTCCGTTCTCTCGATACGTTTACGTTACGATTACGATAGTTTTTTGTGCTTGGGGTACTGAAATGAAACTTTGGGATGCAACTGGGAACTACGTTAAATTCCCTATTGCGTCCGATGTTTCGTTCCCTATTGCGTCCGAAGTTCCGTTCCGTTTCACTCCGAGGATGAGTTTCCTATCCCTATTCAATTTTAAGGACAACACAATATACAGGACCTTGGTTCTTCTATGATTTATTTCATAGCAAAATCACTTTGGTACCACAGACACTGTAACCAATGTATTCAAACTTTAGACTTTACTCTTATGCAGTTAAAGTCTAAAATTAAATAACAATCTTGTAGAGTGAATGGAAATGTTATAAAAGTCTTTCTCTTTTTATTTTGGACTTTACAGCCCTGCAATAAAGTCTAAAATTTAATGAAATTATATGCATGGTCAGCGGTATGACAGTGGTTTTGTTATGTCATAAAATTAGCAGAATCGGGCGCCAGGTTGCCTCAAGTTTTCAAAAGATGTCATGATCAAAGACAGAACACACAGACTGCTGTGAAATTGATATCCAGAGAGTTCCATTTTCGTACGATGTTGAAATACTCAAACAAAAATCGGTCAAGTGACACGGGAAGTGTTCCGTATGATCGTACAAAATATAAAACTATGTACTTTTTGATAGTTTTTGTTAAGGTAACAGGAGTCGCCTTGTAGAGGAACCTATACTTTTTACCTAGACTGATCTAGAGTCTAAGCAAGCTTTATTCATAATCGACCATATCATGACTTACTAGGACGTGAGGTGAAAGTTAAAAAAAAAAGACGGGTTGCACTCTGGGAGTGCCGGCAGAAGTGTAAACATTTTCTTTAGTTCTTTCTTCGTTATATACACTCGAGAGCAATGAATCCGGGTCACTCAAAGAATCCAAAAAATCTCGGAAAGTAAGAATGCTAGGTTAATTCAATAAATTGTATTTAATAGACAATTTAATACTCCTTAAATGAAAGTTAAAAAAATATGAGTCACCATACATTTTATTTACACAAAATTACATAAAGAAAAAAAACTGCTGATCTCTCCTTAAAACAAAAATAGGAAACATGAAATTTTTGAACTTAATGACGATTTTCTTGAATTTCAATACTTCGTATTACCTCCTCGTGCTTCCATTACTGCGTTTACGCGGTTTGGCAAGCTGTACACCAAGTTCCTTATACGATTTTGGGGAATATTCTCCCATTCCTCTGTGAGAGCAATTTTGAGCTCAGGAAGCGTGATTGGGGGAGGGTTTCGTTGTTTTACGCATCTCCCTAGCTCGTCCCAAGCATGCTCGATCGGGTTGATATCCGGGCTGCGCGCTGGCCACTCCATACAAGTAATGTTCATCTCTTGAAGGTAGTCATTCACAATCCTACCTGTATGAGGTCGGGCATTGTCATGCATAAATATAGCATCCTCACCCAAATTGACCATAAATGGACCAACGTGTTCGTTGAGGATTTCTTCCACATATCTTACGCTAGTTAAAGAGCCGTTTTCTATGATCACCAGCTCTGTGCGACTTTCAGAGGAAATTCCGGCCCACACAAGTACAGACCCACCACCGTAGGCTACTTTTTCTTCGATGCATGCTTGCTTGAATCTTTCCCCTGGTCTTCTATACACTCTGTGTCTTCCATCGTGCTTGTAGAGCATAAATTTTGATTCGTCGGAGAACATAACTTTCGACCAATCTTCAATACTCCAATTTACGTGGTTCTGGGCATATCTTAGTCTTGAAATACGATGGCCACGCTCCAGTTTAGGGCCGTTTGCAGGTCTAAGGGGTTTTAAGTTAGATTCAGCAAGCCGACGTCTTACTGTCCATGCACTTGGGTTACTTCCTCCGAGGCGTCGAAACTGATTTGTGAGTTCAGTTCCTGTGAGAAAGCGATTTCGAAGCATGGTGTTCACCAAGTATCGGTCTTCTCGTGCTGTGGTACACCTAGTTCTGCCCGTTCCTGGTCTGCGTAGGTTAGAACCAGTTTCTTCGTAACGTCGGAGAACTCTTTGTACTGTTGACAGCGACACACCGACAGTCCTGGCTGTATCGCGCTGACTCTGGCCGGTTTCCACCAATGTAAGTATTCTGGTGCATTCTTCAAGTGTAAGCGACATGATTTCAGCTTGAATAATGAATATTGAGCACTATCAACCTGGTTTATGTACCAACATAAATGACAGATTACAAACAAAAGCAAAAACAAATCCTGTAATTTCGTAGTTCCATCTTCGACAGTGTTCCCTTTTCAAATTTGATTTTTTTATGATATAACTTTACAATAACTAAGAAGTTTTAATACTTTCATTTAAGGAGTATTAAATTGTCTATTAAATACAATTTATTGCATTAACCTAGCATTCTTACTTTCCGAGATTTTTTGGATTCTTTGAGTGACCCGGATTCATTGCTCTCGAGTGTACATAGAAAAAGATAAAAAAGAACATACCATACCATACATATAATATAGCGCTAATCATAGAACCTATCACTTATTCTCTGCTAATTTTCTGTCAGAAGAAATTAATAAATTATGAAAAGAAAAAATAATCACCAAAAGTAATATTAATAAGAAAAAACAATAACAAAAAATCCCTGAAAGCCAGGTGATTTGAACCCGATACTATCTGAAACTATAAGGACTTCCAGTCGAAGTGCTTACCGTTTAAGCTACGACGCTATTTATTGTAATTTGCAAAATACATAGTCTGTACCTAATCTTGTATGACGTCAGTCGTCGGTTACGGTTCAAAGGTCAACTAATCCTGACGCTTCCTTAACATTTTACACCCATCCAACGCCGCTAAAGAAGTTTTCACTTCAAAAGCTTAAGTATAAGATATTTTAGCAGCAACAATGATACACATTCTGGCATTATTTGATTTGTCTAATAGTTGTTTATACTTAATTCAGTGGCACTGCACATTGTCACAAGTTAATTGCAAGGTTGATGGCGAAGAGATACAGCTCGCGGACAGACAGACGGATACACACTCGTCGAGAGAGAGAGAGAGACAAGAAATAGGGTTCTTTCAGTTCCATCGAATACGGAATCCTAAACAACGCTTGAACATAAAACTCTGGTATTCAGTTAAAGCTGTACGTCTAATGAGATGTTACACTCGCCGATAACTTTTATTAAGTAACAAACAAGAACTTCTAGCATGTTCCGCAGCACATGGCGGCGGAGTTTCGCTATAGTTTAGCAACAACTTTGGATCATAAATAGGAGTTTGGGAACATGGCAGACGTTACACGTACATGATATGAACGGTGAATAAGGCGATTAATTTTTTTGTAATTAGTTGAGCAACATTTTTTAAATATTTTTTCAAAAAGAAAGTTCATACATACCTGATGTGCCCTCTCCTTATGTAGTAGTAAATCCCTTGAGGGGTAGGCTGAGGTGTATCAGCACCAATAATAGATCCTATTTGGTGTCAAGCGATAAGAAGACAGTCTTCTTAAAAATAGATATATTAATGCATCTATTATCATCCATCATCAAAATGTTAGTCCCGGTTACATATAAAGCACAAACTATTTATACAAAATTCATTTATCTATTTTCTATCGTTATATTTGTTATTTTTCTAAATGTTTGTCTAGCATCTATACATAGAAGTCAGTGCAATAAATTCGTAAGTAAAGTTGAGCCACTGTTCTGCTGATATGAAAGCTCGAGTTACATTTTTATAAAGCCCTCACGTAGCGTTGTGACAAAATTGCCTTTGACGGTGGGTAAAGATGGGAAATGACAGATGCTGACACCAGCCCTCTCATTTTGTGACGTTCTACGCTTTCGTTAACAAGTTATAAGTTTAAATGACATCGGTGGAGACGGCGACCACTAAAACAACATTAAGTATATATATACTGGTAATTTTAACAACCATCCTTTATTTTTAAGGTTCCCTACAAATTAGTTAAAATAAGCATTTAATTTTTTTTATGCTTTCCTAAATTTTACAACATTTACATGCCGCATTTACAACACATACTTACAAGCTCCCTCAAGCTCCATAGAAAGCTTTCTTGCGATTATTCGGATAAATTGACAGAAAAATTCTGTATTAAATACCTGTTTCATAAACATTTTCGTCGTATTTTATAACAGATCATCTTAAACATTTGCTTTAAACGTAAAAACCCAAAATACATTTCTGATTTAATCTAGAACATGTAAAATAAAATGGCAATTATTATTTTATTGGTATTAAAGTGAATGTAGCGTAAATCGGAATGTCTTTCGTAAAAAAGCTTTCAGAGAGGTTTTTGATATTCAGTCAAACGCGAGTAGCTGGATATAGCTATAAACTAAATTCAGAGTACAGTACACGACTTTTTATTTGGGATGTCGAGAAGATGGGTGGGAATCCGGCTGAGATCGGCTCTTGCTTTAATTTTGAACTTCTCTTTATATCTCAGTTCAAACTAACAGTAATTACTACTTATAGAGTATTTAAAACCGTTTATGTTTCAAATATTCAAGTATGTACCAGAGGCGAAGAGTGAACATTTTCAAAAGACAAGCCGGTGGAACTGCCGGGGTAAAAATTTAGACATCTCTACCTCGGCTTCTCTATGCAGAGCAAGTTGGCATCTAATGAAGAGACCCCTCACCACGGCATGTACTTAGGGCGTGCCCTGGTTTCGTACAATTACACAACCTTTATCATCCTATGTCATAAAAAAAACCTACATTTTACCGATTCATTTTTATTTATAGATTGAAACTATACCTTCGGTTTTAAATAATCTACATACATATGTATACTCACGCCTATAAATTCTAAGGTAAAGCTTATTGCAATCAAGCGGCCATTTGCCATGGGCTGTCTAGATGATAATACAGATGATGCTATGTATGATAAAGAGAATGAACAACAAAATCTAAGCAAGCCGATTCGCCAAATGCGCCAAATCAAAAGCCGGGTACTGTACACACACTAACACATATTTCCGCAGATGTTACCTAATAATTTATGATAGTCGGATCTCCGTGTATACGGACTTCCGTTTTATTGTTACCGTTTGTTCGCTTCCTGTTTGTATATTCGGAATTAACCGATCAGAGAATTGTGATATTGTTGATAAACTCACATATTTTGGTTTGCTTAAAACTGTATAAAAATGTTTGTTTCTTATAACCTGGTGGTTCATGTCCTATATCAGTTATTAAGGTCGATCCTGAGTCAATAAATTATTCAAAGACATTTTCTTACCAAAAGAATAAATAAATAAATATTCTATAACATTTTACACAAAGCTATCTAGATCCATGGTAAGCATAGCTTAACTAGCTTGTGTTATGAAATCTAGAATGCGAATAAACATACTTAGATACATTTTTTTTTTGTAAATGCATACATATTATTCGTAGGAACACCCAGACCAATGCAAATACCCATATTCATGCATACAAATATTTGCACTGAGCGGGGATCGAACCCGTGGCTCCTGCGTAGCGGCCGCGTTCACTAGCGCCACGCCACGGAAGCACATCCATCTGACGGAAAATGATTACCATGGCTTATGGACGTGTGCAACACCAGGGGAGTCACACTCGTGCTACCTACCCTGTAAACACAGAGTTTCTGTGCCGTCAGTTTAGAAGAGAAAGTAGAACAAGCCTTCTCACAGACAGCACAATAACTCTCCAGTGAGCTCTGTCTACCCTACTCACTGCCGGGAACAGATATCCAATTTTTTAGGGATATTGAATGATACTAAGCACTATAATCCGGTTAGACATCGGAACCTAATCGGATATAAACCAGAACCTATCCGGATATTCAATCAAGCTACTCAAATATTGACTTGTTAATTATAATTGTACGCACGTTTGAATTATTACGCTCCTAATGGTATCAGTTAAATTTGTAATTGACTGAACGATAACTTAATGTTAGATAAAGGTACTGTTATTGGATAATTACAGTCATAACACCTATGTGTATTGTTAGACGGGCTGTGAGCAACATTCCACGGGGTTCTGATAGAAGGGGATCCGAAGAAGTCCTGGCCTAACGTGGTAGAAGATGACATGCGTACCAGAGGTCTACCCTTCCGACCAGGGCCCTGATTCTGCCATTATTACAAGCTTTTATTTAACTTGCAATGTATGTTTGTTCGGGTGGAATCTTACAACTCAATTTTAAGGCACTTGCCCTCAACCGATTGAGCTGAAATTTGGTATGCACGTTCAGTTCGGATGACAATGCAAGAAAAAAAAGAAAAAAAAAAAAAAAGATTGTTTTTAAAAAGGTTTTTCGAATATATCTTATTTTTACATAGCAAAACCACTGCGGTACCACAGACACTGTAAGTAATGCCATTTAACTTTAGACTTTACTGTAATACTGTAAAAGTCTAAAATTAAATAACAATCTAAATAGAGTGAATGAAAAAATATTATAAACTCTTTCTCTTTCTGTGTTGAACTTTAAATCCTTGACATAAAGTTTAAAATTTAATGACATCTTATGCAATGTCAGCGGTATGACAGTGGTTTTGTTATGTCATAAAATGAGCAGAATCGGGGGCCTGGGCCCGGCAGAGGCTACGATATGAGGTACTTCAAGGTTCTTACGGGGTCAGCAATACAATGTGACTTGACTGAAATTATTATATATATTACATACATAAACTCATTACATATATATATTACCTAGGTACCTAAGTGGTATAAAAAAAAACATGGCCAAACATTTCTTGTGGCTTTCGTGGCCGCGCCAGCAAAGACGACTCTCCTGCATTCTATCTATGATGTCACGGACATGAAGGCTACCGCGGATGTGGGAGTTCCTCACGGGACTTATGCGTGACTCCGCAGCATTAACATCTCCGTGACATGCAGCTGCTGCTTGTGTCGTTCAAGCAATGTACACCCAGTCGACAAAGGAGATAGGGTTGCATCTTTACACACAACTTTATATGTGAAGGTGCAACCCTGTCTCGTTTGTCGACTGTACCTACAACTGAACGATAACTGAACGTTAGTCACAATAGGAACGGTAATTGGTCAGTAACAGTCTACTTTATAATGCTATTTATTTGTAAGGATTCGGTTCACTGTTGATTTTATATAACGGTGTATTTGGTTGGTTTGCTTTTCGTGTCAGCAAAATATTTTGCTCTAGATTATGGTAATACTAGGTACGTTTAGTGTTGAGTCTACGCTATTGAGCATTTAATTCACCTTTCTACTTAACTTTGTCCTCTACTATTTGTACATTTATGGTCACTACTCCGCTCCCTTGAGTAGTAGCGTGAAGATATATAGCCTATGTGTTATTCTAATGTATAAGTAATATAGCTTATACATAAGAATATCACATAGGTTATTGTAAAGTTTCATTAAAATCCATTCAGTAGTTTTTACGTGAAAGAGTAACAAACATCCATCCATACAAACATAGTCATAAATTGTTGATTATTTTCCTTCGTGTATGGCTTTAGGTTGTGTTATTATTACGTTACAATTTAATTTTTATGTTGTAGTTTTCTACAACAAAGATTTTGTATTTTACTCGTATGTAAGAGTGAGAAGCGCTGAATGCGGGCTGCTTTAGATCGGTCGTTCTGGATGTCTATAGGAGAGACCTATGTTCAGCAGTGGACTGTGTGTGGCTTATGTGACGATGATGATATAAGAGTGGTATATTATCTGCCTTAAAACGTCCGGGATAAATTGGGGACACTGTGGTTCCCAAACTGTATATTATACGTAGAGAAATGGTAAAAAAAGACGGGTTGCACTCCGGGAGTGCCGGCGGGGTGAAAACTTTTTCTTTCTTCAACGAAGAAATCGTTATATACAGAGAAAAAGATAAAAAGAACATACCATACCATACCATACCATATCATACCATACCTATAATATACCGCCAATCATAGGACCTACCACTAATTTTCTGCTAATTTTCTGTCAGAAAAACAAATAAATTACAAAAAGAAAAAATAATCACAAAAAGTATCAGAAGCCCAGGTTCAAACGCAGTACTATCTGAAACCATAAGGACTTACAGTCGAAGCGCTTACCGTTAAGCTACGAAGCTTCTTAGCGTACCTAGCAGAATAAACACTCTGTAGCTAAGAATGTTGTATGACGTCATGTCGTCCTACAAAGTCGTCGGTTACGGGTCAAAGATTAAGTGATCCTGACGCGCGAGTTTAACAATTTTTACCCATCCGACGCCGCTAAAGAAGTTTCCACTTCAAAAAACACAAAATGCGTAAAATTTATTCAAATAGCTCATCAGCTGTAAATACTGTAATTACTAAATCGGTTACAAACAGTACATTTACAATTATATCACCTAATTGACAGCCTCGTATGCCACAATTATTGATGATAGATGTGGAATCAGTTAAATGTATGAATGAAACAACACTGAAAATCGCTTCGAGCTAATTATATATGTAAATCATTTCGCAAATCTCATTAATTTAGCCGTGTGTGAGAATATTATTAACAGTGACATAGTGACGATGGCGAGACTATTGAGAGTGAGGATTACAGTTCCAATGATCTGATAAAACATTCATACCTTGCATGGGACACACTGGAGAGGTTTCGTTCTGTCAGTGCGAAGACCAAAGGCTATTCCTGCTTTGTCTTTTACACTGACGGCACAGAAACTCTCTGCGTTTACAGAGTCGGCAGCCACGGTAACCACTAATCATCAGGTAGGCCGTGTGCCAGTCTGCCCCCTCAGTTGTTTTACAAAAACACATCGTAATAAGGGGCTGTGCTGCGTTGTATCTGATACCATACATGCGTGGCCTGTTGCCGTACTATAAGGTCTTGGAATTCTTTACCAGCTCGAGTACTTCCTTATACTTACAGTGCCGTTCTTTAAGCGAGACGTGGAAAAGCTTCTGATAAGACCGTCAAGCTGAGCGGCGCCTCCTTCTACCAGCAAGTAATGCTCGTGAGCGAGGCGGCGCGGTGGCGCAGGTGCGAAGGAGACTCGCGGCGCGCGCTGCCCGCCAACTGAGGTAACTTGAGCGTCGGAAGTCGATGAATGACCTCCGTCCTCCATGAGCGTGGGCCTGGAGATAATGGGTGTCAGCCTCGCAAAAGCATACCGGGGAGGAGGTGGGGACTCCCCTCCACAGAAGGGCCAGATCAAGAGAGATGGCCCTTTGTCAGCCGGAGTGCGAAGGGTATGCACTAGTTACTTCACCTTCGACTTTGCACTACGACCCACAGACGGCGTGCGTTTTAGTCGGTTCCAGTCTGAAATAACCTCCCCCTCCGGCTACGGTGGGGGAGGGGAGTATATCCACGGGGATTTTGCGCACGTAAAAAAGGGCCACCATTGTTACGTTGGTGTCTGTAATGGTGACCTTCTTTCCTGAGACTTTTCCTTTAGCTACCATCGGACCGAGCAAAGCCATATTACCATCACTACAGTATAAAACAAAGTCGCTTTCTAGTAAAGTCCCTATATCCCTTTGTATGCTTAAATCTTTAAAACTAGGCAACGGATTTTGAAAGGCTTTTTTTTAATAGATAGGTTGATTGAAGAGTAAGGTTTAAATGTATAATAACATCCATTGCACCCGTTTGAAGCCGAGGCGGTTCGATAGTACCCTATATAAAACTCTGATGTACTTGTGCAAAAAAGTTCATAGGTCTTCCCTGTGCGTAACACGCACGAGGCCACGGAGGCAGTAATACTAACTCAGTTTCAAGAGCTTTTAAGGGTTTTCTTAGTTCAGCCTGAAATGTGGAACATAGGAGTAGCAACGTGGATCCTGGACTCTAATACAAAAACTTTGAATGGATCTGGGACTGGCGCTCAGATGACTAAATAATTCATCCGATAATCACTGCGCTGTAAGTGTTAAACTACGTCTTTTAGTGTCATTTTTCTTTGAAACCCAAAATCGTATTATTTCAAACGTCAATATAAATGTGAAATACGCACATAAACGAGCCGAGGACATGTTACAAAGGTTCCACTGTTCCCGTTAACGAACGGAACCCTGAAAACACAGCGTATCAAAGGGCCCTTGTATTAATTTAATTGGACCGGCTGCTTTGTACAATTATGTATAAATGGGTATTTATTTGTGACGAACTGGAACATGTTTTGTTTAGAACGTGGTAGACTAGCCGTACCCGCGGTTTCGTCTGCGTGAATTTAGACGCCTTAATATTAATTTAGTAGTCTGAGTTATATTTTATAACATCACATATCAACAATAAGAATCCCATTGAAATAAGCCTAGTTACAGTGGAGATTCTAAATTAAAAAAAAAAAGATAATTTTAAAGATCAGGACATTCTACTAGGACTAGGACTTGCAGGGCTTAGATGTCAGCCGTACACGGTACAGAATATTCCTTCAAGAACCAACCGGTACCATTGTTAACATGGTCAGTGTTTGTAATGGATTGGTGATCCTCTTTCCTGAGACTTTGCCTTCAGCTTACCATCAGGCGAAGTGAAGTCAAATTGACGCGTATAAAAAATATGCGTTACCTAGTAATATTATCTATTCTGTGGCGTTACTTAGACACAAAGCATACTTACTTTACTAAGCCCTCAGCTATCGAACGCTTCGCTTTTTTGTTATACGGAACTCCGATAAAAATCCGAAAATAACTTTTTTATTCTGTAAGCTAACCTGTAGGTACGAGATACATCTATAATATGATCACATTTTAAAAGGATGCTGCAAAATTTCTCTCGGTACGTGCTGTATCAAATGACTCGAGGGAGAGGAATTTAATCACGCGAAGATGTGAAGACAGTTCGTTTGATATTTTACCTCCTTGGAAATGGAGATAGGAGGAGGTTTTAATATTATTTAAGAAAAAAATACCTATAAAGAGTTTTTTTTTTTTAAGTGAAATTGTCTAAAAATCTACAAACAATAAATATAAACATTCTATGATATTCTGCATAACGCTATTTTGTGCAGTCGATACTGGAGTTCGGAACGTACTAGTAGATATTTTATTGCAAATACAATAGATATGTCGCCGCCAACTAGCTTGATCAGCCGTTTAATTACCTGCCTGGGCTGTAAACTAAACGGTGCCATTCAATGAATGGCCCGAAAGATAGGTATATATTCGGCCGCCGTAACATTTTATTAAGACATTTATTAACCTGGCTGGCTGGTCGAGTGAAATGCCCACCCTGACGCAAAAATCGCGCCACGACGACGTGGAGTTGCGGATACCTGCCTGTAGTACCATACCATACCAACCTTGCTGCCTAATGTTAAGGCCATTCGTAAGACGGGGCACCACCCCGAAATAAGACAGAAAGTAACATACATACATATACTTACACCTGTAAATCCCCGAGAGGGTAGGCAGAGATGTTTTCGCAGAAAATTAGTGATAGGTTCATTGAAAAAGTTACGCAATCCCACTTGGATAGGTTAGGTCGTGGTTATATTTTTAACACCAGGCAAAATTAAGTCATTTTTATAGCTGTTTTACTAAATAGCTAGGCAAGTAATTAAACGTCATCGATCCAAGCTACTTGCCTAGCCATTTAATGAAATGGCTGAACACCATCCAGGACGTTAATTGAACAGCGCCGTTCAGTAAAGAGCCTAGGCGATTAATTGTAGGGCTGATCAAGCTAGTTGGCGGCGACAGGTACATAATTATAGAAACAACCTGACCAATGCAAACATTCAGGGTCCCATATATCTTCATTTGATGGTTTATATACACATTCTAAATTTTTTAAGCTTGCATGGACTTGGAACAAAATTTTCTTTCAATATTTGTCCGCAGTTTTATTAAAGTAGGTATTCGCAATTTAGTTCGTGATGTTGGTATAGTAAATTGATATTTAGATAGGATTGGGATTCATGAGAAACTTCAGCTGTTTCTGTTTAAATTTTATGTATTTTGTGTCGAAGAAATTGTTTTTTTGTTTATATTTCTGTACTTAAGCAATTTATAAAATATTTCATTGAAAATCTTTGTTAAACTTTTTAAAACTTTTTACCGTGATCCTCTGTGATATTCAGTAAATAAAATTATGCTTTAGGATCAGAGGCCTTTAGGCCAAGTGAAATCTAGAATGGAGATTGAAAAACGGAAAACGGAAGGGACGCCCCAAGTCAGGGAGTTGAAAAGATGGCGGAGTTAGAGGTAATGGAAATGGCGTACATGTGGTAGAGGCCTATGTCCAGCGTAGAGTAGCGTTTACCTCAGGTAAACGCTACTCCTTACACGGAACATATATTTACAACTAGCTTTTGCCCGAGGCGCTGCCCGCGTGGATGTCGGTTATCGCGACCATACTGCGAAAAGTCTCACCTAAATTTCACCCCCTTTTTAAAGGGTTGGGGGCATATTTCCAAATAAAAAGATGCACGATTTTCTTGTTAGTCGCAAATAGTCCGTATACCAGTTTTCAGCTTTTTACCTTGAAAATTGCGAAATGTTCCATACAAACTTCCACCCTCCATTTTAGGGTAATGGGGAGTTATAAAGGGACAAAAAGTAACCTATGTCTTTCTCTATCCCTCCAACTATCTCCGTTTAAAAAATCACGTCAATTTGTCGTTACGTTTTGCCGTGAAAGACGAACAAACAAAAAACGCATCTGTGGCTGTACAGCCACGAGACGCAATGTGTACGATAGATGAAAAAGTTCTAAATTCAAACAGCACACCGTTTTATACAACATTGTCGGCGCGCTCTTCGTTCCAAATTCAAAGAACGCGCCGGGAAGTGATTTTGGTTTTTCAGTCTACGTAAATATGATACTTCGCGTGTTCTTTATTCAGAAGTAATGACAATATTATGGCGCATGTTTAAGAAAATTAACTATTTTTTCTCTGTTCCAAATTCGAAATTCAAAATTCAATCCCGCCTCACCCAGGATCCTTGACACATTTTTTAACAACAGCTTATCCGATATACTTACATGTAGGACATTGGTCTAAACATCCCATTTAAGTCGAGATGCTATTCACATGATTAGGTTAATTATTCGACAGCTTCTGGGATCCAAATCTATTTAATATTATAATCCGGGACCCAAGCCACTTCATTGTTATCGAGTTTACTTACACGCTTGGTTGTACGATTTCCTTCAATGGTGTCGTTCTTCATACATCGGTTCTAAAATACGTTTGAGTACACAATATACCTAATACTGTGTAACAGGTACTGAATAATATTAGATAATGTAATAATATTAAGTATGCGTTACTCAAATAAAGATGTGTTTGCAACATATGTTTTAGATGTTAAACACGCACACTGTAATTGCAATTTTAATTGCAAATAAATTATCATTAACTGATTCAATTATACTCTATCTGCTTGATCTATTTGTTAGCGATACTGAAGTTATTCACAATGAATAAAGACGAGAACAGTAAACACGCGTTGCTGACTCACATATGCTTTGACATTAAAAACACCTAATAACAAGTTCTTCAAATTTTATTACTATCAACAACTAATGAGTAGCAACTCGTCCTGGCTACTTACGGACGCAATTTGCATACAAACCTTCCGTATGAAGTATCTAAATGACAGGCGGAACCGTCGATCGATGTATGTTGCCCTATCAATACAAATGGAGTTACTTAATCTTTGAATTCCCTATCCCTATTAATACCATTGGATTAATAATTGTAGGAGGACACGACGGTATCTCGTCCGACTGGGGAAGTACCTCCGCATTACATGCATATATTCTGTAGGGTGTTGTTTTCACGGCGGTGAGTAGGGTAGCCAGAGCTCACTGGAGAGTTTTTTTGCTGTCAGTGGGGAGACCAAAGGCTAATCCTGCTTTGTCTTCTACACTGACGGCACAGAAACTCTCTGTGTTTACTGGGTAGGCAGCACGAGTGTGACTCCCCTGGTGTTCCACACGTCCATAGGCCACGGGTACCACTTTCCAATGGACCGTGTGCTAGTCTGCCATCTCAGTGGTATAAAAAAATATCCAACCTAATATGGCAGTTGGTACCATTACTGCTGATTGTAGGCTCCGTCACAGGCTTCTTTTCTCGGAATTAGGAGGTCTGAACGCAGTCACTCCCATAAAATACAATCCATACCAAAAGAAGGTGAACGAGTATGCGGTCCCCAGGCTCTTGAAAGCGAGGGAAAAGCCTTGAATCAACTGGAAATAACTTGAAGAGATGATGATGACAGGTGGAACCGGTGGTGGTTTTATGCTTAAGAAGAAGTTTGCGGAGAAAAATACAAATTAAAGTGTCAGCTGCTGACAATGATAAACCAATATTCGTTCAAACTATTCCTAACATCGACTGAATACGTATTTAGTGCCTTCTATACCAGAATTACATTTATACTACCTACTCATATTACCCACATATCTAGTATGCTCCTATAATACGCGTATTATCCGGATAACAGCCCTGTTATTTTATTTATTCGTGTTACTAGTACTGAATATACTAATACTTAATAATAAGATGTAACTTAAAAGGTCCAGTGACCGGTCATAAAAATACAAAAAAAAAAAACGAATACTTAATATTTAAATTTCGCTTCGCTTTAAGTAATAAGTACTTCCTTTTGTTTTAACTGAATATCATTTTCTTTTTTTTACAAAATAGCTATCTGTGTATTAGCCTGAACTTTTAAGTAGAAATTCTTGTTTTTAGCAGACGGCTACTTTAAAAAGGTTATCTATTTTATTTAATGCCTTCTGTGCTTACTTCTAGACTGGTGAAAATCGTTCAATGTTTTCGTTAACTCAATAAGAATTAAAAATAAATTTAGTTCAGAATTTGTTAATTTACCATAACCAAGTTTTTTTTTAATATGTTTAATGTACAGACAACTAATATAATATTTTGTAAGTGTATGGAGTACTGTATCGATATATTTCTAGAAGCCACGAGAATTTTCTGTTTAGAACAAGTTGAACTAGTTCTATAATTTCCTCAGATTGTTATTATTGTTATATACCAATAAGCGTTACACGTGATTATGAACAAAAAACAAAGAAGGATGTTAATAAGTCTATATACAGAGTGGCACAGAGGTCGCGAGGTCGATCCTTGGATTTTTAAATCACTAAAATAATAATTGCGAAACATTGAATCCTCCTGACAAACAAATTTGAAGGTCAATATAATTAAATATATTAGCATTAATGATATCATTTTGTCACATATTTGGAAGCATTATTAACATATTAAGTATATATAAAAAACAAATTAGACGCGGAACAACATCCCACAATACCAGTTTCTTCCATAACTCGCAAAATGTATTAAAACAAAACCAAATATAAAGGTAGATTCACACTATACTGTGTTGGATCCGTGTCCGGACTCCGGAGTACGTCACGTATTTTAATTGAATCGGTCATCATTTTTGCGTTAGTACCGATCGCATCCGAAGATAAGGCGATTTTTGGCAGGCATGTCATCTTCTATGACGTCAAGCTCTCCTACCGGAGCCTGTCTTGAATATCTTTTTTATCGTGTAACACTCTGACAGAACAGAAGAACCGCTATATTTAGCAGAGGGTATCTCGCGCTGTTTTATGCTGGTAGTTTTAATACATGAGATGTTTAGTACCTACTATTATTGCATGAATAGGAAGCAGCTAGTCCGGTCGGGTCGACATTTCGGCGCCGTGTCCCGGTACGGTGCCCCGACCGTGACCTGGTAGTGTATTGCCAGACTTGAAGTACATAGTTGCACGACGAGGTTATATTTTTATACCACTTAGGCGGCAGACAAGCACATGGCCCATCTGATGGAAAGTGGTTACCGAGGTTACCTATGAATGTGTGCAATACTAGGAGAGTCACACTCATGCTACCTACTTTAAGAAGCTTGTAATGTCCTTCTTGAAGAACCTCATTCTGTAGTCGTTTGCAAAAACCAAAGCAGGGAGTTCATATCACAGCTTGAGCGTGGGTGGGGCGAAGTGTTTATATTTCATATCGTACACTGTGCACTATTTCTGGTCGTAATGTGTGTAAGTTGGACTACTATAATGTAACTGTACTAGTCCTTTTTTATTATTATCCGGGTGTGACATGTAGTGTGAATCATCCTTAATAAAAAACATTTTTTACTCAACATTCAAGAAATAAAATGAAAACTTATTCAGCTCTTTGAAGTGTGTATTTCAATAGAATATTTGTACAAAGGAAACTTAAGAATCTATGATATTACAACACAAGGAAAATATTGTACGGTGTCTTATTTTCACAACCCTTATGAACGCTGCACCAGGGACAAAGGATATTGCTTGAATAGTGGAAATTTAACATCGCCGGTGAAGAAATATTCCGCTACTGTTATTGACTGTGTAAGTTATGACTTAAAACACAACTTAAATCTATGGATTTAAGCAATTTTCGACCTTATTGACATGACATGGTATCGAGTTTGTTTTCTCATTATTCGTGATCAGCGTCATCAATTAAAGCGAAAAGACAAGTAACTCGGAAAATTTGCTTAAGGTCGAAAATTGCTTGCAGTCGCTATTTTAGTCTCTTTGTGTTCCGATATCTGGCCAAAACAGTGGTGTTGGCTCCGATAACCGATATCGGGCCCGCAAATGTGAAAGAGAGATACATATCTCATACTTTTGATCATCCAATATCGGATGTCGGATATCAGATGAGTGTGAAAACGCTCTAAGTGTAATAGTTATCTACTCAGTAGTTTGCATTGATCACAATTGGGCATTTGACTGAATAGTGTAGCCTTCGTGGTTATTTTTTTAAAACCACCCAAATATAGAATTTTATTTACACGTTTTGTTTGAAAAAAGAAGTACTTTTATGTAATAACATTTTGTTAAATGACATTTGGATAAATGCTCAATTTGCGAAACATATTATTTGGTTAAATGAAGAAAGGTCAATTGAATTTTTTATATTTAATACATTTGGTAAGAATAGTGTTTGTTAATGGATGTGTGTGAGTCAGTTTTTGTTAGATGATACTTTTGTCAAATGTCTCATTTGCCAAATGAACACTTGCTGAAACGTTGTTTGTCGAATGACCATTTGTCAATTATTTTTTGGTCATACATTAGTAATCCATATTTAATAGTCAAATCATTTACACTTATAGGTTGGGTGGATGATTAAAAGTAATAAAAGTGATACAATATGAACTGATGCAGCTTCTACCGCTCTTTTACCATTCTTAATTTAATAAGCTCAGTTAAATTACTTATTTAAACTACAGGAAAATACTTAATTGCTATGTTTGGTGATAAACAGCTTTAGAACACTCAATGTATAAATTTTCACTGATTGAAGCGTGACGCTGAGAGATTCGCTTTTGCCATTCTTATTCGATTTTAGTTAAGTATTTGTAATGTCTAAATAACAGTCTTTCCATAAAATTTATAGGTACATTAGATACAAATGTATAGAAGGCATTATATTGTTCAAATTTTACTCGTCTGTCTGTATAATTTATATCTGTTTTATAATCCTCGGCACTTACTTAAGTTACTTTTATTTTGGAAAAGTATTAGATTTCCGGATAGAATAATGAATCAAATCAAATCAAATCAAATCATTTTATTGCTGAACCTATAACATAAATTGTACATCTAAGGTATTCTGTGATGTTAAAGAAATACATGTTTTACCAATTTCGACATGCAATATTGGAACCTTGGCAATATAATATAATAATAGTGTCACAAAAAGCCACAATAATTATGATATACAAAAGACAAATGAAATAGTAATTTATTGTCAAATAATAATAATATCACTTATTACCATACATAATAAAAAAGGAAAAAATCAACACTCAATAAATCACAAATGTCAATATTTAGTCACCATACATTTGGTCGAATGAAGTATCCATCATATTAATTATTATTATTTATTACATCAATTATAATGTTTTATCTTCAAGATACTCTTTTACTGTATAATATATCTTATTTATTAACATTTTCTTTAGTTCCCTTTTAAATAACATAATGTTAGTAATTTGAAGGATAGATTTTGGTATTTTGTTATATATTTTAGGCACCATTCCGAGAAAATTTTGATTGAATACAGTTTTTTTTATGTTGTATACATCTAATTTTATAACTATACCGTGAACTATTCAGAGCTACGAATAGATGAAAATTATTTTTTATGAATGTCGCCATTTTAAATATATATAAACAAGGTAATATTAAAATTCCAAGGCTCAAGAATGAGGTTGAGCTATCGGTTTACAGCTATCGGTACTTTTTATGCCACATATAGCTCTAACACATCTTTTCTGCGCTCTAAATACTATTTCTGTGTTGGTGAAATTACCCCAATATATGACTCCATATCTTAGAGATGATGTTACAAAAGCATGATATGCGGTAAGCACAGTTGTCTTGAGATCGCGGGTTAAGCTAATATTTCCTAACTTTATTTGAGCTATCAAAAGTAATTGTTAACGGTTTGATGAACAACTATGTATTATTCTGAGCTTCATTAACCACCTGTTCAATAATGCACAAGCTGTTTATTTTAATCAGCAGTTGACTTACCTAATGTATAATTCAATTAGAGTTAATCTAGTTTAGGTATGGTTAAACTGCATTAAAATACACTCGAGAGCAATGAATCCGGGTCACTCAAAGAATCCAAAAAATCTCGGAAAGTAAGAATGCTAGGTTAATGCAATAAATTGTATTTAATAGACAATTTAATACTCCTTAAATGAAAGTACTAAAACTTCTTAGTTATTGTAAAGTTATATCATAAAAAAATCAAATTTGAAAAGGGAACACTGTCGAAGATGGAACTACGAAATTACAGGATTTGTTTTTGCTTTTGTTTGTAATCTGTCATTTATGTTGGTACATAAACCAGGTTGATAGTGCTCAATATTCATTATTCAAGCTGAAATCATGTCGCTTACACTTGAAGAATGCACCAGAATACTTACATTGGTGGAAACCGGCCGGAGTCAGCGCGATACAGCCAGGACTGTCGGTGTGTCGCTGTCAACAGTACAAAGAGTTCTCCGACGTTACGAAGAAACTGGTTCTAACCTACGCAGACCAGGAACGGGCAGAACTAGGTGTACCACAGCACGAGAAGACCGATACTTGGTGAACACCATGCTTCGAAATCGCTTTCTCACAGGAACTGAACTCACAAATCAGTTTCGACGCCTCGGAGGAAGTAACCCAAGTGCATGGACAGTAAGACGTCGGCTTGCTGAATCTAACTTAAAACCCCTTAGACCTGCAAACGGCCCTAAACTGGAGCGTGGCCATCGTATTTCAAGACTAAGATATGCCCAGAACCACGTAAATTGGAGTATTGAAGATTGGTCGAAAGTTATGTTCTCCGACGAATCAAAATTTATGCTCTACAAGCACGATGGAAGACACCGAGTGTATAGAAGACCAGGGGAAAGATTCAAGCAAGCATGCATCGAAGAAAAAGTAGCCTACGGTGGTGGGTCTGTACTTGTGTGGGCCGGAATTTCCTCTGAAAGTCGCACAGAGCTGGTGATCATAGAAAACGGCTCTTTAACTAGCGTAAGATATGTGGAAGAAATCCTCAACGAACACGTTGGTCCATTTATGGTCAATTTGGGTGAGGATGCTATATTTATGCATGACAATGCCCGACCTCATACAGGTAGGATTGTGAATGACTACCTTCAAGAGATGAACATTACTTGTATGGAGTGGCCAGCGCGCAGCCCGGATATCAACCCGATCGAGCATGCTTGGGACGAGCTAGGGAGATGCGTAAAACAACGAAACCCTCCCCCAATCACGCTTCCTGAGCTCAAAATTGCTCTCACAGAGGAATGGGAGAATATTCCCCAAAATCGTATAAGGAACTTGGTGTACAGCATGCCAAACCGCGTAAACGCAGTAATGGAAGCACGAGGAGGTAATACGAAGTATTGAAATTCAAGAAAATCGTCATAAAGTTCAAAAATTTCATGTTTCCTATTTTTGTTTTAAGGAGAGATCAGCAGTTTTTTTTCTTTATGTAATTTTGTGTAAATAAAATGTATGGTGACTCATATTTTTTTAACTTTCATTTAAGGAGTATTAAATTGTCTATTAAATACAATTTATTGAATTAACCTAGCATTCTTACTTTCCGAGATTTTTTGGATTCTTTGAGTGACCCGGATTCATTGCTCTCGAGTGTATAATGAAGTAATTGCCAGTTTTATACATTTATATATTAAAAATTGATATTGCTAAGTGCATAACTGGAGAACGGCTTCAACGATTCGGCTAATTTTTTTCCTACCTACTTGACCACGACTGATGAAAGTCAGAACTGATAATCGTTTTTGAAAAGTCATGTAAATAAATGACTACTAAACTGACTGTAAGAAACAAAAAAAAATGTAGGTATAGCGTAACACCACTACTTGAACAGCAACAATAAGCAAGGTTTTTATTTTATACCGGGTTGTATCCCCGCTCGGTGCAAATATTTGTATGCATGAATAAGCGGTAGCCTAGTGGTATGGGCAATGGACTGCTGAGACGAGGTCTCGGGTTCGATCCCAGGTTTTACCATGGCACACACCAATGACTTTTCGATGCTTTTCGAAGTTATGTGTGTATTTATCGCAGGTTTATAGCCCGGTTAATGGCAATAGGCTCGCTACCTATTACATTGGGACCTAAACATAAACTGGCGAAATGTGGGTGCTAGCACCTCTGCCTGCCTCTTCGGGGATACAGGCGTGAGTTTATGTTATGTTATGAATAAGGGTATTTGCATTGGTCTAGTCTTGCCTCGGAGAGCCGGTTGTCATACAAACAGCTATAGCAGTCAATACGGGTAGTTAGAGCCCTCAAAAATTCCAACAACTGGTCTGTCAGGTGACAATCGCTTCACGAAGTGTTAACCAAATCCGCAGTTAGACTGTTAAAAGCGGCCCCCAGACTCCAAGTTGAAAAGCTTCGCATGCGACTGGGATTAACGCGGCCCTCTTGATGGAAAGTGGTCACCGTGGCCTATGGACGTATACAAAACCAGGGACGTTACACTCGTGCTGCTGACCCTGAAGAAACCTACCTAAGCTACTGATCTTATCTATATGGGGTTCTTCAAGAAGGGCTATCATACAGATAACATTAAAAAAAAACCTTGGCATAATTGTTATGAATAATTTATCTAGTACCTAGGTAGGTTTACATTTAGTAATGTAAGTAATGTTATATCTTTCACGTAAAGTTGTGTCATATCACAGCGCCAACATAATTTTTGACTACAAAAATTCACTAGAGTGTCATTTTTTACAAAAACACTCAAGAATTTCACTCAAATATAATTGTTATTACTTCCTATAAGACTTGGAAGTCTTTATAATATAGCATACGACACCATAACCTTACTGGAAATAGTCAAATGTGTGTACAGAATGTGCCATAAAGTGCTTTATAGTCTAAAGCGCAGCTGGGGTTACTTAAAAATAATTATATAGCGGGCTTTCAGCGTTATTTCCAATGTGGAAATGTAGATTCAGTAAAGGCTTGGCCCACATTAGGCGTAAACACATCTTATTAAATATTCCCAATATTTAAATGTGAAAGTTTGAGTGGATGAAAGCATACATGAATGAAGGATATATGATTGTTACTAGTGTTGAAATAAGTGAGAGTGGTTTGCCGCAGAAAAAGCAACACAAATCTGGACGAATATTGACGCAAAAATAGTTTATAATCGTGTAAACAAACCGTTGGAAAAAGTGCCATTTATTTATTATGTATGTTTATGCATTCTACATAGTAGAACTCATAATCCAAGCAGGTAAAAGGCAATCTAATATTATAATTGCTAGGTAAGAGCTGGTAAAAAACCATTGTCGGACCAGTCTGATTAAAAAATCATTTGAATTGTTGGAACACTTTCTATGTCAGACTTTAATGTTTACGAATGTGGCAACACTAGCTTACGTGTATGGTCGTCGTAATGGACATTCGAGGGCCTTCACCGCAAGAGCATTGTGCACTCGCCGCTGACAAGCCATTGTGGGGCTCACGTGACCGCACGTGCCCGCGTTTTGTCCACCACAGAGGACATTTCGTCCAGTACGTTGGACGCATGACGCTGAGTAATTGCTGTCTGTGGTATATATTTGCAACATCGTGGAACTGTAAACTGTTGTATTACTAGTAGGTAAGGGAAAAAATCCAATGGTAGACACTTTAAGGACAAATCAAACTTCACTCTACAATATGACACATATTTTTTAAAGAATGGTCGTTACGTCTTTTTTGACTGTTAAAGCATAATTCAGACATTAACTTTAGCAGGAAACATCTTTAATAACTAATATATTTTCACTTTAAATGCATTCATTATACATATTATTACACCAATAGTCGACAATCACTTAAAACTGATAGAAAAACTAGCCATAAAATACGCCAATGGTCTACGTAGGTCAACAAGTTCCATATTTATAACATCCGTACTAAAAATAGTGATAATCATTATTAATAAATAAAATATCGCTCCTATTAAAAATCACTACCCTTAACAAAAAATCTTAAGAAACAACTCGCGCCAATTCAATATTTACTCACGATTTTTGAACATGTATTATGTATGCCATTATGTATGTCTTTTAAGTAAAAAGTCCAGTAAACAAGATAGTTACTTTTCTTACAATAAAGGTTTTTTCACGAAAGTGTCGACTATTGGGTCAGTGTCGACCATTGGGTCTTTTAATTATTTCGTTTTAAGAATGTTTGGTATAAGGGACTCCAGTCGGCGATCACAGACGATGCAGGCGTGCTGTAGATTTGTAGGTCTGATGGCAATTCATCATCATTAAAGACATGTTTTCTTGATTGCATCCGAGGTGAAGGTAGTCTCGGAGCTCATCAGCTATTTGAGCTCATCCACCACCGCAGCTCCTCACACTATCTTCAGAAGACACCCAAGAAACGTGTACTCCGTGTATACTGCGTATTTTTGAGACTTTGCCTTCAGCTAACCATCAGGCGAGGTGAAGTGAAATTAACATGTCCTATAAAAGTAGAGAACATTTTGAACAAATTTTAGGTCGGTAGGGACAAAAATTTATCATTCTTCAAGTTACGCAATTCAATCGATAAAAGAACTGATTTCTTATTCACAGTTAAAATTCATGGCCTTCAGTTATTGTCAACTTATTTTTTGTTATTTTTCCATTACTTTTGTAGCTATAGTGACGTGAAGGCGTCGCTTTTCAAACAACAATGCCGTGCAACAATTGAAATCTTTCCGATTGATATTATAATTGAAAGAAATGGAAAAATAATTTCAGGTAAATTAACCTTAGAAGGACGGCTAGGGACGTGACTCATGAAAAATATCGATAATTCAATCATAAGTAAATTGTTGTATTTACTTTTTTGGACTTTCATGCTTATTTATCGCCAAAAGGTTGCCTGATTTCGTCATCTATTGATAATTGACTCTCGATAATTTATTGAGCTATCATCTGTCAAACAGTTGACATTCTTATGTCAACGTTTGTTACGAAATATACCCAATACTAGCTTTTGCCCGCGGCTCCGCTCGAGTGGATGTCGATTATCGTGACTAAACATAGCCTACGTCCTTTCTCAAGGTCTTATCTACCTTGATGCAAAATTTCATCAGAATCGGTTCAGTGGTTTAGCCGTGAACGGCGAATAAACAAACACACACACACACTTTCCCACTTATAATATTAGTATGGATTACAGAGAGATGTCAAAATCCATACTAATATTATAAATGCGAAAGTAACTCTGTCTGTCTGTATGTTACGCTTTCACGCCTAAACCACTAAACCGATCTTGATAAAATTTGGTACAGAGGTATATTAGAGCTTGAGAACGGACATAGGCTACCTTTTATCACGAGAAAGGGGGTTTAAGGGGGGGGAATAGGGCCTAGGGATGAAAGTTTGTCATTTTTGAAGATTTCTTGATGAAATTTGGTACAGAGATAGTTTAGAGCTTGGGAACAGACATAGGCTACTTTTTATCGCAAAAAGGGGTAGAAGGGGGGGGGGGGGGAACTAGGGCCTCGGGATGAACGTTTGTCATTTTTGAAGATTTACTGATGAAATTTGGTGCAGATATAGTTCAGAGCTTGAGAACGGACATTGGCTATCTTTTATCGCGACAAGGGGGGGTAGAAGGGGGGGACTAGGGCCTTGGGATGAAAGTTTGTCTTTTTTGAAGATATCGTGATGAAATTTGGTACAGATATAGATTAAAGCTTGGAAACGAACATAGGCTACCTATCGACGTGAAAATGGAGGTATGGGGGGGGGGGGGTAATAAGGGATGAAAGTTTGACAGTTTTGAAGATATCCTGATGAAATATGGTACAGGGATTAATTAGAGCTTGGTAACGGACATATGCTACCATTTACAGCGACTAATGTGGTAAAGGGGGGGGATAAGGACTAGAAATGGAGATAGGCTACCTTTTATTGCAAAAAAGGGAGTTGAAGGGGTGGAATAGGGCAAGGGTGTGTAAGTTTGTCAATTTTGAAAATATCTTGATGAAATTGGTATAGAGATGGATTAGAGCTTGGAAATGGATGTGGGCTACCCCTTATCGCGAAAAAAGGGGAAAGAAGGGGCAGGGGGAAGGGGAGTAGAGCTATGGGATAAAAGTTTATCATTCTTCAATGGCACAAAAAAGGGGGGAATATGGCATAAATAGTAAGAATTTCTTTTAAGATATCCTTATGAAATTTGGTACAAAAGTGAATTAGAGCTTCGCAAGTAGCAAACCAAATATAGAAGTGAGTGGAGAGGCGAGTAGATACTGTTATAGGGACGAGTGGATAGGCGTGTAAAGATCGAAAGTCGAGTAGAGTCTACTACAGGGGCGAGTAGATATGCGACTAGAGAGCCAGTGGAGAGGCGAGTATAGAAACAAATAGAATGCAGTAAAGGGTTGAGTAGAAGTGCGAGTAGATAGGCGAGTGGGGAGAGTCAAGTAGAGAGGCAAAAAGAGAATCGAATGGATGGGCAAGTAGAGAGGCCAATGGAAAGGCGAGTTTAGAGAAGAGTACAAAGTCGATTAGAGAGGGGAACAGAGAAGTCAATAGAGAGTCGAGTATAAATACAAGTATAGAGACGAATAGAAAGTCGAGAACAGAGGTGAGTACATAGTCGAGGAAAAAGTTGAGTAGAGGCGAATTTAATGCTCAATAGCGTCGGATCAACACTAAGCGAAAATCGACATCCACGCGGGCGGAGCCGCGGGCAACAGCTAGTTCATTATATAGTCGAATCAACAATTCCGTTAACGGAAGGATGGCGCCATTCTGCTTTCAAGAATGTTAAATCGTGTTCAATTGACTTTTATGTGCAATAAAACAGTATGCATTTGACAGTACCAAACGTCGTATTAATCTTAGCCATTTCACAAAAGCGTTGTTACATTTATGGTTCATTTGATTAGTTTTTGCATTCGATTCAAATTTTCGTTCCAAATTCGAAATTCAAAATTTACTCCAGCCACCCAGGTACAGTCAGCGTCAGAATGACCTTGACTACAAAGTTTCAAAATTATCTTTATACCAAGGCATTAGGAGCAAACTAAATGTTGTCCGAACTAAAAGTGTGTACCAAATCAGTCAACAGGTAGGGGGAAAATCAAGGCATTAAAATCATTTTGATTACTTCGTTCGTCAAGATCAAATTGATGCTGACTGTACCTGGTTGAAGCTGGAGTAAATTTTATATTTCGAATTTAGAACGAAATTTTTTATCGTATCTATTTACCCCGTTTAAGTAAACGTGAAAATTGATGATCAGATCAAATATTTTGTGTAGTATAGAAAGTTGGTACAGTTAGTCTTTAAGGTGCCCAGATGATCATATTAAAAGTCACAGTGTACAGCCTCTGTGGCGTGGCGGTTGTGAACGCGGCCTCTCCGCAGGAGGCACAGGTATATTTATACGCATTCTAAATTCCATAACACAAGCTAGTTAAGCTATGCTTACCATGGGTCTAGATAGTGTTGTGTGAAATGTTGTGATATATAGTCCTCGAAGGTGGGATATGAGCTGGAGGTGGGGGAGAGGGTGGAATGGTCCTTTTTCAGTTTTAGACTTTTAGTATGTTTATCTGGGCACCTTAGGGAATAACTGTACCAAATTTTAAAACTACACGTTTTATTTTATTTGATTTCTTTAATCTTCCCGCGCTAATAGTTCATTTTCTAGACTTTGCGTTCAATTCCAAATTCAAAATTTACTCCCCTCCCACCCAGGAACCGTTTTTTTTCTAAACTTAGTCTTTGAGCCGTTATTTTATTCATACGCATCTAAAATGTGAACATAGTTCGTAGCTCTCTTGGCTGCTATAGGGCGCAATATTTACGGTATATTAGTCCCATGTTGTTCGGAAGTATGCAGTTGGAACTCCCGTGAGTTGTTTACATGGCGCGCCGCCCCATCGGCGCCGGGAACGGTCGATATGGGGGCCTCACTCGTTTTGGGGCCAATTCTGTAGAGATACGTTTTTAAAACGTTGTTATGTAGGATATATCAATATGACTACACCTGGCTTGTAGGTAATGACGAAGTCTTGGAGGGTTGAATCTATACATCTAAACATCCATACTCTATACATATAAATAAAATTGGAGTGTCTGTTTGTAATATTGAAATAACCGTTTTTTACTAAGTATATGCATATGAATATAATACGGTACCTACACCAAATTATCATTTTTTACAATTTGTGTCTGTCTGTTTGTTCCGTCTAATCTCTAAAATGGCTGGACTGATTATGACGGGCTTTTTATTGGCAGGTAGCTGATATAATAAGGAGTAACTTAGGCTACTTTTATTTTAGAAACATAGCATTGACTTAACACTTAGCGATAACCGACATCCACGCGGGCGTAGCCGCGGGCAATAGCTAATTGCATTTAATTTTAAACCTAATAAAAACATAAATTTAACATTTCTGAATCGTATCAAATTAGGTTCGAGTCATTTTAAAGGGATAATAACCTCACGAATACGTTACCTACGTATTCGGTTTTGATTTTGATTTTCACAGATCGTTTCATACAGGATGCCAAGGATATCCGTTTTTAAAATCAGTACTGGGTTATTTGCGGAAATATCGCAATCGCCTTACAAAAAAAGAAGAAAAACAAGTCATTTTTCGTTTTTCTTACTAACTGCATTGAAATCGTACGCTGTAAATACGTGCCGTTACAGAATCGCGTCCCCGGTATTGAATTTTAATGAACCAAGCAACTTAAATACCCGCTTCGGAGTTCCGAATTCCCAAAGTGCGTTAAAAGTCGAGTTGAATTTGACTTTGCGCACACTTCAAACATTTCAAATGTCTTTTGACTGTTAGATCTCATTCTTAGTGTTAATGGAGTTCTGAGATGGTATGTGAAGGAATGATCTTATGAGGAGTTTTTGGAATAGCTTTTGTAAGTTTGAGCAAGTTTGTTTGATGTTTTCTTTATAGTGCCTCATCATAAAGACATATTTTCTTACTTTGTATATTTAATCCGTCAATTGATTGCACTCCGCTAGATGATAAAAAGCTGATGCGCCATCCAGAAGATACGGACCCTCATTTCCGATACTACTGAACTTAAAATGGTGGTCCCTGACTTTTCTTTTTTTAATACCATAAATAATAAATAAATAAACATTCCACAACATTTCACACAACGCTATCTAGACCCATGGTAAGCATAGCTTAACTAGCTTGTGTTATGGAATCTAGGATGCGGATAAACATACTTAGATACGTATTTTTTTTTGTAAACCATACATATTATACATAGAAACACCCAGACCAATGCAAATATACATATTCATGCATACAAATATTTGCACTGAGCGGGGATCGAACCCGCGCCTCCTGCGTAGCGGCTGCGTTCACTACCGCCACGCCACGGAGGCTGTCAACGCAGACAACGGTCCACCTGATGGAAAGTGGTTACTGTGGCCTATGGACGTGTGCAACACCAGGGGCGTCACACTCGCGCTGCCGAACTGACCGAACTTACTTGATATATGCCCCATTTGAAGATCCCGGGATCTTAACTTTCAAAGTTCACCTTCCTCCTCCAATTCGTAGGGGCATCCATTGTAGTTAAGCTATTGGCTCACATGTCACCCTCTACGACGTCAAGCCAGCTCTATTGGGATTACTCACGCAGTATAACAGATTCCGCAAAACATTCTCATTCATTCATCGCTTTATATTGGCCTGATTAAGATCTTCGGGTTCCAATAGAACCCAATTATGTGCCAGAGACTTGTCCATTAATCAGCAAGTGTAGGTGACGTTTGACTTCTCCTCGAAATTTTGGTCATAGTTGAAAAAGAAGTTTTATACTCTATATTGGTCGTTGCCGTGCAGTATCGCCTAGATTAAATTGATTTCCTACCCAAAATTTAGCACAATTAATATTACGTAAATAGCAGTAAGTATCGGGCAGTTGGAGCCCTCAAAAATCCAACAATTGGTCTAGCTGCAATGCTTCGATATCGCCTTTGGGTTGTGGAGGTCAGATGGTAGTCGCTTTACGAAAAAAATATTGAAGTTTAGCCAAGTAAAGGCGGACCCCAGGTTCAAGTTGAAAAGCTTTGGATGCGACTGGGATTAACGCTAGATGAGGAAACAGTATGTAAGTATCTATATGATTGATAACCCTTTTGATAAAATAAATCTACAAAATGCGAAAATCCGCCATGATATAACGGACACCAATCACTGTGTAATAATGACGAAACTTTCATTAAAAATTTCTTGTAATTCATTCTGTTTTTATACGAACGTGCGAGCTTCGTTTATCGCATAGGCTTCATATTATTTGGCTTCCAGAATCCACTGAATAATGTGCCCAAGTAAATATCACAAGTCACTATATATTTTGAAAGATTTGCATGTCCGATTTAGGCAGAACATTGATGCTTGTATACTCCATTCGGTAAGGTATAGTCGACAAAATCGATAGTACTTCACCTTTACATACAACTTTTTAAGTAAAGGTGGGATACTATCGATTTTGTCGACTTTTCTTTAAATAGAGCGACTCTAGTGACTTTAAAAAAAAACACATATTCAAATAAAAACAAAGTTAACTAACGGACTAACTAGTTGTTCGATTTCGATTTTTAGTGTTTAAAATGAGTTTCTAAACAGAATAATATTAATAAACTGAATTTTTAAACCAAACATATTAAAAAGACACATCAGGATTATTTACCTAATGTTTAGTTAAGTAAAAATAAACACATTGTACTTATCATGCACATAATTTTGTAACATGCTTATCACAATTCTAGCTAACAAAAAAGACTTACTACTTAATAGAATTTGATTCCTTTGCCAACACTACCTACTCCTATTTAAAAAAAGAAACTCTTACCTTAAACCTGCCATAAACAAACTATAGTTACATCAAAGTAGATTAAACACGTTCTTTTTTCAAAACATTGTTATTCGTATTACAAAACCTATGGATATGCATCAAAAAGGTTCTATGATCTTAAAAGTGATAACAGGATTATTAGAGTGCATTGAAACGTAAGACATACAAAGGCCAAGAGTCCCATAAAGTGGGGTCACACCTATTGAACTTTTCACTGGACGTTCGCCGGACATTCACTGGACATTCACTGGTCATTCGCTGGACATAGTGGACATATATTTCTTTGTGTCTGACGTCATAAGCTGTAATAGAACTCATGGAATATATGATCTGCTTTTTTGTATACCTAGATGTTCATAAAATTAAGCAATTTTTTAAGGCTTTCTTTCATGATATTGTTATGTATCATGTTTTTCCAAATTTGTTAGTATTAGAATCCCGCGGCTCCTCGTGCTTGTAAATAATCGCGACTTTTGGTCATTCAGGTTTACTCAATCGATTACAAACGAACATTTAATATTATTAAGCAATATTATTGCAGATTGTAATTCTCAAGATCTTTCTACAAAAAAAAGGTCAAATTAAAGTTTAGCAGGTTCTTTGAGCAGGGCATAAAACGCATTTAATGAGGCCCTCAAGCCAAAATTGTAATATTTATTGTATGTGCCTTTAATGGTGACCATCTTTCCTGAAACTTTGTCTTCGCTTAGGTTCTATCAGGTGAGGTTAAGTCATATTGACTTGCCCTATATATAAAAAAAAAACATAACGCAGTATACTTTATTTAAAGCCGGAATAACAAAACGTATGTATTCCGCAACCAGAACAGAACATATGAGAGCCCATTTGTGCCGAGAGTTGACTGAATATGACCATTTAACCTGCGCTATTTCCCTCCCACTTGTTAAAAGGGAAGCATTTTTCAGTGCCGAGCTCAAGCCGGTGCAATTTGTGTTACTCAACGTCGCTCGACGCAGTGTTGCCGTACTCAAATTACGGAATATATTTCCCATAACTTGGGAAAAAATCTACATGTTTGGAATATTTATTAAAAAAATGGAATACTGTTTGAAAGAATACGCTAGGGTTAAATAAAATCAAGGTATTTTATTTAACCCTAGCGTATTCTTTTTTTTGTTGTTTATCTATTATAAAGTTTTGGTTGCTTTTGTAGATTTAGATTAGCAAGGACGCAGGACTTAGATGGTTCGGTGACTCTTTCCTTTGTCGCACCATTAAGACCTGGAATTTTATGCCAGCTCACGTGTTTCCCTCTTCCTACAGTCCCAGGTCCTTTAAGCGGGACGTGAAAAAGCATCTGATGAGGCCGTCAAGCTGAGTGCCACCATTGATAACATGGCACATGTATATAATGGTGGCTCTCTTGCCAGAGACTTTGCCTTCAGCTTACCATCAGGCGAGGTAAAGTCAAATTGACGTGCCCTGTATATAAAAATATCTATAGTTAGACCAGGTGTAGACTTTTATTGGTCTTCAACTCTGCTCTCTCTGGCACGGAGGGGTAAGTGTTAAGAACGGTCATTTTTCCTAAAACTGACCTGGCTAGTATATTGCTGAACTTAACAATATGTTAATCTACTCGGTTACCATTTCGCCACGAGTTACCACTTATCTACGAGTTACCACTTAGCCACGCGCAACTTTTTAAATAATACCCGATATCTAAGGTAAATATTGTGAGCTAGGCACTATTCTGATTTTCTTAAAGCTATTGAAACCAAGCTGGTACAGAACAATTGCGGAAATGTTACCGTTAAATTACAGGAAAACGTTATTTATTCACGAGACGACGGATCGATTTCAGTTTGTGATCCGAACGTCTTCTGAACGCTTCGAATTTCGTCTTAGTTTTCTTTCAAATTGTTTTCTTTGTAAAATATTTCGCGAAGTTTCGTTCCATTTTAATCGAACTTGCAGTTGAGACTTGAGACTGCTTTCAGTTTCTTTGTTCTTGTTTCTTAGTTGAGAAATTATGTTTTCGTTAATGCAGACGTTTTTTTTATCAAAAATATTAATTTATTTTAAGCAATATTTTGTATTTCTAGACAAGCTGTTGAGAAAAAAAATTGTCACAGGTCCTGTGTGAGGTGGGAATGAAATTTGAATTTCGAATCCGGAACGACGCATAAAGTGGATGTGACATAATGAATTTTGACATCTTTTTGTATAGAAGTAGCGCGCTTTTTTTATCTGTATGATGACAGCTACAAAAAGATACGCTTTTTTATGACATGAAACAGAGGCTTTTTCAAATAAAGTCATATTTAAAGTAAAAGTGGAAAAGCCGACGCGAGCAGTCAAGTTCAAACTTTGTAACCATCCTGATCCACCGTTAATGATAAATAGCACATTCAAAAACCGAAAAATCTCTCAATAGCCTAGAATAAGACTAAATGCAGCCATCTTGGCTACGAATAACCGAGCAACTTCGCAATCTCCAGAGTCTGGGCGAGACAAATTTGTGTTCGGCTACCTGCATATTTAACCGTCATACACCAGATGCAACATATCTGCTTACGAGAACGTTTAATGCGGTGCAAGCTCGCAAACTTTGTAACTCCTACTCATCCGTTAAGTCGCTAAGATTGTACTATCTCTCTAAAGATTTTAAGAGAAATTCTTGTAGTTTCTTGTAGTTTTAGAAGATTGAATATTTCCCAGTTAATTTATGCAGTTTTATATTTCTATTAAGGTATATATGTAAATAAGGTAACCACGGCATATGAATGCTAGACTCATGAATTTCCACCTGAAGGGCTTCCAACGTAGGAAAGAGAATGGAGAGGATGTAGAGGTGCTTTTATTTATTTTTAATCATTTATAGTTTAAGCCCTGCTCAAATTACACTGAACTATAAATGCAGCTGTTGGTAAGTAATGATTTGGTCTACGATGAAACACGTTTGCTTGAAAAGTACCTATTGACTCCACATCTCAAGATTCTCAGATTATAGTTTTCTGGAAATACAGACGCAGGCAAACTCTCAATACTCCTAAACATATACAGATGTAAGTATGTGGGAATCTGTTCAAACTACATTTTTTTTTTTTTTTTTTATAAATAGGACACGTCAATTTGACTTTACCTCGCCTGATGGTAAGCTGAAGGTAAAGTCTCTAGAAAGAGGACCACCATTATATACACGTGCCATGTTAACAATGGTGGCACTCAGCTTGACGGCCTCATCAGATGCTTTTTCACTTCATCAGATTCTACTAACATATAAAATAAGTCCCCAAAACAATCATATTCCTTTGCAGAAAACGGTTGTGTACTGTTATACTCGTAGGTTGTTTACCAACGCCAAAGTTCCGGAAGCAAACTAGTCCAAAAATAAACAGGTAAAGAAGGGCGGTTTCATATAAGGAGCGAAAATGAACGCTCACTCACACGGACGTAAAATATCGTCAACTCGCAACCTGCGATAAGACTGAACTATACTGAGATTTTAGTAAGTAAACATATATTAATGTGTGTGGGTGTTTTCTGTCGTGTTTGAAGCGAGTCTTATGTGCGTATTATTTTGTACTAAAACTGCTGACGCGTTGTGATTTTTTCCACTCTTTTCTTCGGGTTTTGTGTGCGTTGTTGCTTTACCTAACAATTTATCGGAAATATCTGTAACTAGTTATACTGTAACGTATTGTG
This sequence comes from Eilema caniola, assembly GCA_949126895.1. NCBI lineage: Eukaryota > Metazoa > Arthropoda > Insecta > Lepidoptera > Erebidae > Eilema > Eilema caniola. The sequence goes on along the minus strand of OX421471.1, from coordinate 7,221,644 downwards.
AACGTCGAGAAGTTAATAAGTGTGTATGGAATAATGACTAAACAAGAACAGAACAAAATTATATGTATTACATACAAGATAAGCCATATTCTGCGTTACATTTAGGGAAATTAAAATACTTTTGATGACTTTTTCAACGTCACTGATAATGTCGAGTTAGAGCGTTTTCATATTCATCCGATATCCGATATTGGTGTCGGACGCCGATAGCCGCCATCCGATAACCGACACCTTGTGCTGTTTTCACATTTATCCTATATAAAATCCTATATAAAATAATATAAAATCGGTCCTATACGGCCATTTGCTCGAAAGCACAGACTAGTTAGGGATGCTAGGGATGAAAAAAAAAGTGCAAGAAATTTTCGACCCTTTTTCTTATATTCGTCATCAATTAGGACCAAAAAGAGGTAACAAAGAAAATGTCATTAAGGTCGAAAATTGCTTGCAGTCGCTGTTTTTGGTCTCTTTGTGATCCGATATCGGGCCAAAACCGTGGTGTTGGCTCCAATAACCGATATCGGGCCGGAGAATGTGAAAGACAGATACATATCTCATACATTTGACTTCCTCCGATATCGGATGTCGGATATCGGATATCGGATGAGTGTGAAAACGCTATTCAACCAGTTATTAGTTTGTCCTGTTTTTACTAGACTTTGACATACGTCGAGCGTTTATTCCGGTTGCATTCAAAGCCTACACTTAATATCCCGGGTCCCCTCTTCAATGCTGATTGAGCCTTTACTAAAGATTACCTATACGAAACTAAGAAATAATACCGATAGAATGAGGACCTTCTTGCGTATTACTGAAATCTGTTATAGCAAAAATATACGTCAAACAACCTCCATCATCTTCTAAACTGTCCTTAAAACAAGAATATATCTACTAAAGCATAATATCTGTCGTTTAAAGCATATTTATCTAAATATAATCTCATTATCGTCCGTAAAACGCGGAGCGGCCATTTGTCAACCGAACAATAAACTCGGCAAGGACATGGATTTTGTTCACGTGCTCTTTCAGAACCGTAATATTCAAGCGAAACAACCCTTTTTGTATGAAAATCGTACTTCAGCGGCAAGCGTACGAAACACAATTTGTTTAACTCGATGCATTTGTGTCGCTTCACTGAATAAGAAGTGGATGTTGCCGTATATAATAATCTGGACGTCTTATTTTTTAAATTGTTTATATCATCTGAAATTGTTCTGTTGTGAGCCAAAACAGAACTAAGCAAATATCTAGGCCCCACTATGATCTTTGGAGCCCAAATCAACATCACCTTAAAACCAGCGCACCTATACACTGATTAATGGACGAGGTTCTAACGCAAGCCGTTCCCATGAAAGCCAATCAAACTAAATTATGTAATGAAAAACCTATTCCGCGATCAATATTATCTATGTCTATATTAAATTTCATTCAAATCGAATCAGCCTTTCTGATTTGGTCAAGTCAGATTTGGTCAACAAGCATTCATACGCACACCAATCCATATAAACTTTCAACTTTATAAGAAGCTCAGATTATGTACGAAGTTGTCTATAGAATTTAGAAACTGTCCCTAATTCAGGAGGCTCTCATACGGAAAATCCCGTTATTTTCTGTCCTGTAAAACTAAATGCAATTGTAAAGCCAGCCTTAAAAGTGGCGATAACGAGTGGCATTCAACAAATTGTGGGATGCAATTCATTGCGTCGTATAACGTAGAATCACTTTACTGCACAAGTTTTGACTTTGATTCAGGTCACTTTCTTTAGTGACATTTTACCGTGTACGCGTTTTATGTAACTCAGGGTGCTAATCAAATTTACCCGTGTACTTACTTTTACTGTTATTGACGGTAGACGGACACGTGATGCATAAGGATACGTAAGGATACTCGTGGAACACTTTTCAGTTGTTCTAGGTATGCGTGGGACACTTTTTGGGTGAATTACGTGTCCGAAAAAGTTCCCGCGGAACATTTAGGTGATCTACTAGGTGTGCTATGCCTAATATCCCATTTAATTAGGTAATTTAATTTGCCTGAACAAGAAGTAATTTTCTCATAATCGCTTTATTGTAATACATATTAACTGTCACGCCATCTTCAGCAAAAATAAATCGTTTTATTTTTATATATGATTAGATACTCAAAATCAATTTGAGTACTTTGTTCGTCAAGAGAGATCAGGTGCTGATTGTACACAAACAAACCTTAATTAGAGAATTAGAAACGTGATTTACATCCTTCTGGCGAATGTTGTATTAATTGACTACAAAAACATAATTTTCTGCGTTTCCATCTCGAATATTTGGTGCTAGGAGCACCTTTCTATCCCATGTTAGGAACGGGGTGTGATGTTCCTCCAACACAAAGGGAGAATCCTCCGACCAGGCAAGGTGATCACGCCTGGTGGGCCGCGGCATAACGATTGTCGTTGGGATGTTGTATATGTATTGTACCAGCGCGGAAACTTCACTTTCGCGATGCAAGATTTGTGGTGTCGTAGTAGTTCGGCTTGATGTCGCTAGATGACGCTGGGTACCTGCGGTATCGCCACAGTAGCTATCTTATTAGATTTTTATTTCATTGCACAGCACGATAGCCTCATCGAGCTTTACTTTTCCGGAGCTAAGGCGCGGTTTACATAGAAGAGACGTGGCGGGGACGTATGACGTGGTGGACAATTTAAGTAACATAATATAAAGCTTATGCAGTGTGCAATAAAGTCTTTTTTGTCTTAGAGGAGAAATGCGTCCGCTCTTACAGGCGACGTTCCGCTACTAAAGTGATGCGCCATCGCATCGAGTGACGCACGTCACGTCATTGACGTTATTATACACTACATAAGGTTGGTATTGTGTTACATAAATTGTACGCTACCGCCAAATGTTCCCTCTACGTTTCTTCTGTATAAGCCGCTCCTAACGGTGAGAAGGGTATGTCGGGGTCAAACTGATGAACTCCAGTACTTCTATACATCTACCTGGAAAAGAATTTCTGGGACTTGACGTAACCGTCAGTTGTCTGTGTGCTGTAAACTGATTAAGAATGGAAAAAGTTCAGGCGGGACTTAAACCCACGACCAGTTCCTTACAAGGGGAATGATCTGACCACTAAGCTATCGAGCCCCGCCCGAAGCGTTCCAAATTCTCCTACACAACTGTCTCGTGTACTGTAAAACTACGCATTGAATTTTAAAGGAGTAGTGTGATTTATGCTTGGTTCATTAAATAAATGTAAATTTCAACCACCACAACTGCTAACTATATAATTAAATAATAATTCCAAATACATATTATTTTCATCGCCAACGGATCAACATTGCGAGTGAAAATTCAAATATTTCTCTGCATTTAAGCACCCTTTCATAACCCAAATTACACCGTAAAACGCAGGAGAAAATACCATAACATGATGCCATTGATAGAATGTTGTGTATAATATACATTATACATATATTATTCTCACGGCTCTCCCCAATAATGCGAATACCTAATGCGACTTCTCCATTTAGGGATGTACGATATAAAGATACGAATGAATTTTTTGGATTATAATCGAGTAGTTTTAGTTTTTTTTTGTTTAGTACCTATTGTGTTTACATAGTAACTTTATTAATTTAATTTATAGTAGTTTATGATACTGTTGCATAATAAGGGTTAGACCAAGTTATGTACAGTGTCATACACTACTTTATCTACTCTCATACTATAATACATAAACTAATTTATTTTACAAACAAAACCAAACTTTTTTTAATTTTAATGTAGAATGTTAGTGCCAAATATCGATTGTGCAAAATTAATTGATCTTACAATCGAATCATGTTCTAGCATTGATTCAGTATTTGCTGCATTGGAGACTTAATACCATTGACATAATGTCTAATTGTTTGCATAAACAAAGTTATTATATTGTTGGACATTTGTCGGTTCGGGGAAAGCCTCTGTGGCGTAGTGGTAGTGAACGTGGCCGCTACGCAGGAGGCGCGAGTTCGGGGTTCGTTCCCCGCTTAGTGCAAATATTTGTATGGGTGAGTAGTATTTGCATTGGTCTAGTCGTGCCTCGGAGAGCAAGTTAAGCGGGCGGTCCCGGTTGCCATACGAATATCTACGGCTGTCGTTACGGGTAGTTGGAGCCCTTATAAATAAGTTGGTCTAGCTGCAATGTTTCGATATCGCCTTTGATTTGTAGAGTTCAGATGGCAGTCGCTTCACAGAAAATAATCGAAGTTATGCCAAATCTACAGTTAGACTGGTAAAAGCGGACCCCAGACTCCAAGCTGAAAGCTTCGGATGCGACTGGGATTAATGCTAAAGGACGACGATTTGTCTGTTACGGATCGTGCTTTATTGAGACCTTATTTCACTGACATTTAAGGCTGACTTTTTTACCCGACTGCCAAAAAGGGTTATGTTTTTCGCACGTATCTTGTATGTTTGTGTGTATGTATGTTTTTAATATTCTTTATTACCTCATATCTTCTGAACCACTATATGGATTTCATTGATTCTTCTCCAAAATGTGAACAAAAGTTATATGTTAGATTTAAGCGGCCAAAATGTATGTTGTCAAAATACATTTTTCACTCAAAGTTATCGAGTTTGGATTAAATTAAGGAAATTAGAAAGCGATTACAAAAATATATAAATTTCATAACTAAAAATGATATAATAAAACTAATTACTACATAAACTCATAGGCACATTTCGCCAGTTTATGTTTAGGTCCCAATGTATTAGGTGGCGAGCCTATTGCCATTAACTGGGCACTTATAAACCTGCGATTAATACACACATAACTTCGAAAAGCATCGGAAAGGCATTGGTGTGTGCCATCGTAAAACCTGGGATCGAACCCGAGACCTTGTCTCAGCAGTCCATTACCCATACCACTAGGCCACCGCGGTTGTTTTAAACGAAAAAAGTCTATTACTAAAACTAAAAAACCCGACGGATGCTAAAAAGATCGAAACAAGTTTGATAGCAGGCGCTACCCATTTGTAAATCATAAACCGGATAAAAATAAATGGGTACCGCCTTGCCATCAAACTTGTTTCGATCTTTCCAGCACCAGTCGGGTTTTTATTTTTAATTAGCTTACGAATAGATTCATTTTGAAAATCTCAATAACATACATTAAACCAAAACAAAAAAGGGCTACACACATACATTTGAATCGATCTTCATAATCAAATCGCAATATGCATCCCTGCTATTAATCGCAATATCATTAAGGGAGGTGTTAATAGCTGTTTAGAGCCTGAAGCGACGCGTTTAACATCTGAATAAGCTTAACTTGTGTGGGAGAAGATTAATTTTGTGTATTGTGGTTCCCGTGTATTGAACCCTGTGTGATGCGGCGCATTGAGGCCACAAAGGTTCGTTGGCCGATTCGCTGAATCATGGTGATTCGCATGTCTCCATACTGATTTTATGCTTTCCTTGTCACTGTTGTTTTGTTTCTTTCTAAGTAACGTGACAAGTCAAAACCATTGCCATTAATGATTCGTTATATCATTAATCACTGCGATCATTTTTATTTTGTCACTTGTTTAGCTCGGTTTGTAGTTGTGTTAGTGATCAAATTCGCGTGTTTTTATGCTTGATATTGGCCACAATAACTGCTTGCCTTACCTGTTAATCTACCTAGTCTTATTTGCTGTCTTTGTTAGAAACAATTTTAAAGTTATCACTGCCTCTCTTCCCGCTAGGGACAGAGACATGAAAATGACATAATTATTCATTTGAAAACGGACATAAAATAGATTTATTTTTTAGGTTCGCAATTTTTTTATACAGAGGTGGCAGACAAGCACCCGGCCCACCTAATGGTAAGTGGTTACCGTGGCATATGGACGTGTGCAGTGTGTCAGTGTAGAAGACAAAGCAGGAATAGCCTTTGGTCTTCCCACTGACAGCACAAAACCTCTCCAGTGAGCTCTGGCTAACCTACTCACCGCCAAGAACACAACACGAGGTTACTATGGCTGCGGTATTCTGTAGGGCGGAGGAATTTCCCCAGTCGGACTGCTCAATGGGACGGAAATACCGTCGTGTCCTACCTCCTACCTCCTACTACTCGCTACTCCCTTATCTAATGTATGTGTACAAGTGATGACATATCACATACAAAATGCCTATGACGATAATAATTATTGTACGGAATTGCACGGAGCGTAGTATTGAAAACAAACGCTCGTCTCACAAGGTTTCTTTCCGAGTAGTGTTAAAAAAAGTTCATATAATGACCAAGATAAAGTAGTACGGTGAAGTGGTCATTCAAGTGGAACGCCCCGAGATCGTGTTCGCGGTTGCAGACGCTTGATTAGATCTGTCGGGAGCAAGGAGGCTATACGCGGTCGACGAACAGTCAACGTCAAAAATATCTTGGGTACAAAATCAAGTTGAAACCAAAGTATCCATACTAATATTATAAATGCGAAAGTAACTCTGTCTGTCTGTATGTTACGCTTTCACGCCTAAACCACTGAACCGATTTTGATGAAATTTGGTATAGGTGTAGATTAGACCTTGAGAAAGGACATAGGCTATGTTTAGTCGCGATAACCGACATCCACGCGGGCGGAGCCGCGGGCGAAAGCTAGTTAAGAATAAATTAAACTGTTTTATTAATTTAAATTGTATTAAAAGGTGTGTATCAAATATTACCAAGGAATTAAAATAATTTTGAGCACTTGGTTCATCAAGATCTATCTGATGCTGACTGTACCCACAGAGTGCCACACACCGGTCTAGCACAGAAATCGGACGCGGGGCACGCTCGCTTGACTTAATAAGCTCTGGTTTCTAGACGAAAACTCGGTGTTGGCAGCTTGGAATTATTGGTAGTTTTTGATAAAGTTTTAACTTGTAATTTTTAAGTTGATTTATTTTTAGTAGAAGTAAATAAATGATTTGTTTTGTGGGTTGTTGAATTAATTTTCTTTTTATTACTGTCATTTAAGTAGCGAATATAATTTACTTTGCGAATGTGATTGTAGTGTATTTATCTGATAAGCTATAAAAAATGTGTTTACTCCTTTGTTCATAATTAATTAAGGTGCATGCATGTCAGTGAGTGTATAGACTTCTCCAAGACCTTCAGGGTGCAAGCCGACCACATCTGCATGCCCGATACATCTGCTGATTGTAGGACGAGTCTGTTATACCATTTCGTCTCGGGGTTGGTGGGGTCAAACGGCAGTCATCGTAAAAGGCAAGATAAACGAAATCGTTTTAAAAAACAGTCATGATCTTGGGTTCCAAAATATAAGGTTTGGATGTAAATAGGATTAAGACAGTAATGATGATGATGCTGATGATGGTGAAGATGAATTAGTTTCTAACTACCAACAAAAAAATATCAATTACATTTTGCCCTTTTTATTAAAAAAAAAACCGTAAAATACTGGTCACATTTTGCAACGTGCATCCGGCTCATATTAGCATAAACTCACAAATCTACGAAAACCGTGGTTTTACATAACGGCAGTATATTAGTCTAATAAATTTGCTAACACACAGATAATGTAGCTATTCTACTTGAATAATATTTTGTATGTCGGATTCAAAAATATAGAATAATTTTTTAGAAATTTCAAAAATATATTTTAATTAAAAGTAAAAAATCAACATCTTTTGACGCCCACTATCATATCCTCTGGGATATGATAGTGGGCGTCAAATACTTAACTCCATAACCTCTTAGGAATAGATGTCGCTGTGTAGTACAGATTATATTACAGATTATGATTACATATTTATTATTAAATATTTAGATACTAATCCATAAAAAATATACAGAATTTGGATTTCTGAACTGACAAATACCAGTCATTTTTATATTCAACGCGAGGGTGCCACCTCGCGCAACGGTGCGCACACAACACAAATTTTGCTGAATTTCATTATTATTATTTGGCACCGGTGAAGATTCGCGATAAGGTGAGCTTGCGAAAAATCTAATAATATACGAGTGAGGGTGGCAAATTGGAAATATCGCTGAAAGTTGTCGATATGACGCTGATTTGGAAATTAATTCAGGCACATACTGTATAATCGTAGAAGAATTAATTCTGCAGATTTGAATTTATGAAAAAACCCCGGGCTTGGATGAAAGGTTTAATGGCAGTAGAAACTAGTTCTTTGCAAAGTCTTTCCAGTGTTCAGATACCCGTGGCTTTCATATAGAATAATAAAAACCTCGTGAAGTTGAATACAGAAGCAAAAGTCAAGGTGTTGTGTTGTGTCTGGCTACGGTGAAGAGAGGTATGCGTGAGTATAAGTACTATATACTATTAGCTCAATGAGAACACACCCTTGATTGAGAAAGTGGTAGGAAATAAATGATTTTCGAGATAGCCTGTTGCGGTCGCTACACCCAGTACGCAATATTGGACTACTGAATTATTGGGTGCTATGTCTTCTGTGACCTGTTTCTGAGCGAGTTTAGTTTATTCTGTGGCAGATGCAGGGATTTGCGGTACACATGTGTTGCCATACCGTAGTAATAACGGTAGGTTCAATCGTTTATTTGAATATATGGGTGCGACATATGTTTTTGATGTGACCGTTTATTTGCAGAATCGTGGGGAATGGGATGGGAAACAGCTATCCTTGGAAAGATCTTTTGGCTTTTATAACGTGCATGATTCAGTCTACGGCGTACTTGTTTTAGATATAGGCTTCAATCAATCAGTATATCACCATTCACATCAAGACAATCTTTTTTACGGGTCTAGAACAGTTGGACCATTTTGTTGTGTAATAGGGTTTTTTTCATTCTTGTTTTTATTTTTATTTTGTTTTATTGTTGTCATCCAATATTGATGAGAACAAATGTCACTAAATATTGAGGAACAGGAACCCCTGACTCTCCGATAGTACAGGTTCTCCTAGTATCAGAGTCAGGAATACACTAAATGTAAAATCACTTTTTTGTTACCATTGTACAACTATGTAAGGAAGGGCCATAAATAAATAAATCATTCAAATCAATCAAATTAAATCATTTAGTTTTACGTTCTACAATAAAGAATTTTCATAAGTATGTTTTATTATTATAACAAAGCGACAAAAAAAAAAAGGTTTCATGCCATAAAAGTCCTTGCATTTAACATTTACTTTGCAAATAATGTCCAAAGAAAAACTTTAGGTACTGTCAGATATGAAGCCAGCTCCGTTCGTCATAGTCTAAATATATTAGACCTATATATTACGTGAGCTTTATCCACTGAACCAAACCCAGTAAAAGTTGCCAGTACCAATATCTCGGGGGTTTTCTTGTGTACCTTACAATATTTTGTGTATTTTATGTTCTTGTACACAATATTTTCAGCGAGAAAGTATTTATGGAATGTTTTTTGTACGAAAATGTTGTATCGAGGCTGTAGGCTTGAGATTGAATTTGATATTATGGAGTACGCCGCCATTGTCAGAAGTCTGGGGATTAATTTGATTGTTTACAGGTTTTGGAGATCGATCGGGTTTTTTGGTTTACGTAATCACTCTTCCATTAGACTAGATGGGTGTCTACCCCTTCAGTCTAATATTAGCAAAATAATATTTATTAAAATATTATCATAAAATATTTACAGAAATCTGTCTAAATTTCTGCTAATATTTTTTTCTGTTCTACTTAATATAAACTGAATATATTACTGTCAAAAGAGCGTAAGTCTCGACTTTTAACTATAAGAAGGACAACCGTCTGATGCCTCAACGTAGAATAGAAAAAATCCTCAGTAGGTGTACCGGCTGTTGTTCAATAATGTCTATCCTTGCGCACTGAAGTTTGTATTTAGTTGAAGGAAATTTCATACTGTGCTGATTGCCTTTATGAAATACTGAGGACAATTACATGGGGTATCCAGGGTCAGCCGAGGTACGAGGGCAATGCTTTATTTGGTCACCTTATACCTATGCATATGAGACCTGAGACAGTCGGTTCGAATCTGACATAACCACTCTTATTCTCTCTTTCCATGAGGAAATCCGCACGAAAAGAAAAGTTTTTGTTAATCTACTAAGGTGGCATTCTATTCAACTGAGATGGCAGACTAGCACACGGCCCACCTGATGGTAAATGGTTACCGTGGCGTATAGACGTGTGCAACACCAGGGGAGTTACCTGAAAATACAGAGAGTTTCTGTACCGTCAGTGTAAAAGACAAAGCAGGAATAGTCTTTGTTCTTTCCACTGACAGCACAAAAATCCACCCTGCTCGCGGCGATGGCCCGCTGCGCGGATGCATGGGCGGTCAGCGCCTCATTCTGCGAGCAGGTCATGCTCGCGAAGGAGACAGCAGAGCGGGCGCGGCGCGATGAGCGAGAAAGACTCGCTGACATCGCTGCACGCGCTCGAATGCGGCTCGGGCGTCGGAGGGCGCAGACCGACCTTCGCCCTCCATGAGCGCGGGCCGAAAGGGCGGCCGTGGCGGTGACGGGTGTAGCCGCCCGTCACCCTAGCAGAAGCAGGCCACGGCGGCGGCGCGCATCGTAGGACGATGCGTGCCTCCCCACACCGAGGTGGAGTCGGGGATCGCGTGGTCCTCCCTCCCGAGGAGGGCCAGACCGAGAGGGATGGCCCTGAGTCAGCCGGGGTGCGAGGGATATGTCGCATGACAACCTCACCTTCGGCCTAGCACTACGACCCAGAGACGGCGTGCGGTTTAGTCGGTTGGAGTCCGACATAACCTCCCCCTCCGGCTCCGGAGGGGTGGGTATCCGTGGAGATTTTCCCCACGTAAAAAAAAAGACAACACAAATACTCTCCAGTGAGCTCTGACTACCCTAATCACCGCCGGGAACACAACACGAGATTGTTATGGTCGCGGTATTCTGTAGGGCCTGATGGAAGGTGGTTACGAAGATCTTGTTAGTAGTAAGTCTCTGGCTAGTATAAAATCAAAGCAAGTATTAGAAATGTAAACCTAACAAAGACTTTTAAAAACAAAGCTGAGTTTAACGCGAAAAGGTAAGCAGATAACAAGTTTCCTGTGGGAATATTCCTTGTAAAAGTTTCTCTAATATGTTTTTTAGAGAGAATTTCCCTTTGTACAACTATTTTACAAAGCGTTTGTGTAAATAATGAAATTAATTATTTTTTTCGTGTTGAAAATGTTAATGAAAATGATTCAAAAAGTTAATTTATTAAAGACTGGGAAGTCTTTTGTTTTTAATATTTTTATTCTACAATGTCAAACACACTAGATACATTTTCTTTCGTGAATACGTAACCTTTATACTTAGAAACAGTTAAACAGGGTCGGTAGCACGATTGTGATGCCCCTGGTGTTGCAAACGTCCATAGGCCACGGTAACCACTTCCCATCAGGTGGGCCGTGTGCTTGTCTGCCACCTAAGTGGCTACAAAAAAAATTATAAAAAAAATTATGCATATGAAATGTATGCTCTGAACGGGAATTAAACCCCTTTCCTGTGACTCAGCAGTCAAACAACTGCCACAGAGGTCCATATTCCTCAGCATACCTTTCGTTCATATAATCAGGGAAGATATTCAACCGCAGTTGCTCACCAGTCTAAAAATACAAAAGGTATCGATCTTGAAACATTTCAAAGACAAGGGCTTGACAAGGGTGCGTTAAGCGTAGCTCAATTCAATTCCAAACTTAAATTGTTATGCATGACTTTCCAATTTATAGAAATCGTTTCCCGACATTCTCGGCAACACAAGTTAACTGCATATTTATGAGGGGTGTGTAAGTTCTTCAGACGAGAATATCCGTATATCTGGAGGGAAAATATTCGGTGTTCGAAATAATATATGCAGGGTTAATATTCGTTTGGATTTTAGTGGATATTTCCTTGTTTGTGTGAGTACGGAAAGGATTAATTTCTTGTTAAGGTTTTAGAAAGTCCTGATAGAGACGTGGTTCTCTGGTCGCCTTGGTATATATCTATCTATCTATCAGCCAATAGACGTCCACTGCTGGACATAGGCCTCCCCCAAAGAGCGCCATGACGACCGATCATGAGCCTTCACCATCCACCGACTTCCTGCGACCGCTTTAATGTCATCGGTCCATCGAGTGGGGGGCCGTCCTACACTTCGTTTTCCAGTTCGCGGTCGCCATTCGAGAACCTTTACTCCCCAGCAGTTATCGGTTCTGCGAGCTATATGGCCTGCCCACTGCCACTTGAACTTGCTTATTCTAAGAGCTATGTCGGTAACCTTGGTTCTTGTACGGATTTCCTCATTACGGATTCTATCACGCAGTGAAACTCCTAACATAGCCCTTTCCATAGCTCTTTGCGCAACCTTGAGCTTATGCATGAGATCAATATTAAGCGGCAATATATGATAATATATGAACAACAATGCGAAAATCATGACGTTTTTGTGCTAGAAAGGCGGGTTATTCATTTAAAAAAAAACTGGTTAGGTACCTATAAATAAAATAGAAAACGGATTCCATCTAAATTGTATGATTCTCGATGTTCCTGAAAAAGATTTTAGAAGCATTTTCAATGTTAACTTTTTCTTGTAAATGGAAATTGAAAAGGTCCAGATTTAGGGAAGGAATTGAACTTTCATCCCGTCGCAAGCGACACATCTTCATTACTGCTAGTGTCATTTTATTAACCCTGTAAGTTAGAAAATTAACAGTAGCAGTAATGGTAAACAAACCAATTTGTTTTCCCATTTACAATATAATTAAGATTTCTTAACATATGAGGGCCTTATTCACGATAATCTATAATGTATAATTTTATACATAAACTAGCTGACCCGGCTAACTTCGTACCGCCAATATTTCTCCGCCCGCGTGGCGTCAGCTCCCGTTCCCTCTACTATATTCAACATGTATTACACATATAAATGTTCCTCTTGAATCACTCTATCTATTTAAAAAAAATCGCTTCAAAATCCGTTGCGTAGTTTAAAAGATTTAAGCATACAAAGAGATATAGGGACAGAGAAAGCGACTTTGTTATATACCACTCACTGATTAATCACGAAACCTCAGAATCTTGGCAGGTAGGTTCCTTATTAGGTGTAGACATCCGCTAATAACGGATTTAAAAAAAAAAAATGCTATATCACATGTCCTGAATTCACATTTTTTATGGTAACCGTACTCATATGCATACTTTGAAAAAAGAACTGAATTTCCACCGTTAAGGCGCGAACATATAGCGGTTGGATCGCTCCCGGGTGGCCCGAGGCACTTCCGAGGCTCTGAGCGCCTCCGAACTTACTTGTAGGAACAATACCCAGCTGGCCGCTGTTGGTAGTTAGCGGAAGGTAGATCGTAGTTTGTGGGTTTTTAGATTTAGTTTAATTAAGCTTTGAGTTCTGTTTGTGTGTAAACAGTTACACGCGTTTAAGCAGCTGCTTTATTGTACAATGGACATTAGAAGTTAGACATTTATTTTATAAACGATCTTCTACAGGAGAATTGACGTCACTTCTACTCTCAAATGTGGTTTGCCCATTGTGTTGTTACCTGGATTGCGTTCTCGAAGGTGCTCATAAGGTCATCCGGTGCACAAGTAATATTGATTTATTCATAAGAAAAGCTACCTACAATATTGAAATAAAAATCTAACTTAATAATACTGATGTAATTTGCATTAAATTTTGTATTGCTGACTAGAACAGGTCCTGTATTTTAGGCATCAACATTCTACTACAGATGATTTCTTAATATTTAATCTTCTTTATATTTAAATCGATTAAAATTAAAATAGCCGCTCCACTGTCGCCTCAAAGACAGATATAACATAACATAAACTCACGCCTTTATCCCCGAAGGGGTAGGCAGAGGTGCTAGCACCCACATTTCGCCAGTTTATGTTTAGGTCCCAATGTAATAGGTGGCGAACCTATTGCCAATAACTGGGCACTTATAAACCTGCGATAAATACACACATAACTTCGAAAAGCATCGAAAAGTCATTGGTGTGTGCCATGGAAAACCTGGGATCGAACCCGAGACCTCGTCTCAGCAGTCCATTATCCATACCACTAGGCTAAGACAGATATAAAAGGAGAAATTTGGATTGGTTAGGGCGAGGTCTGGTAGCTTAGTGGTCAAAGCATTGCCCGTGTAAGACAAAGATCGTGGGTTCAAACACCGCCTAGACCGATTCAAAGTTTTTCTAATGGATTTGAATATTTAACTAGCAAAATTCTTAAAAATTTCATTCAAACTCCTTAAAATTAAAATCTTACTACTTAATTATAAAAATGTGAAAATTTGTGATAATGGTTGGATGTGTGTAACTCAACCACGCTAAAACGGTTATAAGATTTGACCAATATTTTTGGTACAAGGTTAGATCCACAGAAATATATCAGAATAAAACGGCCATGTGAGTGGCAACCGCGTGGCAACTTTTTAGTCAATTCCTGTCCAATGAGACCATAGCTTTCGAACGCTTACTCGGCACTGTTAAGACTAGCTTGTAATAACATTTTTTTAAATACCATGAATATACCATATTGTTATTGACAGCCTCCGTGGCGGTATTGAACGCGGCCGCTGCGCAGGAGGCTCGGGTTCGATCCCGGCTCAGTGCAAATATTCGTATGCAAGAGCACGTTAAGCCGTCGGTCCCGGTTGCCATAAAAACATCTTTGGTAGTCGTTACGGGTAGTTGAAGCCCTCAAAAGTTCAACAACTGGTCTTTGTACTGGTCGATGTCGCCTCTGGGTTGTGGAAATATCGGAAATGGCGGAAAATATCGAAGTTTAGCCCAATCCGCAGTTGGACTGGTAAAAGCAGACCCCAGACTCCAAGTTGATAGCTTCGAATGCGACTGGAATTAACGCTAGGATAAAGAATATGCCATATTGTACAATTTCTAACTGTAGAATAAAAATGGAGAGCAAAATTTTAAAAATAAAGGTATTTCTCATCTGTCGTGAGTATTTATTTACTGTGAAAAAGTCGCCACGTGCGACATGTAGGTGAACACTGCGTATGGCCGTTCGGTCCTAATATATTTTTGTGGTTAGATCATAGACTTTTATCCTTGAAATAAATCCTTTCAGAATTTAGTCGCGTTCAGGGCCGTGGGCATTACCTTCTAAGGATATAGTAAGTAAATTCTGGTGTAATATTAAAGTGAGAACCTAGTCTAATTAACGACAACATTATATCCAAACATTGAGGTGAGGCAACGTGACTAGCCATTTAGATGTCGAGTAAAGAGGCCAAAGACTTAATGCCATGTGGGTGGTTAATGAATATGCGTTTATTGTTCACTGCTGAGTTCCTTCACACGCACTCCTACGCAGCCAGGAGTCATAAGGCAGACCTACCTAGTCAATTAATTATATTTTTTGTAAGTGGCTGTAACGGTAAAAGACTTTTCGCTGAGGTGTAATAGTAAGCATTATGCGTAGGTACCTATGAATGTATAGAATGCCGATTCTCCTAATAATAGATCTAATATATAAAATTCTCGTGTCACAGTTTTCGTTGCCAAACTCCTCCGAAACGGCTCGACCGATTCTCATGAAATTTTGTGGGCAAATCGGGTAGGTCTGAGAATCGGCCAACATCTATTTTTCATACCCCGATTCGCGATAACCGACATCCACGCGAGCGGAACCGCGGGCGACAGCTAGTATTTATATAGATATAGATATTATCTCAATCTCTTAAGTATCAAAAATGATCTTAATGAAAATTGTGTTACTACTTACGAGTATACCGTTTTTGACATTTGAGTAATTAAAATTAGATCAAGATTGAATTTTGAACAGATTTTCATTATGAGAATTGCTTCTCTGCTTTAAACATAACAAGCTGTTATTCGCGGTACTCCTAATCAATGTATTCAAATTTTTTATACCAACCTTGTCTTGATAAAATAACAAACACATAAACGAATTATCCAATTTAGTGTAGTAGGTTGGGAGTTATGTGCATAAATAGGAGTATGTAATGTGGTGAAAGATCGGTCAGCCTAGACCCTGCGTTACGGGTCTAGCTGCTTCCAGTTGCGCCGCGGGAAAGCTCCTTCATACACCGTGCACGTCGTTCACCGTGGGAGATTACGCAGATTACGCGTCTCCAGTGGGGCACGGCTCCGCCCATGGCAAGCACGTCGATGTTCCCTTAAGCACGTACAAAAATCACGGGCTGCCACAAACCTACCCCACTGAACTTGCTTTACCCTCTGGCCAGTATAGCTTCAAGAGATGTTCGGCGAGACGTAGCTTATGCAGCGGAAAAACAAAAGCAACAAACAGATCCCCGACACCCACTTCATAAGTAACTATGTATGTAATCCCTCCCGTCCGTTTAAAAGTCGCTTTTTAAGATCTACTTTAACTACGACCAGCTCCACTCCACGAGCAAGAGAAGACAAACATCCAGCTCCAGCAGGTTTCATTAGACCTAAAGAAAACCTGCCGCCTGGACACCATCTCCCGTGGCCAAGTTGGAAGTCACTAAATCACGCAACCAAGTTGTACGCTGTAAGGCAAATTTGGAGAATTGGGGCCCATATAGAAGAGTCACAAGTGCCCTGTGACTACGAGGCCCATCCTAGCCCATACTTCATTTGCTCTCTTGCCCACTGTGCCCTTACTCCTGTACTAACGCGCATCTATGTAGGGCAACGGACAATTCTGTAACCGTCGCCAAATATTGAATCGACAAGATTTAATAAATTTTATGAGCCATTGATCGAAGATTTTAGTTATTCATTTAAACAGAATTATAATTAAAAAGATCTTTGCTGATGTATTTTGGCGAGTTACGTTTCGGCAATACGCTATTTGACAACATTAAAAAAATACTACAAATAATGGTCATCCTATCAGATAATAGCGTAAAAAGACATTTAAAACTAAAAATTAAACTAAAATAAGCATATTTCTTGAGAATTTCGCTTAAAAATATCTAATAAGTTTTCGAATTTTTATCTGTGACGAAAACGCTCTGTGATCTATCACAGCACTGCTAACGTCACACGCAAGTAAACACGGCTTTGTGACAGAACAGAACAGAAACAAACAGTTTTTGTGGATTATTTATAGACGTATTTATACATTGTGCAACTACACACCATTTATACACCATGTTATTCACAAAGTTGGAAGAAAAACTTTATTATTTACTTTGACTTCACTGCTTTAAGTTTATACAAAATGTTTATTTGCGTGTGACGTCACGTACTCGGCTCCATACAAGGTGACAGCGTTTTTCGCGCATTTTTGAAAATTTAAATTTTAACATCGATTTTTTGTTATTATCCGTTGATTTTTTTATATCGATGTAGTTTGCGTATTATATGCTAAGGAATAATTTAAAATGGTTTTCCAAAATTTGTCAAATACCCTATTAAGGTAATTTCCGAACATACTTACGAATGACCGCCGCCCGCTTCGTTGCTTAGTTGATACAGTAAATACTGTAGTAAGGATACTTTCTGAATAGAGTTCGTGGGTTCGATACTCGTCCCGTACTTTACTGTGAACATTTGTATGCACGAATAAACTTTTGAGTCGAGTTTCAGCACATGATGTCGAGTTTGTTTGGTGGTTCGTGTAGTCTGGTTTAGATTTAACTGGGTTTATTTAAATATATCATGTTTTGTTTATTAGTTGTTCTTGTTATAATATGTATATCCTTATCAATTTTTGGACAATTTTGAGTCTGTCCTATGAGATTATTCCCTGTTTTATCTTTATATATATACATTTATCGATTAATTTGTAATTTAAGTTTCATATGTATAATTTTTTGTATTTAAAACACTGTACACTCTTAAACAGGCTGTATGGAAAGGCAGGCTGTAAAAAAAAAATAGTGTCGTGAAAGGTCACAATTCGACCAACAACTTTTTGTAGCGGTCTTACAGATGACATTGCGAAAAGATAGTGTACCTATCGTAATGTCTTCTATATGACTACTAAGTACGTCCCGTTCCTAATTCGGAATTCAAAATTCATTGCCGCCTCGTAATGTCATCTCTGGACAGCTGAGTAGGTACGTCCCGATCCAAATTCGGAATTCAAAATTCATTTTCACCTCACCCAGGAATTGCGATCAACTTCTTTTTCTAAACATTTTGTCTAATAGTATAATATAATAGCAGTGTACCTACCTATTTATCTATATAGGAGAGGCCTATGTCCAGCAGTGAACTGCAGTGGGCAAATTGATTGATTGATATTTATTATGGATCGCGAAAGATTGAAAGCTGATATTTATCTCCTGTTCAGAATTTCTTTTGTTAACCTGCTTACCACGCACGCAAATTATTTGTCTGGCAACCCTGCTCAACAGGCATGTGTGGCAATACCCTACCTATCTTTAGTTACTATCCAGGAACTCCACAACAACACACCCATTGTACCGGACACGCTTCGTTATTCATCATTGCAAGCTACTAACTGGCCGCCATTCGCCATGACTGTCAACGATTCACTGTCATTGACATGTGTATTACTTTTTTTATACGATGCCAATTATCTGATATCTAAATACACGCGCTATTGATAACAGTTAGGTATTTATTTAAAGGTGACTGTCCTCTGTGAATACTCGCGCTTGGTACTTTTTTCTAATCTTTCTAGAATGTGAGTGACAGTGGGTCGGTCCAACCTATAGAATTGAAGGATACTGTGATCCAACCAAAGATTTCTATGTATACTAGACAAGTTGTTAAAAAAAAAAACAAATGTGTTATCGATTCCTGAGTGAGATGGGCATGAATTTGAATTTCGAATTTGGAACGGGAAATAGAAATTAGATAAATGAGGTAATAAATATTGACAGCTATTATTATGTTGGTGAGTTTATTACTGTCAATCAAGCACTTTTTAATTGGTTATAAGACTATAGTCAGATTGATATTTATGTGCATGGTCCTTATATTAACTAGTAACATACTTTGCACGAAAACACGTGGGTAGATAAATATAAAAAGAATGTCTTCTAGATTGAATTTCGTACGCAATTGCGTAGCGGGAAAAGCAAATAATTCAATATAGTTAAGTTGTTTCTCTCAGAATGACGCATCGGTTGAAATAGCCATCGATCTTTGACTGACAAGGCGATATATTATACTTACTTTGTATAAGACACCGTTATGTCTTACCCAATGCCATTACTCGTTGGTATTATTACTTTGTAGAATCAATATACATAGTACAATTGCGGCACTAGTCCCGGCTTCGCTTGGGAATTCATTCGTAAAAAAAAACATAAATTGATTGTAGCGCCATCTAGGTACAGATGCGACTAAGAATAACCTCTGAAGCGGGTTGTTTATTGTCGCAAAACGTGAGCTAACTCGATAAAGAACTTTTGAGTTTTTGAAGCATACACAAACTAACTTAACATTTGGATAAAAATAGAAATATTGGAGTAGAAACTCTTTGAGTTCTTCACTTACCTACATGTAATTTAAGTACCCATATAGATTTAAGGCTGTTTTCGCAAATAAACCGTGCCCTTATTAAGACAATCGAAGTGTTATCTTAACGCAGAATAGGTTCGCCAAATACATACACGTTACGTGCTCAATAGCCAATAAAAACATCGGCCCATTAAATCTTATCCGCATTCACTTCCCTTTGTATTTCCCTGAATTGCTTTTTCTAATTCTTAATCATCTATAGTAAAGAAATAAAAGATATCAGATATACTCAAGAACAAAAACTCTATAGTCAAATAATTTCTATTCGGTATACGAAATGACTTGTATGAATTACTAGACATGATGTTTAGAATGAAAAATTCAAAAATTAAACAATCTGACACAGTTCCTGAGTTAGCTGGCAATGAATTTTAAATTTGGAACGGGACGAAAAACGGAACGGAACAGAAATCTGTTATACCTATTTGGGCATAAGCGTGCCTTTTTGTTATGTCAAAATCTGTACGATAACAAAAAATAAGTTGCGCAGTTTTGAGGACCAAAGAGTAGTCTTTTGCGTTTCCATAATTTCGTACTGTACAGCCACTCTATTAGTAAGTATTAATAGAAGTGTGTGATCACATATTTTGCACAGCACAGCCGGCCTGGTACACATACGTGTAAGTCTTATCGAAGCTTATACGTAAGTTATATCACCTTAAAGTAAAGATGACGGGACGAAATGTCGGTCTACCTTTGTCGTGCCTAGACGTCGTGACTCCGGTGCTTATGTAACTGTAATGAGCTTTTAATACAATGTTGGTCCTATCGAAATTTGTGTTATGTAATCACGATATTGTTTCCGTGGTGCTCTTGTGGCGAAAAGTTGGGTTAAGTGGATCGAGTCGGTTAAAATTGTTTATTTTCTTTTTCTTTAAGGTGTTTTTTGTAAAGTGCGTGACGAGTTACCAGCTTAGTGAAATGTACTTTGGTCGTCAAGTAAATAAAAAAACTCTTATTCTATTTTTTATACCACTGTGTGAGGGCGAGTGGACTGTATTTTCTTGTGGTTTGCAGAATTGAAAGGCAGACTATTCTGCAGTTAACTATTTTTATTGTTTATTACAAAAGCGTACAATTCGTTACAATTCTAATATGGCGTCTATATTCAGTGTTGCCATACATTTATACACTGTAAGATAATAAGATAAGATAATAATTTATTTCCATAAGCTGAATTACAGATTTCTCCTTATAAGAGTGTTACATTACAGGTAAAAGTTATAGTTGTAGGATTCAAATTAAATTACAAGGAGTGCTCAGGCATTCGTACTAGGTGAACCCTGTATCACGAATGCCCACACCTTTCAACAGATCCGTTCAGAGTGGCATAGAATTGTATGAGTAATTACACATGTCATAATATTTAGATTTCTACTATTCAAAATACAATGAAATAATTGGAACAAAAATTAAATAAAATAAAATAATAATGCAGATGTGTGTGTGTGTGTGTGTGTGTGTGTGTGTGTGTGTGTGTGTGTGTGTGTGTGTGTGTGTGTGTGTGTGTGTGTGTGTGTTTGTGTGTGTGTGTGTGTGTGTGTGTGTGTGTGTGTGTGTGGGATGTGTGTAGGTGGGTGTGTGGGTATGTGAGTACGTGTGTGTGAGTGCGTGTATGCGTGTTGTCTATTCAGGTATGAGTAAAAGTGTTTCAGTCTCGTCATATGTAAGAGTTTTGAGCCAACCATTAACTACTCGTTCGCAGCCGTGCCGGGTGAGTGCGGCAATATTTAAGTATTGATTCGCCTTATTGTAAATTCTGGCACCCAATATCCAAAATTGTCTTTCGGCAGTTGCGGTTTTGTGCCTGTCGGAAGTAAAAACATTTAGTCTCCTGCGCCGACCAGTTCTCATGTTTAGAGAGTGCGATGCTGGGCCGTGCTTGCGTAGGACTGTTTTGAGCACATAGAGCTGCCTAATGGTAAGGACCTCACAGTCAAAGTAAAGGTTCGCTGTCGGATACCTAAAGGGTCTTTTGCACATAACTTTGAGAACAGCTCTCTGTGCTCTCTCCACACGGATCATGCTTGTTGGAAAAGTGCCACCCCAAGCGACAATACAGTAGCCCATCAGGGATTGGGCAAGAGCGAAGTAAATGCTTTTTAAGGTTGCAAAATCCGCTGCCGATCTGAGCTTTTTAAAGACGCACAATAGTTTACGAATACGCGGAACCAGAGTGTCAATGTGTTTGTTCCAGCTGAGTGAACTGTCAAGATGCACTCCCAGGTGGTGGTGATGGACCTGATACCACCCGATGGAAAGTGGTTACCGTGGCCTATGGACGAGTGCAACACCAGGGGAGTCACACTCGTGCTTGCCGACCCTGTAAATAGGGATAATTTATACTAAAAATTCTGTGAAAAGTCAAAAACTCGCCAGTGAGCTCTGGCTACCCTACTCATCGGCGGGAACATAACACGAGGTTATTATGGCCGCGGTATTCTGAAGGGCGGATGTACTTACCTAGTCTGACTGCTTAATTGGACGGAAATACATTTACAGGATATTAGATTGTATCCCCGCGACCATAGGTGCTATAAAACAACCCAAATGTATAGTAGGGATAAGTCGAATATGCTTTGATCTGAATACAAACTTCAGCCGAAAATTCGTACAAAAATCAAAATTCGGTCTAGATTCGACCGACATCAAAATACGGTAATTTTGTTTTGTTTCATAACAAAACTTCTTTTGCAAGCGGTTTATTGTTTGTTTTTTTTTTTTCATGATTTCTTTTTTGATTCTCTTTAAAGCACATTGAATTGCATTGCCAAGAAAAAGATAGCAAAAACACTTCAAAAATAATAAAAGTTCATTGTTTAATTTAATTCTTACATAATTGATACAAATTTACTTTTTATGACTTTCAAGGTTTCGTCATGTAATCTAATTGTTCTTTGTTTTTGTTCCAGGTAAATTAAGGCGCATTTTTGAAATATTTTCACTGTGAAAGGTATGGGGGAAGAATTCGCTGTCTCATTACAACAGGCGTACCTATTTGATCTATTCTGTATTTTTTTTTATCATTATGACGTAACTGAATGGTTTTCTTCATAATAATTACAATCTAGCCTTGAGAATGAAATTAAGTATGACGTAATTTTATTTAAATTTTACAAAATTAACAATGTATTCTATGACATTTTTTGTATCTCTAATATATTTTTTTAAATGTAGTTCTTAATGTCTATTTTGTCTTGTTATTTGTCTATTTTAGTTCTGTGGTTTCATAATAGGTAAAGTTGAGATGTTTTGGTCCATCATTTCAGATACTGACTATCCCAAAATGATAGTTCCTATCTTGACGGCTATGACAGATGTTTTTTCATGCTCCACTTGAAGAACTCAGTATTGTAAGAAGAGATAAACAGGTTATGTAGTTACAGTTGTTTGATCAAAAGAATTTGACACTTCAAGTACTGTGCCCCTAGCGTGAACAACTATCGTAATCCTATCGTATTGAGAGAACAAAGCAATGTGATTGGCAGTCTGCCTACTGTAAACCTGTGTGCCGGCCAATTGCAATACTCCGTTTTCTGAATACGTTTACGTTGTTCGTGTACTGTAAACAATTTTCCTCATACATAAGTGAATCTAATTTTGCAACAGTACAGAATAAGTATTATTATCGTAAACATACAAAAACATCTTGACGCTCTTTCTACCTTCAAGTAAAGTATCTCCAGACACCCAAGTGAAAGGGCTACTAGAAAAATGGCTAAATAAAATCAGTTCCTGAGATATCTCGACGTGATTGATGAGCCGGCCTTGTCCGCTTAATTGCAAGCCTTCATCATTTATATTGTAGCCGTTTAATCACTGCGGGGATTGGCTGCGGCGACGCCCCATCCTCTGCTTGACCAATATTACTCATATACTAAACAGTATATTGTAATGTAGAATTTACTGCTACCGGGCTGTTTGACCGTGATCCATATGAAACCATATGCGTTCCAGACGTTTCGTTGATCACTGCGGTCGAGTATATAGGAAATGGTCAGGCATGCAGGCCAGCCCCTCTAGACAAGTGGCAATTCGCTAGCCGGCGTTTGGTGAAATAGAATGACAATTGTATGTGATTTGACCTAAATGACAGTCGTTAACGCATGTCAAATACGTCAAATCCTATACATTCGTCATTCTATTCCATCAAACGCTTGCTAGTGAATTGCCACTTGTCTAGAGGGGCAGGTTTATCTCAAATGATAACTCACAAAATGCTTCGAGGAGGTGTATCATAAAATTCTATAATCTTCGGATTCATCGGTTACGTGCCTACAGTCATGGGATTGCTAGTGAGGGGTGCCTCTCTGAAGCATTTTGCGAATCATCTCTTCTTCTTCCCAGAATAGTATATATAAAAAAAAAATCTTCCTCAATCCCAGTCGCATTTTCGAACCATCACCCGAGAAAATGGCTAACATATTAATAAATTTGTGCTTGGCTTACGGACTAAATAATGAATCTTTGATTTAAAACCTGATTTGGACTACCAGAGTACGATGTGTTTTCCATCCTAATGTGGTGGTCTATTCTTAAACAGATGCTTTTTAACTCTCCGCTTAGAATCTGGGATTGTAAGAAGCAGGTAACATGTGTGCCAATAAAGCATTCTCGTTCTTCATAGTGCGACAAAGAAAGAAAATTACCTGAGTGAATCCTTTCCATTATTTGGTTTATTTTGACTTTTAACAAACAATTACCTTCTGACTAGAGCACCTACAGCCAGTAGCTGTAACGGCTTGCAGGTGCAGTTGGCTTCGGCCCCAAAGATCGTAATGAGTCAAATATACCTGGCTGCCTATATAATATAGCATTACTGTGGATAAAATAGATGACTCAAAGATAACAATAAGTAGAATAAACGTTTAGTTTTTTAATTGTATTATCTCTAAAGCTTACGTAAGCTCACGTTAGCCTCGATTTTAGTTCGTTTAGAAACGTAATGTGGATAATAAATGTATTGTGAAATAAAAATGATGCATTGTTGATGTTTTTTTAAAACTATTTCTGCATAATAAAGAGTACAAAAGTTGACATAAAGTTGAATCTTGTTTCTTAAGGAGTTATGATGACACGACTTGTGGAGGTTGTCCTGCGCTATTAAAATATTAGGATGCTTGGTATGGTAATCTGAAGGCAAAGTCTCAAAGTCTCGGGAAAGAGGGTCCACATTACAGACATCAATTTCTAGCCTTTGGCGACGTGGAATTTGATCCGGTTCCCGCACCATTCGAATCCATTACAGTGATGAAAACCCTATATGTTATTCTAGACTTTATTCTAGCTGTACCAAAGACAGATTCGCTCAACCTTTTGAGGGTGATTGAGTGACAAATATATCTTAACAAACCCACTGGAGAGTTATTGCGCAATCGGTGGGAAGACTAAAGGCTATTCCTGCTTCGTCTTCTACACTATCGGCACAGAAACTGTCTGTGTTTACAGGGTTGGCAGCACGAATGTGACTCTCCTAGTGTTGCACACGTCCTTAGGTCCCGGTTACCACTTTCTATCAGCCGTTTAATCAAATGGCTGAACATCATTCAGGCCGTTTATTGAACGGCTGATTAAGCCAGTGCGCTGCGCTGCGACATATACAACACATTTTAGGCATAGGTACTAACAGTTCCCACTCCATGTGCATATATTTTCGGCCATATTAAAACAGAAATTAACGTGAGGAATGAAGAACTCATGTCTTCTTTCAGAACATTATGGGCCCCTCGGCGGTCGTAGTCAACGGCAACTGGCGGTCATCACTCGCTTGGGATTTGTGTACAGCTTCCCAATGTAATATGATTACTTGGTATAGTCTACAACGAAAGTTACTGAACACTAACAAATTTACTTAAGGTTCTGAACATTGAAATAATATATGGTAGCGAAGCTGTCAAGTGTGCGATTGATACTCTGTGCACTATATTTGTATTCATTCCATTCCATTTAAATTTAAGAGCCTCGCTCTTGTCTGTGGAGTAACTTCCATTCATTCCTATCCATCGCCCTATTCTTGACTTCCTGATATGACATGACGTTAACCTTTTCCTTTATTTGGTCCATATAGCTCCTCCGAGGTCTTCCTCTTCCTCTCCTACTCTCAACTTTTCCTTCCATTATATTCTTTATTAACTCATCGTGTCTCATCAGGTGTCCTATCATTTTCCCTCTCCTATTCTCTATTATTTTTAAGAGTTGTTTATTTTTTTCACCGTTTCCAGAACTTCTTCATTTGTTCTTCTTTCCGTCCAGCATATACCTTCCATCCTCCTCCAGTACCACATTTCAAAAGCTTCCAATCTTTCTCAGTCACGTTGTGTTAGGGTGCATGTCTCACTCCCGTATAGTGCTATGCTCCAGACATACGTTTTGATAAGGTGTTTCCGGATCTTTTTGGATATTTTAGCCTTTATAAGATGTTTGTATGCATGAATATATTTATTTGCATCGATCTGGATTGTTCTAATTTCTATTCTCTTTTTCATCTAAGCGTTAATCCTAGTCGCATCCAAAGCTTGCAAGCTTGGAGTCTGGGGTCAGCTCTACCGGTCTAACAGCGGTAGTAACTGCAGATTTGGCTGAACTTATTCTTATATTGGTTTTAATTTCTATAATAACATATATTCATCCTCGTGACTAAACACAAGTTAGTTAAGCTATGGTCATTTAGGGTCTATAATATAATTCAAGTTTGATTTCATATTTTGTGA
This sequence comes from Eilema caniola, assembly GCA_949126895.1. Classification (NCBI taxonomy): domain Eukaryota; kingdom Metazoa; phylum Arthropoda; class Insecta; order Lepidoptera; family Erebidae; genus Eilema; species Eilema caniola. The sequence continues at coordinate 7,195,533 of OX421471.1, read as the reverse complement.
AAGGTTTGAAACTAAAATGATCTTGTTGCTGACTGTACTTCAGTGTTAGTTTTAACTAGAGTTTCGTTGGAAATTAATTTCTCACTCGGATGAATTTGAATTTAGTTAGCGAATTGCTAGGCACTTATGTGCATCTGTGCAGCAATTGCGAAAAATGACAAATGAAAATGACTTTATGTATACTGGGCAAGCTGTTTAGAAAACTCGTGACGGGACACAGAAACTAAATCGAACCAACGATTTCATGAAGTGCTAAATTGTCTTAAACGTAAGTCGTGCGTAAGTTTCTTTGATTTGCAATAAAACATTATCCATTTGTCTATTCCGAGACGAGTTTGATACATAGCACTGGTAAAAAGGGGTTAAGCTAAGCTATGTTTTTCTATATAGTCTGATGCGCGCTATTGATGTGTGCTATGGATGCCTAAGAGAATAGGCACACCTTACGTACTAGCTTAGATACATAGAATAGCACAAACGCTTTTAAATCTTCCTAGCATAGCTGCATAGCACATCTCCTGTAGAACTGTGGTCTAAAACCTTTTTAACATTCATCCGATATCCGATATCGGTGACGGACGCCGAATAGCCGACGTCCGATAGTCGACACCTTGTGCTGTTTTCACATTTATCCGATAAAATCGTATAAATGTGAAAACAGCACGATATATCGATACTCTGTGCTCGACAGCACAGAGTAGCTGGGGATGCCAGGGCTGAAAAAAATTGCATGCATATTTTGACCGTATTGACTTGACATAGTATCGAGTTTTTGTTATATTAATAACTAACTAAGAAAATGTCATTAAGATCGAAAATTGCTTACAGTCGCTGTTTTAACCTCTTTGTCATCCGACATCGAGCTGACACAGTGGGGTCGGCTCCGATAGCCGATATCAGGCCAGATAATGTGAAAGACAGATACATAATGTCATACATTTGACTTCCTCCGATATCGGATATCTGATATCTAGTATCGGATAGTGTAAAAGCACTCTAACACTTCACGGAATCGTTGATTTTACTATAAATGAGTTAATTTTGACAGCTATCAATCTGTACTGAGATAGAGCACCTTTTCGTTGTCATTCGTAGATATGACATCTACAATAAGTTACACAGTGTGTGGTCCTTCATACCTACAATATTTTGTTCCATAAATTCAGTTTAATATAATATTGGTCGTTATAAATAATGTTTTAATTACTTTACCACTTTCGTTATGCCAGTGAGGATAGATACACAAACAAAACAAGAAGACAAACAATCAAATATATAATCATAAGTATGTGAGCTATCATAACATTTTTGTCAACGTGCCGTAATTGAAACACAATATTTACGTAATTTTAATGTAGGAGATACTTCCCAGTGTTGCCAACTTCCGGAATAACTTAACAAGGAGGCGGCATGATAACATTTCTGAAGTGAATTAAGTTTGTGTTGTCAAGTTATATAGAATTACAAGATGTTGTGACAAGTTGACTTGTCTGCGCCCATTATTATGATTATTTTTAATCCCTAGTTTAAAAATTGAGTTCTTATATACAGGCTGTATTTTTAAGATTCGATTGGCATTAAATATTTTTGTGCAGTTGATTCAAAATCTGTGAATGCAGTTCAAAAGTACATTCTGGATGTTTGTCGTGTGGGTATGGGTGTAACTGTCTGTGATAGCGCGATTATGACGCCTCTGATGTTGCATACAATCTGCTAATAATGTGCTAGGTAACAACTCTATTTAAAAGTTTCATTAACGTAACTCATTGAAAATGCCATTTCCACAGTTTTTAGTAGTCCCAGTCTGTATTACAATTCTGTACATCAAAAAAGTTGTCAAAAAAATCCAGGTATTCGTATTTTCTTTCACAAAACATAACTTCTATATAATTCGCATCTTAGAATACGAAATGGACTGAAAAAAGTTTATAAAATGTTATTACATAGAAGTAACGTCACAAATATGTAGGGGAAGGCAGGGTAATTACGAACACCTAAGGGAGTTTTGAAATAAATCGAAAGATATTATATGTAGGTTAACTTTAATAGCTTCTACTGAAAGATAAACTATCATACTTTAGATTAATACAAACAACATTATAAATTTGTCTTTATATAATCAACTATTATAAGAAAAACAAAACCCTTAGTGTTCGTGTTTACCCGACACCGGTCGGGCAATCACGGACACCTAGTGGGGCAATTAAGATCGTTCGTAATTGACCCAGACTAGTCTAAGAATGAGATCACGTATGACAGATTAGTCCCGATTAAACTTAAATTTGAGATCGTATTGGCCGGCAAAGATCACAACAGTATCCAAGCGAAGACGATTGCCCGTCTGTACACTTATCATGGGCCCAATCTTCACAACAACGTAGCACTGGATCCATTTCTCACCAGGTTGCAAGAAATGCAATAATAGTCTTTATTTTCGTTCGTCCTCTTTTTGGTCTTTCCTTTTCTTCTCATCATCACTGTTAGATCTAAACTCTAAAATGTTTTCGAAAATTTTCACATCTTTTTTATTAGTTGCAGTCTCTTTGTTATAGTGAGTTTTTGGTCAGGTTCTTTACTTTGTTTTGCTTCTTCATCTTTGTCAGTTTTTCGTCTTTTCAATGTGTTTCTTTTTATTTCTTTTCCTCAGCGTCTTTCTTTTGTTTTTCTATTTTTTTATTGTACTTTTTTTCAAGTTCATCTTTGAGGGGTGTACTAGTTAAAATAATTGAATGTTTCTTTTTGGTGTTGCGCTTGTTAATCTTATAGGTATGTTAACAATGTCAGATAATGGTATCGAAAAATCATGTGCCTCTAGTTTTTCAGGAAGTTGTGCGTCAAACGCACGTACCTCAACAGCTTGTGTGCTATTTGTAGGTACAAAAGTTGGGGTATCAATATCTGGTACCAAAGCATGAATGTCATTAGCTGCTTCAAGATCTGATGCCTCAAAACCAGGTACAAAAGCGTGTCATTCAGTAGGTTGTAGATCAAAAACGGGTGCAACGTCAGATAATGATACTGAAGGATCACTTACAATAGCCCCTAGTTTTTCAGAAGTTGTTGCGTCAACATCAGGTATTTCAATAGCCTGTGTGCTATTTGTAGGTAAAAAAGTTGTTGCATCTACATCAGTAACAAGAGCTTGTATGACATTAGCTGGTTGAAGAGCTGATGCGTCCAGAGCATGTACAAGAGCGTTTGATTCGGTAGCTTGAATATCAGAAACGGGTACTATAAAATTTTGTGCTAGAGGGGAAGCTTGTAAAGGAGCTTGAGCAGCAGGCTGGTTTGTTAGTTCTTGTGCATCAGTATTTTGGGATTCTGATGGTTGAAGTTCATCGTTTTCGAATATGACTGGCCGCAAGGGATATATTTCGGCAGCTCTAAAACCATTTGCGGCCTTTTCGAGCTTACTGCATCGATTGTAAGTTCTGGTGAATAGTTATACAAGTTCATATTGTGTAATTGCACTTCTAGGATTTTCTGCCATATAATATTGGCACTCCCGATTATAAGCAGTCTTGATAGGTCCATAGAATGTTAACACTTAAAAAAAGCTTAACTTTTTATTCTTAACATCATCAATGGCTCTTTTAAGAAAGTTATATTTCGTTTCCGTTTTCCTTTTGTAATTCCGTGGCATCTAAAACAAATAACACATAAAATGGAGAATGTCCCCTAATGTTAATTAAATAGAAACAAACTTAACAAGTGAAAGAACCAATTTTTCTTTCTAGTATGGGGCAATGCCGAACATTCGTAATTGACCCACTCAATTCGTTCGCCAATTCCCTCTAAGGTAATAAAACAAAAAAAATATTTTATAGTTTTAGGTTATTAATGCCCGGCCGCGTGTAATAATCATAATAGAATCTTCAATTACTAATTATTTATGCATATAAATGTCAGTTTAGAACTATTATTACTTTATGAGTTACACCGTATTTCATTGATATAAAAATTGTAACGCAAATAAGTAAATATTCGAATTAATTTTACCTTGACTGTTGTGTGCACCCGCCACGTTCTGCTGATCGCTTGGCACTACTAATGGCGTGATTTTTAAGATGGCGATGAGTAAAATAAGGTTATCTCTTTCTAATATAGTGTAATCGCTGCGTTCGCGATTACCCAGCGTTCGTGTTTCCCCGGCCTTCCCCTAAGGTTATTTCCGAGGGCGACCCCGCGACACGCTCCAAAACACCAACACGCAAGGGTTGTCTCGGTTTCCATGTGTTCCGCTCTGAATGGATAACCTCCTTATTTCTACAAGTCGGTTAAAAACACCTCTTCCTTTTAAAGTTATTAACCCTGGTGGAGACGATTGCACCAGGAATCTACACGGGTATAATTGGACCTACCAGAATGAATTAGTAGTATACCCTGGTACAGTGGATATAATTTTTTTAAACATTCCACTTTGCCTCTCTAATGGGTACGCTTGGCGGTGCAAAGTGGAAGTACTCAACATTAAAGGTAAGAGTTTAGCGACACTAGTTTTTATACTGAAGCCTTTCTTTCATTTTTATCCGTCTGTCGCTTTACCTACCACTGCTACCACACTATTAAATGCCGTGTTAGTTTCTGGTGGAGTAGAATGGGCTATCCCATGTCTTTCTGGGTGTCGACTAAGGATTATTCTTTAAGCGTCTTCCCAGCCAGCCCTATGGGCTGATTTCCATCCGGTAGTAAACATGCAGCCCATGACTGACAGCTTGCTTGACAGCAATAAGCTCGCGAGTGGTGTTAAATGTAGGTGTTAATGCACCTCTCCCTACGCTTTCGGGGATTTACAGGCATATACTATTAAATGTGATAATCCCAAGGTGGCATCCCTAACAAGCCTAGGTCGCACTCACACCAGCAGCCAGTCCATCCAAACGCTCGTGGCTTCAAGTGGCGTGCGGCCAAACTAACAAAGTCAGTTATTTAAATTAAATTTGCATAATTCAGTACAAAAGCTTTCACATTAGCCCCGGATTCCGCGGGGCAGTCGCCAGCATTTGTTTTATTTACACATATTCCGTAGTAACTGGGCAAAATACTTTCTTGGATTGTGTACAGAAGAAAATCTTTACGTTTTGATCTTTAAAGCAAGTGTGATTCCAATTCCTGAGTCAAGCAAAGTGTCTTACGTATATTGGAAAATAATATGATTCTTTACATTATACGTTACATAACGATAAATCGGTTACTATTTCTTTAGATGATAGGCCTAATACATTGATATGATAATAGTACTATGTACTACTAGCGGTCTGGATATCGGATTTGCTCGAGAAAAAATGCGTGAAAAACCACTAAATCCCGATTGCTGCGCTATCTGCCGACGCGAAAAACAGATAAAATATAAATAAATATCCCACAACATTTCACACAACGCTATCTAGACCCATGGTAAGCATAGCTTAACTAGCTTGTGTTATGGAATCTAGAATGCGGATAAACATTCTTAGATACGCATTTTTTTTGTAAATACGTCTCTGTAATGGACTCGTCTACCCGCGTTTAAAAAGTGCACTTGTGTTCTCTCTGTGAAATTTTAAATTTTTAAGTTTAATTGTTCAATCGCATTATTTCTGGAGGAAAACAGTATTTTTGTGTTGATAACTAACTAAAGCAATAGTGAAAGTGTTATACCGTAAAACCTTCCGCAAATACGACGATATATCAATACTAAAAATTCAGTGCTACAAACTATAAATACTTCTACAAAATGCCTGTCTGCCTTAAATGTGATAAAGACATACCTAAACTCGACGACAAAAACCCTAACATACAGTGCCACGGTTGCAAAAGGCAAATATGCGTGAAATGCAGTGGTTTGCTGGCCACAGAGTTGAGAGTGATTATACTTCAATCCCCTACCTTGAAGTATTTATGCCCTGAATGTGAACTTGGAGTGCGCCAGTTGCCGGCCTTAAGAAACACAGTCTCTCAATTGAAAAATGAAATTGAAACCTTGAAGGCCAAACAAAGCCAATCTACATGCATGGAGACTATTTTAGGGGAACTGGCAGAGAGAAAAAAGCGAAGCGCGAATGTCATACTATTTGGGATTGACGAGTGTCAGCTGCAAACAGGTGATGCTGTCAGAGACAAGGAGGTAAGTATTGAACATGACAAGTCGCAGGTTCAACAAGCCATGGCCAACATTTCGGAAGCAGAGCGACCAGTTGCCGTAATCCGCCTCGGCAAACCCAAACAATCTTCGCCACGACCAATTAAGGTAATTTTTTCCAATAAAAAGGCGGCTGTAAATGTATTAAAAAATAACAAGAAGCTTCCGTCCAATGTATCAGCCAAAAATGACCTTACACCCTATCAGCGTGAATATCTACAGAAGCTGAGGGACGAACTGAAGCAAAGGTTGGATAGTGGAGAAACTGACTTAACTATTAAATATATACACGGCACTCCCAAAATAATAAGCGGAAAAAAGCTATAAACGGTAACGTTGCGCTTTTAGAGATCACCTTCTTCTATACGAACCTGGCTTCGATTATGGCTAAACAAGATTTGCTAATCATGGAGATTAATAAGATAAAACCAACCTTCATCATAATAACAGAAACACATTTAAAACCCTCTATAAGCAGTAGCTTGGTAGATATCAGAGGTTACACTTTATTTAGACATGATCGGGCTAAAGGGACAGGATGGAGGGGTGTTGCTATCTATGTACTACAGAAACTATATGACACACCTATACAAATGACCCCACATCCCACCTTCAACATTACACAGGTTGAGGCACTATGGCTGAACATAAAATACGGTAAAATCAAAATGCTGATTGCAGGTGTCTATCGACCAACCCACTATACCTTTGATGAATCTGATAGGCTATTATTTGAAACAATCAAAAAGGCTTCGGAAACTAACAATACTTTGCTTATAATGGGAGATTTCAACCTTCCAGATTTAAAATGGCCATTGAGCAACGTAGATATAGACACATACAACGCGCTCCATGGACACTTTGTGGACATGTACATAAATAGTAACTTACACCAACTTGTAACAAAGGTAACAAGAAAGAGAAATGATGAGGAATCACTACTTGATCTGATACTTTGTAATGAAGAAAACTTTTGCACTAAAGTAGAATACCATCCTAACATAGGGAAAAGTGACCATCTGGTCTTAGTAGGCACAGCCCAAATTAGTCTGCAGTCATCTAGCAGAATTGTCACACAACAACCACGTAGGAACTACTTCAAAGCTAATTATGACAATATTACACAGATCTTAGCCCAACAAAATTTTATAGACACCAATGTTACTGATGTTGAAACTGCTTGGACAAACTTTGCAAGAATAATACATAATGTTATCGAAACTGAAGTACCACTCAAAAGAGCAAATAAGAATTATAACATTAACAAACCGTGGATCAACCGTCAAGTATTAGACTTAGCAAAACATAAAAAACATTTATGGAGGCAGTATATCTTGGACGGTTCACACGAATAATATATAAAATATATAGAAAAGCAAACAATCAACTAATAAGCAATGTTAGACATCTAAGAATGGAATTTGAAAGAGGAATTGTTAAATGTGGCCCCAAATCATTCTATTCCTACGTGCGCCAGCAACTATCCTCAACGGTATCTATACCACCATCATTGAAGGATGAAAGTGGGAGTGTTACAAGTGATCCGGAAAAGGTAGCCAATTTGTTTGCCCGGCAATTTGAAAAGTCCTTTGTTATGGAACCGGCCACGAATATCCCAGAGATACAACTTCCTCGAGTTGAAAATTCTATGCAGTCATTAATATTTACGCCAGACAAAGTAACTAAAGCACTGAAAACATTTAGTGATTCTACCTCGATGGGACCAGATGCTTTGCCTTCAATATTATTAAAACAATGCAGCAGTGTTCTCGCTCATCAACTTGCCAACATCATGAACCTGTCACTAGAAACCGGGAAGCTCCCTCAAGAGTGGAAGGAAGCCTTTGTAACTCCCATATATAAAAAAGGCGATAAACATCTAGCTGCCAATTATCGACCTATCAGTCTCACAAGCATTGTCTGTAGAACCATGGAGAAAATCGTAGCGAGTGAACTGAGAGCTTTTATCAATGCAGAAAACATTATCATTGATGAACAACACGGTTTTGTACCTGGAAGGTCTACAGTATCGAATCTCCTCATAAGCCTGGACAAATGGACAAGCCACTGGAATATTCATCAACCCACAGATGTCATCTATTTAGATTATGAAAAAGCATTCGACCGGGTGCCTATTAAACGGCTTGTAGCCAAACTGGAACATCTTGGAATACGTGGACAACTTCTTCAATGGCTAAGGGATTTTTTAACCAAAAGGCAATTCAAAGTAAGAGTAGGCGAAACACTCTCTAATGCTCATGATGTGCACAGTGGTGTGCCCCAAGGCTCAGTGCTGGGACCGATACTGTTTGTGTTATACATAACGGACCTAAAACTTGCCATTCACTCAAAATTATCAATATTCGCAGATGACACCAAAATTATGGGGAACCCACTAGTCTCTCACAACATTATCCAGCAAGATCTAGATCGGATAGTGCAGTGGACAAAGGAATGGCTAATCTCACTCAATAAGAGCAAGTGTACTGTTTTGCATATAGGTAACAATAATCCTAAACACAAATACACACTTGAATCTGTGCCACTGCTAGCCGTAAACTCCCAAAGAGACCTTGGAGTCACCATAACACATAATCTTAAGTGGGATGAGCACATCACAGGGATAGCCAAAGGACCAACTCCATGCTATATATGATCCGTAAAGCATTCTATATCATAACCAAAGAAACTTTTCTCAACATGTACAAAACCTACATACGACCTTTGCTGGAATATGCCTTTCAAATCTGGAGTCCATATTTTAAAAAGGATATTCTATTGTTGGAAGGGGTACAAAGGAGAGCAACCAAAATGGTCACTGGCCTGAAAAATATGTTATATGAAGAACGCCTCCTGGAACTGAACCTGACCACACTGGAGCAGAGAAGGAGGAGGGGAGACCTCATTGAGACATACAAGATACTCAATGGGCATTACAATGTGACAAGCATCGATAGCATGTACACCAGGAACTCAAACAGACACTTAAGGGGCCACTCGATGAAACTTAGTAAACCTCAGTGTGCCAGCAACCCTAGGTACAACTTTTTGCCAAACCGGGTGGTAAAATCGTAGAACTCCCTTCCAGAGACAGTAATAAGTGCTCCTAACATAAACATTTTTAAAAATAGACTGGACAATCATTTAAAAACATTAAAAACAAGTGCAGTGATATACACGCATCAGCTCTAAGCTGCTAGTGTATTAATATATAATAATAATAATAATATTATACATAGAAACACCCAGACCAATGCAAATATACATATTCATGCATACAAATATTTGCACTGAGCGGGGATCGAACCCGCGCCTCCTGCGTAGCGGCCGCGTTCACTACCGCCACGCCACGGACGCCAGCCATGTAAAAAAGAAAATTTATTCCAATTCCATTTTTAAAATTCCATTGATTCTAACATGTATTTTCGAATATGGAATCCACTGATTACGAAATTCGTGATTTTGAATGGTATTAGTCGCGTACAAAGCTTTAGTTAACTTTTTAATAGAAGTACCTACCTACTTACTAGTGAAGTAATTTGGAACGGTCTTAATTTGTGCAAGGATTTTACGGAAGCCAAAGTTTACGAAATGATTGTCATAATAGTAAGCGTATAACGGTCACATTGCATATCATTGAGATTAACACAGCAAAAGTCGTTGACGTTTAGGGATGTGTACCGTCATACACAAAAACGATCCTGGCTAATACTATTTATGTTGTAAATGTGACATTTTGTAGGAATGGATCAATGAGTTTGCTATAAGACTGGCTATGCGGAATAAAAATTCGGTAATGCGAAAGACTACTGGCGAACCACAAACAGGTTACCAGCACATATCTTGACCCCAAGTTGCGAGAGAAACAAGATTCTTCCCGAGCGCGGATCGGTTTGGTTAATCTATTATTATCCACACCTCAGGATAAGGTTTAATCAATAAGAATCCTTTTATCATAAAATTTCCTAGTTCATCTAATACATATTACGAATAACAATCGATACTTATATGCTCATGACAATAAATTATTAGGTATATACCTATTATATTCAATCCTCTTATATTAATTATAACATTATTATATTCAATTCTCTATATCATATTTCATTACATAATATTCATAATATTATATTATTTACTCAACGTGAAAAATAAAACAAAAGTAGGTGGCTGTGTGTATTCTTTTTTCTGGCGGCAAAAACCAACCATAGATAATGACCACAGATGCAATAGGTAAAATAAAAGAGTATTTCTGTTGATCGTATGTCTGCAGTAGATTTGCGTTTAGGTATATTGAGGCTTGCTCGATACAAGCGAACACTATGGTTGGTGGATTTGTATTCCTCCATAACCGAACCGTAGCACGCCATGTTATCCTCGAAAGACATCAGAGGTTGATATATGCGCCAATAGTCTTACCTACTATCATGGATGCCTTAGTAGACCATGCAAAGTGGAGGAGGAGAATTCAGAAAGTGGACCTTGAGCTGCCAGGTGAAATCCTGGTGCAATCCAGATACAACGTATGATGAAATATAGCTTGTCTTATACTATGAATAGAAGAAACAATGAAAAAATTACATTACACAACAACAAATCTATATCAAATACTGAAACTCTTTTCCCGAAAATGATAAATATTTTTTTTATGTACATCAAAATAAACAAAATAGGTACAAAAAACAAAATACTGCTCTGTGGTAGCATTTTCAAGCAACATTAAATACCATTTTTAAATCGCCATATAGATAACATATTCGAATCCTAAATCACATTCGAATTCAACTCACCGCGTTGGCTCGAATATAAACAACGAATTTTATGCCACATTTCCCTCCAAAAACGCACGAATAAATTTCCTGCACCATTCTTTTTATTTTTTTTGTGTTTAGTCCCTATCATTCAACTCAGCGATGTTGTGGTCAACCAAGCAACACACTTTTCTAATTACAATCTTGAATATTCTAGGTTAAACTCTTCGATTAATATATACTTATACTACACTACTGGCACGTATGACGGCCGTTTTGATATATTAACTAAGTTGCGATATTGACCGAGTAAAACTGTCTAGTCATCGGCCGTGTAAAAGAGAGAGAGAGCAAGCAAGCTCTGCCAAGTTCTCTTAGTACTTAACGGTCATACTGTGCTGGTAGTGTAATGGTTTTTCCCAAGTTGCAATATAGGGTACTTCAACAAGGGTATCAGAAGGTACTTACAAGATGAGTGTGACGCCACTGGTGTTGCGCACGTCCATAGGCCATGTTACCCACTACCCAACAGGTGGGTCGTGCTACACTGCCACCTAATAGATATTAAAAAAAAAAACAAATGCTCAGAACACAGAAACCGGCAGAACTCCACTCCTAGCGATACACATAAGGAACGTAGTCATTAATATGATAATTAATCACAGCAATAATCATATGAGACAGCCAGCGTGTCGTAGCGGTTTTGAACGCGGCCGCTACGCAGGAGGCGCGGGTTCAATCCCCGCTCAGTGTAAATATTTGTATGCATGAATATGGGTTTTTGCATTGCTCTGGGTGTTTCTATGTATAATAGGTAGATTTCAGAGGCTAGATTTCATAATACAAGCTAGTTAAGCTATGCTTACCATGGATCTAGATAGCGTTGTGTGAAATGTTGTGGAATATATTTATTCATTAATTCTTTAGACTTTTGATAGGGTCTTACTAGACCTTATTCTGAAGTCTACGCATACAAAGTCTCAAGCAAGTTTAGTTGGTTACTTACCTATTAAATAAATCTAAAACTAATTATTCATAATCTGCCTTAAACCTAAAGCGGATTCTCCGGAATCATCTCGCCCATTGAACTTGTCGGGGCGTTCTCTCCGCAATTTCTGTCAATTTTCTGATTACCGGAATATGAAATCAAAGAAACCCGTTGCTTGGGTAACCTCGCCAAGATGTTAGATATTTGCTCGCTGAACGCGTGCTGTCATGTGTATTTCTAAGTCAGTCAGCTAAAAGATTTGATTGTCTATAATTTTGGTACAACATCTTTTTTGCACGACTGCTCAAAAAAGAGTTGTAATTTTTCAGGCTTCTTATGTGCTTTTCTTCATTCCATCATTAATTACGTTTAAACGCCTGAAGAAATTTCGATGAAGGTATGCAATTAGAATGAGTATTTAGTAATAATAGGTCGTTACATATGAAATTGCCGTTTTATTGAAGAAATTGGAAGAAACCCAATTTGCAGTACTAACATCTTTGCATTTTTTTTAGGAATGACAAATCAAAATTTTATGACTTTTTTTGTGTATGAATAGAGACAACATTAAGCTAACAGTAACTTTTATTCTATTTTTGAATAGTGACAGCTGTAAAAAAGTACCTAATACGAAATTTATCATCAAAATGAATAGCATTTAGGAAGTACTGTTTTTGAAGATCGAATTTAATTTACCAAGCGGCAATAAAAACAAAATTTAATACAGAGTTGTAAAATCTTGAAATCAACTTTCAAACAAAGTATAAATAATGGAATTAGCTATTAAATTACAGGAATAACGAACTCATGAATCTGTAAGAAAATTTCGACAATTGCATATGTAAAGACCTAATACAATAACTGTGTGCCTAGGTCTCCTGTTAAAACTTAGTGATGATGCGAACTTGAAAAAGGTAGCGATGAGCCATGCACAGTTGAACACAAACACAGAACTTATTAAAACCGGCTGAGTGCGAGTCGGACCCGTGCACCATAATCTGTTTTTTAGGTATTTGTTGTTATAGCGGCAGCAAAAATGTATCAAAGATTCAAAGAATCAATTTCGTTTATTTAGTTTAGGCACATAAAGATCACATATGAACGTCAAAATTTTACAAGTATTTAAAAAAATATTTAAAATAATATTCAATAAAGTAAATAAATCATTTTAAAATGATTCTTTCGCTGGTTCGGTAATCTGGTTCTACTGAGAGATACCAGCAAGAAACTCAGTGAACGAGATTATTGGTTTTCTTTTTAAATGCGGTTTCATTTAACACAAATTTATGTTGTGCGGGCAGCAAAAGATTAGGATGACCATGCATTTGTATCATTTAGATATTCGTCTACTTTATAATATCCTTTTTTCATTCAACACTTTTTTACTTCTATTTCAAACTTATATAGTGACATGTCCACCAGATTATTATGATATCGTCTAGCTATCACGGTTTATAAGATATAGCCTGTTGACAGACAGACGGACAGACAGCGAACTCTTAGTAATATGGTTAAATTTGTACCCTTTAGATACGGTACCCTTATAAAAGGTAACTTCTTATTATTAGTTCCGTGATCACAACAGACATCGCGCGTCGAAAATAAATTGCATTTTTGGAACCTTTTCTACTTATGCTTAATAGTCCAAGAAATCTGTATCTAAATCTGTATCTGTATGTATTGCCAACGTATTATTGGTACTTACGAGAATATCTTTTGACATCCCTCAGGACGTCCGGGCTCTCATGGGATAATGGAATCCTGGGCCTTTAATATTGCGCTAATCGTATTGCGTAAACCCACTGGAAGTACGGCTTTGAGGATCTTCGACCATTTCATTTCAGTTTTGTTAAGTTATTGGAACTTCAATGTTTATTTAGAGACAAACTGTTAAAAGCAAAAAATATGTAGACGGTTCAGAGGTTTGGCGGGAATTTATTTTGAATTTGGAATCTGCTTAAAAATAAAAAGTAAAATTAAAAATGTTCATATAAGGCCTATTTTCTTTATGAATGGCTCTGTCACAGTATCTGTGCTTTACGCATCAATTTCGCTAATGTCCCGTAGTAGAGCTATTAACGAAAAAGATAAAGTGGACATATATAGGCCTAGAGCGATGTTTTTTGTAAAATCATCTCAATGACATCTAGTTAAAGTCACTCATCAAGTTGACCTGACCAGCAACACCAATTTATTTTATTCCATACCGCCAGTCTGAACCTTTCTCAAAACATTACTCTCAACCCTTCTCATAATATGTCCATACTGTCTAGTTGTATGACAAATGTGTACTTAGTTTATTGCGATAATCTTTATAGATCATACTAAAATATACCAAGATTTATAGAAAACCAGTTAAGCGAAATGTTACAATTTAAAACCAGCCCGCTCATCATGATTGGATCGTCACCTTCAGAAGCTGGGCACGTGACTGAAAATACACCAACCCTCCTTTATAATTAACTAATTTTTATTTTTCCACTGAAGCTGGTTTAATCGACATTTTAGGGGATCGACCCCAGTTTATTTAGGACTGGACGCAACCTCTACGAATATTGCCACCGTGATTGGGCACCCGAGAGAGCCTATATTTATTGTGTACATAAATCTTTAAGAAAAAGGTAAATACTGGAAATGTAGATGTTATATTTCTTACAGACATGTTGGATAGACACTCTGAGCTGACTTATTGGTAACTGAGTATGTTGACATTGCGAAGTTAAGCAATGGTCAGTGTAAGAATGAGTGAGAGCGTTTTCACATTCGTCCGATTGCCGATATCCGATATCGGCGTCGGAGGTCGATAGCCGACATCTAGCCGACATCCGATAGCCGACACCTTATGCTTTTTTTTTTCACGTTTATCCGATAATATCGGCCTGATACGGCCATTTGCTCGAAAGCACAAACTAGAGAGGAATACTACGGATGAAAAAATGAAGAAAAAAGGTGAAGAATTTTTTTTCGACCTTATTGACAAACACGGTATGAGTTTTTTTTCTTATATTCGTGATCAGCGTCATCAATTAAGGCGAAAAGACCCGTAACTAAGAAAATGTCATTAAGGTCGAAAATTGCTTGCAGTCGCTGTTTTAGTCTCTTTGTGGTCCGATATCGGATGTCGGATATCGGGTGAGTGTGAAAACGCTCTGACTCTTCTTAAACATTAAGGCACCTCTCGTATTACAAAACGATGCTCAGTCCTGAATCTTATTTTTATTTAATCGTCGCGTCGGTAGCTTTATGGTTTAAGATTCGGCCTTACAATCGAGAGGTCCCGGGTTCGAATCCTGGCCATCACACTACCGACGTGAGCCCACTGCTAACACAAGCAATTTAGCTTAGTTTGGAGTAGAGGTAATTATAGTAATTTCGATAATTTCGGTAGCTAATAGTCACGGCAAAAAAAAAAGTTTAAAAAATGTTAATCTGGATTTTCAATGACCGACTTGACATCAGATCAGTCTGAAGATATGTGACTTACTACTCTTCATTAAGTTCCGTATTACTGAATAATACTCAGTCCTAAAAGGCAGATTGTCATTGACAAAATTGTCAATGGGTTCTTTTTCATTTCATTGTCAATGACAATCTGTTCTCAGTACTAGTTATAAATCAAGATTTAGAACTAAGTATCGTTTTGGAACTTGGACCTTAGATGCCTCAGTGCGTCAGAGAGCACGTTAAAAATCGGTCGCGGAGGCCATACGAACATCTATGGCAGTCGTTTCGACAACTTGTCTAACTATAGATCTTCCATATCGTCAGAGGGTTATTGAGGTCATATGGCAGTTGCTTCATGGAGAATATCAAAGTTAGACATCGTAGTTAGACTAAAAATCATCCTGAATCATAAAATGATCCTATCAGAGTTGGGAACAGGCTTGAAGGGTGGTGATGATGTTGTATAGAAACTAAACTTGTATTCCTAAAAAAACCTCTTTTCTTGCGCCGATAAGACTGGGATTTATGCTCTTGTAGTCGGTAGTGAAATGTTATCTGGGTATTAACACACTCGGGCTTGTGGCTAGCTCGTAAATTATATATATAAACACTAAAATACGTTTTGAAATTACGTAAGGATTTACGCAAATCCCTAGAGAGTCTAGATACAGAGGTAGGAGTGTTGTCAGACTTAAATTCGATTTATTTATGATCATAGTGGAGGAGGGTTCGTGTTAAATGTAAAGGTTCTTTGAGGCAGATAATAAAATTTCTGGAAACTTCTAATATTATGAAAACTTAAAAGAACACTTTGCGTGGAAAAATTCTGAAGAATTTTCGTATAATACCTCATTTTCTAACGTGAGACGGAACTTTACTTCGTAGCAATTTTTAAAATTTCTTCTTCAATTATGTCATATCAACCAATTCTTGGTAATTTGTTTTCTCTAATTAATGTGTGTTCTTCTTTCTTGGTTTCTTTTTCCTATGATCTATCATTTCAAAACGAATTTCTATAAAATCAATGGACGTCGGAAGCCATTTACCGATCTATTTTAGGTCATTTTATTTAGACCCCATGTTAAAATTAACTGTATCGTTCGAGTATTGAACCCATGACTTAACAGTTACAAGCAAATATAAAGAAAAATGAGACACAGAGCACACAGTAACTGATAATTCAAATACATTTATTCGAATTTTCATAACAAGGCGAAAAAAGGTTTCCTTCTTCATTAAAAACTTTTTGTACCGACGATGTTGCCTTAACGAAAATACTACTTAAAATATTATATTTATTGAAATTGTCACCATAATTGTTCCTGTTATGAAGTTATTAAATTACATCGAAATGCCTAAAATTGTTGTCAAAAGTTCTATTTTCGGGTAATGGACGTTATAAATAAATTAGAAAGCACCTTTAGCAACAACAGTGGAATCGACTGCTATGTTCGAACTACACTTGTTTCTGAATAGTTTGACTTAACAATGTACATAGTCGAACAAAGCTAGCGCTTCGCCTATGGTCAAATATTTCATAATCAAAGCTATATCTCACTCTGGCGTAGTTTTCAATAACTTTTGTTGTGAGTTTCAAAACTGAGATCGAAAAGTTAGTCATTGTTTAACGAATAAATGTTGTCGAAATCTATATTTACGGCGATTGCAATATTGATAAACTTTGTTTTGTGATTCCAAGGCAATTGTGAACGACAACAATAACGAACAGGTCTTTAAAATTAGCAGATTTAAGCCATATTCTAAAAAGACACTAAGGCCCGTTATCTGGAATGCCATTCAGCTGAACCTCAATTTATCTCGAAAAAGATTGATTGACAAAATTGACAGGTTGTCTGGGCCTCGATTCTACTATTGTAAAACCATTGTCATACCACAGTCACTGCAAAAATAACCCATTTAATTTTAAACTTTAAAATCATAGATTTAAAGTCTATATTAAATGGCTTTTTGTAGAATGAATAAAAAAGTGAAATGTGACACTCTTCATTTAATTTGGGACCTTAAATTTATAGTTTTAAAGTCTAAAATTTAATGCAATTTATTGCAGTGTCTGTGGTATGACAATTGATTTGGCTTTAGCAGAATCGAGGGCCTGGTAGATTGCCTATACAGTTTTTCCTAATTCAGCTCAGATTCAGCTGAGTGTCACTGTAGAATATGGCCTTCATTCCTGAATCTCGTTTTATCTGAGGACATATTGTATAGACAGATAAACAAATTTGACAGACTTCCATTCTAGAATACGGGCCTTAGAATTAGAGGTGTCGAAAGGCAGTTTATTCAATCTTGCGAAAGTCATCACTATCAAAATATCAGTTCAGTAACTGCCGCCTAACCTCCTCAACCCTAATAAGAAAACCTACGTCAGTCTCCCTTCCTACACCGGACAACACGTGCAGGGCTTAGATGTCACCCGCATATGGTGCGAAATATTCCATCAAGAACCAAACGGTTCGGTGACTCTTTCTTTTGCTGCACCATTAAGACCTAGAATTCCTTGCCAGCTCACGTGTTTCTTCCTACAGTCACGGGTTACCATTGTTAACATTGTAAGTCTTTTTAATGGTGACCTGCTTTCCTGAGACTTTGATTTTAGCTTTCTTTTTTTAAATCGGATACGTCAATTTGACTTCACCTTGCCTGATAGTAAGCTGAAGGCAAAGGTCCACCATTGCATACACGTATGGTACGTTTATGTAATGGTGGAACTTCACCTTCAGCTTCACTTTCACAATGGTGGGACTAAGTTTGACGGCCTCATCGGATGCTTTTTCACGCCCCGCTTAAAGGTCCCGGGACTGTAGGAAGAAGGAAATGCTTAAGAAAGCTGAGCTTAGTAGTCAAATTGATGTGCCCTACATGAATAAAGAGCCACGTCGATCATTAGGTTAGCCGGCTTGCAGGTGAAATTTGGGTTACCCCCTAAAGATCTTGGTGAATTCACTCTCACCAGATTACCTATTATTCTTTGAAACATGCAGGTATTGTGTTGTTACCAGTTCTCGAAAGCTCATTAATCATAGTGTGTCTTTAGTTTTATACTATTATCTGGTTTTACCATACACTCAGTTTCTATAGGTATTTTAAACAAGGAAACTGCTTTACTTACCTCTAATGTCATTTGACCTACTGCAGCCCACTGCTGGACATAGGCCTCTCCAGATGAGCGCCATTTTTTATGGCGTCTGTCCATTTCAGAGGGTTTTTAGCCCACACTGGCCAGACGGGTTAGCAAAGGGCTTTTTCTTCCTTCTTTTAGGACGATCCGACCTCGGTAGTGATGTGGTAGTTATTCCTTGATTTTTCTCAGTAAGTATATAAGTACATATAATTGTGAATATCATCATAAAACTACTTTTCATTTTTAGGTACGTTGGTCGTAACTATTGAAGTGTTATGTTATCAGACATACACTACGTACTCTGTATAGATATCAACATAAATACCGAGTTTATCTCGGAATCCTTCAAACATTAGATTTAATCTAAAAGGACTTTGCTCCATTGTCCTGATAGGCCGAATAGATGTCTACATTCGTCAAATGGAAAAAAAGTCAAGTACATTTTATACTGACTCTGATTGATTAGGCACAGGAACCACGAAAAACAGCCAATAAAACAAAGAAAAAACTTAACAAAAAATATCACTTTATTTTCCCCTTTTGTTTTTTTGGTTTCCTATAGTTGTGATAACTTACAACTACCCCTATTAGATTAAATAATGCAGCTACAAGGAATGCATACTTTATACCTAAATATTGAGCAATTATACCACCAATAAGTGGGGTTATAACGCCTGTCATAGATTTGACACTGTTTGACGCGCCCATAACAGCACCTTTCTGGTCACGGTTACCTCTACTTGTAGTCAAATCTAACGACACCACCCTGCCCACTGACATGCATATAGATTTTGGCACTAAAATAGCCACGTACATATAAACTTCAGGTACAGACGCTAAACCTATTAAAGATAATGTCAAAACGACAAAAATATGAAACATTCGCTGGCTGTAATCTGTGTCATTTTTGTAAAATTTATTGATATGTCTAATTAGGAGATTGCTTGATGAACCTACTATTCCTTGGAACGCTACCATATATCCGATGGTCTTTGGTGAAACGTTGTGTTCTGATTTTAGGAACAATGCGAAGTTACTAAAATATAGTCCCATTGTGAGCGCCATTAGCATTTTATATACAAACACGTCCCAAAATATTGGCCAGTCGACCTTATAGAACTCGTTCACGGATTCCTTCAGTGTGTTTCCCATTGATTGAAGTAATGTTATCGAAACGGCGTCATCTTGCGATTTTTCTTTTCTAACTTTTCGTTTGAATGGCACCAAATATATGAGACCTGAAACAGCCAGTATAGTTTTAGGCCCGTATTACAGAACGATACTCTGTACTGAATTTCGATTTGTAACTAGTTCTGATGACAGATTACTATTGTCAATCTGTCAAATCTGTCAATGAAAATCGAGATTCAGTTCTGGAATACGGGCCTTAAATTATGAACACGAATTACGAATTTTATATTTAAAAAAACTCACTTTATTGCTGGTTAATTGCTTGTCAAATTGATTTTTTTTTTA
Source organism: Eilema caniola (assembly GCA_949126895.1). Classification (NCBI taxonomy): domain Eukaryota; kingdom Metazoa; phylum Arthropoda; class Insecta; order Lepidoptera; family Erebidae; genus Eilema; species Eilema caniola. The sequence goes on along the minus strand of OX421471.1, from coordinate 7,175,611 downwards.
ATCATTAGAAATAGAAACATACTCTTGGGTTTGTTTTTATGATTAATTAATATACCTAATAAAAATAATTTGCCGCTCCAAATATTTGGCTAAACATAACCCAATTATTAGGAGTGATTTCAGTTAGTTTCATTTACTTGATCAATATTTTTTAAAATAAACAGTTTAAACTTCGCATCGCATTTTATAGCTAAAACCCTAACCTAATGCAAACACCTTCTGACTTCTGTACATCAAATAGGTACAAACAGTTTTAACATTACATTAGTGCCCCATTCTAGACTCAGAAAAGGAGGTTACTAATGGTTTTATTTTCCAATGACAACATTGCTTATTGCGATCTACAAAATTTGTTTAACTTATTAAAAGAAATCATTAAGCTTATGTATAATATATGTTGCAGCCAACTAGGTTAATCAGCCGTTCGATTGACTACCTAGGCTGTGGAATAAACGGCGCTATTTTATTCTGAATGGCGCACATTAGGAGAGGCCTAAGTCCAGCAGTGGACTGCAGTGGGCAATTGATTGATTGAATTATTTACCTGCGTTTACAGCAAACATAGTGCCGACAACAGAAGTGAGTATAGTGAAACCAGTATTGGGATATTTTTCAATGACATGTCCGCTTACGATAGGCCCCACAGACATGCCGAATCCCGCTATAGCAATCAATTTCCCATACAATATCCCCTGCTCATTGATATCACTGCAATTGTCTGATACAACGGCTTTAACTAACAGCTGGACTTGTTTGAAAGTACCTGAAAAATAATGGAAATATTAAGTTTTGAAGTTGATATGTAGGTAGGTACGAATCAATTTTGGAATTTGTTTCAGGAATAATTATCGTTAAAACATTATTTCTTTACACGACTGCCCAAAAAAGGTTTATGAATAAAATGTTTTAGTGCCTATAATGTTTTAAATAAAGCGACATATATTAATATATGTGTTAGTTTATTTATTCCACTATAACTTTTGAATGAGCACGAATATGATTCGAATTTGTATCGTAAACGTATTGAAGGAATGGAGCATTCCGATTGGTTGACAGTAGGCAGGCGGCCAATCGCATTGCTTTGTTCTCTGTATACGTTTACGTTACGAATTCGAATATTATTCGTGCTCGGGTCACTGATCCCAAAAGACACTACTGACACTCTTGAGTCTTATAATACTGAAGCTATCACTGCAGTATTATAAGACTCGAGAGGGTGTCAGACTGTGAATTTCGTTAAAGTATCAATAACACGTTGTTTAAACCAAGAGTCAAACCGCAAATCTTACAAATACACACATAATGTGCAAACTTAGGCCACGAGTCATACTAGGTAGACTTCTCAAATTTACCAGTGGGGATGCTGACGCAAAACTAATTGTAGATGGCAGCAATAAATGACCAAACAACAATAACAAACTAATAGCTGTCAGATTTGAAGAGACAAAAAATGAAATCTACGTAGATGACAGCTATCATTGGCCATTACGAGGCGCTCTCTGTAGGGATAAAAGCTCAGTCGGCATCCGCATTACCTATCCATTTTTAAATAGGAGTTTGACAATCTTATCACAGATTTTTGTAACAGAAGGCATAAATGGATAAATCTCTCTCGAACCTTTACCTTAAAATCATGAAGAAAAACAATTTTACTCACCCAAAACCCCTCTTAACACGAAGAATATAACAAAAGACGATGTTATTCCCAACCAATAGTATGAAAGGGAACAAACACCCAAACATAACAGGAATATTGGTTTTGTGCCTCTTATGTCGCTTAAGCTTCCCTGGAATTAGGAAAAAATCTTCAAAAATATGTTTGGGATAACTACTAGAATATACAGAGTGGCCTTATGTTTTTGTGGTTGTTTTCTTCACGATGATTGAAGACGTGTTGTCAACGAAAGCTGTAGCGGGAGCTTTGATACAATAATTTAAGTATTATATTAAAACTGAGCCTCGTCCGCTCCCGAGAAGAATACTTTTCCACAGAAAAGAGCAAGACTGGTGATAAGCTAAGTCTTAGAACTAAAGTAAAGATTACTTTTACGATTATTGCGCCATAGGCAGCTCATTGATTACGGTAGTTGCAAGAGCGTTGATAAGGTGTTGTAAAGATTAATACAAATGGAATAGTTCATTTGTATGTAGCCTGAGATCGGTTATAACTAGGTAAGAGATACTACCAGGACACATCCCAAGAGCGTTTTCTCATTCATCCGATATCCACACATATTTATATATATATCGATATCGGTGTCGGTCGCCGATAGCCGACACCTTGTGCTGTTTTCACATTTATCCAATAAAATCGGCCCAATACGGCCATTTGCTCGAAAGCACAGACTAGTTAGGAATGCTAGGGATGAAAAAGGAAGAAAAAGAAGTGCAAGCAATTTTCGACCTTATTGACATGGTATAGAATTCAATTAACGCGAAAAGAGCCGTAACAAAGAAAATGTAATTAATGTGGATATCGGATAGGATATCGGACGTCGGATATCGGATATAGGACAATGTGAAAACGCTCTTACAGGAAAATGTAAATATGAACCCTGCTCTGGCAACCGTGACAAAAACGAGTAATGTGATTAAATTATCATGTATATCGACTGTATCTCAGCACCAGCAGTGGCGGGCTCGTCAGGATAGGGTTTCAAAAAAATATTTCGTCTAAATCGATTTAAAACTGTTTAAAAATGTTAAAAAAATCATTCATTGGTTTCGATAGTTCGTAAGAATATTAGTAGACATTCTCCACTGTCGCCTCAAAGACAGATATAGAAGGAGAAATTTGGATTGGTTAGGGCGAGGTCTGGTAGCTTAGTGGTCAAAGCATTGCCCTTGTAAGTTAAAGATCGCGGGCTTAAACCCCTCCTAGAACGATTTAATTATATCTATTTAAATCGATTTAAATATTTAGCATGAAAAATGCTTAAAACTTTAAATAAAAAAAATTCGTCTGAAGTTATGATTATGTAGCCGACGACACGAAAACTGCACATACAGCACTACTTATTAAACTTCGATACGGATAGACAGGACCATTGAAAAGCTGCAATAAATTACGCGTACTGCTGCGTCTGCAGTTGTCCGTATACTTTCGGAATAATACCTTAGAGCGTTTTCACATTGTCTTATATCCGATATCGGAGAAAGTCAAATGTATGACATATGAATCTTTCTAATATTGTGTCTAGTAAAGTGAAAACAGCACAAGGTGTCGGCTATCGGATATCGGATAAATGTGAAAACGCTCTTATGCCGTCAATAAATTGGAATAGTCCGATTTTGCACTGCAATCATGTCGATTCATACTATTTTACTCTATATAGTTCACGCTTGTCTCCCATGGACCTTGACTGCTAAAATGCAACCTTAAAATCGGGAACAGTAGAACTTACTGTATGATACTTACTATTATAGGTGCTGATACTGTCTGACAAGCTGCATACAACGCCCCTGTCATGCCAATATGAACATAATTTAAGCCCAACTGTCTTGCATGGTTCGCCAGTTGTGGCATTATCAAGCCAATGGACATCAAATCCTGGAATGAACACATTTTTGGTACAGTCAGTCATAGATCGATCTTGACGAACAAAGTATAGGGGCAGGAAGGGGAGTAAATCTTAATGCTTTAGTTTACCGCCCTTCCTGCCCCCCTCGACAAGTGGCAATTCGTTGGCCTACGTATGGTAGAATAGAAAAACTAATGAATGGGATTAAACACAAATATATTACGATAGAACGGCCATACGAAGTGTTCACCTGCATGTCGCGCGTGGCGACTTTTTCACTGTAAATAAATACTCACGAGAGTTATGAAATACCTTTATTGTTCAAATTTGGCACTTTTTCTACAGTTGGAAATAGCACAATATGGCATATTCACGGTATTTTTAACGATGTCATTACAAGCTAGTCTTAACAGTACCAAATAAACGTTCGAAAGTTCCTGCCTCATAGGACAGGAATTGACTAAAAAGTTGCCACGCGTTTCCCACACACATGGCCGTTGTATCCTAATATATTTCTTTGGGATATAACGTATAAGACAGTCATCAACGTATATCAGCCGTCCGTTGACTATTTGTTCTGATATTTGGTACACACCTTTATTGCGGACAATAATTCAATTTAAATGAATAAAACAGTTTGATTTGCTCTTATTACGTACGTATTAAGATAATTTTGAGACTTTGCTGTTAAGATATTTCTGACGTTGACTGTACACTTACAATGTCTACAAATTGGTGTAGGTAGAGTTGGTAGAGAATTTTAAGCACACCAATTTTACCTGCAAGGTCCACGATGGACTAGGCTCTACCGCAGGTTTTCCTTTCAGGGTTGAGAGATCAGATGGCACTCACTTTCATTAAAGGTTTCTAATACGACTGAGGTTTTTAGGTCTAGACTAGGCTAAGATGATAGGCCATGAGACTTGGTGCCTTTTCATCAATATGTTGTGTTGTTAAAACAGTTTTTTGAGACTTAATCTTTTTTATAATGAATTGTAATGACTTTTTGTAAAACAAATAATAGTTTATTTGTAGATAACAAAAATTATGTTAACTTGTTAATTTATCAATTGTATTGTGAGAAAATGTTATGCACCTCGACTTATTTCCTGGTACGTTTTTATATTAATAAATAATAATGACAAAAGCTAAAAACCTGTTTTTGTAGGACTACAGTGAGAAGAACTGTTTGAAATATATATTTGGCTTCAATTCAAACGTTATCGTCAGTATATTATTATGACGATTCCACTGGCAAGTATTTCCCGTAATTTCTTGCAAAGGATTGTTTCGGCCGACTGCAATTACTCCCTATGCACTATTTTTATTACTCTATACAAATGACGTGCATACGAATTGCAGTCAGTGGAAACAGTCTTCCGCAAGAAATAACTGTACTTGCATATATTATAGAAATTTAATATTAATGACATGAATAATTTGGGTAGGTACTCTTATTTATTAAATTATGTATCTTATTAATAAATAAAATATTCCACAACATTTCACACAACGCTATCTACTAGGTAAGCATAGCTTAACTAGCTTGTGTTATGGAATCTAGAATGTGGATAAACATACTTAGATACTTTTTTTTTGTAAATACATACATGATATCCATAGAAACACCCAGACTAATCCAAATATACATATTCATGCATACAAATATTTGCACTGAGCGGGGATCGACCCTGCGCCTCCTGCGTAGCGACCACGTTCACTACCGCCACGCCACAAAGGCTGTCTAATGTATTATTTTACGACTGGCGTGTAAAGCCTTAAATGATTTAATAGGGAATTTCTATAATACCCGGCCTGCAAACTGTCAAATGATATCGCAAGATCTGTCCGACATTACAGAACTCATCGATTCCTGCTCTTTTTTTTCTTTCCCTTACCTCGATCCCCGCCACCCCGCCAGCACCATGTGGACGATACAGCTCTCTCGGTCATAGTAACATCTAAACCTTGTACTTTATGCCCGGGGTCCGTATTCCTACTATTACTTCTTGACTTTTATTCTGTCTGTTACGTTACGAGGTGCCTGTGCTAGAACCTCATCCATTAACCAGCAAGAGGTTACTAAGTTAGCTTGGACCCAAAGACCTTAGTGGGGGCCTTATAGACCCTAAAACTGTGCCTTAGACAGAATATATTGACAGTATTAAGCATAGGTACAGTCGACATTTTAATTCAAATAGGTACAGTCCACAAAGAAGATACGGTTACACTTTTTCATGTAAAGTTGTAAGGTAGGGTGCAACCGTATCTGATTTGTCGACTGTACATGTATGTCCAGCTGTTACCAGCGGTTCTACCCGCGTTCAATTTTAATTTCGTTCCCGCAGCCTATGCGAAGTAACCTATTCCTGGGATAAAAAGCCTATGCGTTATTCCACACTATAATCTATCCCTGTACCAAATATCAGCGAGATCTGTTCAGCAGATATTGCATGAATCGTGATTGCATAACAATTATTTACTATAAATATTCAAAATATTAGTACGATAGAGTTTCAAGGACATGACAAAGTATTGCCTAATAAAACTATTATTACAACGATAACTATTATATTATTTCTAGCATACAGATAAGGAAACAGCAATACTCACCAAAAAACTAACAGTCTGCAACATTAACAATATCGTATCCATTTTTGTACAAAATTATTAACAAAACCACCAAAAGACAAGCAATATTTTCAATATTTATTTGTGTTCTAAAACCACATCTTCACAAACACTTTACTTGTTCATTAACTTCACATACCATATCGCGCCTACTCGACTTTAACATATAATACGAATAAATAAAAGAGATATTATTTGAAAATCTAAACTTGTATAAACATAAAATTATTATGTAATACGTTCATTACGAATAACACATGTGCTCACATAGTAAGGTGACTACAGTGACTGGTGTTTCGATGAACAATTTTGATTGGACAAATTGACTTTGACTCAGCGCGTGTGTGAGCACTAAAGCGATTTCCTTGTTGGCTTATCAGTGTGTTTGTTCCACGTATATATAGATAGCATTCATTGACAGTTTTTTTTAGAACTGTTGCTAGTAGTCCGGTCGTTAATCATGGATCTAGTGTTTTATCTTTGTTACCTTATTTCTGGACGATTTGTGGCTTTCATCTTGGAGTCCAGGGTCTGATTATAATTTTTTTTACTACATTTTTTTTGTAATGGGTAAAAAATTTTAAACTCGCATCAGGATACGTGACCTGATCGAAAATTCGTAAGACGGCGCTGGGCGCTTGCGCGAATGTTCGTGTGTGTTTATGTTACATCGTGCCCCGCGCATCAATGGATGGTGACAGCTGATGGCTCGACCGTCTGTGTAGTGGCCACACTGCTGTGTATTCGTAAGATTCGTATATATAATGTGTTTAAAATATGGAAAAATTGAAGCAATTTGTGCAAAATTATTCCCTAACCATTCCAAAATATCAAAATCGCACAAGGTTAATATTGAAGTTTTCTGCCCGCCGTTTTTTATTTTTTATTTAGGATACGTCAATTTGCCTTCACCTCGCCTGATGGTAAAATGAAGACAAAGTCTCAGAAAAGAAGTCACCATTACAAACATCACATACCTAACATGTACCAGATGCTTTTTCACGTCCCGTTTAAAGGACCCGAAGAAGGAATATGATGTAGCGTGGTATTTTTGGCTATATTAAGTAGCGATTACCGTTTGAGTTCTGAGTTAGAGTTGTGATTAGCGGCTAGCGGCCAATACCTGACAACGTTGTTCAAGTCGTCCATATTAGGCCCAACTATTGAAAGCCGGAACCGACTTTTTAATATACCCTTCGAAGCACGGAAGCACTCGGATGAACTTGACTATAACTTTGATCATTTTCTTCAGTTCTACCACTGATTAATAAATAGTTACTACGGTTCTACTACGATTCCAATTATTATCTTATATTAAATAAAAATAATTGATGTGTCATGTTCGGAAGTATTAAATTTTATAGTATTTAGGTATGTTGATTATGTGATGCAATATTTTTTTATTTATACGTTATCTATACATAAGTATAGTGATATATCGATGCCTTAGTTCACAATTGCACTAACTACAAAATTTTCAATTTTTACTTTTTTAATGCCAAATACACTAAATTTCATGCTCTTTCGTTACCGCGCATCGAAATACCGTTATTCCATCTCTTTCTAACAAAAACGTGGGTCACAGTTGTATTAAATGAATTCGTGTAATGTTCCATGAATGTGGTATTATACTAATGAACTTTATTTTTGTAAAACCAATCAAGATATACTTTAACTGATTTTAAGTTTCTCAACTGCAGGAAATTTCAAGACACAAACGTATTATATACATTTGCAGTATCTGCTATACTTTTTAGCAGTGCTACAAGAGATTATTATGTGTTGGTAGTACAAAAGGATCAAGAAAGTTTGATGCACAAGTGTGCTAAGTACTTTTACTGGAAGGGGCTTGGCAATTTTTAAGTGCACAAATAATAGGGGTTAAAGTATGGAATTGCCGTTTCATTGTAATAGGTACTTCGAATTGACATAGAACCTTCATGGTTTGAGATTTTTGAGTGAAACTTTTTCCACATGGTACCTATGTAGTTCTTCATTTAAAAATGTGCAACATTCGATTATCGACTTTCAGTTGTTTTTTTTATTCAGCTTAGACAAGAAAGATGGATACTTCGAAAATTCGAGTGATTTTTGAATACGAGTTCCGACGCGGAACTAACGCCGCAGAAACAGCTCGCAATATCAATGTTGCGTTTGGAGAGGGGACTGCTAATGAACGCACCGTGCGATTTTGGTTTAAACGCTTTCGTGATGGAAACTTTGATTTGAAGAACGAACCACGAGGAAGGCCGTCCACACAGGTGAATAACAATGAATTGAAAGACATGGTGGAAGCCGATCCGAGCCAAACTACCCAGGAATTAGCTGCATGGTTTAACGTTACCTTACCAACAATATTGAATCATTTGCGTCAAATCAATAAAATAAAAAAATGTGAAAAATGGGTACCTCATGATTTGACTGATCTGCAGAAAGAAATGCGTGTTGAAACTTGTGTTACCTTGTTGAATCGATACAGAAATGAAGGAATATTGGATCGAATTGTGACATGTGATGAAAAGTGGATTCTTTACGATAACCGTAAGCGAAAAATGCAATGGCTGACCCCAGGTGAAACGCCACAACAGTGTCCTAAAGCAAAGCTTACCAATAAAAAGGTAATGGTAACTGTTTGGTGGTCTCAGCATGGTGTTATTCACTATAGCTTTCTACGATCTGGTCAAGCAATAACGGCAGATGTCTACTGTGCCGAACTCCGAACAATGATAGCAAAACTAGCAGTGAAACAGCCCCGACTCATGAATCGATCTTCACCATTATTGCTCCATGATAACGCGAGACCTCATACAGCACGAGAAACCGTTTTAACTCTACAGGAACTGCAATTAGAAACTATCCGTCACCCTCCGTATTCGCCAGACCTTGCTCCAACAGACTACCATTTTTTTCGTGATTTGGACAATTTTCTATGTGATAAAAAGTTTTCTTCTCAGGAGGCAGTACAAAATGCTTTCACACAGTTTGTCGAATCTAGATCACCAGAGTTCTATCGCAAAGGCATAAATGACCTTCCTACTAGAAGGCAGCAATGTATAGATAATAATGGTAATTATTTTGATTAAATAAATACGTTAAATTAAAAAAAAAAACGAATTTCAATTTGTCAGTACAAATCGGCAATTTCATACTTTAACCCCTAATACATTAAACCGTTTTGAGATATTGTCCGAATTGTGAGATAAGTACTTTTTCACTTCTCATGCTCTTAAAATGTTATTTAATTAATTATTATGTAAGTATTAAGGATTAATTCATTTTATTATGCATTTCCAATTAGTTTCAAATAATTTTTCTAGTTTGAATAGGTTGGCTAAATATGCAAGCATTTAAAGCATACGTTTTTACAATTCTTTGCAATTTGAATAGATTATTCGTATTAAGCTTGCATTGTAATCACCAATTACCAACACCAATTCATTGTGCAACTTAGAAACTTTGTTATTATAAATATTATAATATTGTATAGGACGTCGCTTTTTTCCTCGCATTCAAAGTGAAAAGTAGAGTGTTTACTTGAAGGTGTTTGACAATTTTTGAAGTGCACAAATGCATCCTTTTGAGATATATTCCCAGTGCACATGTGAAATGAATGGAAAAGCGGAAATAAACTAAGCCCATTTAATTTAATGTTTATTTCGTAGTGTGAATACTCAAGCGTATTACTTTCATTTAAGACATTGTGTTTTGAAGATTGATTTTGGCGCGTAATTTTCAATGAGCAGCTACGATCTAGTACTGAATAAAGTACCCTGCGCTGTGTGGTTTACTGAATTTACCGTGTTTAACGTGTTTAATATAAATGCTATAATGTTTAGTGAAGGACGTAAACTAGTCAATTTAGTGAATCAAACTGATAGAAACAAGACAGAATCGCAAGACGTGCCGCCATCAGTGTCCGGCCAAAAAGCAGAATTGAAGAGTTCATCACATAAAATGATGATCCAGATGAAGAGTTCATAGATGAAGAAACTTAAGATTTGATTCAATTTTTAATTTACCAATTAGTAAAAATGAATAATTGTTACCTGAAACTGAAGACTGACAGTATCTATTAATTTTCTTATAAAAAATCGTATTATATTATTCAGAAACGAATTGTTTTGTGAAATAGCTGAAGACTGGCCCTATAGCACAGAATAATTAATCTATAGTTGGGCTTCAGTCCTTTTAATTTTTTTGTTGTGATTTTGAAATTTATTTTATTTGATTGTGGATAAAAACTGTTTGTGTTTTATAATAAAAATAAACATTATGAATATGGATCACTGGTATATTATTTTGTCTATTTAATGCAATATCCATAACTATTTTTATCCTTCTTCTTGTACCTTGAACCAGCCTGGTAAAGCTGTTAAATATTTTTGAGTTTGCACTTCATGCCGGTCAGCATAATCAATCTTAGTGCACAAATGTATTAAATGGGGGGGTTTTATGTGTATTTGGCCATTTTGAAAAGGTTACGTTTAAATTAATATTACAATATTGAGATATGATGGAGTAAAATGTCTAGTCTTATGAATAGATGCATATTTTTTTTGTTATTTTACTTGAATTTTCTACGGTTCTCATCTAAACTTTAAAAAACTTTAAAGCTCTCTCCTCAAAAATGTAAATTTCGTAGTTAGTGCAATTGTGAACTAAGGCATCGATATGATTATAAACATAATCTTTATGTTCTTGACTGGTAAGGATTATCAGAGCTAATTTAAACTATTGACTTTATCTAAATCTTTCATGTTACTACGGAAAATACATACGTGGGCGGCCAGCGCCTCCTTCTGCGAGCAGGTCATGCTCGAGAAGGAGACAGTAGAGCGCGGCGCGATCAGCAAAAGAGACTCGCGGTCATCGCTGCCCGCGTTCGTAGGGGACTCGGGCGTCGGAGGGCGCAGACCGACCTCCGCCCCCCATGAGCGCGGGCGAGGATGACGGGTGGAGCCGCTTGTCACCCTATCAGATCTGCTTCTGTAGGTCAATGCTCCCCCCCCCCCCCCATACCGGGGGCGAAAAAATATCTTTTTAAAATGAAGTTATTGCGATTGACATAAAAATTTACCCCATTTATTTGGAAATCGTCATTTCTATCGCTTGTTTTCGCTTCGCGCGTCTCACCAACAACCGTTTGATATACTCATTTTCGCGCAATAAAAATATCGTTTGAAATTGTTTTTGTGTAAAACATACGAGGTATGATCGTAAGTGCAATGTGACGTCACATAGCACTCCCACGGGCGTCTGGCCGGCGATCCAATCCGATCAGGCCGTGAGTGAGAAGCCGTGTTAACCTGACTTCCCTTTTGTCTTTGCACCAGCAGGCTGTGTGCCTGAGCTTATGTTATGGGAAAATAAAAGCCTGGATTTACCTTTTAGTAATGCAATAAAATTAAAAAAAAAGCAATATACCGTTGGGCTTTTCGTCACCTCGCGAGCGCGCTCGAGTTGGCACCTACCTTCCAATTTAATTTTTATTTTGTGTCGTCAACTTGCGTCTGCCTGGGAATCTGATCCCATTGCTGTCACCCATGGGAACTTATTCCCGGTATAAAAAGTAAACTTGGTAAAATATATCTCTGTACCACATTTCAGCCTGATCCGTGCAGGCGTTAAACGTGATTGAATAACAAACATCCACAATCTTCACAATCTTATCCATTATTATAATATTAAGACAGGATTCAGTCCAGAAGATCTTCCATTAAGTTTAAATTTCAATTCAATTGCTGTACAATGCAAATACTATTAAAAAAAAAACAATTAAACGTGTTTTACCGCTAAGTAACAAAAACAGGCTGCGTTTTTTTTAGCTAGGACTGTGATACAGATTAAATTAAAAAAGCACACTATTTCAATACATATAGATGTCACAATTCACTAACACATTTGTCTTATTTCTGTGCCGTAATAAGGAGTGCCGTTTATGAGGGTCGGTTTTCAAACAATGGACCACAGCATGTGTTTACTGCGATGCCCATTAACGTCAGTTTTATAACCTCTGACACTGTCCAAGAAAATGTAGGTACGTAAAGATCTCGACAAAAGTAGTCTCGTAAAAACTGAATCCAAGTACCCTCTTCCACGATAAATTAATCTAAGAAGCGTCTTTACTCTTTAACTAGGGCATAAAACTATGCTGAAATTAATAGAATAATAATAATAATAAAATAGAAATATGTTCTGGAAAAAAAACCTTAAAGTTTGTGCAGTGTTTTCGTGACAATGAAATATTTAGGACGCAAAAATTACTTATAAAAAAAAAAAATCCTAAAAACATTTACATATTAAAAATTATTACATATTGATCCTTTGGACTGTTTATACTGGAGATTGATGGCACTTGGTGGAATCTACTACACATATTGAATAATGATAGCACTTGTACTTTTCCACACTTTATTTTGTTTTTATTTTTAACCTGACCGGTTTCACCTCACGGCATTATCAAAGGTTTACTAAATACATATAAAAATATACATATGATAAGGCCGTGGGGTGAAACCGGTCAGGTTAAAAATAAAATTCAAAATAAAGTGTGGAAAAGTACAAGTGCTATCATTATTCAATATTATTCATCCTTTTTTGACCTTAATCTCAATTAGTACGCAAAAAAAATCTTATTGGCCCTAATTGACCATTTTTTGATGGTGACTTTAGATTCTCCTCCATTTTAATAGTCCTCCATTTTAATAGTCCTCCATAGTCCAGCTAAATATTTTTTTAAAAAATGTTGTTAAAAAAATATTTAGCTGAACTTTTTAAATTAAGAATGCTGAAAGAGTGATAACAGTTGCGTCGGTTCTTATTTTATCGTTTTTATTTACATTCCACCCAGCCGATAATAGTAAATGATTTGACTATTGAATATTATGACGTCACAAATATTTTTCATACAATTTTCCTTATAATAGGGGTTAAAGTATGAAATTGCCGTTTCATTGTAATAGGTACTTCGAATTGACATAGAACCTTCATGGTTTGAGATTTTTGAGTGAAACTTTTTCCACATGGTACCTATGTAGTTCTTCATTTAAAAATGTGCAACATTCGATTATCGACTTTCAATTGTTTTTTTTATTCAGCTTAGACAAGAAAGATGGATACTTCGAAAATTCGAGTGATTTTTGAATACGAGTTCCGACGCGGAACTAACGCGGTAGAAACAGCTCGCAATATCAATGTTGCGTTTGGAGAGGGGACTGCTAATGAACGCACCGTGCGATTTTGGTTTAAACGCTTTCGTGATGGAAACTTTGATTTGAAGAACGAACCACGAGGAAGGCCGTCCACACAGGTGAATAACAATGAATTGAAAGACATGGTGGAAGCCGATCCGAGCCAAACTACCCAGGAATTAGCTGCATGGTGTAACGTTACCTTACCAACAATATTGACTCATTTGCGTCAAATCAATAAAATAAAAAAATGTGAAAAATGGGTACCTCATGATTTGACTGATCTGCAGAAAGAAATGCGTGTTGAAACTTGTGTTGCCTTGTTGAATCGATACAGAAATGAAGGAATATTGGATCGAATTGTGACATGTGATGAAAAGTGGATTCTTTACGATAACCGTAAGCGAAAAATGCAATGGCTGACCCAGGTGAAACGCCACAACAGTGTCCTAAAGCAAAGCTTACCAATAAAAAGGTAATGGTAACTGTTTGGTGGTCTCAGCATGGTGTTATTCACTATAATAATAATAATATTCATTTATTTCAAGTGACCAGGACTCAGTGTGTTAGTAACAATTTTTCTTACTCCTATGTTAGTTTTAATATTCTAATATCTTATCCTAATAACAAATTGACAGTCTGCATGCGAATCACCACCACTAGCCCACCACCTAGGTGGAAAGCTTGCAGCAGCGACCCACATACAAACAGTCAAGTCTGCTCGCTATACAGCTCAGAATACTGTTGGAGCTGGCCCGCACCCGACGCACCAGAGACGCACATCGCTTTCTCATAGTAGCGTAAAAGCAATCTACACGAGCCTCGGCAAACATCCCTGACGCGCTACAGTAACGGGACAGCCCCATCAGCACTCTGAACGCGTTATTATATTGAATACGAAGGACACTGTACGATTTCTGCGAATAATCTGCCCACAGACTGCACGTGTAAAAAGAAGTGCAATATGCACGAAATAAGGTTTTTTTGACACCTTCTGAGCAACGTGCAAATCTACGAGCTATCATATTCGCCCTAATCGACAGCGCCCTCCGCTCCCTTTCAATATCTTCATTGTCCTTCATGTCAGCGGCCAAGAGATGTCCAAGGTACTTAAATTTATAAACTCTAGTTAGCAGTGTTCCATTTAACCTCACCGGAGGTATGGTTTCTGGACATCTCGTACCGCCGCCACCAAAGACCATGACATTACTCTTAGCCACGTTATAGACCAAACCATGAAGCCTGGCATAGTCTTCACAGATAGCCACTAGCTTTCTAAGACCACAGACTGAGGCGCTCATTAATGCCATATCGTCGGCGTAGTTAATGTTGTTAACACATACCCCGTCAACATAACAACCCGCCCGCTCCCTGCTGAGCGCCTCAATTAGATCGTTGACGTATAGATTGAAGAGCGTAGGTGAGGTTAACCCCCCCTGCCTCACCCCGCATTCCAATCCATACTGCTCAGACAAGGCCCCCGCCCATCGTACTTGGTTGATCTGACCTCCGTACCAGCATTTCAGAGTGCTTATCAGTTCCGCTGGAACTCCTGCTTTCTCAAGCTTACTCCATAAAATACCATAAGAAACCCGATCAAAAGCTTTAGAAAGATCTAAAAAGCCAGCATACACAGGAGTTTTCCGGTCTGTGTAGTACCTAACAGCCCACTTAAGAGACAGAATAGCACTCTCAGTGGACAACCCGGCCCGAAATCCGAACTGATTGTCGTGCAATCGAATGTAGTTGTTAAGCTGTCTATTAAGCAGGCTGTCAAGCACCTTCGCGATTACTGTCGCCAGGGAAATAGGCCTATAGTTATTACTATCTGCGATATCGCCTGTTTTATTTTTAACAATAGGCACTACAATAGTTTTAGTCATCTGACTAGGTAAATACGCATGACTCACACAGAAGTTAAAGAACATTGCCAACACTCTAGGCAGATGTGGACCTGCAAACTTGAGATGCTCGATACTCAGACTATCATGACCCGGAGACTTTCCCCTTACCATGGCGTTGATGACACCTTTTACATCCTTGGCTGTAAATCTAGTCTCAAGATCATGACAGCTGGCAACATCTTGCAAACAAAAGTCGATGTTCGATGATGATTTTACGTTAAATTGTTCCATAAAGAGGTTAGCAATGTCCACAGGATCGCTCACGCCATTAACCGATACAGGGAGGCCAGGCTTACTATTCAACTTATCTGTGTGCTTCCAAAATGAACGAAAATTGTTTTCTGAGTGATATGAAGCCAAGACATCCATTCTAATCTGCTCTTGGTGCGTTTGACACCATTTTAATCGAGATTTAAATATCCTCCTAGCCTCAGTCATTTCATCAAACACAGGACCTGAAGATGGTTTATCACAGTCTAGCCAAACACGAAAAGCTTTCTACGATCTGATCAAGCAATAACGGCAGATGTCTACTGTGCCGAACTCCGAACAATGATAGCAAAACTAGCAGTGAAACAGCCCCGACTCATGAATCGATCTTCACCATTATTGCTCCATGATAACGCGAGACCTCATACAGCACGAGAAACCGTTTTAACTCTACAGGAACTGCAATTAGAAACTATCCGTCACCCTCCGTATTCGCCAGACCTTGCTCCAACAGACTACCATTTTTTTCGTCATTTGGACAATTTTCTATGTGATAAAAAGTTTTCTTCTCAGGAGGCAGTACAAAATGCTTTCACACAGTTTGTCGAATCTAGATCACCAGAGTTCTATCGCAAAGGCATAAATGACCTGCCTACTAGATGGCAGCAATGTATAGATAATAATGGTAATTATTTTGATTAAATAAATACGTTAAATTAAAAAAAAAACGAATTTCAATTTGTCAGTACAAATCGGCAATTTCATACTTTAACCCCTAATAATTTACCGTTTTGACGTTTAGTAAAAAGTATCTAATTTGACTAATCAAATACCCAATTAGTTTGTTATGATCAAAAATAATAAGCAGACCTAAGGTTCCAAAGTGTTTGGACACAACTGGGAAATCAATAGTTTTAAGGTGAAAAACTACGTCTGTCAGACTAGTAAATATAAAAGCATTCGTCTAGTCTAAACCTCTAGTGTTACTTTTTGAACCAAACAAACAAAGATACTTATTTGAATATTGTTTCTAAATTAAAACAAAGAAAATAGAAATAAAACTATGACTTTACATAATGATGAATGTATTTCAAATATTCGAATCGTTCAAAAATATGTCCACAGAACAAACTCTACACAGTGGCCATCAAAACTACGGCTCCGGTCTTCAAGAAAAACCGATTCTCTAATATTGGTCAAGAACTTTCATATTTGTCCACGCCTTGCAAGTTTTTGTCGCAACAGAAATCGCCTGTCTCCTTTTCATTCTTTTTTGGGTCAAAACTAAGTCAATTTAGGTACTTGTTACAGTTTTTATAAGTTGAGGTTGCTATGTATTTACCTATGTGTTGTAATAATAAAAGAAGTTCGTATGTGTTCTTTTCTATGCCAATTTGACTTTTTCTCTGGTACGCCTAATATCGTTGGTAAAAGATGTAATTGAGTTCTTAAAACTAGGTAAACAGGATCCGGCCGGGATAACCATGGAATACAATATAATTAAGAAAAACCTATCTAACCTTGTTAGTAGGTATAGAAAGTAGTATCGCTAAATTATCATCCTAAGTAACACAAGTTTAAAAAAATGTTTTACGGTTCCTGAGTGAGGCGGGAATGAATTTTGAATTTGGAACGGGATGCCAAAATAAGATAAATAAGTTATAGTCCAAAATGTTAATTTTTTGGGCGTAGCGTGCATTTGTCAGAGGATGCAATTTTCTTCTTTAGATATAGGGGGGGGGGGGGGGGGCAGTTTAAAGTTGTATGTTTTGTTGCATACAGCCAGTATATTGGAATACATATAATTCGTTGGATTCACAATACAATTACTAAATGTGACATAAAAACAGTCACTCAATAAATTAATGTACTTTCAAAGTAGCCAATTTCAAAAGCACTAAAATATCAAACGAGCGACGTAATATCGTGTCACTTCAAATAGGTACTTTATAAATTGTACAGTCAGCAGTCCATTCCGGGTAATTTATTCAAGCGCTTTGAATATGGAGTTCTAATTTTAAATTAAGGCACCGATGTACATTAGGGTTTTGATTTGGCACTTTGGGAAGAAGAGCGAGAGTCCGGCTGAGATCGGCTAGCTTCGGTTTTGTAGCGTTCTCTTTCCCACAACGCATTTGTACAGCTTGATATCTTTTTAGAGTAGTTAAAACCAAAACTGCAGTAATAAATTATCTTTTTATTGGAGAAATCTTGCTCAGACTTAAACCTACAAGGTAAAATTTACTTTTTAGCTGAGAAAATAATATAGAGTGTTGTTAGCGATAAGAAGTTCTACTAATTCTACTTCTTAGGTATTCAACTGGAAAATTTGGGTTAATTCTAGGAATACCTTAGCCTATGAATTAGTGCGCGTATGTGCCTGTGTGTCTGTGCATTCTGTCTGTGTGAGGGCTTACGAGGGTTTCCACCATTGGACCTGGAGGCGAGAACCCATTCGCTGCTGTAAATGTGGTAAAGAAGGGTATCCTTACCCTCCTTGGATGGAAGGGATGAGAAACTGAGCCTTACGAGATCGAGAATGTGAATTTCCGGTTCCACCAGGACATCGCAATGGGGTGGAAGAAACGACTTGGACAACCGAATATAGGGCACGCTATAGTATCGGTGGTAAGACCTATTGTGGAGGACTGGCTGGAGAGGCAACACGGGAGCGTTTAGTGCCGGCTCACGCGGGTTATCTCCGGAAAAGGGTGTTTCCGGGATCGCCTGTTTCGGATAAGGAAGGAACCTACGTCTGAGTGCGCGGGTGTAGCTACGAACACTATCTCATATTTTATACACACAGACAGTTTTAATACCAAGACACGTATCTCATCTTCTACCGCGCCAAACCAGCAGCTCTTCAGTCTACCCTTCCTATCGTTACTTATACTTATTATATTTCAAAAGTCAAAATTATCATTTTGAGGCTAGCCCTCGTATTAAATAGAAGAGCTCGCTTTGAACTTGGCCTAATAATTTTGGCTACCGAACATAATAACCAACTTCAACTGGGTCAAAGTTACACGCCATAGACTGGCTTGCATCCAGCATGCATGAAGGTTGTGTTAGAAATTGCGTAGCCTCAAAATATTTCGTTTTTCCGTTGGCAAAATACCAGAAATATATTTTGATAGCTTTGAAAAGGTCAAGGTTGTGAAAATCGGTCAAGTGTGAGTTGGACTCGCACACGGTTGTATACTTACTATTGCATAATCGCCTGGTGTAGTAATTTCATACATTCGAAGTTACGACTGAGATTTAAGTCATTCCATAAAATAAAACAGTAATAAGAATAACATAATAATTTTGTAAGCTCATACTTAGAAGGTGGTAATAGTAGATTATGGTTTTTGTATTTTTTTTTTACTTGCGGGAAATCCCCACACAATAATAAAAAAAACACTGGCCATAGACTAAACAGAATGAGGTTTCTTTTTTTTCCGTGTAAAAATGGTGAATTTACTCTAAAGTTTTAAACAGAGCGAAAACAAGTTATATATTTTTTATTATTAATTATTCAATTATTTTTTATTTTTCTTAAAGTTATATTTGAATAAACGTTTTGATTATTATACACGTACAAGATGAAATTTTCTATTTAAATACGAAGTTGCATGATATGAACAAGCAATAGGTAGTTATATTATTTGTTCTATTGAACACGATCTTCTTGTATCTAATTTTTTAAAGAATAATTCAACTCAACGAATAATATTTAAACAAAAGTCATTATTCCACTCGTGATTTAATAACAATTAAAAAAAACACAGTTTGATAATAGGTATCATTATGTGCCTAATTTCGGTGAGATTAGAGCTACATTATGTGTTACGAGCAAGTGAAATGAAAAAATATTTACCTACGCATCAAATTACCTAATGTATTGATTTATTATAATGGTCAGTAATTTTTGACGTTGACTATACAAGATATCGAAAGAAAGGATACTATCGAAAAGAAACAGGACAGGCGTATTAAACAGTAGGTACGTCATTTATTTTTTATTGTAATTTTTATTTATTTATTTATTTATTTATTTATTTATTTATTTATTTATTCACCTTAACACTAACATTACAGGATATTCTCCTAATTCGATAGTGCGACAATACTAGTTTTATTACTTATAAAATTTTATACATATAATCAACAAGGAAAACATAACATACCTGACTAAACATTTTGTACTTCACATATACACAGTAAAAAATTAACACTTCTAATATAACTTAGCAAAATATCATATAATTAAAATTTATAGGCAACTATATATAAAAGAACCCTTGCGAATTATGTGTTACCGACCAAATCAATACACACTAAGACCAAGTATATAAATTTTAGCTATCTGACTATTGCGGTTCATGATGACACACGGATCACAATCGAGTCCTGATGGGCTACAGCAAACGGAACCCTAAAATGAGACAGGTCACTAGGACAATGTTAAAGCGCCAACACCTCGTTAACACACAGAGTAAAGCGGGGCAAAAAGAGCATTTCATGAATTGTTAATGCGAGCTTATTGATCACTTTATTTTTGGTCCGGTGTTTATACAAACGGCAGTTCAAGGGGATCTTTATTGATTTCATGTATATTAAGTAAAACGGTCTAAAAGTTGTGTTTATTTAAGTGTCTGTATATTTTACGGGCGGCTCACAAGCTATGGCGTCCCACCGATTACTCAACCTGTAACCCTTGTGGAAAATTGATCGAAAGGGGATTTTTTCGAGGTAAAGCTTTTAGAAAATTCCTTTTTTCCTAACTGTAGAACAGAGATTGGAGCATATTTCTTCAGAATTTTGTTTGCAACCTTGATTGAATAAATATGAATTAAATTTATGATTGTCGCACTAAAAAACGGTTTTCACCTAGATTAAAAACATAAACGCAACAATAAAATAACTTAATAACATGTATTATTCATTCCTAAACAAATTATTTAATTCATAAACATCGAAGCGCATTCCATCACATGAATCAATTTATGAAGCCATAATGAATTGAGCTAACTTGTTCTTGTTAATTTTAATTGATTAAATAAATACTACGAACAGGATTTGACCCCGCAACAGTGAGACTATCTTACTCTCAATATATCAAGTCTATAAATATCCTCAAGTGATTTATTTCATGATACTTTTATATTATTAAACTTTTAACCTTTTATGATTAGTTCAATAAATCAATTAATTAAGCTATTTTAGTCCACCGCTGGAAATAAGCCTTTCCCAAAGTGTTGTTTACATCCAGTCTGGTCCGGATGCCTTTCTTCTTCTATAAAATCTAATTCTGGTTAAAAAGTTAGCAACTACTACTAGCTGATGCGTGGAGTTCGGTTATTGTGAGATGAAGTAGCCTACGAAATATTCTCATACGTTCCAAATATACGTACACTAAAACTTCATAAATATCGCCTAATCTGTTTCGGAGAAGTTTGATTACAAGCACTGTGACATGAGAATTTTAGATATATATAATTATATTCTTTATAGAAACATATCATTAAAAACAAAACCTCTTTCTTTTCTATGCAAATAAATTCTAAACGTCAATTTCATAGCATACCCATCATCGGAAGCGTCTCCCAATCAATATTGTGTTTGTGATAGAAAATTACAATTTAGTGAGTGCATACGTGGGCAATTTTCCGTTTCGCTAAGTGTAATTGGCACAGGTGTCGACACCCCATGAGGTGTCACCGTTCACCTTTCCAATTTCCTGTACACCCCATCCTCCCCAACGGCTGTTATTGGATTTTTTTGCAATATCTCTTATTGCACGCCGTCAAATGCTTGCGATCTACTTGCCAAAACGAATTCGTTAACGAGACAATTTAGATTCCTTGCCTCGTCTGTGATTATCGTACCATTACATAATGGTTTTCAGGAACCCATATTACTGCATATTCTTCTTCAAAAGTAGGATATTTTGTTCGTGCAGTTGTAGAGCCTGTCAAGCGCTCTTTCTATTACTTTTTTCCTTTTGTCCAGTCTACCAGTTACCAGTTTTGACCATTTTCATAAATTCCTGGATACTTTAAACGTCAATATTGTAGAATAATTGTTCTGTCCAATGGGGACCCTCATTCCCGAGAATTTACATACAATTCACAAGAGATATTAACATGATCATTATAAAAGAAAAAGAAACGGCAACAACTCGTTCTTGCTTTCGTTCGTAGGTCCTGATGACCGCTTAACCTTAAGCTAATTTTGAGTCTCGTTTCCCCCCTTAGCCATACATAATATACCACCACTTCTGGTCGATATTTATTTTACTGTAACTACCAATTATTTATATTAATACTAAAATTTATATCTTGTTTTAGGAATCTAATTAAGTTAACGCCAGCTTAATATTTTGAATATAATTTAAGTCTCTAGCTCCTATTTTATTGAAGACATTAAACTCAACTCTTGTTTATTTTAACATAATTTATAGACAATTAATGTATTTAAATTATACGATACTGTTAATTTAGCAATACAATTTGGATTAATTTGAAATTTATCTCAAATATTTATCGTTTGTTGATAAAACGGCACACAGCGGGTCTAAACAAAGCCATATTGAGCGATTCCGCTAAAAACAAGTAACTTTATAAATTACCAGTAAATCCCATTAGATTCCTATAAAATTCTTAAAAATATGGTCACTTATAATATGTGCAGAATCACAACAATTCATTTACTAGGCAGATTCGTTTTAATTTTTCCACATTACAAAATATTAGGTATATTTAACAAGAATTTACCATTTATATGAAACGATAATATTTTATTTCTCGTACCTAAACCTCAAAAGGTCACTAGGTTAACATAGAAAGTGTCGCCTTAATTACTGATTCAATAACACACTGGATCAACTCGCATACATAATTACAGAGAAATGTAACACTTTTGTAAATATTCATAAGGATATTAATATATTCTTATTTGTTTGTAGGAGGTAACATTGCTGTATTTGCGAAATTCTTATGTAAGGCTAGGTCAAAAGTACCTGCAATAGGTGGACATGCATAAAAACTACTAGCTTATCGCTAAAATTTTGGTTATCGTTATAAATTGTAGCCTATGTTTTATTCTTATGTATAAGCTATATTATTGTAAAGTTTCTAAAATCCATTCACTAGTTTTTACGTGAAAGAGTAACAAACATCCACCCATACATCTGTTCATCCATACTTACAAACTTTCGCCTTTATAATATAAGTAGGATTAACAGCAGAAGAAGCGTTACTCTTAGTCGTCAATATGTGGGGGGTAATGACCTCTACCTATCCCTTTACAGGTGTGATGCATAAATAGCATCTAAGGACGTGACTTATACACAAAAGACAGAAGGCAAAATCGTAGGTATCAATTCATTTTCCTGCTGTGAGGACTCATTTCCAAAGACCCATAACTTAAATTTACATACATACATATAATCACGCCTTTATCCCCGGAGGGTTAGGCAGAGGTGAATCAACACCCACATTTTACCAATCTGTATTCGGTCCCACGTAATAGGGAGTGAGCCTATTGCCGTATTCCGGGCACTACTGTTGACTCGAGCCATGCATCTGAGGCTGAGTCTGGGCTGTACATATCTGTCTGATGTTGAAGTTAATCAGCCCTATCCCTTAGTCGCCTTGTACGACACCACATAGGAAGAGAAGGGGTGGCCCAAATTCTACTCTGCCGGAAACCACGCGGCTATTTACTTAAATTTAGCCCATATAATATACACTATTACTTAACTATAACCAAGGATCTAAAGTGTATAAACATAAATAACTACTTAAAACGTACAATATTCAATATTTTAAACAAACAGAAGCCTAACTAATAATGTTGCTTTGTTTACACCAACATAATTGTGTCAGATTTCCATAAAAGCTATATTTCCTCACTTATCTTTGTCCCTTCCAACGGCGCCATTGACGCGGAGTAGCTCGTAAATCTTAACGACCAAACAAATCTAGTCCTCACTCCTATTGGACGAAGATAACGTTGTACTTACAATGGTCATTTTTACGGATTCACGCGAACATGTACATTAAATAAAATATGATCTAAAATACTTGTGTATTTTGGAGATAGAAGACGAATTATAGGTAAAGTGTGTGTGTGTACTTATGTACACGCGTTAGAAGTAAAACTTCTTTTGAAAAACTAAAATGTTGACTATAGCTAACTTCAGGGTGTATGTGACTATGGCTAACTTCAGGGTGTCGGTTTTTCGTGACGGTGTGCGCGCTCATCGTAAAAATGTACTCTCATCATTTTTCCCTAACGCGCCAATAGAAGTATAACTTCAACAAAGATTTAGGGTTTTTAATGTGGTCGAGACAAGCCCACGGAAAAAGTATCGATAACTTTTTGGTTTCTTGGTTGATACCAACTCAATAGTAAGAATCGAAAATAATTGTTTTTTTTTTTACATTGTCTTATAGTTTGCCGAATAGAATTCACCTGGGTCCTGATTCTGCTATTATTATTATCATTGCAAAACCACTTCCGTAGCACAGACACTGTTACAACTGCCATTTAACTTTAGACTTTATAATAAAACAGTTAAAGTCTAAAATTAAATGACAATCTTGTAGAGTGAATGAAAAATGTTATGAAATCTTTATTTTTTCATTTTGGACCTTAAGAATTTCTCGAATAAAGTCTTAAATGTAATGACATTTTATACAATGTCAGCTGTATGACAGTGGTGTTGTTATGTCATAAAATTAGTAGAATCGGGGGCCTGGTTGATTGCTTGTAATTTATTAGATTTTTTTTATTTTGTATTTTATGCTTTTTTGTATTGTGTCTATTCTGTGATTGCGTGTATTTTTATAATCACTACTAACACTTTCGAACGCTTATACTCGGTACTGTTAAGACTAGCTTGTGATAACACCGTGAATATGCCATATTTTGCTATTACCAACTGTAAAATAAAAATGGAGAGCTACATTTGAAAAATAAAGATTTCTTATCACTCGTATGGATTTATTTACAGTGAGAAAGTCGCCATGCACACACGACATGTAGGTGATAACTGTGTACGGCCGTTCCATCCTAATATATGTGTATTTCTGTGGTACCGTATTTTTAATTAAGGTTTGCGTGAACCCTAAAAATCTTGGTGTGACCTCATAACCATCATTGAGCCCTTATTTCCATCTTATTTAGGCTCGTCTTTCCAGTTTAAATGTGAAGCAGGTAAACTTCGATATATCCCGTGAAGTGAGTAGGGAGTCATTATACAATAACCTTATTTCCTTAAGTAATTAGAAATAATAAATAATTCTATCATTCTTTATGATTCAAGTATTGTCACTAAATAAACATGCAAGAATGTGAATAATTAAACAATTTATTCTAATTTGCCGTGCACTAGCGGGTCTGCATAAGCAATGAGCTTGATACGCTACTGCAGTTCCTTCGAGCGAGTAAATATCGCATCGCTTATTGAATTATCGCTCCGTTGAACAAGAAAATGAAATTACTGACATTCTTATTTTATCGCTTGCATTATAAAGATGGTGATAATTGGGTATAGGATAACCTATAATAAAGTCGTTTCTTGGAAACTTTCTTTCTAAGACATACCCAAGGCGTGGTAATAGACTCCCGAAATGGAACACTGGAATCAGGCGTTTCGATTACCGAAATAGCTACTTCATCACTAGCGCCACTGCGACGGTGGTTTCTTATACGTAAAAAGGGTCACAATATCGGGCCAGTAAATCATCAGAAGTCGGACTGGCTGGGCCAGAGCCATCAAGATGGAATTCCTTACCAGCTCACTTGTTTCCCTCTTCCTAAACTCCCGGGTCCTTTAAGCGGGGCGTGAAAAAGCATCTGATGAGGCCGTCAAGCTGAGTGGCACTATTTTAACATAATACGTACTACGTCTGTATTGGTTACCCTCTATCCTCAGATTTTGCCTTCAGCTTCTCAGCTGCTACCATCACGCGAGGTGAAGTCAAATTAACGTATCCTATATATTGAAAAATGCGCATGAGGTTGGATTGGTCTACGAAAATCATGGGTGTTTGTTCAATCTAATTTTTTGAATACTACTGGCCATATTTGACTTGTTGAATCCTGTTTATTCCAAAGCTAATAAGACCTTACGTGAAATAAGACTGAAAACTGAGAATATATTTCATACGCCCTCAGTGAAAACACCGGCTAAGACAAATTTGCCTGTCCCTAATCTCGCAATAAAGCATTTTGAAGTTTTCTTAACATAATAACACACAGAAGCGGGTCCCCCGTGTCGTATTATTGCATACTTGACTACTACGCACACAAACCGCAAGCCCTGCTGGCTGCTAGTGGGTCAGGCCCAGAGGGAGTACTCGGTGTTTTCTTGGAAAATTCTATTATGTAGTTTAATGATGTATATCGCGTTAAGTTACTCCATAACTTCGTCGAGTAGAGATTGTACCTTAATCGTCATAAGATCAACTGCGACGAAATGAAAGTATGCGCTGTACGAAATCGCGCTTGACTTGTGAGTCACGAAGGGGAGAAAAATTTCTAAAGGAAAGTAGTGGGAAGAAATAGTTTCATCCCAACATCTCGGAATGAGTATTAGCAAAAATACTTCGTATATAATCAAATAGAACAAAAAAAAAAAACAAAAAATATAATCTTCGATATTGGAGTGGAAAAAAAACTACGTTTATAAACCGACTTTAAAAACTGAAAAGTATAAAATAAATTTGAGAAAAAATAATTGAATTTCCAGATTTACTGTTCTGTTAAAAGTCGGTGCCTAGCCCGAGAGGTCATATTTCAATTGATCGATCAAGTACTTCAGGCTTCACATACAAAGTTGGCAAAATATTCCACATCGAACTAAAAAAAAAATTACGTAAATCGTATAATAAATCTCAAGAGTAATACATACCTTAAAACCTGCTCCTTTTTGGAAGTCGGTTAAATAGTCGTTTTTATCCTTATAGAGGGGTTAATTAAATTGAACTTAGAACATCGTGTTTTGTAAGTTTGTGAATTCAAAATATCATTAAACCTATTAACTAACATGTTTACCTGAAGATGAGTTAATCGAAACATGTCGTATTAGTATAAATCAAATATTAGCATTATACAGTGACAAAATTAAATATAATTGTGTGGAACTGGTAAAGTGTGTTTTAATATATATAAAAATAGTAAAATGAAGTTCCATCAAGAAGTTTCAACAAATTCAATCAACTACCTATTAACTTCTACCTCTATGGTGAATTTACCATTATAACCTTTTTTAATTTATTAAAAATTCAGACTCGGAATCTCCTTGGTGTACTTTTGTAATTTGATTTGCGCGATCGCTCGTGATTCAATTTTAGGATCCTTCGCTTGCTCGGTCGTCAAAATTGAGCACGCGGTTAAAAAACAACTTTGCACTCTTGTATAACAAATAACTATTCTCAAATCTAGTTTGCCATAGGCATACCATACGTGCGACCTATTGGAAAGCCGGCAGGAATAGGGTTATAGGGATCTCTTGCTACTGGTTACCATGTTCCTAATAGACAAGCTGTTCAGAACAAATACTATAGACAAATTGATTGATTGATTGATCTGAACAAGACTTGGATCACGGTTCTGGCGTGAGGCTGGATAAAATTTTGAATTTCGTAATTGGAACGGAACTTGATCTTCAACGGAACGGTATGGTACGAGAAACGGTGTGCACAGTGTGGTATGAAAAAATCTTCATCCGGCGCGCACTCGAATACAATATAGTGTTCTTATAGAAGGGTATTAAAAGGTTCCTACAAGGTCGTCAGCACGAGTATGACGCCCCTGGTGTTGTACACTTCCATAGGCTACGATAGCCACTTTATAAAACTAAATGGCATAAAAAGATGGCAAAATTAATGGACAGATTCTGGTCCTAAATTGATATCAAAATGTTTTTTTTCTGTTAGCCAGTCTAGTTACACAGGACTAATTGAGTAAACAATGTTTCCGCATAGAAAATCCCCAATTAGTAGATAACGTGCCATTTATAATGCACATAAATAATATTGGCTTTAGGAATATTTTAATCGAATATAGAGATTAATGTATTATTGTTTTGTATGCGTTCGACGTTTGTATAATAATTAATTGTGTAGTCCCATGGGAATATCGTTAATGGGAATATAATTTAATGGTTATGACGTAACGGTGGGAACAACATAAATAGTTTAATTTAACCATTGAAGACGATAATTAACTACTTCAGCCTATAGGTCACTAAAAGGATATTTAATAACTACATATTTAAACTGGGAAGTAGATTTAATTTTCACAAACTGAGGGTTATTGGTGAGAACATCTTTTAGGAATGCGGAATTCCAGCAGCAATCTATACATCAAAAACTCGATAATTACTAAGCTTACAAGGCTATATCAATGAAGATCGTGAGGTTGCAATGAAATATTACCTAAGCAAGCACTTTAACTAAAAAATAACCAATCCATTACAAGTCTTTATTTATCTTAATATTATTTTTGAATATAATTTTTAATAAAACCCTTTTTTTATACCACTGATGTGGTAGACAAGCACACGGGCCACCTGATGGGAAGTGGTTATCGTGGCCTATGGACGTGTTCAACACCAGGGGAGTCACACTCGTGCTGCCGACCCTGTAAACACAGAGTTTCTGTGCCGTCAGTGTAAAAACAGGAATAGCCTTTGGTCATCCCAATGACATTACAAAGATTCTCCAGTGAGCTCTGACTAACCTCACCGCGCGCCGGGAACATATCACGATTATGGCCGCGGTATTCTTTAGGGCGGAGGTACTTCCCCAGACGGACTGCTCCATTGGACGGAAATACCGTCACGTGCTACCTACCTACTGATGAAACTATACGAACAAACGGAATTATAAAAATTAACAGCTTTTTTTTATTTCCAGGTAAGACTGTGGCCATTTTAGTAACAATGCAAGATACAAAAACCTTACTTCCAAAGCCAGCAAACCCTGTAAGTCATATTAAAAATCTACATATATTACTTTTTTCACATAATATAGATATATTATATGAGTATCTACATACGGTATAAATATATACCTTTGGTAAACAGAATATTAAATAATTTTGAATGTGTATCTATTTTTCTGCACGATTGTCAGATATATAATTTAGGTCGAACGCGCTCCAATATTCTCGTATATTATTAGGTCATGCTTCTTGTCCCGGATCCTTCCTGGGATATTATTTCCTCAATAGATTGATAGATTAGTGACTAAGGTTCTTCTTGGATTGGTACAGTGCCTCGAGCACGAATAACATTCAAATTCGTAACGAAAACGAATGGAAAGAAAACGAAAACGAATTGAAATTTTCACAGTAGGCAGGCGGCCAATCGCCTTGCTCCGTTTTCTGGATACGTTTACCGTACGAATTCAAATATTATTCGTGCTCAGGGCGCTGGATACTGGGTCAACGTGATTATGAAATAGTAAGGAAAAAAATTGTTCCACGGATTCTGTGTGACGCGGAAATGAATTTTAAATTTCGAATTTGGAAATCGGACGTAAAAAACTGGGTAACCCTATACCAACGTTTTCGTGAAGTGGCTAAAATCGGAATGACGGTTGACACTCTTGACACTTTCAAATGCATACTGTTTTATTGCACGTCAAAGCCAATTTAGCACGATTTGACAACATAGGAGGGATGGTGGCGCCTTCCTTCAGTTCACAGATTTATTTCACTATACACTTCTAATGTAATATTATCTTAACAACAGTTATACTTCGTACAGCTATTCTAGTAGTACTTATCAAAGAAGTTATTGCTTAGAATACGAACCATCACTGGGTTTTGCTAATGAAGCACTATAATCGCATCGCGTCTCTAATTATAAAAAAAAAGTGTAAATTTAAACAAAACAATAGCACGGCTCAAGAACTCGATTTCTAAAGGCAATAAAAAAAGGATCCGATTAAATTGTTTTCAAAGAATACTCAATTTCTTGTTTGAAAATATTGGCTTTGTGTGCAAAATTGCTAAAAGGATACACTCGTAGACAGAATCAAATTACTGAACATTGGCTTATAAATATAGAATTGTTTCGTTTCTTACGAGTATCCGATGTTGGGTTGATATTGGAATTTATTTAGCGCATAGGTACCTACTGTTTCAGAGAAAGTTTTTGAAATTCTCCTTACTACCCACTAACTTCGCAATGTGTCATTATTAGAGATATCGGGATATTTACCATCTTGTATTGTTTCGAGTTTCCGATATTTCAGCGTTGTTGGCGAACAGAGGAACTTTTAATTTTTTTAAATACCTACCGATATTCAACTTCAACTTTCGCAATGTATCTTTCTTTACCAGATTTAGCAAGCAACTTGGCGTCAAAATTCATTCACTCACTTTCAGTTCACTTCATCGTCCTGTTCCAAATTCGAAAATTCAATCCCGTCTCACTCCGGCCGGAACCGTGATAATATTTTTTGTTATTTACAAATTCTTAGTATACCTACAACATAAAATTATTTTTATAAGATTTTTCACATAAATTCAATACCTACTAATAATAAACGATTTATAATTGACAGATTCACAATTAAAATTTAACATTGTTACAAACAGCAGATTAAAGACAAATCGTTAGTTACTAAACCTATAAGGCTTAGTTGCCATCAAGAAATGAATGAATATGAATGGAAGTCATTGACACCGAGTTCCTGTGCCCACCCTGTAGGTAGAAAAATGTCATTCTGTAATTTTATTCCAGTAAACAATATCAATAAAAGTTTTAATCACTGAAGCGCCGGTGGTCTTATGGCATAATATTTTGTATCACAATGTTCGTAGCGCAGGTGCGGCGGCGTTCTAACCAATAAATAACAGGTTAGCTTCTCTGATCACGGTAATGTATGTAACTAGACGTGGTATACGCAGCTACAACACTAGTACGTATACGTTGTACCACAGATAGATAATAAGTTGTAGGTATCACCACAGAATCTATAAGTTATACGTATACTAGAGAAGTTCTTGAACTAAATTGTTCACCGTTCCTGAGGGAGGCGGGAATGAATTTTAAATTTGGAACAGACCGCAGTCTAGATATAATATTAGGGGTTAAAGTATGAAATTGCCGATTTGTACTGACAAATTGAAATTCGTTTTTTTTAATTTAACGTATTTATTTAATCAAAATAATTACCATTATTATCTATACATTGCTGCCATCTAGTAGGAAGGTCATTTATGCCTTTGCGATAGAACTCTGGTGATCTAGATTCGACAAACTGTGTGAAAGCATTTTGTACTGCCTCCTGAGAAGAAAACTTTTTATCACATAGAAAATTGTCCAAATCACGAAAAAAATGGTACTCTGTTGGAGCAAGGTCTGGCGAATACGGAGGGTGACGGATAGTTTCTAATTGCAGTTCCTGTAGAGTTAAAACGGTTTCTCGTGCTGTATGAGGTCTCGCGTTATCATGGAGCAATAATGGTGAAGATCGATTCATGAGTCGGGGCTGTTTCACTGCTAGTTTTGCTATCATTGTTCGGAGTTCGGCACAGTAGACATCTGCCGTTATTGCTTGACCAGATCGTAGAAAGCTATAGTGAATAACACCATGCTGAGACCACCAAACAGTTACCATTACCTTTTTACTGGTAAGCTTTGCTTTAGGACACTGTTGTGGCGTTTCACCTGGGGTCAGCCATTGCATTTTTCGCTTACGGTTATCGTAAAGAATCCACTTTTCATCACATGTCACAATTCGATCCAATATTCCTTCATTTCTGTATTTCTGTGTTTCGATTCAACAAGGCAACACAAGTTTCAACACGCATTTCTTTCTGCAGATCAGTCAAATCATGAGGTACCCATTTTTAACATTTTTTTATTTTATTGATTTGACGCAAATGAGTCAATATTGTTGGTAAGGTAACGTTAAACCATGCAGCTAATTCCTGGGTAGTTTGGCTCGGATCGGCTTCCACCATGTCTTTCAATTCATTGTTATTCACCTGTGTGGACGGCCTTCCTCGTGGTTCGTTCTTCAAATCAAAGTTTCCATCACGAAAGCGTTTAAACCAAAATCGCACGGTGCGTTCATTAGCAGTCCCCTCTCCAAACGCAACATTGATATTGCGAGCTGTTTCTGCCGCGTTAGTTCCGCGTCGGAACTCGTATTCAAAAATCACTCGAATTTTCGAAGTATCCATCTTTCTTGTCTAAGCTGAATAAAAAAAAACAATTGAAAGTCGATAATCGAATGTTGCACATTTTTAAATGAAGAACTACATAGGTATCATGTGGAAAAAGTTTCACTCAAAAATCTCAAACCATGAAGGTTCTATGTCAATTCAAAGTACCTATTACAATGAAACGGCAATTTCATACTTTAACCCCTATTATATGAGTTTTTACTTTGACACCTACTTAATATGAAAACTTATGATTCCGGCAAGATGATAGCGAAAATTGGAACTAAGGCACAGAATAGATAATATAAGGCTGTTATAGTCAAATGCATACTGTCAAATCGTGGTAACTTGTCTTTGATAAAGCATATCAAAGTGATTTGAAATTCTTGAAGGGAAAATGGCGGGCTCCTGTTTACAGGATTGTTGGCTTTACTATAAATATATATAAAAGCTATAAAAATCATTGCCACAGCCATTAAAATATTCAAAAATACTCAGTGACTTTCACAGTATCAAGTTTTTGTTCAGCCAGTTAAGTTATGACGTCATATCGTGGTATTAGAAAACAATTTACCTTCTGTTAACACTATTAGTAAGTGAGTGATTAATAATAAAAACTACAAAATAAAAAGGAACACCATTTTCATCACTTTTCACATACTTTATTCAATAGCTGAACTCAGTCGCACAATTTATTTCAACTTTATCAAACTATGTACCCTACTTCTCCATTCACCCCTTGAAGAGCGTTCCGTTTTACAGTAACTAACCGGATCAACTCACGTCACGGGGGCATTGTCCCATCCACTTACTCCTAGTTCCAAAAACAAACAGTAGGTGGCGCCACTCGTCCGCCATTCCTTCCCCCATGTACAGTCAGATCGATCTTTGCTCTTAATACCAAAGTATTTAGAGCAAACTGAGCTGTTTTATTGATTTAAATTGTATTATTGTACGAACTAAAGGTGTGTCAACAGGAAGGGGGGAAATAATAATAATAACAATAATAAATCCATTTATTGCATGAAACATGGTAAAGTATAAAGATATTAAAATTACAATAGTGTACAGCATGTCTCACAAAATTTCTGCATGCAACATTATATTAGGTATTTGCACTGTTAAGTCCAAGATATTAAATGAAATTATGATAATTTTGAGTACTTTGCTACTATGCTGACTGTACTTTCACTTGTCCCATTTTACCAATTTTTGCGTTACTGCAATCGGCAAGTAAGGGCTGTGGCACACATAATAAGTTAACCGATTTATTTCAAATATTTTGTAAACATTTTTTTACTAATGTTTAAAAAAATACTTAGTATACTAATCTGTGCTTTATAGATTTGCTTCGCTTAAGGTTTTGGGAAGTTATAATTATACATCATACACACAAACACTAAGTGAGACAAAATAAAACATAAAAACGGATTGTCTTGATTTACGATTACCATGTAATAAAATTTATGATATGGAAGTGCGGAGTTCCTACTACAAGCATTTCTTGCTTATAAGGAGGCTCTAATTACAAGCCAATGTTATTGTTATATCTTGTTACCGAATAAAGAATTAAAAAAAAAAATACTCAAAGAAAAGGTTTTCTAATTTTTTTTATGAGATTTATCGTTTTGAATTGTCTAGGACTGGATGCAAAAGTCATAGAAGTGGGTGCCTAGGCGCATTATGGGAGAGCCCTATGTCCAACAATAGATTGCAATAAGCTTATTGATTATATACATTTCCCTTGCAGGAAGAGGTAGGTATTTCATTACATAAGGAGCCATCCACTAACCGCGTGATCATTTTTAACCTCTCTCCCTCCCCCCCCCTGCCTAACATTACGTGTATTGTAGTACCTACAAAGAGTCTTGCAATTCTTAGAATATTATCTTTAAACACAGGTATTAAAAAGTGTAACCTTATTTTGTTCTGAAATTAAGGACCATGATACAAATATATAGACAGACTAGACTACACTTTTCGATTTAAGTAAGTTAAATGTCTCTCCCCCCCCCCCCCCCTTTAAAGCCTCACGTAATAAATGGATGGCCCCTAATTAGTTTTAAAAAAAAACAAAGCAAACACCTATATTTTATATTAAAAAGACGTATTTATTATTTCGTGGAAAATACATTAAAGATTGCGAAGAAGAAAAAAATCATCTATCATAAGTTCCAAACTTGTCGCATAAATCGCTAGCTTGTAATTGCGCCGTTGTTCTGTCGGAGGAACAACGCGAAAATATTGGACAATAGCTACGTCCCACGAATTTTTGATAAAAGTAATCTGTGTGTTGAGCTTCTACCAGATGGACCAGAATTTCATATTACTTAAATAGGTTATGCTTTTAACTGAATACCGGATATTTTCAGTTTGAAGGCGTAACATACAAACACATGCAGCTACACAGAAACATTGAAATAAAAATATCAGTTTTATTATTTTCTTTTTAAAAAGAATACTAGCAACCGAAATTATCGAAATTATTAATATTCGCTCTAACCCCTCCAACTAAGCTAAATTGCTTGTGCTAGGAGTGGGATCACTTCGGTAGTGTAATGGCCAGGATTCGAACCTCTCGATCGTAAGGCCGACACCTTAACCACTGAACGCCACGTCACAGAACAGATAAATAGTATTAGCATACAGAACAGAAGCTCACCCCCTCCCACCGATAACATTACCTCTTCCCGCACGTCAAAACTCATGGGCGCTTTCATGGGCACCTAAAACAAAACTTGTCGTCGGTAATAAAAAGTAAAAAAAGGTAGGTTTTTCGCGAGTTTCTAGGTGTGGCCACGTGTATATCTAACTCGAACCCCAAGACCATGTGGGATATAGTATAGTTCCCGCTATATATCTTGACCAGTTTCGTCACAGAATATACTCTATCGCGCAATATGCGTTTTTGGGTGTCTATTGAGCATAGCACGGGGTGCCATGGCGGTGGAGGTGCTCATATTCACCAATCATTGATTATTTCAAACCGATCCGCAGGCGCCAGGGCTTCGCTTCTCTCGCAACTTGAGGCCTTTGCTTTTTTCACATACAAAAGATCCCCAGCCTTATTTGTTTTGGATCGAACTCAAAACGACCAAAATGCACGCCGTCTGTGGGTCTGCGAAGCCGAAGGTGCGGTTGCCAACGCAAATCCCTCTCGGTGACTTGGGGTCTAGATACAAAGATATACCTAGCTAGTGTTGATTCTACAAACGAATCAAAAGATCGTAAAGTACAAACTACAACTGTTTCCATTTATTATAGTTGTTTACTCATTAATTAATTATTAATGGAATTCCTATTATTATGTTAACGCATTCATGTACAAACGAGATAGTGATTCTATACCCGAATCATTAACAATGGATTCGAATCAAAGAATAATCAAATGCTGGTCGGTCTTTGTTTGGTACTTATATTGTTTTCGCTGATGGTTATGTTCAATTAACCATAGTTATTGCCATAACGGGTAGACCAATGTTCATTTCCATATATATGAATGGATTAGCTCAAGTACCTGCAGTCGTAATCCCCTGTCCCTCCTGAATCAAATCCTGATGAGTGACGTTATAGGCCATAGCAACCACTCGCCATCAAGTCAAGTGTTTCATCCAGCAGCGATCCCGACTGCATCCGAAGCCTACACTTTGGGACTCTGGCTCCTCTCTCATAGTTCTCTTTTCCACGATTTGGTTAATATAGACTTTTGCGGAAGCAAATGGCGACTGAACTTCGCACTCTGCGAGGAAATCCTCTACCAGAACCTCGTGCACACATACACCGGCTTTCAGAATAGATTGGCTAAAACCCTGAAGCTCCTAGGGGGCTGTAGCACGTAGAAGTCGATTCTCGTGACCAAACATAGCCTACGTCTTTTCTCAAGATCTAATCTACACAATTTCATCAAAATCGGTTCAGTGATTAAGGCATAGAAGTGAAGCAGACAATCAGACAGACAGAGTTTCTAAATCATTTATAATATTAGATTAGTGTAGATATTAGCCCGTGTGGATTTCGGTAATCCCGACCAAACATAGTCTATGTCCTTTCTGAAGTTCTCATCTACTTCTAAATCAAATTTCATTAATCGGTTCAGTGGTTAAGGCGTGAAAGCGTAACATACAGACAGACCGATTTACTTTCGCGTATATAATATTATAGTATGGATTAGTATGGATACTAAGTATCCCACTGATCGCAGTCGATACCCATTCTAGAGCCCTCATTAGCATTCACAAAAATATCAGTGAACCGAATTCAAACAAAGTCGAAATAGATTTGAATTTAAATGCCAACAACCCACTGTATTCGACCTTCTTTCTTGATCAACGGTTTTCCTCCTTCAAGTACCTACTGCCTTCAAGACAGACTAATGAAGCCTCCCTTTTTCGGTTGCTTCCATTGATTTACAAAGGGATCATGTAATTGAATCAGATACCTAATCTTCTTTTTATACCTATTTCGAAGGTCGTATTGCAGCAGTGAAAAATAAATAAAAATGTTTTAGACGTTATACACTATGTAGTCTAAATTTAGACCTTAAGTGATCATAGCTGACCTAGCTTGTACATACATACGTTCTTCTGCATTATTATGCGGATATGAGCGTGTTTATATATCATACAATGTTTAAAGACCATTTTTTTATAAATTAGAGTACATAAGCCCCTCCATCTTCCCTAAATTGATTGTGTTAGAAGTAGGTTCACGTCGATAGTGTAATGGATTTGAATCGGGGACCTCTCGCTCGTAAGGTCGACACCTTAAGCAATAAGCTCCTGACGACTAATTTATTCATATAAATTTTGTTCTTTTCTTTTGCACTGGCCGTAACTGACCACGCAGGTCATCTATAAATGTGTACACGTAAGTACGTCTATTATTAATAAATCCACTCTAAAACAGCTGCCGTTAAAGTTCGACCAGCACCTAGTTATAACCTATGACACTGAACATGACTCCCACTCCTAACTGTAAAATTAATTTAAATTAATGTATTTGCTAAAATACAGTTAATTTGATACTGTTTTAGTTCAAAACAGTTACAATATTAACGATATGCATTCATTAATTACTGAATTACTACTAATGAAACGAAAAAAATAACTTTTTAATGTCAAAACCACTTAGAGATCTCTTAAAATGGACTTGACTTAAACTTTTATTACCGCCCGCGTAAAATACTGCGAGATGCCGTTGCCGATACCAATATTTATGTTTTTTTTGTATACGACTTAAGTGGCAGACACGCACACGGCTCACGGATGGAATGTGGTCACCGTGGCCTATGGACGCGTGAGACTCCAGGGTGTCAAACGCGTGCTGTGTCGACCCTTTAAAAATCTTAAATACAGTCAGTCTTAATAAAATATAGCCTATTGCAGTCCACTCCTGAACATAGGCCTCTCCTAATAGGGTTTGACCTACTGTTTCCAAGCTGGCCAGACGGGTTGGTACTTAGCAGTGATTATTGCTTGCTTATTTTTTCCACTAGTCGCCTCTTACGACACATTTCGAATGAGATGGGGTAGTTCTGGTGTATTCTTCCTCTATCACCACACGGATGTCCTAGGAACGTGACTTTTTTTGCCATATTTTAATTAAACTATAATTAATTTATCGAATTAAAACTACATCGAGAGTATCATCAAAACAGCCTTGCGTAAACTCGTAGTCCTGAATTGAGTAAGACGATTTTTCACGCCGGAGCAACGGTGTCATCTATCTAAGACACAAATTCGTTCCTGCGTGGAATACTGCTCGCATCTCTGGGATGGATCCTCAAAGTACTTATTAAATGCTCTAGACAGGTTGCAGCGACGTGCGGTCCGCATTATCGGAAATCCTGAGGTCACGAGTACCCTCGAGCCTCTGCAGATGTGTAGAGATGTTGCATCCTTGGCAGTATTTTACTGTCTCTACCATGGTGAATGTTCTGATGAGCTATTCCAATTAGTCCCACTCTCTCCTTTCCTACACAGGACAACACGTGCAGGATTTAGATGTCACCCATATACGGCGCAGAACATTCCTTCAAGAACCAAGCGGTTCGGTGACTCTTTCCTTTGTCGCACCATTAAGACCTGGAATTCCTTGCCAGCTCACCTGTATACTGTCCCTAAAGTCCCGGGTTCTTTAAGCGGGGCGTGAAAAAGCATCTGATGAGACCGTCAAGCTGGGTCACCATTGTTAACATGGCACATGTATATAATGGTGGCTCTCTTTCCTAAGACTTTGCCTTCAGCTTACCATCAGGCGAGGTAAAGTCAAATTGACTTGTCCTATATAAAAAAAAAACTAAAGTTTTTTTATATACTTATTGTTGATTCAGATACGAGACAAATGTAGATTTCTCCACATATAGCCATATGGAAATAACTTAGAAAATACCGCAGGGGAGTTGATTGCGCCATTCCTTCTCTACCAGCGCCTTATTATTGACGTCAATAGGAAACAACCATGTTGTTCCAGATTGAATAAAAATCTTTGACTTTGACCTAATTTTAGAATTAAGGTGACATGACATGTGTAAATAAAATGTAATATTTGATAATAACGAATATATACATATTCGCATATGATAACAAGATATATAAAAGTAGGATACACTTAAATATATTCTATAGCTTCTTATGTAAAAAAAAATAAAAAAAATAAAAAACTGACTAATGTATATAGAGGTCTAATCACATTCTTATTTATTGTTTCTATTATAAATCTGTATTTTATAAGCAAGGCATGAATAAAAAAGTATGTCTTGAGTCCGTCAACCACATACCATCATATTATTCACGGCGCGCATCGCTAGACGATGCCCCCCCCCCCCCATTACCGGGGGCCCTGCGGCTGTAGGATGCGAGGGATATGTCGCAAGACAACCTCACCTTCGGCCTAGCACAACGACCCACAGACGGCGTCCGACATAACCTCCCCCTCCGGCTCCGGAGGGGGGGGGGGTTTGGGTAGTATCCGTGGGGATTTCCTGCACGTAAAAATAAAACCATCATATTATTTTAGCATTTTTACATCTAGAACTTTGGCCTTCAATCACAATAACTTAGTCTGTCCGCATATGGTATTGCCACAGCTTAAAAACCCAGATTACCTACCTATCAATTTATGTGTTGGTCACCCAAAGGTCACAATACACCCACTCATCCTCCAATACACTCAGAAATGTATTAAAAATAATCATCAGCAATAAATATAATATTAGCATTTTTATAAGAATTGTCTGTTATGGAAATGGCGCATAAATTTTGTTAAATCAACAATAAATTAGTCTAGCTGTAAAATTGTGTTAGTTTATATACTTTTCATGTTAATTGAATTAAATATTTGTATGATTTATTTGAGTATACTTACCTACTTCCAATCCCATACCGGAGGCCAGTCGAGGACCGCGTGGTCAGCCGGGTTGCGAGGGATATGTCGCGAGACAACCTCACCTTCGGCCTAACACAACGACCCACAGACGACGTCCGGTTTAGTCAGTTCGAGTCCGACATAACCTCCCCCTCCGGCTCTAGGGATGGCGGGGGTATCCGTGGGGATTTCCCGCACGTAAAAAAAGCCTTCCAATCTCTTCTCGTGGGTGTCGGAGAAGTAGGCTAAGACAGGTTATTGTCCATCCGATATTAAACTAACAGGACATGAGAAAATGCCCACTTCAGAACAGACTGCACCCCTGTTAAGTAGGACAGAAAATCAGAGATCGAGGATTTACAAGCCTGGTAGACTGGACTAGATAGTTTCCAGCACAGAAATATATTGGGATAAAACGGCCATGTGTGCGGGAAACTGTCCAATGCGACAGGAACTTTTTAACGCTTACTCGGTATTGTTAAGACTAGCTTGTAATTATATAGTTAAAGATGCCGTGAATATAATTAATAAACCTATATTGTGCTCTTTCTAACTGTAGAATAAAAATGGAGAGATCAATTTGAAAAATAAAGGTATTTATTATTTCTCGTGAGTATTTATTTACAGTGAAAAAGTCGCCACGCGCGTTATGAAGATGAAAACTGAGTATGGCCGTTCTATCCTAATCATATTTCTGTGGTTTTACATTTTGGAGCCTGGGGTCTACTTATTATTTATAATTGGGTATGTCTACTTTTTCGATTGCCGTCTAACCTATCAACCCCTAGAGGAAAACCGGCACCACAATCAGCTGAGGTTGGCTTCGGCCCCAAAGGTGTCGGTAAAGCCCTGCACATCCTAGATTCTTAACAAAATTTTTTATACAACTGAAATGGCAGACGAGCAAACGGCCCACCTGATGGACAGCGGTTACCGTGGCCTATGGACGTGTGCAACACCATGGGAGTCACACTCGTGCTGCCGACCCTGTAAACACGGAGAGTATCTGTGCTGTGTGAAGACAAAGCAGGATCTTCCTTCTGACAGCACAAAACACTTTCCAGTGAGCTCTGGCTACTCTACTCACCGCCAGGAAAACAACACGAGGTTATTATAGCCGCGGTATTCTGTAGGGCGGAGGTACTTCCCCTGTCGGAGTGCTATACACATAAAGGTATTATTTACTTAGTACTCGACTAATTACATGCATCAAACAAAACAATAGTCGTAATAGTTTCCGAGCGCGTAACTGGTAACCTCGTTACACGCCGACGAGCACGCTCCACGAAGGTTGAACTTGTTCCGTTCTGAGACCATAGACCCTTGGCGAAGGTTTCTCAAATAATAGACTTGAAGTTCTGTAATTTTGGTATCGTTCGCAATATTTATGAAAATATTCATACATACAAATATATACTTACGCCTGGAAATCCCCGAAGAGATAGTCGGAGATGTATTACCACCCACTTACGGGCTGAATTTAGACAGTACAATACTTCGACATGTAGCGATCTTCGAAAACACATAGATCGACTAGTCATTGCTTCGACAGACAATTATTGGACAACACACACCTTCGAATTACCACTACTTCGACAGACGATTATTCGACATAAAATACTTAGATAAGACACATCTTCGAATGACCACTACTTCGACAGATTTTTTTTTGTAGTCTTTCGTTGAATTGTAACTGTTTTTTTTTCTTTGGTTTTTATGATTTAATTACTTCATTTGGGTTAACACCCCGACTCGGATAGATTAGGTTAGAAGGCCGCTTTAGCCTTCGTGGTTATTTATTTTTAAACCACCCAGTAATAGGAGAATGATAAAAAATCTGTCAAAGTAGTGGTCATTCGAAGATGTGACTTGTCTAAGTATTGTCTGTCGAATAATCGTCTGTCGAAGTAGTGGTAATTCGAAGGTGTGTGTTGTCCAATAATTTTCTGTCGAAGCAATGACCTGTCGATCTGTGTTTTCGAAGATCGCTACATGTCGAAGTATTTAACTGTCTAAATTCAGTCCGTTAGTCATTACCACCCACATTTCGCCAACTAAAACTTTCGGTCCCACGTAATAGGGGGCGAACCTATTGCTGTCATACGAGCGCTTAGTCTTGGGCTGTAGGTTAACTGTCGGAAAGAGAACAGCCCTGTACCTTAGTCCCCTTCTACGACTCCCACAGGAAGAGATGGGGTAGCCCTATTGTACTCCACCGGGAACCAACACAGCATTATATTTATTCTTTTTTATGCGTAAATCGTCAAAATGACTGTACCCTAAGTAATGGTAAGCTGGGGTGCAGCCCAAAGAATAATGGCCGCCGTTAAAAATGCGGTCAATTAATGGCGGTGACTATGATCGCTTAAAGTAACCAGGATTGTATGAAGGGGTGACCTCGTGTGATGTGAGGTTAAAGAGATGCAGCTCTTTATCGTTCAATAGATAAAGAAATTTTCGAACCGCTTTGTACAAGTTAGCATTGAATGCACTGTATGAGTGGGACAGCTGAGTCGTTTGCACGTGTTTCTGATTATATTCATCGTTCTGTCTTTATTCTCGATAGCATCTAAATTACCACTTTCGAGTT
Organism: Eilema caniola; assembly: GCA_949126895.1. NCBI lineage: Eukaryota > Metazoa > Arthropoda > Insecta > Lepidoptera > Erebidae > Eilema > Eilema caniola. The sequence goes on along the minus strand of OX421471.1, from coordinate 7,134,021 downwards.
AGCGTTCACCTCTCTTTCTTCTATTGTTTTGTTTAAAGAATATTAGCAACCGAAATTATCGAAATTACTAATATTCCTTCTAACCCCTATAACTAAGCTAAATTGCTTGTGCTAGGAGTGGGTTCACGTCGGTAGTGTAATGGCCAGAATTCGAACCCGGGACCTCTCGATCGTAAGGCCCAATGCTTAACCACTAAGCTACCGACACTTCTTTTGACTTATACAGCTTTCACTGGAACATCTGCCGTGTGAAAGAAAAATCAAGCCCAATGAGATCTTCATTCATCATTTCGTCCTAACAGATTTCGACCTTAATAAAATAAGGTATAAATATGTATATGACATTTCATTGTGTATTTTATAGGGAGAAAATTCTTATTCAAGTCATTCTCGAGACTTGTGCTCATACAATAAGAAAAAGAAAATGAAGCACAATGGCCGAAAATGACACTTAACAAAAGATTTGTCGAATTGAGATTTTTTTTGAAGTCGTCTAAAAAATATTTCACGGGATACTTAAATTGTTAAACCATGCGAAGTGTAATTTTTAAGATGTACTTCTGTTTGGACGTTCCTTAGCCCAGTTTTCATTTACTGAGAAATAGAATTAGATACATTTCAATGAAATTGATTGAATGGGAAAAGTATGAATATAGTCTTGGCGGGATTTGAACCCGCGATCTTTGCCTTACAGGGGCAAGGCTTTGACCACTAAGCTACCAGACCTCGCCCAAACCAATCCGAATATCTCCTTTATATATCTTTGAGGCGACAGTGGAGCCTATACCGATATTCTTAAGAACTATCAGAATCGATTTGAATATTTATATTTAGCATGCAAAATGATTAAAAATTTCATTCAAATATCAATGAAATTATCATACTTGAAAACTCAGATTAGTTGAACGGATTCTCAATGGTGAAATCCAATCCTATATGATTCGTAATCCCACAAACCTTTAACAGCCATATTACGTTTGTTAGGAGAGATTCAGAACTCCCAAGTTCAGATGTAAAATTACTGAAGTTTCTTGTGGAACAATTAAGAAATTTAGATAAGTAAATACATTAGTTGTTATTACACCTGAGGTAAGTTTAGGCTCCCTACCCAGTTAGATGGGCTGTCTGTCTGTAAGGATAATGCCAGATGCAGTACAATTTGTATAGAAGTACATCGCAAAGCAGAATGGCGTCGATGCCTACGCTTTTAATTTGATTATAACCTTTTGCGTTAGGCCTTTTGCCTTTTCTATAAAATTCACGGCTTGACGTATTCCACAAAAAGAACAGGTCTGAGTTTTTAAATTGATACTTTTTACTGCGAAAATCTGTCTAAAAGCCTGCCGAAAGGTACAAGAGACAGATACCTCCCATTGTATGCCTACACAGCACGATGATATACTAATGAATAACAGAAAATCGAGAACTAAATGCCAAACCAAGAATCAGAATTTGGACTGAACTATTTTCCGAACTGATCCGCATTTGCTGCTGCATTAGACCTCGAAGTTCCCATCTTTGCTTCATATCGACAAGTAATAATTCACCGCCGAAAATTAGGATTCCAACCTTGCGCAGTCCACGCAACTGGCGTCAACTACAGAATGAATTGTGACTCGCCAAGTTTGACCAACTTAACTATCACACAGTTAAACAAATATAAGCCTTATTCCTAGAAAATAAGAGTGTTGATAATCGCAAACGTGGTGTTGTTGATGAGATCAAAGCCTTCATTCTGAACGTTCACGCACTACATGTTATGTGTGTGCAATTTAGTAGGTTATAAGGTTAGTTATGTAAACGCTGTGAATTTGTTTGGCGAAAGTGATTTACTTTTCAATGTTATGTTTTTATATCCGAATTTACAATCAGAAGTGATATACTGATGGAATTTCGAAATAAACGACTTATCTATTTTGCTTTTGACTATCCAGGCGCGGATCAGATCAGAAACTAATTTGGTGAGAGTCCCATGTTGAAATTACAATTTTCAACGTTATTAGTGTTTTTGAATAGATACTGGATATTCTTGCTTTGGGTGTATTATGTATGTATTCGCGTATGTAATGGTGACCCGCTTTCCTAAGACTTTGCCTTCAGCTTACCATCAGTCGAGGTGAAGTCAAATTTACATGTACTATATTTTAAAAAAAGTATTCGCGATGACTTAGCTCAACTTTGACTGCATACCATCTATTGATTTAAACGTATAAGTTTACTATTTCTTTTATCTACTGCTTGAGCTAAACGACATTACTTTCGTGTATAGATCATCATCAGTTGGTGGCATCCAAAGGTGTTCAGGGATCCGAAGGTGACCGGATCGCGAAAGATGGCCTTGGGTCAGCCGAAGTGCGTGGGATATGCATGCTATGATATGCTACCTCACCTTCGGTATGCAGTGCTGTGGGTCGCAGTGCTATGGCACTGCGACCCACAGACGGCATGCGGATTAGTCGTTTCAAGTCCGACTTAACCTCTCCTTTCTGCTGGTGTGGTATCCGTGGAGACTTTCCGTACGATAAAAAAAGGTGTTCGGCGTCCGCTTTTACCAGTCTAACTGCGTTGCGACTGAACTTTCTATGAAGCGAGCCATCTGAATTATACAATCTATTGGGGATATTGAAGTAGTGTTTGACCAGTTTTAGTACTTTCCTGTATAGAGAATACGACAGATTGCATATGATCATAAAGGAGAAATTACGTGAAACACCTTAAAAGTTCCACGCTAATGTTATTAGCCCGGCGCTGCTCGCTTCTCTCAGCCGTATGGTAAACTGCATGAATATACAACAAGCAAATTAGTTTTCCAAGGACGGTAGCTGGAATTGTAAATAAGCGCTGTGATTTATTAAACGAGATATACTGTGCATACTTTAAAATGTATATGAAACTTGATTTTCAAATTTAAATTAACTTATTTCGGATAATTGAAATCCATATTATGTTGGTAACAATATAATATCTTATTATGTTGTAATGGATATAATATACACGTAGTAATGGTGTATCAGGCTCACTATCAGGCCCACTATCAGGCCCACTATCAGGCCCACTATCAGGCCCACTATCAGGCCCAACAAGATAAGTCAATCTTACCTGCAAGGTCAAATTGCTGATTGACAGGCGTGGTTCTGGTGGAAAGGGTATAATGGGGCACGGTTTTCTCAAACGACTACAATATGGGGTTCATCAAGAAGGGCATTATAATGTTTCTTAAGGACCGGCAGCGTGAGTGTAACGCCCCTGATGTTGCATACGTCCATAGGCCATAGTAACCACTTTCCATCAGGAGGGCCGTGTGCTTGTCTGCTACCTAAGCGGTATAGAGAAAAAACACCGTATCCCAGGATGACGAAACCTACATAAGTGGCAACTAATCTACTTACTTATTAAAGTGGTATAAAAAATACTGTCTGTAGACATTTTTCTTCACAAAATTAGAACTGCAAAATAAAACAATAATTTAATGTCTTATGACAACATGAGGTCATTTTGCGTGAACAATAACACCAACAATTCAACAGAGTTCGGATCTGTTCGGGTATTACATTAGACGTCAAACTATGAGACAAATCTTTACGCGCTTGAGGTAAAATAACACAAATTAAATCGCAATAAAATTCGTAGATAATCTAATTTCTCTCATTAAAAAAATGACTGAACAATCCTATAGACAAGTGGCACTTCGTTGGCATATAGGCCCCGTGCGTATCGCGATGCGCGCACTGTTGCGCCATCTCGCGGAACAGTGGTGACAATACGTAGATGCCCAGCTGACTGGCGCCTTCCCAAGTAGTATATGATTCATACGCACTTCGACGTTATTATTAATCGAAAATAATTAACAATAATTAATGTTATGACCACGACGATAATCCAATGTGATTTTCAATCAATCTATTTACATTTTTTCGTGCAAAATCGATATCAAAAGGTAAGTAATGTACCAAAAAAATTAGGAATCCAATCCTTCCGAGTGAATGTGTTGCCGCTTATTATTAAATTGAATTTTAGGTAAAAAACTATTTGATAGCAGGCATATCTCCAACGTGAGAGAAATTATCGATGTAGATGGTAAACGTATCATCGAGGGAAAAGTTTTACCACAAACTAGGGTAACAAACCCTCCGTACGATGTTACGTTGAAAGTATATGAAAAAAAAAAATTTATTGAAAATTTTATTATTAATATCTGATGCAAACGACACTAAATCTTGAATTTTTACAGTTACTTGTATAAGGATAACAACTCGTTGAAGTATTTTTAGAGTAATTGTCGATTCTGGTTTCGTAGGAATTTCACTAGCCTCTTGCACTAATAAATTATTGCTTTGCTCTTTCGTTTTCCTCAAAGCATGATGTATGGCACTGATGGTGTGGTCCTTGTGTGATTAAAAACATAATTTTTGTGTTGTTTTGTTCATAACTCCGAACGACTGTTGCCACCACATGGCCACACGGGCATCTATTAACTTTCCGTTTGAGCCGCGAGGGCGGCGCCACATGCGATGCGCACGGGGCCTATTGTAGAACTTCAACTTCAACTTCTTCAATATGGCCTCTGCATTAAATCGCCACAATTTTGCCAATGTCAAGTAAAATGTATTATAAAATGATTAATGGCGAAACGCCAATGTCAAGTGTACCAGAGCCACGTTAGCCACGTAAGTAAATTTCTTTCTGTGTGTCCGTCCCCTACGAGATTCAGGTGGACGGTCAGGACGTGTGGTTGGATTTTAGGGGGCTTGTAGAATAGAATGATGAATGAATGGGATTGACACTTAATTTGTCGTTTAATACGTTTTTGACAGTCGTCAACGAGAATGTCAACTTCTTCAAAATGGCCTCAGCAGCAAATCGCCACAATTATGGCAATGTCAAGTAAAATGTATTATAAAATTATAAATGGCGAAACGCCAATGTCAAGTGTACTAGAGCCACGTTAGCCACGCCAGTAAATATTTTGTTTCCGTGTGTCCGCCCCCCCACGAGTCAACGAATGTCAATCCTATATATTGATCAATTTATTCTATTTTATTTTATTCTATAAATGTGTTACCAGTTATCTAGTGGGGCTGATGCCTTAGCAATCTAGCTATATATACCTATGCAATTTGCCTCGGGCTTGTGGCTTACCTATCAAGCGTAATCTAACAAATTCTGTTAGCGTTTGAGGTGGAACGATGACCCAGTTTCCGATTATCTCCGAAATTCGGACACGCGTTCGACTAATGCAGAGATTCTTAAAGTGGGGTACGCAGTATAGGTACATACCAGTTGGAGTACGCCAGTTAATCATGTTTTCTTTGCTCTTTATGAATAATTGGCGTAATATAAAAGTGGGGTTTATTCCTCTGGGTGATATTAAAATGAAATACAAGAATTGACCGCATAATTAATGTGATTTACGGTTACAAGTAAGCAAAGTTGTTTTAAATAAATTAATCAAAAGAATAAATAGGATAAACTACCTGCAAAAACGCTACTCTGAAAGTAGCATGTTCTCAATTGACTTTTTAATTGATTTCCATAATTATTGCATTGTCCTGACTACGTTCTAGCCTGTCACCTCTAAGTCTGGAATCTGTTTACTCCTTCTCCTTTACGAAAGCGACTGCCGTCTGTCCTCCCGAATCCGAAAAGAAATCCTACGCCAGAGCCTTATTCGTCAATTAGCAGATGTACCAGCTTGCTGTGCAGCCGTAAAAATCTTGATAAGACCCCATATAAAACTTGTTATTACAGTCCGTCAAATCTAAGAAGTACCGTTTGACAGTTCTGACAATTGAATTATAGGGATGGGATGAAAAAATCGATTACTATAATATCCGAACTTTAAGAGATCGATTACTATAATATCCGAATTATAAGAAATCAATTGTTATAATTAAATAAAAGAAATGTTTAGGATATTTTTTTATTCACTACTAGTACTAGTATCGTCGTCTTCGTCATCATCGTCATTTAAATTAATGACCAGTTGATTGTCCATTACATTATCAAAGTGTACGTCTCTTTCGAAGTCGTCCATTATTATTTTCTTTGTTTTTTGTACTACTTTACTCCAATCTTCCTGTGTAACTTGGGCACATGCTTCCTTTAATAAACCTTCCATTTTCTTGACACTGAAGGGTGGTTTTGTGTTGTGTCTTGCTGCATAACCTGTACAACAATAATGTAACTATTTGATAGCAGACGAAAACCATTGTTTAAATTATAAATGTTAGAAGTACTCGTGTTATTATTATAATATTATAAAATATTACCTTTAACTTGGGCCCAAATCAGTTCAATGGCATTATATTGGCAATGGTACGGAGAAAGTCGTATGACTTTGTGCCCGTGCTCTTCGGCCAATTGGTCAATTACATATGTCGGTTTTGGTGGTTTATGCAATTTCACTAACTGTAATAATTCAGCTTTTAATAGTGACATGTCGGCATCCACTCCTTTTCTTTGCAGCCATGCCACCAAATCTGCTTTCTTATTGGCTGACGTAGGTGCTTTATCAATTTGCACAGAGTGGTATGGGGCATTATCCATTATAATTGTGCTGTTAGGAGGGATATTCTGTAATAAATTTAAGAACCACTCTCGGAACCTTACTGCGTCCATTTCTTCATGATACTCTTTAGTGCTTTTGGATTGGAAAGCTAATAAAGAGTTTTCCACGAAGCCTGTAGACGCTGACCCAGCATGGCATATTATGAGGCGTCCACCTTTTCCTATCGGCACCTTCGAGCACGAAGCTTCAGAATCATCAGTCCATGTTTTCGGCACAGAATGGTTGGAATTTAGCCAAGTTTCGTCCAAAAATATTACATTATCCCAGTTTATAATTTGTTTAACTTCGCGCAGGAATGTTAGTCGCTGCATAATTATGTCATGTCGCTCCATAACAATTTTTCGTTTGTCAACTTTTTTGTATCTGAAGCCAATTCCTGTTATTACCGTTCTCAACGACTCTATGCTTCCCTTATACAGCCCGGCATCTTTTAAAGTTGCACATAACTTTGCCAATGTTGGAAATTCGCCTCTTGTAAAATACCCGTATATATGGTTTCTAATAGCATGACTATCGAATTCATCGATGCCTGTCACAGGTTTATTTCTTTTTCGTTTTTTCGGTGTGTGAAGTACGTTACTGTCACTCCCCGAAGGCCCATATTTTTCACTTAATATTTTGCCAACGGTGCGGCTACCAATACCGAGAGCTTCACCGACGCGATCCCGAACTTGTGTAACTGGCAGTAGAAGTCCACCATTTTGAGATTCACGCTCAAAATACTCGTGTAATTTCACCACCAATTCACGAGCCTGGCTGTTCAAAGTACGTCCTCTTTTCGACATTATTAATAAACACTTGCTTAGTTCGGAGTCCAGTATAAATATTGCCAAGGTAAACGGATAAAGAATGATCAGTCCAGAAAAGTAATAGCCAAGTCACAAATTGTAAAACACAAACGAGAAAGCAAGTACGCGCACAGTCAGCTTCCAAGATGGCGAGAGACTGCTGACGCCGAACCGACCGAGCGGACCGCGTGCGCTTGTAGTTGGCAGTGTTGCCAGAAAAAAAAATTTGTAGAGACTTGGACACCTGCGATTTTGCCTATTGACCTAAAAATAATTAAATTAATTTATTTTAGGGTATCTGTGTATTCAGTGCATTATGCGGTCGCGCAGTAACGTCGTTAATTTATAACATCAGGCAACAACATTTTTGTGAATGGGTTCTACATACCTTATTTTTATTAGTTTTAGACGTAGAAATAAGACTTAGAAGAAAAAATTGTAATTGTAAAATCAATGGATGTGCTTGTTAAAAATTTGTTTATTTCTCTGTAATATGCAAACCCATACTATCATACACAAAAATAAATGTAAAAAACACTATCCCTGACTCCATTTACTATTTCGACAGCGTTAGCGCGAGAAACCCCGACTTATTTGGGCGCGAAAATCAAAAATCGACAAATCGCTTTCGACAACTTTTTAAAGAAGCAAATATATTTGATTTATAAATACGTATTTTTGGTGAATGGGTTTTATCTCATATTTTACGATTACATAACTATTTAGTTATGTAATCGTAATATGTGAGATAAATCCCATTCACATGAAAAAATATTTGTTTGGTTGTCAAGTGTAATTTGTAAATAATACATTCGATTTTTCGTATATGTAAACGATTTTTTTGCATACAAGTGTATCCGAAGAGTCGCAACACTACGTGCAGTGACCTAACTACGTAACTTTGTAATGCGGTCAAGAATATAACTATTAGAAATTATTTACTGTGTAAATATGTGTTATTTTGCTTTGTTTGAAAGTTTTCAATTACATTTAGATATTAAGAATTGTACATTTTTAGATACAATAATGAAATCTTTCTAAATTCATGGTTTTATGAAAAAGGTTATCGAAACTGAATAATGTACGTATGAACAAAGTTGTTTCGGTTTGAAAAATATGAAACGTCAAACGGTACCTCTTAGATTTGATGGACTGTAGTGTCTCGCCATTAATAATTTGACATTAGAAAAATTGCGGCTATCGCTACCGCAGCCATTAATTAGAAAAAGGCGCTATATACCCCTTGTCTTATAGGGGCAATGGGGCTAAAGGTTCGAGAACCACTGGACTAATGTATTCGGAATTTCGTATTCGGAACACACCTGAGATAGCATAAATGAGCCATTGATATGTTTATATAAACAGGCCCATAAATTCCGGGCCCCGTAATACTTACCTATCGGAAAAGGGTCCCCTTGTTTGTGCATAATTTCGGCCCAATATTACTTTGCATAATTAATAATACCGATTGTTTATTGCTGCACATAATCACGGCTATATTAAAGAAGGGGTAGGCGCAGGTGTATTCATTATATCAGCTACACATAGTCTGAACATAGACCTCTCCTATAGACTTCCAGAACGACCGATCCAAAGCAGCACCAGCAGCATCCAGCGCTTCCCGGCGACCTTAATGAGTCTTCCACCTGGCCGTCGGGCGTCCTACACTAAGTTTGCCCGTACGCGGTCGCCATTCTAAAACTATTTTGCTCCATCGGCCATCTGTTCTGCGCGCTGTGTCCTGCCCACTGCCACTTCAATGAGCTAATCCGCTGGGCTACGTCGGTTACTTTTATTCTCCTACGGATATCATCATTTCTGACGCGATCACGTAGGGAAATACCGAGCTTAGCCCACACCATAGTAGTGTATTAACTATCACTTACTACTACGTATTAATATCACTTTTACAATTAAATTTTTGAACGTTTGCTTATTACCGCTCGATGCTCTGGTGCTGGATTTCTTTTCGAAAACTGTGGATGCCACGGCAATCGCTGTCTTAAAAATTATAATAAGGCACAAAAAACAGTGGTCCTGGGTTTCAAAGTAAGTACAAGCTTTGGATACAACTGGGATTGATGCGGTTATGATAATAAGCATAGTATAAAAAAAAAAACTACCTTTTTTGAACAGAGGATAATTGTGATCCATAATGATGTACTATTAGGGTCTTACATATGAAATTGATGTTTTATAAGGCAAAAAAACCTTTTTTTTACAGTTTATTTATTAAATCAATGGAAATATGTACCTACCGTTGTCATCTATGCACTTTGACCGTTTTATTGGCAGTTCATTGAGTCCTTTGCTGAAAAAATACGGGAGCTAGAATTAACAGAATCTTTGAAGGCGTTTTGGACTGTCTCATCTGAATTGATTTATTTTTTTAATTAGGAAATTATTCAAATTTCGGAAATAGTGGTTATCGGTTGGAGCAAGGTCCCGAACCTTGCTCCGAGTATGATGGGTGATAGAGACATTCCAATCCTAGCTCCTCTAGTTTCGCCACCGTCTGTTGTGCAGTCTAGCGTTGTCCTGAACCACCAGTGGGCTAGAGCAGTTGACCAATCTCGGCTGTTTAACGGCTAGCTTTTCCATCATGGTTTCCAATTGTTGGCAATACAGATCAGCTGTAATCGTCTGATTAGATCTTAGAAAGGATAGTGAATAACTCCAACGCTGGTCCACCACTAACCAGTACCTTTTTTGAGTCAACTTTCGCTTGGGGCAGGATTTGGCCGGCTCCATGGTTTAACCACTGTGATTTGCGACCAAAAATGTACTGTGTTTCTTTTAACAGTGGCTTCTCCGTACACATGATTAATCCTTCGTGCTATTTCTGCAGCGCTGGTGCCACGATGAAACTCGTATTCGAAAAATTTGCGATATTTAAGTTTTCCATTTTGTGCACAGAACGATGTCAAAGCAAAATTAAATAACGCGAAAACAAATGAATTATCTCATTGAAAACACAAATAGACAAGCTTAAAATTGAAATGAATTTGAATTTGGAATTCCTTACCAAACGCTAGATTTTTGATATCAAAATGGCCAGTTTGATAAAACGCCAATTTTATATGTTAAGACCTAATATTATAATAATACGTGACAAACAACATTTATAGCAATATTATAAAGAAACAACTCCATCACTAGGGATCAAAAACATAAAAAAGTTTCACGGATACATATATCCGAAGTGTACTCACGAGATCAAAAGAGTTCCAACACATTTTATCGTTAATCCGAAAAACGTGTTCAATGATACTGTGTTCCACAGATTATAACACGTTTTCCTTTCTACGACACAATCACTCGCTGTGATTGTGCATGTACTTATTGTGTACCTATTTTAATACCTCTCATTTTTGTTAACTTTAACAGCTGTCAAAGTGACAAATTTAATGTCAAATTGACAGAAATCTTATCCACCAGTGGATAAGATTTCTGTTCTGTGGATAAGATACACATGCTTACTTATTATAGAGCATCCCTTCATATTCAATATAGGAAACAATAAAACACAAAACAAAATTTGAAAACATTGAAGGGATAGTGGCCATCTTACAGCTTACGGAACTGAGTATATTCCTATAGTTTAAATGAATTATTCAACGAAGCTTATTAAATTAAGGATGAAAAAATAGCAGTAAACGTTACGTCTGTTCCTATCTTATTGTTTATATTTCTTTCGTAATTATTTACCCAAGCCAAGTAAGTTATTTGACAATTAAAAGTATGACGTCAAAATTGTTTATTTCCACTGATTTCAAACAAGTTTCCACAGAACTTACCGCTTTGACGTTAAGTAAAAAGTTATCAATTTGACTAGTAAGTCAAATAAGTACCGAATCGTTGGTAAATTCGAAGTTTGAATTTTTACATCGAATCAATCATAACAAAATGTGATACAACAGATAAAAAATTAAGACTTTTTAATTTTATCTATATTGACTTTAACAACGGAATCATTGAAACATATTTCCGAAATCAACAACAAACAATTTTGTATCTGTATCTAACCGATTTTCGAACGTACGTGTTTAATTCGAATGTCACGCACGTAATCCCTTTACCGTTCCGAGACCCACCCTAAAAATATAGAGTGATATACAACTATACGTATAGGGCACCGTGACCCACTGACTGTATTGTGAGCGGGATTTAGTCCAAACCTGATTATGGTAGATCGGATCATGTTATAGAACACAGATCGAATAGCGAACATTCGTCAACAAAGGTGAAAAATAAGCCTTTTTGTGTATTGAAATTATACACGGTTCGTCTATTGACACCTTTATCTTGTTATAGAAGGAATCCTTTTTATCATTAGAAGAGAACATAATCATCCTTTGCATTAGGGATTTTCAGTCGAAGTGCAAAACTGCCGAATTTCGATATGTTCCGTGCAGGGACTGCTATCTGACTTTTACCACCCCGCTGGCGGTATCAATAGTTATTAGGTAGGCCATGGTTGGACGTTTCAAGGCTTCAACTATCCATATCATCTGCAATAGATACCTTGTGGCAATCGGGCCCGACGGCTTAACTTGCTCCCCGAGGCACCGATTTAGCTACTCATTAACTGATTTCCATAATAATTTAAGAGCTTCAATAGAATTTAATAAAGTTCAATGCAATTTCAATTTTTGAACCAATCACAAGACTGTAATATTATTAAACTTTTCCTTGACTTCGCTAACTGGATACAAAAGTGGGACCTAATCAGGAAATATATAAGATGCGATAACTTGTTATTTCAGAGGGTTTGCAACCTTTTTTGTCGAATTTGATCTTTTTTCATCAACTTTCGTATTTCTTACAAGATTCACGGAAAAAATACCTATAGCTTATTCCATGAAGTGTGGCATAAAGTGCAAATAAGGACATCATTGTTTTTCAGACTTTTAATTGTAAACTGCAATGGCGGTTAAATGAATTTTATCTTAAACACACACAGTGTTAGAGTATATTATCGCTGCAATTCTTAATACAATTCCAATTCAATCTAGGATGGTTTAAGATTATAAAAATTGAACTTCTGATCATTTGTACATTTTTAACACACTGTTACATAGACAGATATTGATGATGACACATTAATGCAGACACATTATGGACAAAACAACAACTAGCCCTTTTATATAGTTGTGTAAATAAATAGCTAGCGCGTTTCAGCATTTCAACGCCATCTCTCGAGCGGACTTGTAAAAACATAGTTAAGCATATATCAAAAACTATAACAAAACTACCGAAAATTGTTCAAAAATATATTTTAAATATATTTTTGAACAATTTTCGGTATCGGTATTATATTTAGTATCGGTATAATATTCGGTATCGGTATTATATTTAACAATCTGAACTATGTTTTTTATCTGACTGTGGGCACAAGTGTAATGTCGCCACCACAGTCCTTATAATATTTAAATTTAATGAATAATTTCCGTACCGAAATCGGCCGCGCTGTTCACTTGATCCATAAACCAAATTGTTTCTGAAAATAAATAGCATTCCTTATCTTTCCTCTTTATTCATGTTATGTATCTTTTATCTTTTATTTTAACTTAACATTGTGAGCGTGTTCAACGATATGTCGACGTAGGGGTTGTTTTATACTACTTTCGTCTTGTCTTTTTATTTTGTGAATAATTTTACGATCTCGTTTCGCTTTAGCACCTTGTATGTAGAAAATACAATCCCGAGCATGTTTTTTAATCCCGGAATTACCGGTTATTTTATGGGTGATCCCAGGATCTCTGGGTTATCTCGGGATTAGACTATGTGGTTGTTAATTGGGCTTAAAAAAAAAACTTGAGTGTTTTCTTATGGCCGGGATTTCGGGATTCTATACTTGTATGTGATACAGGTCGCTGTTCAACGAACTGTTCTTGGGTAATTGTTTAGTTTACGTTCTCTGCTTGTGTGTTTAATATGGTTAGAGTATTAAACGTGTAATATTTGTTTTGAGAAATGGGAAACGAACGAGGCACTTGCGTCTTTCTGTTCGTTTTCAAGTCAAATATTATCTAACACATTTACTTAACCTTGTGACACACTTCACGAGTTTACTTCTATTGTTACTTAACCTTTCTCGCAAGCCCGTCGGTATCGAGAGTTCCTTTAGAAAATGTTGGAACATTAAAAAGCATTCTTAGCAATAGATATTGCGACGAATACTCACCTCCGCTTACCTTTTCAGGAGGCCAAGTATGAATGCATATTGAAACACTTAATAATATAAAAAATACTAGAAGCGTTCTTCGCTTCCCTTCAGCTAATTGAAAACTGTTTTTGTACAAACTGGCTTTTTAAAAAACTATCATTACAGAAGAGCAACCCACAGTAATGGTACTTACTGAAAAATAGCCTCAATTAAGGTATAAAGATGGTAAAGTGATAAAAAATGTTAATACAGTTAAGTGAAGAATTTAGAGATATAAAAAATGGAATGCCCTTTGAAAAGTTCACTTAACATAAAAGGGTGTTGGATTGAAGATTTGCGTTGTTTACACGTTAAGGGGAGGTTCGACTTGTCGTAATTACGTCAAGAAACTCATCTTGGCGATGTTCCTTATTGCAACTAAAGCTTTCACGTCGAAGCCCGAAGTCTGCGGACTCCTGCTCGTTTTGATTTGTTTTATATGAGTTTTATGCAATCCCTGCCTGTGCCAGAGCCTAGTGCGTCAATGAGCAGGTTACGTAATTGGCCGACGTGGCCTTGAAAGTCTTAGTAGATCCCCTTGTCCCAGAAACGGACTGCCCCATAAGGTTGACTTAAGATTATAAGAATCAATAATATTTGTGACACTGTTTGCCAGTCCTTCCTTTACGTAAGGGGAAAGTAGATACAATAGCCCTCCAACTACTCCTGTCCTTACACACTTCACGAATCATCCTTACATGATTTTCCGGTGGAGCCAGGGTATGAGAATTTCAGTAAATACATACGTTATGCCTCTTTGGGGGTGACGGGTGGAGCCGCCTGTCACCCGAGCAGAAGCATGCCACCGCGGCGGCGTGCGTTGGTTCATACCGCCATACCGCCGCGGTTCCCCCCGAAGAGGGCCAGATCGAGAGATATGGCCATGGGTCAGCCGGGGTGCGAGAGATATGCACAAGGTACTTCACCTTCGGCCTTGCAATGCGACCCACAGATAGCGTGCGGTTTAATCGGGTCGAGTCCGACATAACCTCCCCCTCCGGCTCCGGCGGGGTACCAGTGGGGATTTCCCACACAAAAAAAATAACTTCAGGTTTCTCTCCCATTGGAGTAGACAGAGACAGCAACGCCAGCAAACAATTCTGTTCCAGTAAAACAAGAAACAAACAAAACGTTACAAAAGATGTTAGACAGCTAATTTAATTAAGTGTGAGCGGACCCTTAGCGAAGTTTATCGTGAGTCCGCTATTTACTGAACAAGTTGACGTGTATTCAGTCCGACAACTTTAATCAGGGAGGAACAGTTAATTAATAAACTGGGACATTTTGACGCTACGTTGTTCCGCCCCATGTTCTTTTGATATCGTATTGAACAACACTGGTTGTTATTTTTTTGTTTACTGTTTACACTTGGAGAAGGCTGAAAAAGAGAAACGAAATTCTGGAATGATCCTCATGCTATGGTTTTCCCAAGCGACTACAATATGGAACCCCATATTGTAGTCATATGGGAAAAGGGTCTTATTGACGCCCTCCGTAGTGAAAACAAGGGCTTTAAAAGACTATAACGGTTTTTACAGGGTAGTCAGCGCGTACTCTCGTCTCTAGTGTTGTAAACTTACACGACTGCGGTATCCGTTTACGATCAGGTGGCATCTGATTGCTTGTGTTAACTTATTGAAGAAAAGAAATATGTACATTCAAAAATCCTTTATTTCACTTGAACACATAATATGTATACCTTTAGGCTCGTATTCTGGAATACCACTCAGCTGAACCCCGATTTAGCTGGGAAAAGATTGTATACACATTGACAAATTTGACAGGTTGTCTGACAAATTGTCCATACAATTTTGACACGTAACCATGGCCGAAGTTTGAGATGAGATTGCTCTTAAATCGACCAAAAAAAATGTAATCTACGAACGCATGAACACGAAATCTTAAACAACAACTGAAATTCTAATTCGAATGACTATTAACCACCTTCCTCATGATATAAACACAATGCTACCTAATCTTAAATGATTGCCAGCCCTTGTATTCCCAAAACGTTCAGATGACGAATAAAAATAGACATGAAGAAAAAAGGGAAAAGGCGTTATGTTGCGATAGCTGAAGTACAAGATGAATATACAACAGACGTTCATACGACTTTCCCTGAGGCGACTGCATGGGTAGAATTTATAAATAAATTATCAATTCGTTCCATGCTTCACTGGGTCCTTTACCCTGAGTTGATACAAAGATTGTTTCAATAAGATAGTTTAGGGATCCGTCTGAGGTGGATCTCTTTTATGGAGACTGTATAAAATATCGGTCGGTATACAGCGTTCTGAAAATGGAAGCGTCTATTCGTACCATTATTTGTACGAAAAATAGTTCCTTGTTCCTTTGCCCTGACCTCTATAACTAGCTGGACTAGCTATTCCATAGAAAATAATAGCTCAGTTTTTGTGTCGATTTAAAGCGCCAACGTGAGTATACTGAAAACTTATGAGTTTGCAAATGGACCTTCTTCATTGTTTTTATTTACGTGTATACCATAAAAAAATGTCTAAAGTGGCCATATTGTTAATTTGATACTAAATTATCGATACCAAGACAATTGTTGTCCATCATTAGTATTAGTTCCAAGTACACTCACAACTGCGTGCCGCAACAATCAGCGCCAATATGGCGATTTTCAATTGGACACAATATATGGGTACCGATCACCAGTCCAGCGAGTACTATTACAGCTTAGTGTACCTTTGTTACCTGAAGATTACGAAAATAATTATACACATATTATTCATATCTGAAGACAGGGAATTAGTCCTCACACATTGCGACCAGAAATGGTGTGAACCGTGCGGTATGAAAAGAACTTTATCCCACGCACGCTGTGGAATGAACTCACGCGGCACACGGTAACCACTTTCCATCACGTAGACATCAGGTGGGTGAGTGTGAAAACTGCCCCCCTAGTGGTATAAATAAATCTGTAAATCCCCGAAGGGGTAGGTATATTAACATTCAATGTCGTCAGTTATGGCGAACGTATTGCTGTCAATAGGGCGCTTGTCTTGGGCTGTATTCTGTTGGATGAAGAATAACCCTATGCCCTATCCTTTAGTCTCGCTCTACGGCTGAGTGAATGACCGAAGTTGAGATAGAGGTCCCCACTCCAGTTCATCGGGAACCATCGGGATTTAATGATTTATTACAATGTTAATACCGACAGCCTCAGTGGCGTAGCGGTAGTGAACGCGACCGTTGCGCAGGAGGCGCGGGTTCGATCCCCGCTCAGTGCAGATATTTGTATGCATGAATTTGCTTATTTGCATTGGTCTGGTCGTGCCTCGGAGAGCTCGTTAAGCCGTCGGTCCCGGTTGTCATACAAACATCAATGGCAGTCGTTACAGGTAGTTGGAGCCCTCAAAAGTCCAACAACTGGTCTAACTGCAATGCTACGATATTGCCTTTCAGTTGTGGAGGTCAGATGGCAGTCGCTTCACGGAAAATGTCCAAGTTTAGTCAAATCCGCAGTTGGACTGGTAAAAGCGGACCCCAGACTCCAAGTTGATAGCTTCGGATTCGACTGGGATTAACGCTAGGATGAAGAAGAGACCGTCTGTGAATGTGTCAGTTTTCACCAAGTTGCGAGGGCGACAGTTCACAGATAGTTCTGATTCCTCTCCGAATCCAATTCTCAAATCCACGCAGTCAAACTTGTGAACTTGTATTACATAATTATTTGAACGATTCGCCAAAGTTAAACTGTAGTAGTGTACTTTATTAATTCAATCGTGAATTGTTAATATATTTACCGAACTTCTCAACATTCTAACTAGCTCGAGTAGAATTTCAAATTTATAACATAAGTTGAGAGCTCGCAAGTAGTATATAGAAGTACTTAGAGACTTAAAATTTGAAGTTATTTGCTCTTATATTACTGCGTCCAATTATCTTTTCGAGAGCTCCAATTGAAGTGAGTCTGGGTTATGTTTTGTGACATATGTACACACAGTCGACAAAATCGATAGTATCCCACCTTTACATATAAAGTTGTATGTAAAGGTGGACTACTATCGATTTTGTCGACTGTACATGACAAATTCTTAAGGAGGTAGAACACGACGGTATTTCCGTCCAATTGAGCAGTCCGACTGGGGAAGTACCTCCACCCTACAGAAAAGCGCGGGCGTAATTACCTTGTGTTGTTTTCCTGGCGGTGATTAGGGTAGCCAAAGCTCACTGCAGAGTTTTTTTGCTGTCAGTGAGAAGACCAAAGGCTATTCCTGCTTTGTCTTCTACACTGACGGCACAGAAACTCTCTGTGTTTACAGAGTCGGCAGCACGAGTGTGACCCCTCTCACGTCCATAGGCTACGGTAACCACTTTCCATCAGGTGGTTCGTGTGCTTATCCTGCCACCTCGGCCAAAAAAAGACGGGTTGCACTTCGGGAGTGCCGGCAGAAGTGAAATCTTTTTCTTTCTTTCTTTCTTCGTTATATACAGAGAAAAAGATAAAAAGAACTTACCATACCTATAATATAGCGCCCATCACTAATTTTCTGCTAATTTTCTGTCAAAAGAAATAAATAAATTACAAAAAGAAAAAATAATAACAAAAAGTAATAAATAATAATAATATAATACTAGCTTTTGCCCGCGGCTCCGCCCGCGTGGATGTTGGTTATCGCTATAATATCGGTTATCGTTATAAATTGTAGCCTGTGTGTTATTCTGATGTATAAGCTATATTATTGTAAAGTTTCATTAAAATCCATTCAGTAGTTTTCACGTGAAAGAGTAACAAACATTTATCCATCGATACCTACAAATTTTCACTTTTATAAAATTAGTATAATATGCAAACCAAATAAATAATAATAAATAAATATTCCACAACATTTCACACAACGCTATCTAGACCCATGGTAAGCATAGCTTAACTAGCTTGTGTTATGAAATCTAGAATGCGGATAAACATACTTAGATACGTTTTTTTTTTGTAAATACATACATATTATAAATAGGAACACCCAGACCAATGCAAATATACATATTCATGCATACAAATATTTGCACTGAGAGGGGATCGAACCCACGCCTCCTGCGTCGCGGCCGCGTTCACTACCGCTACGCCACGGAGGCTGTCAGACCAAAATAACTATAAAACACATTATTATTTGCGAATGCTAAACAAACAACGGTGCTACGGTTTCCTAGCGGCTACGAACAGCTACGAACAGCTACGAAGTGTCTGGTCGTGTTCACTATTGTTCGGTCTCGACACGAAACGTTCCACGTAGCTGGTAAGAGTCATTAACTGCTACGTTTTGTTTTCGAATACCGACTTTATTCTCAACCTGGATATATTTTGTTCGTAAATTTTTATTACTGAAATATATTTACATCGTTAACTTTAACTTTGTGTGTGTATATTCACGGGTTTAATTAATAAAAATTCAAAACTGTCAATATGTAATAGACAGTTAAAAATTTAATTTGGAAAAATATAACATGTTTTCGGAGGATTAGCAGAAATAGCATACATTAGACAAAGGACTGAACTGCAGTGGGCTAATTGATTGATTATACTCGAAGCAGGACTCAAAAGTCGATATCAAATGACAAACGGTCAAAAGTCAGTTGCTCACCAGAAAAGCCGTATGATCCAAACCAAGGAATAAAAGAACCCTTAGCTCCAAAATGTCGTATGTATCATTAAGATGATGATAATAATGATACGTTATATAATTGCGTCAAAATTTGATCCATTCGGTAATAGTATCTATTCATTATCCTATCTTCAAGAGTTTGTTTGTAATCCAAATATTCGACGAGAGTATATTCAAAACATAGTCCGGACAGCTATATCAAATTCCACTTCACTCACGGCAAGAATTTGTCGAAACCTCACTAGCAAATCCGAAAGGCATCTTCAGAATTCGAAACTCGTGGCCCGTTTCCACGCCGTACCTGAGTGCTGGCAACTCTCAATTATCTACATATATATACAACCTTGTCTTGTGTACCTTAAATGTATGATATTTTGTTAAACTTTACGTGAATATCACTCATTGAAATAAAACCATTTCTTACGGATTCTATCGGGATTTATTTGTTATATGTTATATAATCTAACCTAACCTAACTTTTAGACCGACGTTTCGGCTAACCGCGAATATCTGGTTGAAATAAATCTATTTTTTCATTTGACTTGCTCATAATGTGGCTCTGATCTCACCGAAATTAGGCACATAATGATACCTATTATTAAGCTGTGGTATTTTGAGTGTTATTAAATCACGAGTGGGATAATGACTTTGTTTTTTAATTTTATTGGTTGAGTTGCCAGTGTTGTATTTTTTATTATGGCCGCTATCGTTATTTATTAATTAAAATGTCTACAAGTATGTACTAGTTATGAAGAAAACGATTTATTTACCTAGTAAACCGCCCGATATATTCACATAAACTGTACAACGTCCGATTTATGATGTGATTGATGTGAAGTCCTTAACGTTATGGAATATTTACTATCTGAAAACTGCAAGGGTAAATATCTATTTTAGTATTATATTCTTCACAAGTAAAATGAAAAATGTCGTGTGATACATGTGTGTATTGTTGATTACCGTCATCGGCTCTCTTTACTTCAATATCCCCTCAGTGGTAATCACCAACTTTACACACTTGTACCATAATCTACTATCCTAACGGTTTTTATCGTGATAAGCGTCTTTGATTACCGTTTCGGCGATAAAGACGTGATGTGTATGTGTATGTGCGTGTGTGTGTATGTGTTTGTCTATCGTGATTTATTTGGTGTATGTCTTTTATTATTTACACTGACCCACTGTCCCAAACATGAAGATACGTCTCCATTGATGAAAAGCACCCGAAGCGTCATCGGATTCAGTGTAAATTATAAAATAACACCAAATAAATGGCGACACACCGACGAAAAACATGTATTTAGCATGTAAAATAACACAAGTGAAACATATATTTCTTTCTCTCGGGTATAGGGCATATATATAGGCTAAAACCTTATACTAAGTCCACCCACGCACTTCTAACAAAATAAAAGACGTGTTCTATATATCTCTAAGAAAGTAATGCTTGCAATTTACGACTGCCTCAATGATACAGTGAATCAATCATCTAAAATCTGTATATTTTTACAACCACAATATTTCAATGCCGAAATAGATGGAAGCCATGAAGTCAATAGGGGCAGGCATATTTATTTTATGTACCGATAGGCAATGGTAATAAAATCGTACGGCCTGATGAGATGAGAGCCAAAAGGCTAGACAAACCTTTTTATGTAGGCGTCCTATTCCTATGCGGGCTACTGGATTTTAGATATTAGATCCTGCCGCCTGAATATTGCTAAGGTAGTGGGTAGAGGTTTATTTATACCGACATTTCGGAAACTGTTTTCAGTTGCATATAGTTTGCGTTTGGATATTATAACAACCGAGATACGCTGAAGATTGACAGTCTCGTTGTCATCAAGGAAGATCATTTGCCTCCTTAAAAGTGGCGACTTGGACGAGTGATAGCAATGTATCCTGGTGCAGACTCAATCAACCGTGTGGCGGATATTATGACTTCCAACGGCAGTCCGGAGTGTACTCACCTATGCCTCTTTTCCATGTGACTTCCAGAAATCCCTCGTTTTTTCGGTTGAAGTTGTTGGGATGCTTGAATATTTCGATGGCTTCTCGAAGTATACGTGGGAAAAAATGTGTTGTGGTAGCTAGAACTTTCGTGTTCTGAAATTCGATGGTATGATTCCCATCCTCTTGGGTGTGTTCTGCAACCGCTGACTTATCGAAGTGGCAGAGGCGGCAATTACGATCATGTTCCGACAGGCGGGTCTTGATGCTTCTTTGGGTGGTGCCCACGTATACCGAGCCACATGAGCAGGGGATTCTGTAAACTCCAGCTACCACAACACATTTTTTCCCACGTATACTTCGAGAAGCCATCGAAACATTCAAGCATCCCAACAACTTCAACCGAAAAAACGAGGGATTTCCGCTCCAAAAAGATTGGTACCCAGCACTGAGAGCCACTCGGTATCACAGTGCAAACAACCAATCAGGATCGAGTACGTCCGCGCCACAGCGCTCGACCAATCAGAATCGAGTGAGTCGATTCCCCGCTCCGACCGTGCCTATAAATACAGCCGTGATTCAAGGCATCGCGTTAGTCGCACGTCAGCCACCGGCGAGGCAAGGTCTCCGAAGTTGTCCCACCTGAGCATTCACTTTTTCCTATCTTAATCCATAATAACATAGATTAATAGTAGTTTATGATACTGTTGCATAATAAGGGTTCTTATAACACGAGTGTGTTTTAAAAAAACGAGCCGTAGGCGAGTTTTTTTATATTATCACACGAGTGTTATAAGACCAAGTTATGTACAGTGTCATACACTACTTTATCTACTCTCATACAATCTAATACATAAACTAATTTATTTTACAAACCAAACCAAACTTTGTTTAATTTAAATGTATAGAACAAAAAAAGAAAAATGTTCGCGCCAAGGCGCAAACATCGATTGCGCATGCGTGTTTCTTTTTTTTCCCGAATCGGCGGATTCTTTTTTTAAAGTGGAGTTTTAGTCCAGATGGAGGTTGTATAGGTGTATCCTTATGATTAAAAAGTTATTTTATGATATAGGTGTCCATACAAGACCTGTATCGTAATAAAACTTTTTTCTTGGCCTGTGCGTAATGTTTGTCATAAGAGTTTTGATTTCAATTTTATAATCTTTGTATTATAGTATCAGAGTAGATAAACACATTAAATATGCAATGGGGCCTTCCTTTCTAGACAAGTTGCAATTCGTTGGCCAGCGTTTGATGACATAGAATGACGAATGTATTGTATTTGACATTTATGACATGTGTTAACGGATGTCAAATACGTCAAATCCCATACATTCGTCGGTTATGGCTAAATGCAATCTCTTCCAGGCAACCTTGGGAAGGAGAGAAATTCAGAAACAGGCTTGTTAGATGTATCGTTTGTTAAGCCCCTTCAAGGCAAGATGGAAAACTGCTAGAGCTCAACGACCCTTAGATGCATATTAGTGTGGCCTCATATATCCGGGGCGAATCTCGAGGAATAGTACAAATAATGAATCTAACTATTAAAGTTTCCTATCTAATTGAATCTTTAATTGAAATAACAATCAGTTTGTTTCGTTCGATAATATTAATTCTTTCTCGACATTGACTACAAATGAAGTGAAAAAGGTCATTTTGACTTAAGACCGTTTTTTAACCATAGTCAAAACCTCCGTTTTTTAGCCAGATTTAGTTAGAATTCGTGATTTCAATCTTTCGTAGTAACATTCTTTTAAATAACGATTAAATCGCACGGAGACAGTCACTAGACCGATAAATTCGCAAATGAATATAATGACAAAAGAAATTCTGTTTTAGAAATAAAACATTGGTTAGACATTCTTAATAGCGTCTGGCCGTCTGAGATGTGAAATAATGGTCTTATAGCCCGTGAATACCACTTCATCATAGTATTAAGGCTGACTTTTTATGTTCACAGTCAATTTATAGATTTTAGGGGTAATAGGGATGCCAACTCTATGCGGTTGTGCAATTTCAAAAGAAAATTAGATTAAAATTAGTGCTCCTTACTAGGGATACGAGACATGAGTCATTTTAATTTTGACTGGGCATTGACTTAATGGGAACGAATCAGTGGGTTGGTTTCGTAAAGACCAATTTTTCAAAAGGAACTTGCTCGAATATTGACTATTTCTCGGAATTACTATGTTTATGTAAAGGCTAAATGTCATATTCGTTGTTTTGGTTAGAATGCGGCAGCTAAAAAAATAGTGTAATGTTTTAAGGGCCATGTAATAAAATAATAAAATAAAAAAAGTCTTTTATTTCATGCATTCTACAAGATATGTTGACAATAAATTAATTGTTGATACATATTTATTCCTTAGCTGTACATAAAATTATCACATCGCACATAGAGACCATGTACCTTTCTTTAATCTACCATAACTTTGAAATACCTATAAAACATTGGGCATTAAATTGCTCAGTTATATTCACGCCGAGTCCTCTAGATTATTCTTGAAAATATATATAACTACATGTAGTATCGCCTAGTTATAACCACTCTTGCACTAAGTTTAGAGAAAATAAATTCTTTTTTTTTTTTTTTGTGGGTAGACATGTATTGTTTGTTACCTTTGCCTTGCGACATTCGTTCAAGCTCATTCGCATTCTAGTGCTCAACCACTCAACACGTTATCTGTTCTCGCACGGTTTATTTAAAAAATGTTAAAACGTAAAACGACTTATGAAGAGATATTGACCGTTATAAAAATAAAATACAAAGATTGGAGAAGAAACTTAGTAAACGACGAGTTAGTGCATCAGTACTGACTGATTGTCTTCATCATCTGATGAGGCCGTCATGCCCGAAGAGGATCTGGGTGCAGGTATTTACTTTTTGAATTTTTTAGTAATATAATGAGTGATAAATGTAAAAAAAAAAAAATGCTACCGGAGCAGTCGCTAGGGCTGTTCCACCGCATTATTAAACTTCTATAAAATGAGCTTGTACTTACGTAATTAAAACGTTTGCAACCGGAGCAGTCGCTGGGGCTGTTTCAACGCATTAAAATACGTCGGCACTTCTGCCGATATTATAGTTGATAGACACGTATCGACGTGTTCAATATATTGTTTTATGCAACCGGAACAATCGTTGGGGTTGTTTCAACGCATCAAAATAAGTAAAATTGGTCTTTTCTAAGAAAATATTTCAAAACAAGTAGCTACCCACAATGTGGTAACACAAATTATTTTATGCAATCGGAATAGTCATTGGGGCTATTTCAACGCATTTAAATAAGCTATCAAAATTATCATACACGTGATAATCTTCAGATACTCCAGCTCTACGACCTGATGACTGGTTATTAGACTGGCCTGAAGATAACATGCATAACTCCAATGAATCAATTGAAACTTTGCCAGGGCCAAGTACGGTTTCTGAACAAAATGTTATTGTCCAAGATACCGATCCAAACACTCCTGTTTTGAATACAGAAATTTTGGGAGATGACCCTAGCATTACTAACAAATATGGCCCAGAAATTCGTACTGAACTTGCTAACCGCTTATTGCATATAATTAAAGAAGGCCTTACTAAGGAAAACAGAAAAAACCTATTGGCTCAGTGGTCAGAGCATTCCCCCTGTAAGGGAAAGATCGCGGGTTCGAGTCCCACCTGGGCATTCACTTTTTCCTATCTTTAATCGATTTGAAAAGTTAGCATAGTAAATGCTTCAAAATTTCATTCAAGAAAAAACCTAGTTTCAAAGTACCTCCCACCGTCAAATTGCATCGAAATGGATTCCCCTAAGTTAAATCTAGAAATTAAAGCAGTAATCACTGAAGCCGCGTAAAACGCGATAAAGGCATTTTAATTAAACAAAAACAAATGTACAGTGCTATTTTGGGTCTCACGGACATAATTAATTTTCAATTAAATGCTAAAACTAAAGATATTAATATGCTGCAAAAGTTGATGGACGTAAACAAGATTTTATGCGATTTGCAATATGCAGATTCTATCACAAGAATAAGAGATATGAAAGAGCATCTTAAAAATACCAAAATTGATACATATCTTTTCGGTAAAAACTTAGCAGAAAAATTAAAATCGGCCAGAGCCGTCAATAAATCTGGCATTGAGCTGAAAGATTCTAATAACAAACTGTTGAAAACATTAATAGAGGCCCTGCGAGACCTTTAAACCGCAAGGCTCCTCTCCAGGCGCGCAGGCCACCTGCGGGGACTGTGCTTGCGCCGATGACGAGCCACGAGCCTGCAGCAGCGCGCGGTCGGTATGCTACGCCAGCGACTCAACACCAGCCGCCGCATGCACTCTCATCGAAGAAGTCATCACGGGGCCAACAGTATCCCAACCGCCGCTACTAGACTCAGTTAAGTATGCAGGCCTTTTATCTCAGTTCCATCATAGGTGGACTCTTATCACTGATGATCAGATGGTGTTATCATGGATTAAAGGGTATAGAATACAATTTGATTTGCCTGTTGTGCAACATGTACTGCCTCATAAAGCCAACTTATACATACAACGAAAAGTTACACTATTTAGAAATTATTAAAGACCTAATCAGAATAGATGCTATATCGCAGTGCTCCCCGTGTAAGGGTCAATTTATATCGAGCACCTTCTTAGTGCCAAAACCATACGGCAAAATGCGATTTATATTAAATTTTAAAATCTCAATAAATCATTAGAACTGAACATTTTAAATTATGAGATTTAAGAACTGCATTAAAAATTATAAGATATAACTGCCAAATGGCATCTATTGATCTCAAAGACGCTTAATTTTTAATTAAAATACACAAAGACTCTCGAAAGTATTTGAGGTTTATTTTTGAGGATCAAATGTTTGAATTTAACGTTTTACCGTACCGAACCCGAACGGTTCAGGGGCCGTTACAATGTAAATTTTTGGGTGTGATTTTGGATTCACACAAGTTCCAGGTTAGGTTACCATAAGATAAAAAATCGAAGATTAAGACTCAGCTCCAAATCTTTTCAAAATTAAATCGTTGTTGAATTAGAGATTTTGCTCAATTGCTAGGGTTATTAGTATCTTCATGCCCAGCTATAGAATACGGTTGGCTGCACACGAAAGAAATGGAACGCTGTAAATATCTCAATTTGATAAACTGTAATGACTATAACAAATTTATGACATTACCCACATCACTCCAAGCTGTTTTCATTGGTGGTTAAATAAAATAGAACATTCAGTCCATCGAATTAGAGTTGACGTTTATCATGTTGAAATATTCTCTGACGCCTCAACGACGGGGTGGGGGGGCTGCCTGTGAAGGATTAACTGCAAGCGGCCAGTGATCTACCGTGGAAAAAGGAAAACATATTAACTATTTAGAGCTCCTCACAGCCTTCATAGCTTTAAAATTTTTTTTGCAAATCCATATTTTAATGGTCAAAAACTGCTGCGCATTGACAATTCAATAGCAGTTGCGTATGTTAATAAAATGGGGTGCATCCAATATCCACATCTAACGCAAATAACTCGTGATATCTGAAAAACTGGTGTGAGACCAAGAATCTCTTTATTCTTGCTTCATATATTTAGTCAAGTGATAATACTATTGCAGATTACGAATCACGTCAAAATCATCCAGATATCGAATGGGAATTATCTGGTTGGGCTTTTAATACTCTCACAAATTACTTTGGAGTCCCAAACATAGATCTTTTTGCAAGTCGCATTAATCACAAATGTGATACATATATTTCGTGGCATCGCGATCCAGAGGCTTTTGCGATAGACACATTTACAGAATCATGATCTGACTTAAATTTTTACGCATTTCCACCTATTTCAATTATCTTAAAACATTGACAAAGATTATTACAGATAAAGCCAGAGGCATCATGGTCGTGCTTTTTTGACCGACTCAACCATGGTACCCTTTGTATAGATCTCTTCTCACAACAAAAACTGTAATTTTTTCACCTAAAAGCAATGCGTTATCTCATTCTAGCTCGCGTTGGATACACGACTCGATTATCCTGGTGGCAGGAATATCTTTAGCGTCAAATTCCATGAAACAGTATAATGTATATTTGAAAAAATAATGGGTTTTTGTTAAACGAATTCTGCAAATGTTTACGAGGCATCTGTACCAACTGTTATTTATTTTTTAACGAAGCTCCTTAATAAGGGGTTTCAATATGGCTCTCTTAATTCATATAAGTCAGCTCTGTCATTAATTCCGGGACCAAGTATAAGTCAGGATGATAGGTTAAAAAGATTCCTCAAGGGTGTTTATCGACTAAAGCCACCAAAACCTAAATACAGCTTTACATGGGACACCAACCTAGTCCTAAACGAGCTATCTTTATGGCATCCTAACGATGAACTTAGTCTAGAAAAACTAACAAATAATACAGTTACTTTATTAGCTCTTTCAACCGCACAAAGGGTTCAAACTATTTCAAGATAAAGCTTAAAAATAAAATTAATAAAAATTTATTCCCAGCGCATCGTTATTAAAATTCCCGATATTTTAAAGACTTCTAGACCAGGTTCATATCAACCTATTATCAACTTGCCCTTCTTTACAAACAGGCTTGAATTTTGTCCGGCAACAACATTCCAATGTTACATAGAACGCACTACATCTTTGAGGAAATCTGAAGGACTATTTATTGGTATTAGACAACCCCATAAACCAGTAGGTACACAGACACTTAGCCGCTGGATAAAGCATACGCTCGGTGAATGCGGGGTCGACACGAGCGTGTTCAATGCACATAGCACGAGTCACGCCGCCTCGTCGTGCGCGCACTCACTTGGCGTAAATTTGGACACAATCAGAAAAACCGCTGGCTGGAGTAAGAACTCTTCGATTTTTGCCAAGTTTTATCATAGACCCATCCTTGATAATGATGATACTATTCTGGCAGAATCAGTGATAAACAGTTAAATCATTAGTTAAAATCTTGATTTCTGTCGTCACAGAATAGGCATTATGTTTTCTTTACTATTGAAGAAGCTTATTATCAATATTTTGTATTTTACATCTAATTATTGTAAGAATAATTATATTAAATATAGTCAGTGAAGTAGTCCAGTACTGCGTATAAAATTACTAAATACTGTTTCGTTACGTGATTATAAATATTACAGAGATAAATACAAATTACATAATAATAAACAAAACGTTTATTGATTTATATTCTCATTGATGATATTCCCGAAATACCCAATGTAAAATGACTCTCAAAGTCTACATGTAGTTATATATATTTTCAAGAATAATCTAGAGGACTCGGCGTGAATATAATTAATGATTAAACGAACTTACCTGTATGTGAAGTTCTATCATAATTATGTTCACGCCGAGTCCGAATAGATTATAAACCCACCCGCCCTATGCGGCCCATATTTATTTTACCTAATATTTCGGCGATACATCAATGATTTCTATAACTCTGGAAGAACTCTAAACTAAATGAGCTTGAACGAATGTCGCAAGGCAAAGGTAACAAACAATACATGTCTACCCACAAAAAAAAAAAAAAAAAGAATTTATTTTCTCTAAACTTAGTGCAAGAGTGGTTATAACTAGGCGATACTACATGTAGTTATATATATTTTCAAGAATAATCTATTCGGACTCGGCGTGAACATAATTATGATAGAACTTCACATACAGGTAAGTTCGTTTAATCATTAATTATACAAGGTTCAGGCATTTAAAAGTTATGGTATGGGATCGTTACCATACTTGTGTCAGTTGTATCCTCAGTAACACTGGCACTTTTGATTTGTTATTTATTTGACAGGACCTAAACTATGTTGAATTGAATCTCTTTAAGCAGATTTTCTGACCGAAATTCAGCCTTTGATCCCAAACCATAGTGACCTTTATTCATTAAGAAAGAAAAATATGTCGTTATAACTTAGCGTCGTCTTTAAGTCTTAATTTGTAGTCTGACGAGGCAGAATCCAATATTCCATTAAACCTTTCTGGGAGTCAGCACCGCGTAATAAGCATTCATGCGGCTTTCATTAAGGCGGAGGGAAAGACTATTGATTTTATTCAGGTCTAATAAAGGTATTTCTGTTCAAACGACGCTCAGCCAGGGTTCAAAAGAAGCCTCGACGTGGCACTCTCTTTGTCGCGACTGAGAGGACGCAGGCCGCATAGACGCAATTAGTAATCTAAATACCAAAGTATGTTTTGTTTACGGTTTTATATAGAGTTATGGTTTTCGTTACTTGTATTTCATTTCATTTCTTCATTATCAATTTGTCTGATTGTAAAATATCAGTAAGAAACATGAAATTTTCAAGAAAAATATTGTACGTGCTGATATTTTTTTTATACTATTGAGGTGGCAGACAAGCATACGGCCCACCTGATGGTAAATGGTTACCGTGGCTTATGGACGTGTGCAACACTAGGGGAGTCACACTCGTGCTGCCGAACCTGTAAACAGACAGAGTTTCTATGCCGTCAGTATAGAAGACGAAGCAGCTCACTGACAGCACAAAACCTCTCCAATGAGCTTTAGCTACCCTACTCATCGGACGCCCAACACGAGGTTATTATGGCTACTTTATTCTGTAGGGCAGAGGTACTTCCCCAGTCGGACTGCTCAATTGGACGAGAGTACCGTCGTGGCCTACCTCCTCCATTAATAAATAAATAAAAAGTAAGTTTGTAATTTGAAAGAGTTTTTAACATAAATACGTACTGTACATACTAGACACAAAAACAATCTGAATGCTTGTGATAGTCAACGCTAAAAAGTTAGTAATTAATTCAAGGCAAGTACACGACTCTACAACAAGTTTCCTATTGAAATTAGCAATCTATCGCTATATAAATTAAAAAGTCTATTCAAAATTAACTTTCTCAATAAGACTATTATCAAATTCATGAATATTTAGACGACAAAGATTGGAGGTTTACTCAACTATGCTATTTACTCAAACAAAGCATCTATACTACTTAATATAATAAAGAGAAAAGATTTGTATGTTTGTTTGTAATGGATATGCTCATAAACTACTCGGCTGATTTTGAAAATTATTTCACCATTAGAAAGCTACATTCCTCGTGAGTAACATAGGCTTTATTGAATTTTCAAAAAGTTTAGTGTTTCATACGAAATCCACGCAAATGTTTTTGCCACCCGTGCGAAGTCGGGGCGTGTCGCTAGTTTTAGATAAAGTAGTACTTAGTAAGTTTTTTCCCGGTTTTTTCTTAGAACTTAGACAAAGGCCACATAGCGAACTGGTGGTGGTCCATATTCTTATCATTGCCTTGTCCATCAGCATTGTGCCCACACGCATCAGAGTCATTGCACCTTGCATCCAGGTAGTCTACTATAATGATAGAAGTATAATTATCTATCTATACAATATAATAAAACTGTAAAGGTAATAACTATTGTACATGGAAAATGAAAACTCTCATATTTGAAATTTTTTATTTGTCTGTATGTCCTGTATGAGGAGTGTCCTTTTACTCCTCTTTTGAGTTAGACCACTTTTATGAAAGCGACTACCGTCTGACATCCCAACCCCGAAAAGAAAACCCAGGAACTAATTGAAATGGAAGCTAGAATAGTTATTTATGATACAAGTGTGGTAAGTTGGTCATTACACTCGAGGTGATATTGCACGGAAGGAAACCGAGAGTGTAATGACCATACCTCACGTGTTTCATTCGAAGTTTTTCGACACACATACGAGTAAAAAAAAAACAAATTTTATATCTAATGAAGGTCTCATAAACTACCATGTACTTATCCCTGGATTTTGGAGGCAAAAGGCTATCACTGGCATTTCGTGCCACGCTTAATATTTCCGGTGGCGTCAAATCAACGTACCTATCTGTCTTCTTCTATACTAGACATTGACATTCTAAACTTGTTGATCAATTATTCGTACTTAAATAAACAATGCTCACAGCACAGACGGATAGTTTGTTAAAAACTCCGCGCTGATATTTTTTTTCTGTGCGCGGCTTGTTATCTATGCGCGCGCAGATTGGAATGTAGGCACGAACAATTACGCTAAACAGCCAAAACGTAAAATGCAAAAAATCTAATTTTTATGTATTTGTAAATTTGTTTCACGTTGAATTATTTATTAAAGTAAATAAGTTGTTGAAAATTTATCATATTCAAGGTGGTACACTACTTTTTTTTTTACAAAAATAGTGTTATTTTTAGTCTTATGTTGAAATGAAACGTAACTAAGTCAAAACTTATGCCGAGATTTAAAAATAAAACTATAACCCAGTTAAGTTAAGAGCAAATAGAATGCATATATTATAATATCTTTCAGCGAGGTACCAACTTAATTTGATGGAATATAAAATAAAACACTAGTGCGATCAAGAAAAAAAAAGCACACTTGTTTGATAGCATAGTTTATGAGTGTAAAAGCCATGTGATAAATACACGGAACAGTAAAAACGGTGGAAGTGTGAAGTGGGCGTGGCACGCGTGTCATTCTTATGCGGAGATTTGCAAGCTCTTACAATTTCAACCTTCAGTCGTATCTGTCATCACGTGTATTTGACAGTTTTGCACCGTGTGTTATTTAATACTATTTAATGGAAATATGCCTTACTGGGCCATTTTGCAGTGCACAGATGATAGTAGGAGCATAAATATTCGAAATGGAGTTGTTTTATACCATCAATAAGTCAGGATATAACAGAATTTATAACGAATATTATTGAAATGCAAAGAAATAAAATCAAAACAAAATCAACCTTACCCCATATCAATAAAGCTTGTTTTTGATTACACATAATAGACATGTCATTCTTATTTATTCTAGAACTTTCTCCGCTACTCATTTAGTGATGTAGTCAAACTTTATCGATATCTAATTTTTGGGAACATTTATAAACGTTTGTCAAATGACTTTATTGTTTTTTTTTAATATCACGGAGCATTCGGAACACTCCTCATACCCATTCAAAGGATACGGGCGTGATGTTATGATGTGTAGTGGCATAGACATAGCAATAATATGCGTTTGCAGCAATGACTGCTGATTTCCTGGTATTTATTGAAGAGTTTCGTGGTCTCTCTCTGAAAACCTTCATCGGACCTTTACAAAAATTAAATGGGATCATTTCGGAATAGTCTTCTTTCGAACAAAGAAGGAATTTTGCAAATTCGTCTACACATGACGAAGCTATGCGCGTACAAACATGCAAAAATATAAACTTCCGTATTGACCAACTCCAGCTGGATATTTTCTAGTTTGTGGACGCGGCGCAACATGCATACGCGATCAGCAAATAGATTTTGGCGCTCTACGTTTTTCTCATTTTATGCAAATCAAATTTATTATTTCAAAGTAGTGTATGAAACTGTTTGTAATATGGTCTTAAAACACCCGTCTCATATTGTAAAATACTCGCACTCGTATTTTAAGTATCCTTAGACCACTTTCACATTTTCTGATATTGGGTACCTGACGCCGATAGCGGTCACCATGTGCTGTTTTCACATATATTCGATAAAATCGGTCCGATTCGGCCATTTTCTCGATCGCACAGACTGGATGAAAAAAGAATCCTAGTATCGAGTTCTTTTTATACTTTATTTTATTTCCGACACTAATATCGGATATCGGATGCACCGGATAATGAGAAAACGCTTTTATTATGCAACAGTTACATAAAATATCTACTATAAATGGACACTTGTTTTATTTCAATTAAATAGGAACATACGTAGTAACACGTCTTCATACCTTTTTAATCGTAAATAAAAACATATCTCTTTTTTAGTACTCTTAGATTATAATTACTAACAGCGTTTGGAATCCTTTGATATTTTGAAAACAAATTACAAATCTATCGATATTGCCAACTTTTTGTTTCACTGCTCTAGCGTTAATGTGAGAGAGTTAGAGTGAGAGAGATAATACTTCAAAGTAATATCAACCGTATTCAGAACTGTTAAGGTTCTAAATAACATTCTTAAAATAAATGGACATCTGTTGGGGAGTAGTTGAACTTTTTCGTAATACAGTTAGAGTGAGAAGCAAGTTTGATTCAGATACAAAACGTCGTAAATTCCTTTTTTTATCTATATTAAAGTTATCACTAATGCCAATCAATAAGGTATGTTTTCGTTCTGCAGTGTGCATAATTTAGGCTAATTTGGTGTTAAAGATATACGACCAATCAAAACAATTGTTTACTAGTAGTGCAACGTATTATTATCTCGTTGTATGTGTGAGTTTGGCGACATTGGTTCCGCTATTGAATCTGTCGTATCACACTTCTAATAGTTTTTTCTGTTCTGTGGATAAATACCACTTTATGAGTAAGGGTTTCGAAAAATAATTTAAACGAAAACATTACCGAATAAAATGAAACCTTAAGATGAAACAGCCATTTTATACTTCTTATGTAACGTTGAGCGCTTGCTGTAACGCTACATGGTCCTCTTACAGAGTTCTCGTATTTATTCCTCCATAAAATAAACGTGAGTGGAAAGCCCAGTTGCCATAGTAACGGGAATGCCCGTAAACTTGATGGTACTTCTATTTCCAAAGGCTTGGTGCCTAAAAGCGTGATGAATTCAGTTTGATGTAAAGATCACTCTGAAGTGAATCGGAGTTTTTAATTCAAATGTAGTCTAATTAATATACTTTGATTCTGTTATTGTTTGAATCGTTTCGTGAAATTGGCTGTGTTTCCAAAAAAAAGGGTTTTTTATCAGGGTCGCTATAGGCTATAGCGACCCTGATAAAAAACCCTTTTTTTAAATAAAATAAAAAAGTAAAATAAGCCCTTTAAGTAATGTTCTTAGTATTGTTATTGAATATATCTAGTCATTCATTTGACTGCACCCCGAGAGATAATAGGCAACGAAGGTAAATTAAAAAATTAAAAACCAAATACTATCAATCCTGAAAAAATTGTGAAATGAAAAATATGCGGCTGAAACTTTGTACCTAATAGAAATATTCAGTTACAGCTTAATCAGAAATTACTGTCCCATAGATGGCAACATATATAAAACAAAAAAAATCTAACAAAAAAGTTGCTTGAAATAACGCCTGCAATAGCAACAAGAGTGAATAAAAAAAGAAAATAAGCTCACCCCTTTATTTTCTCCCCTAGCACGGGCTCGATCGTTATTGCCCCAGGATTGATGAGTCATCCATGAAGCTGGAGCAACTTGTACCGAGTTAATCTGATAACCGACGATATTTTTTTGGTTTCAACATTGATTAAAAAGTGTTTTTATAAGGAAATTCACCTTTACGAGGCATGATTTTTGTCACAACAACCTATGAAGAATCAAGCCTTTGATATTCCAGCAAAGGAGCATCAAAATCCGGTTCTCTATTTTTATTCCTAAAATGTTATGTCATAATTTAACATTGCATAATGTTACTTTTCATAACATTATGTACGCATACTACTCATTGGCCATAACTTTTTAAGCATATTTTTTTACTCCTATTTACTATAAGCATAATATTTTATAAGCATAATATTCTAAAACATAAGTTTACTTAAGCATAAAGACGCATAACCATAACTATTCCGGAAAACTCACTATAATTTTTTTTATTAAAAATAGTAGTATAGTAATATATAATACGACACAATATTACATTATTTTATACATTGCTCTCGTCAAACTTATAGGCGCATCAAAGTTCATTTAACGTAATGTTCTTTTGACCTAATTAGTCGACCCCCCTAACTAACGGCTAACGGGGCTCCTACTTCTGGGTGCTTTATAAAAAAATAACCACGAAGGCCTAATGCCTTCTAACCTAACCTATCCGAGTTGGGGTGCCCTAAAGTCCAGATTGCATCCAGATCCTTGCTAGCTTGCTTGTTGAATGTTAGCTGGCGTTTATCATTATCGCAAATAACTATTAGACAAATAAACAATATGCTTTACAACTTTATGCATATTAATGTTATGAATAAAAACATTAGTATATACAATATTTATGCTTAATAACACAGTATGCTAAAAACCAATTATGGCACACTATTATTATGACAAAGAAAATTATGCCTAATTTATTATGGCAATTTAAATTAGGACAAAAACCATTATGACAAAAGATGGAATCCCTCAAAATCCTTATATAAATAACGCGACAGCAAACTTCTCCCCTTTTCCTCCATTTTCCCTCGTATCAAAGAAGCTCTCGACAAAAGTTGTATTTTAAATCAAAGAACACGGTGTGGCCAATACTGGTGGAAATTGGTTCAAAATGCGCCCTCTAGACCGGAACTGACATAATTAATTAAATCGATTTTCGTTCCGAATTCCGAGTTC
The DNA here is from genome assembly GCA_949126895.1 of Eilema caniola. NCBI lineage: Eukaryota > Metazoa > Arthropoda > Insecta > Lepidoptera > Erebidae > Eilema > Eilema caniola. The sequence continues at coordinate 7,098,569 of OX421471.1, read as the reverse complement.
CGAATGAATGCCGCCACAGAATAGAATTAGTACTAGCGTAATGCCGCTTAAATACTAATAAAAAGGTGGTATATTCGGCAATGCTCTCAGCGTTAAACCAAGTTACAAGAGAACTGTCCTAGGCTTCCTCTGGTTAGGAGATCAAACGCAACCAATCCCACAAAAACAGCATAAGCCAAATTTTTATATATAAAAATGAAACCCCCAAATGAATGTATGCGTATAATTTCCGAAAGACGTGCAGTCTTTCGGAAATTATATAATTTCAATTTCAATTGCGGTTAAAATAGGAGGCATTGCAAGCCCGGTATCTGTTCGTTCCCCCTGCAGTGGAGACGGTGGACTGTTGGAGTATAGAGGTAAAAAGATTTGTGGAGAACATCGGGCGTAGGATCAGGGTGAAGATAGGCGACTCCCGTGCCGGAACGTACCTGGTGCAGAGGCTGGCCATCGCTATCCAAAGAGGCAACGCAGCCAGCGTGATGGGCACTATCGTGCTGAGTACAGGTCTGGGCGTACCGTTCTTTTAAAGAGAAGCATGGTGCGTGTAATTGCTTGCATAGTACAGACTTGTTATTATAATTATATGCCATGAATTTTAATTCTATTGTGTTTGACATTATATTATGTGATTGTGATACACAACACATACAAACAAAGTAAAAAAGTATTTACTACCAATTTGTTAAAAAAAACCTGGCCGTGAATAATTAAAAAAAAAACACGTCATATCACAATGTCAATCAAAAAGAATTACCGCTTCTTAAGCAAGAGGAATATCGGTATTTCGTGTGTTTGGAGGTTTAACATAGTGTTATTATATTGTTATCTAATATAAAAATGAAACGCCCTAAAAGAATGTACGCGCGTAAGTTCCGAACGACTGCACCGAATTGGATAATTCTTTTTGTTATGTGTTCGTTACTGTGTGGCCAAGGTTTGTATAAAACAAATTGAATAGAATGTGTAACAAGAACTGGGTCAGAAATCATTCATTTTCTGAGTCTTTTCCCAACTCAGTTGAGATCGGCTTTTCAGTCTAACTGTGATATGACTGAACTGCGATATTTCCCGTGAAGTGACGGCCATCTAATGCTCAGGATTAGAAACACGCGGTAATTTTCATAGGAGATGCAGCGGGATGTGATCTGAATTCCGCGCGAGTGGAAAAAAATTGGCGGTACGAAGTTCGCCGGATCAGCTAGTAAAGTATATAATTTTGCACCCCATTTCCCGTTCAACATGGGACGTGCATTGAAGCACCGAATGTACGTGACTTCTTCAATTACCCACCATCTTTATGCGCAAGTTCGATATTCGCTAGATTGTATACTAAATTCTCGTTAGATTGTTTTTCAATTAAGTAGTGAAACAGTTTCTTGATTTTCTTAGTATTTCAGATTCGAGTTTATTGTATACATGAGCTGTCTTGTGTAGATATAGAACATGAAATATTTTATGGATTTATTTACATGTAACACACATAACAAATTTAAAAAAAAAGAAATTAACTACATGGTAAAAATGGAATATTTCGTGATTGTAGCTAAACAACTGACATTTAGAACGGTGAGCCATCAACTCCCAAGATACGAGCATGTTTCAGTTCGGGGTCATTTAGAAAGAGTTTCGTTTTTCTTTTCTTAAATAAAAAAAATCAATGCAAAAGATATTATGTTGAACAAGCGAATACGTTGCACTCTCGGTAATAAAATGTGAAAAATATGTGTAAGCCTTGTGGTTAAACATAGGTATAGCAAGGTTATGCTATTGAAATTTACGCATAGGTGAACTATTTTCTGGATTAATACATAGGATCATCTTTTCCCGGGATCAGGTACCTGTGAGGAATGGAAACGGGACAATTATTATACCACACAAAGGAAACCATTGATAATATTCACGTTGAATAATATAACTTTAGACTAACTTTCGAAAGCTAAGCTAACACATCATGTAGATTCTACCAAACTCCCTAAGGACCTTGTTCCAGACACCGTGCTTGATTTCCAATTACGTTCGCATCGAGGCTCCGTCTCGTATTTCCGGTGAGCGGCGGTAAATTCCCTCTTAGCCATTTGACACCGATCTTGTCAAATTATATTGGAATTAATTTCTTACTTGTGTTATACAACAGACAAGCTTCTGCCCGCAGATTCGCTCACTGACTGAATTCAGCAATTATCTATAGGAAGGAACCAAATACGACGACAAGTCCGCTATCTCAGTTTATTAATGACTTTCCTCTTAAACTTATTTTGGCTTTCAAACAAATACTAATGTAAACAATATTTTAGGGTGCTGGGTTGGAGAATTTGTGCTATGTATGAATTTTTCCAATTTCTCTGAAACTATGGTAACCATTAAGCTAATATTCAGCTAAAATAATTAGGCATCCAAACAGAAAGGAAGATGCAATAGGCATAGGCTTCAGTCTGTAGTAATAACATTCAAATTTTCCCAGGTTTTCTGACGAAATCTGGATAATCCCAGCCAAAAAATTCACTTCGCTATAACTAAAAAGAAATACCAAAATTCGTTTTCTTTATCCCAATCTATTGAACATTGGAAGAGGTGCGTGTCCAGCAGTGGACTGCAATAGGCTAATTTGATTGATTCCAATCTCATTTCACCTTCTGTTCCAGGATTGCTGCTGTCACCGTTCGTGCGGCACTGGCAGGCGGCTGCGTACGCGCCGGTGGGCGGGGCCCGGCACCGCCGCTCCGCATCACCACCCCGGCCGCCTCCTCCGCCGCCCGTAAGGCTCTCCTTCCACGCTCATAACAGGTAAGGAAACTCTTCAATTATATTTACTGAAACGTGACAATAATATCGGGTGTTCAAAGAAATAAAGTTTCAATTGACAACAATATAAGTTCATAGTAATTTGAGAGACGAGGTGCCATCGCCACGATAAAAGAAAAGGAAGTAATGATTTTAGATATAGCTCTTTGAGATATAAATACAAGTAGTAAACCCGTGATGCCATTATTTAAATTCAAAATAAAAAAATACATGGCAAATGTACCCTTTTAAACTTTCACGTTCCATATTGTTTACAATTCGATAACGTACCATAATTTTAACGGGAATTAACGCAATTATGATAGATATAAATTTGTACATTTGAATAATCTGAAGTGGACTAGGGGACTATCATCATGAAACATACGGAACACGAACAAAAAAAAGAACCATGGTAGGTACCATCAAGTAACTTCAATTTTCTTACGGTAGAATTTAATCCGAACCAAAGAGTTCTGCACCGTCTCCGGATCCTATCCTATTTCAAGATAAATGTGTTCCTTTTAAACTTTAATCCTTGCATGGTACAAATACCTGATCGACACAGTTCAAAGATATGTACAGTCGACATAGGAAATACGATGGCACTTTTTCATATAAAGTTGTATATATAAAGGTGCGACCGTATCTCCTTTGTGTTAATACTTCAACCTATACTGTAACCACATTTCCATTTACATAATTATATATCAAGGAACACGAAAGCTCAAAAGTTAGTGCAACCAGTGTATTCAAATGCTTGCTTTGCAGAACTGCCCGCACCGAACTGTATCGAAATTGGAAAATTCATTTAGGTGAATTGGGCAAATTGTGGCTAACTTTAGGGGTGACGTCATAACCAAGGTGACTAATGACGCATGGCGACTAAGTGATTTTCCGTGCTTCAATCAATTGCTTCGTAAAAAAGTAAGATAAATTGATTCTATGTACTTGGTGGGTACATAAGGCGGGCGTATTTTTTCAGTATGTTATATAGGGTTACCTTCATTTCCCTTTTTTGACAGCCCATGTAAAAATGCCTGCCTAAAAATGTAATGTGAAACCTAAGAACATAATGGAACTTTTTGATAAAAAATTATACAGAATAACTAGCTGTTGCCCGCGGCTCCTGGATGTCAGTTATTGCGGATCAGGGTATGCAAAATAGATAGTAGCCGATTCTCATACTTACTAAATATGCATTAAAAATTTCATAAGAATCAGTCGAGCCATTTCGGAGGAGTATGAGAACGAACATTGTGGCACGAGAATTTTATAATTATACTAGCAGTCGCCCGCGGCTCCGCCCGCGTGGATGTCGGTTATCGCGAATCGGACTATAATTTGAGATTTAAACTATCCTATCTCTCAAGTTGGATCGAACTGCACATGGTGTGCGAATTTTATTATAATCGGTTAAGTGGTTTAGGAGTCCATTGAGGACAAATATTGTGACACGAGATTTATATATATTAAGATAAGATTAGATGTTTAGTAGAAAAAACTGTGAACTATAATAGTAATCGGAATTGTATGCACACTATTGGGGATACCAGAGTCTTGTATAGTTTTGAATAAAACCCTTTGAGCCGATGTTTTTTTTTTGTCCTTCTCTATTGATGAATTATGATGTGACCGAAAGTAACCTGTTCACTCTAAACTTGAAGACTCCCAGGTTATAAAATTTCAGAAACACAGAGTCAGGCAGGCCATTCCACTCCTTAGTAGTACGCATAATTAACGTATCGCTGAAACGTTATGTGCGCGTGTGTGGAACAGTTCGGTGTTAGAGGTAGTGATTGGAGGATTTATGTAAAAGAAGTGCCATAGCGTTATTTTTAAATTGTCGCGGTGTAAACTAGGTTTTGTTAGTTTGGGACTTATCGCGATGAGATTTTGGAAAACTTACTTTTGCCGACGTTTCGAGCGTTTCGCTGAGAGCGTCGAAAGGTATGCGGAGAACAGTTTTCGTATACCTACCCTCCATCACTTCGTAATGTAAGGCTGACACATCACACTCACTACGCACCCGAAATGTCTGCTAAAGTAAATTTTCCAAAATCTCATGGCTATAACTTCCATAACGCCTAACCATGAGGTAAGCAGCTATTCTGTTTTCTTCAAAATCTATAAGCTAAAGAAAACGTGCTACGATTCACTTATTCAAAGTAGAAATGCAGTTAAATAGTAGATCGAAACGTCGGATCTAGATTAGTTGGCGTTATCCAATGCGAATCTAATGTCATTGACGATTTGCAAACTGCTCTAGAATCCCGCAATGTGTTTTCAAATTACTTGATAACGGTGAGGTTATACTTACTTAACAAAAAATTCGTTTAGAAACACAAGAATTTTTTTTTTTAAATATCGTTATGTCTTTTCAATATTCACCATGCTTTATTCGTTTGGGTGTAATTGGATGGAAATACACCCTAGTAAATATATAGAAAAAGCAAAAGAACGCAAAAGTACAAATGATGGGGATATGACGATATTTCTTTAAAAAATTGTCATAATTATGAATTAAAGAATGCAGATTTCTAATCAGTTCCAAGTTATCTTTAAAAATGATGAAATAATTGTCTGTACATATATAATATGTTGCCATTGCTAAAAAAAGTCTTAATTATTTTTGACGTTTTGTAAGTTTCATTTCAATGGTCTAACTTTAAGCAGATTAAATTAGAACGTAGTCCATTTTTCAAGTCGGTAACAAAATGAAACTCAAAAGCTCGATCCTATCTTCACTCTAACGACAAAATTGTAAAAGGCCTTTTAAACTTTATCTATAAGCATAATTTCCTTAAAAACATCTTCAACTTTTAAGGCAACTTTAAAACGCCTTTAGCCTTAAAAAATAAAAGCACAAGTTTATGACGCAGAAAGGAGTTTGGTACTCGGCAAAAGGAGTCTTCGTACGTTAGATATCAGCTAGAGGCTGGTTTTATAACGTAGGTAAAACTTTTGGCTCAAAATAAGTTTCCACAAATTGGCTCGAATAACCTCGAAAAATGTTATTAGTGCAAAAGTTTAGAAAAAAGTTAGGAGACAAGAAGTTTCTGGATATCTATGTAACGTTCTACTGGTACAGTCAATGGACGGACTTTCGAATATTAAAAAACCGGTCAAGTGTGAGGTCGGATTCACGCACTGAGGGTTGAGTTGAGGGACAAACTTGTGTCACATAAATGGCAATATCTTTTAATTGCGTTGACTTAGAAGTTTGACTTTTACACAGCTGTAAGATGTTGCAGACTTGAATATTTGATATAAATTTCAACTTGGTCCATCCACACATTCTTGAGAAAAACAGGCGAACAGACAGACAAACGGACAACGAAGTGCTCCTGTAAGGGTTCCTTTATTTTCCTTTTGAGGTACGGTATCCTAAATTTAGGCTGTCACAAACACATTCTCGAGAAAAAGGTTTTGTTAGGCAGACGAACAGACAGACAGGCGGACAACGAAGTGATCCTATGAGGGTTCCGTTATTTTCTTTTCGAGGTACGGAATCCTAAAAATGGTACGCTTTAGGCTGTCGCCAACACATTCTTGAGAAAAAGGTTTTCACAGACAGACGAACAGATAGACAGACGGACAACGAAGTATTCTTTTTTTTTCCTTTTGAGGTACGGAATTCTAAAAACAGTATGCTTTAGGCTGCCGCCAAAACTATGGCGGTAGATCTACTATTAGCTGACATTGACGGACCACTATTTTCGTGCATTACCTTGGCTATAGCAATGTCGTAGCGTGCAGTGTCATATACTGCAGACAATAATCTATATATTCGACAACAGATTACAGTTAAAGTAACAAAAATATATTCCACATACATTCTAATTATATTATTACTCGAACCTAATACTAATACGTTCTTAAATCTTAAATACATCATATTTCTAAACCCTCCGTAATATATTGTTGAACAACACTTAGGCCTACGCGTCTGGAATTAATAATTAATTGATCTCCTTGTATGTTCGGGCTCAAAGCCGGCGGCCATTGTGTATGAGGAATGGAAACCTCGCATCCAATTAAATGAGCATTAATGTGGATATATCTGTCTGTGTCGCTCGTAATACCGGGATGGATATTGACGAATAGGTTATTTTCAATTTAGAAACTTTGGTATGGGCGAATTCATGCTCTATTTTTATGTCTATAGAATTCAATTCGGTTCGAACTTGAATTACCCACCCTGGTGGCTCGCGTACTTACTGCATTCGGTCAATACTTATTAGTTCTACGTGCTCAAAGCACGTCTGGATATAGTAAGTTCGGCGTCATAGTGCTCCGCTGTAGAAGTAGACTATATTTAGAAATATGGAGCGGACGACGCGTGGATTATACTTTTCGTTGTTACCCCGCTTTCGAACTTACCCCATATATTCTTATCCCCATATACTTATTTTTATAACTTTCTCTTTAAGGCCACACCGTTAGGGAATCATATAAAATCAGTACAAATATACAGCCCCGAAGAGGCAATTTCGCCATATCAGACATTGCCGGGAGCGGAAGCAAAGTCATGTAGGTCTCCCCACTGACTGATGTCTGCGCAATCATTCCCTACGGTTGCCATTACAACTGTGTTGCAATCTTGGTAGATCGCACACGGCCAGAGACAAACCAAATATAAGATATAGAACGGCAGACTAAAAATGTAGCTAAAATATAATTTTAAATCGATACTAAGTGATTAATCGACTAAATGTGTAATTAATTATTTTAATTACAATAAGACGATTTGCATCGTTACAACTGCACCATGATGGTATATCAACTGCGGTTACTTATTTTGATAAATATAAATTTACCTAGTAACAACTATCCTACGTAACATATCTACTGATCCCGCAACGCACACAAATATATATTCCTATGAATAATTGTTAAATTATATTCCAGACTATAATTAGGTATTTTTCTGTTGTTAAAATAAATGATTTAGCTGAACTTATTAAATTGAGAATAGTGAAAGAGTAAAACCAGTTGCGTCGGTTCTTATTTTATCGTTTTTATTTATTTTTATTCATCCACCCAACCTTTAATAGTAAATAATTTGACTATTAAATATTCTGCCGACACAATTTTTTTCATTCCTTATAGCTTACCCTTTTCACATTTAGTAAAAGTAACTAATTTAACTAGTCAGTCAAATACCATATTAACATTTAAAATAGCTAACCTAAATTTGGTCCAGAACTGAACCCTTCAGCCATTTTGGCAAATTTTACATTTGTGATATTACCTAGTCAGATATTCATTCTCATTCCAGAAGACTATATTACAAGCTATAGTTAGTTCTAGTCGAGACAGTGATATCTATATGTAAAAAAATCAAAACAAACCAACAGTTCATCGCCACCGATAACGTAATTGAATGTGTAGGAGTTTGGATCTAATCCATTTGTAAGTTGTGAACTGCGCGCATCACTCGTCCGTCCAATGGCCCATTCGCTTAATTAAACCGTTTCCACTGAAACATATTGGACCCTGCCCTTTAGACCAACCTATTCACTATTCAGATTATCTTGCGATGTTTCTGTATGTTAAATTGACGTTTTATCTGATAGGCGCGCTATCAGTTTGGGTTCACTGCGGACTATTTATAAATTCAATTGAGGTAATTGTTAATAGATTGTCTTAAAGGTTTGTGTGCCTATAAAGCTGTGGGGATGATCAGCATATCTCGCATCGCGATTAGCTTATTATATTTACTTTTAGGTTTGTACTCTGTTAGTTTAACCAAACATATTTAACTAAGCCACTTGTATTGCTCCACACTATTTATTATTAAATCCGATTGGTTTCGCCTTACAGCATTTTCAAAGTTTTTGTGACAGTTATTGAACATTAGATAGCTTAAAACCAATAACATTTGTACCTAATGTAAGGTTCAAAACAATATGTTTCTACTACATAGTTCTGAATTTTACCCCAAAAAATGGGAGAAAAAGATTTAGATTTTATTTAGAGCCAATCAAGAGAGTATTATTATCAATACTAAATATAGTAGGTAATAAAGATAAAATTATGAATAAGATTTTAGCCATCCAACTATGTACAGCTATTTTATAATTTTAATATAGAAGCTCTCAATTTTACATTTCATTTAAAATCTTAAGTTTATTTTCTCTTCAATACCGTCGTTCGTGAGATCGCGTATTTACAACCACTTGAGCACAGAGCCAGTGGACCACTTGAGACGTACTTCAGTAAGGTTTGTGTTTCAATATAGTAATATGAGTAATATAGAGAACGAGTCTGATGGAGCTAAGAGCAAAAAAACAGATAAAAATGATGCGATAAGTGCTGATCACAGGAAGACAAAGAGAGAGAGCGCTAAAAAGGGTACACTTTAGATGACGCTCTTGCACTCCAAATGAATCAGGAGGATATTGGCATTCACGGTGGTGACTACCATCTCACTCCCATCCCCTAGAACTTGCCCACATCAGAGCCTCGTCCGTCAATTTGCACGTATCCCGACTTACGGACGTGATTGATCCCCACTTTAGATGACGCTCTTGAAATCCAAATGAATCAGGAGGATATTGGCGTTCACGGTGGTGACTACTATCTGACTCCCATCCCCTAGAACTTGCCTACATCAGAGCTTTGTCCGTCATTAGCACGTATACCGACTTACGGACGTTATTGACTCTGTCACATAGGTTTTTATTCTTATGGTTTTCACTTTATTCACTGACGAAGCTCATTTTCGTAGCTCACTAAAACCTCTCTAATTAAGTAACCGTTAAATATTTCTTTATCTACATGCCCGCCGGTAATACTCAAAGGAAATCCTTTATGAGGGACTAATATGTTCGTGTTACACGATAACAATCCGATGGTAGTATAAGGTCCTTTAGATAACTCGAACGGTGTAATTTATCGAACTTATGCATTATTCAGAGGAAGATAAAAGACTAAACAGAGCTTCGGGGCGATAGTGGGTATCTATGGATTTAATTAAATGGATTAACTGGACGTTTGTTTATCTAAAATTAGTTTTAGAAGTAGCTAATCAATTTAGGAAAGTTGGTTTATATAGTTGAAAGAGTTTAGGTAGATGATGATTGAGTTGCTTTTGATGTACATATATATAGTAGCAAATATCAGATTATATAATTACTGTACTATATAATTTAAATTAAAACTTGTCAAAACTAGAATAATAATCCTAGTTTTCATAGGTTTCACAGGTTCATCGTGAAAACTAGGATAATAATCCTAGTTTTCACCGATTTCAATTTCAATTTGAATTCTAAACAACTTGCTAGGTAGTTAAGGTACTGTAGCAGATAGATGTATTAATACTCCTTTGCTGACCGCTTATTTATTACACGGGTGTGATTATCTATGTTATGGACCTATTGATAAATTGGGCATTATGTATAGGGCCCGGACATAACGATAAATATGAAAGTTTAAACTAAGTCTGATTGTTTAAATCAGACTTAGTTTCATGAAGACTCAACTACTCATGTATGGATGAAAAAATCCATGTCGAGACAGTCGAGAGAGATATTTCTCATAATGGCCAATTTATCACTTTACCCATAATATTATATAAAGAGATTAATAAAAACACAGCGACTTCTAGCATTGAATATAAATAATTTATTATAAATAATTTAAATGAATAATAAATTCGTGAAACAAAATGGAAATGGTAATTATATATTTCAATGGACTTAAAATGAGGATGAGATGAATTGGCAATTAATTGTGAAAACTGGGATTAATGTCAACGAACAATTAAATTTACGAGTGCCAAATTATAAATTGAATTATTAAATTTTATGAGTATTGGGAAATTGAAATCTTATTGTTCTTGAATGAATTGGTATATTTAAAATTTATTTGTTTATTTAACTTACTACTATTATAAATGAATAAGCTAGATGGGTAAATGAATGGATGTGAATGACTAAAATATCATACAGAGATAGATTCATTATGATCATCGATAACTTTTTTGAGTTCAATTTAACAGCAGACCGCAGTGAAATCTGCTCTAAAAGAATTTACACATTGAAGACCTAAATTAGAAGTTAAAACCCGAAAATACAAAATGTTGACCCGTTGAAAAATGCGCTACTTGAATAGGTTTCTTTTAATAAATATTTTATTTACTACATCTAATATATAAAATTCTCGTGTCACAGTTTTCGTTCCCAAACTCCTCCGAAACGGCTCAACCGATTCTCATGAAATTTTGTGGGCATATCGGGTAGGTCTGAGAATCGGCCAACGTCTATTTTTCATACCCCGATTCACGACAACCGACATCCACGCGGGCGGAGCCGCGGGCGACAGCTAGTATTTTAATAACAAGCCGGTTTTATTGTTGACCAGCTGTTGCCCGCGGCTACGCTCGCGTGGGTGTCGCTTATCGCGTCGTGTTCCCAAGCTCTTATTCGCCTCTGTACCAAATTTCATCTGGATATCTTCAAAAATTACAAACATTCATCCCTCTATTCTCCCCCCTCCCTCCCGTTAACCCCTTCTATCGCGATAAAAGGGAGCCTATGTCCATTCCTGAGCTTTATCCATCCCTGTACCAAGTATCAACCCTAAGAGCGCGTAAATCTTTTGTATTCAAAAAATTTGTGGCGGCTAGCTCGACCGCCAATCGCTAAGTCCGCGCGCTTGCGCGATGCACAGCACCGTGACTTATCAACAGATATAACTAATCTGTCAATTCTCTATATATATACCGGCCGGATTTATTGACATTAATGATCACTACTTCGCGCCTTTGAGTAGTAGCGTGATGATATATATAGCCTATGTGTTATTCTGATGTATAAGCTATATTATTGTAAAGTTTCATTAAAATCCATTCAGTAGTTTTTACGTGAAAGAGTAACAAACATACATCCATCTATCTATCATTATGTTTTTTATCTCAAATTCTAAAGAACCAACGACATGATTGGCTGTCTTTTAACTCTAATAGGATGCGGGACAAAGAGGGAACCCGCTTGCAACTGCTTCGTACAAAGTCATATAATGGCTAGCTAGAAAAAATATTCTTGCATCTACAATGGAATGCATGTGATGATTATTCTACTGATATTATAAATGTGAATGTCTGTTGAAATGTTTTAATGTTAGGATGTTTGTAACTTGATCACAATCAAACGGTTAAACGAATCTAATTGAAATTTGATACCGGAGTAGGTTGCAGTCTGACTGGAATCACAGACTACTCCCATCATCAACACATAGGCCATACCAGGTTCCCTCAACCCATGGCACTCTATTTGCCATAAGTTGTTGGGAGTCTAACTAGAATTCTACGCTGATTAAGCCTCGAGAAACAACTGGGAATGGTTTTAAGGATAAAAGGGGTTTATTTATACCACTTAGATGGCAGACAAGCACACGGCCCACCTGATGGAAAATTGTTACCGTGGCCTACGGACGTATGCAACACCAGGGGCGTTACACTTGCGCTAATCTAAGGATGAAAGTAGCCTATCGGTTATTTCAGACTTCACAAAAATCAGCCTAATCTATTTAGTCGTTTCATGGTGATTCACTAACAAACAACAAATATCTTCACAAACTTTCGCATTAGCAAAGTTCAAAGAGTTTCAAGATATTGAACCATCGGTATTCAACATTGATCCCATTGCAGCAATAAAATTGCTGTTATTGAAACCACTTTAGCGGTGGGTAGCATAACCGTATAATAGAATCATTTCAAGTCACACACGTCGGTGGACGATGCCGTTTCCCTGAAACGCCATTTTAATGGTACTGCTAACCATTTGTATGGTCATAAAATAGTGGCTACACCACGAATGAACACAATAATGTTTATAGTAATGGCAGAAACCGCGGCAAATATCGTCGATACGCGATAATCGAATTTCTTGACAATATTATGTAGGATGTATTGACCTGAATTGAATTCTTTAATATAGGTAATTTTAGTTTTATTTTTTTTCGACAGCCTCCGTGGCGTGGCGGTAGTGAACGCGGCCGCTACGCAGGAGGCGCGGGTTCGATCCCCGCTCAGTGCAAATATTTGTATGCATGAATATGGATATTTGCATTGGTCTGGGTGTTTCTATGTATAATATGTATGTATTTACAACAAAAAGTATCTAAGTATGTATATCCGCATTCTAGATTCCATAACACAAGCTAGTTAAGCCTATGCTTACCATGGATCTAGATAGCGTTGTGTGAAATGTTGTGGAATATTTATTATTATTATTATTATTATTATTTTGAAAGAAGAAAGAGTTTGAAGCCGGGCCCTTTATGGGGGCTCGCCGTAGGCATACAATTGTGCTGTCTGAAAGGGAATATCCTCGTATTATGTTCCCGGCAGTGAGTAGGGTAGCCAGAGCTGACTGAAGAGCTTTTGTGCTGTAAATGAGAAGACCAAAGCCTTGTCTTGCCTTGTCATCTACACTGACGGCACAGAAACACTCTGTGCTTACAGGGTCGGCAACACAAGTGTGACTGGTATTGCATGCACACGTCCATAGGGCCACGCTAACCACTTTCCATTAGGTGAGTCTTGTGCTTGTCTACCACCATATTGGTATAAAAAAAACTTACTTCGTAAGTTTGAACTGTGAAATAACTTTCTTCCATGGTATTCATATTTGCTATTTGTGGTACTGAACCGGTTTCGTCTCAATCCACAAACACTATCTAAGAATAGCCACTTTTTAGCTAGATGGGCATGCCCTGAGCGCTGTGAAGCCATGTTTATTTGATATTCGGTTCTCCAAGACTGAAATTAAGCTATTTTGTACAAACGTGTTTTGTTTTCTTGTAACGTGTAAGTCTAAATTGATAACAATCCTCAAACCGGCAACGGCCATATGCAATCATTACACGGCAGGGTAAGCCGAGTTGCGAAGTTATGTAATTATATTTATGGGCAACGTTACAACTATCATAAAGCTAACAAACTGTAGTAGCGAACTTGTAGGCCATCCTATATAACCAAAGTTTCGGTCCGTAGTTTCAGATTACAATTTTCATTATGTAATTCATGTAGTCGGTACTCAGCGTCACACTCATTGCGACTGTTACATTGCACCGCGCCATCAGAGATTGAGAACAACGTTATCTCGACCCAGATTGCATCCTTGGGGGACACCGCAAGAAAACTATGCCGTACAATACTATTCTATCACGATAACAATTAAAAAACACTCAGCAAGATTAAACCGTAGATAACGATGAACAATTGCGTTTCGTCGCATGATATAAATGGTATTCGATTAATTTGATCCATTTTATTCTTCTGCTTACAGTGAATCATCTTGGTCAAACGCCATTCAAGAATCCACTTCCTTTTTCTTTATATCATCTTTCTCATATTTATCGTACGTTCACCAACGTTCAAACTCATGACTATCTGTCTGTCCAGTGACCTGCAAAATAGTGTATCGGTATATTCATCTACTGGTTTTCAGCATCACCAGTAGTCTTAATACTGGTTGATTTAGCCCTGACACAGTCAGTCTTATCTTATAGCGCAACGGTCTTAAAAACCATGCTCAAAAGACTCTTCATGTACCCAACAACTGAGCTTTACAAAGAAAGTGAAGTATTAACAGTGCGTCAACTGTTTTTCCTCAGAAAAACACTGCACTTCATCACACAATTAAGAACACGGTGGAATAATATGCCATTGTCAACGATGAAAACCAGTTTTGCTAGATGATTCAGCCCCTACAAGGATCTAAGCATATACAACAAAACTGCGACATAAAGTTATGTACCGTTGGGGAGGCTAAGTTTCCCTTAACGTACAACCAAACAGAAGACCTTCTAGTACACTTGGTTTGAAAACCATGTACTCTTCTTAGGAAACGCAATTTTACACATAACAATAATCAACATAAAATCAATACAACATATCACATAATGTCAACGGGGTCCTGCTGTTAGACCAAAAGTCATTTGGCAAAATTACACTTGACAAACAACGTTTGGTAAAACAATGGTTTCGCCGACTGATCATTTTTCTACTTATCGTTTTACAAATGACTCACTTTTCCAAATGATCAGCACATTTGTAAGTATGGATGGATGGATGTTTCTTACTCTTTGAATAGATTTTAATGAAACTTTACTATATAATACATCAGAATAACACATAGGCTACAATTTATAACGATAACCGATATTATAGCGATAACCGACATCCACGCAGGCGGAGCCGCGGGCGAAAGCTAGTTTTTTATAAACCAATAAGATCAGATCATAATTCATAATCATAACCATTGTTCGATATGATTGATCTTAATTTGTGACAGTTCCATACTACCGAGGTTTAAAAACATTTTATACTGTATATTCCATAGGGTACTTCCTCAGTCGGGTAGGACGGAGAATCCCCTTAAACTCTACCTTTCAAGTAAATTGAACTACAACAAAGTGGACCATAATTTGATGTCATTACTGCGAAAGAACTCTATTTTATCGATGCACACATAAAATTGATAAATCGAATTTCCAACGAAAGGAAATATAGCTTCCTTTCAGCAATCTCTGGGAAAGTAATAAAAATAAAATCAATCATTTATGAAACGAACCTCAAAACTTCATACATTCTGCAGATAATTTTATTTAAAGAAAGGAAATTATCATGCTCCGTTGGTTTTGAATTAAAGTCGAAAACCATAGTTTGACGGAGTCAGTGACTTCTTGTACAAATATACTAAAGAATGGTAGTTTAACGGCCTTACGATCGACGGGTCCCCGTTTCGAATCCTGGCCGGACTGGACTCCGAACACAAACAATTTAGCTTACCTGCAGAGCTTAGGAGAATACTAGTAAGGTCGGTTAATAATTACTATTCTGTTAATAAAACATCCTCGTGTTTTTAAAAACGTAACCCAGACAAATAAAATCATTCTGTGCTGTGGATATAATTATCTATTGATGGATAAACTCTTAACATTATTATTTCCATATACCCTCATTTTCATAATCCCAACCACTTTAAATTTCGTTAATGTAAAATATATTTTTATTATAATTTAACTTCTCATTAAGGCTCGACGCAAACGGGCTCCCGACCACCGCCACCAATACAACAAATACCACAAAAATTCATTGGAGTGTTACGCGGGTTTCAAAACTTTAACATTCCCTGTGACTGCCCGATTGTCATTACTCTGCGTGTTCGTGGGTTGGTGCTAGTGTACATCCTGGTGTACAGGACTTATAGTCATCATCAAGGATGATGTTGATGATGAGTTATAGTGGCCACTACTACCTATAGCTCCTCAATGCGAGTATGATTAGTTCCGTAAAGGACTTTCCCAAAACATTTCAATCAAAATTACTTACCAGCCTTCGATAAATTTTACGTGTTTGATAGATATGTCGGTGCCAACGTGTATATAGACCAAAAAAAATAAAGGCCGCTGAGTTTCTTGCCGGAGTCTTCTCAGTTCGGGGCCGCGTTCTAAATCAATGGTCCATTTGCTAAACTAGTCTAGTTTTTAAATGAAATTTTGAAGCATTTACTATGCTAACTTTTCATATCGATTAAGATAGGAAAAAGTGAATACTCAGGTGGGACTCGAACCCACGATCTTTCCCTTACAGGGGGAATGCTAACCGAGCTCCACCGAGCCACACCTGAAGCTATCCAAATTCTCCTATACTACCGTCTAGTCTAGTTTTGTTTTTAAACTTGACGTTTTGTAAGTGCCCTTTTGATGGTCTACTATACAGAATAAATGATTTGTGATTTTGACTTTGACCAACTAGCTTAATCAGCCATTCAATTAGATGCCTAGGCTGGTAAGTAAATGGTGCCGTTTAATAAGCGGCCTGAATGATGTTCAGCCAGTTGATTAAACGGCTAGGCAAATGGTTTGGATCGATAACATTTGATTACTTGCCTAACCATTTAATGAAACAACTAAGAAAATGTTTTTTTTTAGCATGGTTATAAAAAAAATTGCCACGACGGCTTAATACGAGAGCTACGCTTCGCTCCGCTTTTGCCTTAGCCTTCTAACCTAACTTAACCAAGTCGGATTGCGCACCTATCACAATAAACCTATCGCTAATTTTCTGTGAATACACCTCTATTTACCTCATCGGGTATTTACAGGCGTGAGTAGATATATGCACGTAAATTTCTATCTTATTTTGGGGTGGTGCCCCATCTTACGAATGGCCTAAGCATTACCCAGCCAGTTTATTAAATGTTGTAATAAACGTTATGACTGAATATCATTCAGGCGATTAATTAAATAGTGCCGTTGTTACCAGCCTAGGCAGTTAATTGGACGGCTGATAAAACTAGTTGGCGGCAATAGATATATTATGGTATTCCCTCACAAAATTAGCATTTAGATGTTGACAATGTTACGTAATATACGTCTGTGCATTGTTTGACTTTATGCGTGTGTTGTGTCCACAGTTGGCAGACGAAATCCAAATTTAGTACAGTCACATACATTAATATGTTTACATAGCCCGTTTTCAGTAACATCTATAATAATTAACCATATTTCAGTCATTTTACTTGTAGGACATTTTATGTACATGAAGCATTGGGTATTTTGTTACTGTGCTGCTTTCTGACACGGCGGGCATATATCACCATAATAATTTTCAAGTTAATCCCGGTTACATCTAAGGCTCTGTTCTCGGAGTCTAGGGTCCGCTTTTCGTATTTTGATTATCACAAGCATCCATGGTAGAGTCTTTTAAGTGAGCACTCATATCATCTTGTACGACAAGCTAGCACTTCTTTTTGTCTTCACCTCCTAGCAGTGCCACTTGCAGGACTACGTTTATTATCCATTTAACTTGGCGATTGCCGCATATTTATGCTCGTGACTGTACATGTATATGTCGCCGCCAACTAGCTTAATCGGCCGTTCAACTAACTGCCTAGGCAGTTAGCTAAACGGCGCCAGCCATTTAATTAAACGGCTAGGCAAATAGCTTGGATCGATGACGTTAACTACTTGCCTAGCCATTTAAAGTTAGGAAAATGACTTATTTCTACATGGTTATAAATAAAAAATAACCACGTAGGCTTAATGCGGGAGCTACGCTGCGCACCGCTCTCGCATTAGCTTTCTAACCTAACCTAACCAAGTCGGATTGCGCAGCTATCACAATAAACCTATCACTAATTTTCTGAGAATACACCTCTGTCTACCCCTCGGGGATTTACAGGTGCAAGTATATGTAATTTTCTATCTTATTTCGAGGTTGTGCCCCATCTTACGATTGGCCTAAGCATTAGCCAGCCAGTTTAATAAATGATGTAATAAACGAGAATTGAATGGCGGCGTTTAGGTAACTGCCTAGGCAATTAATTGGACGGCTGATTTAGCTAGTTGGCGGCGACATATACATAATATATATAGCAGTTAGCCACACACGTGAATTGGTTAGCAGATGTACACATACTGTTAGTACATGTCATGCATTATGCCACTTTCATTGTTATTCCACTATCGTACGCTAATATTGTTACTGTTTACTGATTGTGTAAGTATCTCGTTGATCTCGTTGGTATCGTTCCCGGGTTGAGAAGTGCTATTAATTAACCTATTGTGGCGAAACTAAGGAAGGAGAGTTAGGCCCCTAGTTTTTTAGGATACTCAGTCACTCTTGTCTGTTTGTTCACGTTGAATGCAAAAACTAATGAACGGATTTTAATGCGGTTTTTTTTTATTACAAATGTCTTAGTCAGATTTAAAATTTGCCAAATGTTAGTTTGGATAAAACCGGAGATATGACCAAAAACTATAATCATCGAAGTTGGAGTTTTTCTAAACCTTGAACTATTCTGAAACTTAATGCAGATGAAATCGAGGGCGATAGTATGTTTATATATTCACAACAAAAATTCTAAGTATGTATATCCGCATTTTTAACAGCCTCCGTGGCGTGGCGGTAGTGAACGCGGCCGCTACGCAGGAGGCGCGGGTTCGGACCCCGCTCAGTGCAAATATTTGTATGCATGAATATGGGTATTTGCATTTGTCTGGGTGTTTCTATGTATAATATGTATGCATTTACAAAAAAAAAAATGTATCTAAGTATGTTTATCCGCATTCTAGATTTCATAACACAAGCTAGTTAAGCTATGCTTACCATGGGTCTAGATAGCGTTGTGTGAAATGTTGTGGAATATTTATTATTATTATTATTCTAAAGCCTGCTGTGTACTACCACAATATTAGAAACAGTAGTATTACAACCTGTAATGGCTATGTCACCACAAGGAAACACTGGACTCGCTGCGTATCTTCTAAACAATGTCCACCACAACGACATCTAGTCCTCGTATAGGGTATTTAATGTTCTGTAGTAGAAACTAACGTTGCGGGACCTTACAGCATACTACAGCTTACAGACTGAAGCTAGAATCCATTACGCACTGTCGACTAGTCGCGGGCGACTCGGTCGTCAGCTACTGTTACTTTCATTACTTCAAACATGTATCTACGCACTTAGAGTCAACCGGCCGGCGCGGCGCAGCGGCGGCCCGAATTTGTTAGGTACTAGAAAAGGTCGCTCGTGCAGCATCGCGTCGCCTTGCAGCCCTGTACTCTTGTACTCCTTTACCATTAAATGACTATGACCTTTTTCTCCCGTAGATAAAATTCAAAATCCTTCATAATAAAAAACCGCTGACGGCCGCTGTAATTTCAGTGGGGATTGACCCTTAGTCGCCAGGCGCGCTCACCTATGTTTTAGTCGCTGAGAGACTGAGTGGCCGGCGACTAGTCGACAGTGCGTAATGGATCTAAACGAAATGCCGCTTCTGATTCTTGACTAGTTATTATTTCAATTTGGGGACGCCGGACGACCGGACGGACGATCCATCCGCAGCTTCTGCGGGCCATTTCATCCATATTCTTGACTAGTTAGATATTGAATGAAATTTTGAAGCAATAATTAGTATGCTAACTTTTCAAATCGATTAAGATAGGAAAAAGTGAATCGCTCAGGCGGGACTCGAACCCTCGCCCCAAGACGGTTGTATAGGAGAATTTGGATTGCTTCAGGCGTAGCTCGGTGGCTCCAGTGGTCAGAGCATTCCCCCTGTAAGGAAAAGATCGCGGATTCCAGTCCCGCCTGAGCGATTCACTTTTTCCTATCTTAATCGATTTGAATAGTAAGATATTCTCAGCTAGCTATGTCTGTCTGCGACTTCGTCTGCTGGAACTTGTTTGGGTTAATTTACCTACATATATTCACCTGTATATCCCCGAAAGGGTTGGCAGAGGTGTAGGTATTAACGCCCAGATTTCCTAAACTATAATTTTCGGCACCACGTAATAGAATGAGCCCATTGCAATCATGCGTGTTCTTTGTCAGAGCTGTACCTATGTTTATTACTGTCGGATGATCTCTATAACTAGCTAATCTGGTTATTCCATCTAAAATGACAGCTTGCTTTTTATGTCAATTTGAAGCGTCACCGTGAGTGTACTGAGAACTAATTAGTTTGCAAAAGGACGTTGTTCGTTTTTTTTATTTAAGCGTTTATCATAAAAAAAAATCTAAAATGGCAAAATTGCTAATTTGATACACAAGACCCAGCGTTTATATTCAATTATCGATACCAAGACAATTGTTGTCCATCATTAGTAAGTTCCAAGTACACTCACTACTGCGTGCCGCAACTATCAGCGCCAATATGGCGATTTACAATTGGACACAATAATAGTTACCGATCACCAATCCAGCGAGTACTATTACAGGTCAATGAGAATAGCCCAATCCCTTAGTTGCTGTGTACGACACCCACGGTCTGCCTGCCGACTGCCATCTTACCTCTACAACCCAAAGGCGATATCGAAGCATTGCAGTTAGACCAGTTGTTGGACTTTTGAGGGCGTCAACTACCCGTATCGACTGCCATAGAAGTTTGTATGGCAACCGGGACCGACCCTCTCCGAGGCACGACCAGATCAATGCAAATATCCATATTCATGCATACAAATATTTGCACTGAGCGGGGATCGAACCCACGCCTCCTGCGCAGCGGCCGCGTTCACTACTGCTACGCCACGGAGGCTGTCTGTGAAACAACCAACCGTACAACAGATACTTTTTGTGACTACTTTATATTCGAAGAAGAACGAAATACCAAATTGCACGCGTGCAAAGCCAGGTGGCTTGCTAGTATATTAATAAATCTGCTGAAACCCGCAGAGACCACCAACCACACGACATTATCATGAGTTATTACACTCTCTATAAACATATTTAAAAAATAAATCACTTAAATGTATACACAACGAACCCCAAAGTACCCCGGAATTTATAAATTTCCATAATTAAAAGCGTATCTCAGAAAATTGACTGTATTATCCTTTTTTTGGCGGTAAACGCTGTCAGGGTACCTTCATCACGTGGGTAAACGCACGCCCTAAGCGTCGCATAATCTAAAAAGCCCAGAATTCCATGTGCCATTAAAAATTTAATATAGAAATGAACAACCTCTATGGACGGTTTATCCAGTTCACATTTTATAACGAACTCACTTTATTTGCGGATTATTCAAATTCTACTTCGCTGTATCCAAATTAATTAAAGGGTAACGAAATATACACATACATACATACATATGTAAGTCCCCGAAGGAGTAGGTAGACATGTATTAACACCCATATATCGCCAACTATGATCGAAATAACACAACAGTTTAGTATCAAGGTCGGAGTTAATATGATTGCTGACCACTGGGACTCCGTGAGTTTCATGGCATAAAATTAGTATACGCTAATGTTGGGATACTCAACCCGATACTATGTGGAGCGATATTTTTGTATCGTTACAATGGCTTTACTGTATACGAGAATAGTAAGGGTCGGATCGAAAAATATTAGTTTTCAAATAATCAGTTTCAGTGTTTTAATTCAAAAGTAACTTTAACCCATATTATACTCATACTTGCAAGATGAAACGAGGCAATGCTGCCAGCCTTTTGGGAACATTACCAGTCGGTGATGATGCAGAGGAATTCTATGGCGCATATAAGTAAATATTTTTCCATTATTTAGTACCTACATAATCTACCTTATCTAAATATATATAACTCAAAGGTGACTGACTGACATAGTGATCTATCAACGCCCAGCCCAAACCACTGGACGGATCGGGCTGAAATTTGGCATGCAGGTAAATGTTATGACGTAGGCATCCGCCAAGAAAGAATTTTGTTTAGTTCTACCCCCAAGGGCATAAAATAGGGGATGGAAGTTTGTATGAAACTTTGTCAATTTTAAACCGGTCGGGCTGAGGTTTTGCATGCATAAAGCTACTATGTTGACTCAACACTAAACGATAACCGACATCCACGTGGGCAGAGCCGCGGGCAACAGCTAGTTATAACATAAGATCATTGTACCGCCACGATTATTAGACCAATTCCTATCCCATAATCTACATAATCTATAATTAACGTAAAACGCTTCATCGCAATTTATTTTTCAAATTAAATTCAGTTTGAAAGCTTCCCATTAATCCCCAATAAAAGATTTCAAGTGTAATAAATGCAAAACGAGTTTCTAATTTGAAATATTTTGGCCACCCTTTGACAGTCTAACTGACCGCGAGTTTAATTTATATTGGAAGCGGAACGCAGGACGGACCCAAACTGTTAACAAGTGACCGACTTTCATCAACTGGAGACAATATAACTTTGCTGTCAGACGAATTGATGAGTGCTGTGTCTTCTATACGTATATATAGCCACTTACCAAGTTTGGAGAGATATTGTGAGGTAATATTATTTGAATATAAGTCTTCAGGCTTTCACGGCCGGCGTTGCATGTAGAATATACTGCTTCCGGGCTGTTTGGCCGTGGTCTATTTCGTGGATTTCAGCTACAAAAAGATTGGTACCCAGCACTGAGAGCCACTCATTATCACAGTGCAAATGACCAATCAGGATCGAGTACGTCGGTGCCACAGCGCTCGACCAATCAGAATCGAGTGTGTCGATTCCCCGCTCCGACCGTGCCTATAAATACGGCAGTGATTCAAGACTTCGCATCAGTCGCAACTCAGCCGCCGACGAGGCAAGGTCTCCGAAGTCGTCGTCGCCCGGCCCTGCGCCACTGAAGATGTCGACCGCAGTGATCGACGAAACGTCTGGAACGTAAGTTTCGCATAGACCACGGCTACATAATATTATTTGGTTTACCCTTTTTTTGGGATCCTTGGGTAGCCTAGTGGTATGGGTAATGGACTGCTGAGATGAAGTCTCGGGTTCGATCCCAGGTTTTACCATGGCACACACCAATGACATTTCGATGCTTTTCGAAGTTATGTGTGTGTTTATCGCAGGTTTATAAGTGGCCGGTTAATGGCAATAGGCTCGCCACCTTTTGCATTGGGACCAGCAAGTTTTCACTTCTATTGTCCCAAAAGACAATATTTTTTTGCAATTTATTCAAATCAAAACGATATTTTTAAAACGACCTATGCTATACTCTACAGAAATGCTATACTCAGTGTCAGGAACCAGTTGCAATTTTTGATTTCTCACCATTTGAGAGTCCAGCTAAGTCAGGTTGCCTTAGATTTTGTAAACATTATATGCTTAGAACAATATTAATTTTCCCATAATTACCAAAATAAATACAAAGTTTTCGTTAGATATCAATCAGTAAATAAAAATCTTGAAAAATTGTCGAAAAAAACAGCACAGTTTTATTGTAAATACAGTCGAAATGTACCAGATTGCCACAAATAAACACATACCTCTACAAACACATCTTAGTTCCGTAGCTCCGTAATATTCCCTGCCAGCTTATACAGAAGCTATTTGGAGAAGACAAGATTAGCCTTCACTTCAATTACAGCCCACCGACGTACGCGAAACCACTTCCCGTGACGTCATCACTTAATATTCCCGCCGGTTTCTACAATTACCCGAAGAGCCAGGCTACCCTCAAGCCTGTTTGTTCTCCGAAAATGAGTAATGGCTTCTGGAAATTGCCTCCGTTAATAACTTCTTACACAGTTTTCAGGTTGATGTACCCTCAGAAAATTTGGATGGACGAGGAATATACCGAAAATTTTGTTATAAAAGTTAACCTAACTTCCCATTGTCATTTTGTTTTGAGTTTAAATGCCTTGTTTATTAATCATTGTTGACCTTGTCTGGCTTGTGAAGATGTGAAATCCAGCGGCAAATTCACTTCATTTTCGTCTCTGTCTTGCTAAATTAAAGTTGTAAAAAATAATTCGCTTTATGAAATGTCGTGTTTTCCTTCACGACATCTGACAAAGATTCTTAGAAACGAGCTTTGATGTATATTTGAATTAGTTTAGGATAATTTCTTTGTTGTTTTAGATTTCATACAAACTGCTACTAAAACATAGATACATCCATAATAAATGTGAAATTGGCTCTGTCTGTCTGTCTGTTTGTTTGTTACGCCCTTTCACGCCTAAATCACTGAACCAATCTTGATTTCATAAATTTGTTCCTGCCTTTACACATCTCACTTCCTCTACTGATATTAAACCTTTACATACAAGCCCGTTTGAGAGCTTTTGCCTGACCTTCTAAAACTTTTCTGTACCTCCTTGCGTCTCGTTTATACTTTAATACACGTCACCGGATTATGTTGTAGCGGAGATATTTGAAAATTCATGCTTACAATCTTTGCATATGACAAACATGAAGGAAGCAGTGCTTCGTTAAATAACTGGTTATTATTTGGGCTGGTTTGTAGCCTCCATTCTTTGTAGCACGGTATTCACTCTGTTTTTGGTTGCTTCCATAAAGAGCAGGTTTACTGACTTGCAAGTCTCGAGTACCAAAATTTTGATGGGCGCCATATAAAAACAATGCATAATGAAAACACGCGACTATCTATGTATATTATCATGATACTGTTCGCTTCCAGCACAAGCAACTCAACACTAATTTTATTAGCTGTAATTCTAATGCTAGAAAATAATCTTATTGCCTCATCGCAGCGAACATTTATTACTTCGTAGAAATATGTAGCGGCGCTGCTAACTCAATATCCCCGCTAATTAATCACATTATATAATATATTACCATAGATATCACATATTAGAGTGATCTTCGCTGGTGCAGCCACGTTCTGCTGGACTGCCAGGCTACGTGAATACCAAATGACCCAAGAGATGGTGACTTAGCGACCGCGAACTTTTATTTATTTATTTACATACTTGCAACCATCATTACAGGATTACCTATTACAATGGCAGAAGGAAACGAAATAAGTCTCATAAAACTAAATAATAAAAAAAACTTCAGTGATGATAATTTATTGTACCTACAATGTGTATATTTTTCTACAATTTGTGGTAAATTCCGCGAGACCAAATAAATTATTCAGATAATGAATCCTCTAATCAAGTTAGTAATCCAGTTAGCAAACAATAGACCTTCGGAATTCCGACGCGCGGAGCTAATTTGAAGATAAAAAGTTTTTACGCCTTGTTATTCGTTTTTTTTAGTTATGTTAGTATTAACGTAGAATATATACACTCAAGGAAAATAATTTTTAGCAAGTTGACATAATTCTGAAATTGGTCAGGTTACTATTCCCCGACGACAAGTGACTGATCACTGATGACGAA
The DNA here is from genome assembly GCA_949126895.1 of Eilema caniola. NCBI lineage: Eukaryota > Metazoa > Arthropoda > Insecta > Lepidoptera > Erebidae > Eilema > Eilema caniola. The sequence goes on along the minus strand of OX421471.1, from coordinate 7,073,173 downwards.
CCACGATTTGTTTACAGCCGTAAAATTTAAAAAGACACCTTTTATATATTTATTCTGAAGAGAATCTCCTTTGTGATCCTAGCCAACTATACTCCTAGTTAAACGATAGGGAGACTTCATAAACAAATGTCCACTAGGGAACATCCGGTGCTATCCATTTTCCCTATTTGTAACCTTATATTCAATGCTCCATTCGTTTCAGTGGAAATCCAAATTGGAAAAAGTTACCCATACGAATATACAAGTAAAATATCTAAACCTAAACGAAAAACCAGTGCAAGTGAACTTTTAATGGATCAATTATTTAACTACTGCAACGTGTTCCCAGTTTTTAGTTTGGCGAGGAGAAATTATTTTTATTTTTAGTGTTTTAAAAACGTGGAATATAAATATAAAATATTCGTGCACATGAAGGATTCGTTGGTTGGTTCATCCATGGTTCATTCGTTTTCATGATGCATATTCTACTATATACACAAAGCTTTTTATTCGAGAGTCGAGAGAGACTCAGCCAGGTTATTCCTGTCTGAATCCATTTTTCAGTGTGTCTTCAAGGTCCGTTTTCTAGAATGGTACTCAGATCTCGATTCATCTGAGGACAGATTACATAGAGTAGGTATCTACCAAATCTGTCTATACAATTTTCAATTTATCCTTAGATAAATCGAAACTCAGGACTGAGTGGCTTTTGAGAATATACCGCCCTAAGTCTAAAGTGAACAGGTTACTTCTATTCTAGGCAAACGTGATTCATCATCGACCAAATCAACACTTACTAAAAGGTATAATTATGGTCAAACGCGGCCTGTTTGTATTAAAAAAATGTATTTTAGGGTAGTAATACACTGTCAGGTCAATTCAGTTTCTTAATATTAAACGTCAAACTGGTAAGTTCCGTGGCAACTTGTTTGAAATAACGAAGTATGACGTCAAATTTCATGGCTCGTTGTTCTTGCGGTTGCCTGGATGATGAGAAACGATAAAATACGAACGGACGTAATTTTTACCGCTCTTTTACTATTCTTTCACTATTAAACTCAATAAAACAATTTCTTTTAACAAAACCAAATTCAATGTTCAAGTTTTAATTTTTTTTTAAATAATGGTACCCCCTGTCATTTGACGGAACTGCCAGTATTTTGTTCAGAAATTGTTATAGATTAAATATAATATATAATAATAAAACTAGTCAAGTGCGAGTCGCAGTTCCGTACCACTGTCTGTTCATAGTAGGTACTTGTTGTTATAGCGGCAGCCGAATTAAATCATCTATTTAGCTATCATGGTTCTCGAAATATACCTAGCCTAGTAACAAACATAGAGACAGGTGGACAGCGGAATAATCTTAGTTACAGGGTTCCATTTTACCTTTGGATACGGTACCCCAAAAAAGAACTGAGTATAAAGATCTTCCATTCCAAGGCAAGAAGTTTAGGTGCTAAATAGTTCAATTTATAAAACACCCTAAAAGGCCTACAAAAAGCTAGTTAACTATAAACATGGCGAAAATACGACAGGCTTACGAAACTTCCTGTCTTTAATTGAAATTTATCGCTTACTTAATGGGAGGTAATCGATGAGGCGGCTAGTGACCGACCAGTGTTTCGACAATTTAAACCTTTTTCACGTTTTCCTGTAACATAGACCATTACTATAACAAGTGAGCTATCTAGAATTAGTTTTAACTTATAAAATCGACATTCGACATTTTGGAAAGATTACTATACTACCGGCACTGTATGATGGTCATATTGACATTCTAATAATCCATACTAATATTATAAATGCGAAAGTAACTCTGTCTGTCTGTCTGTATGTTACGCTTTCACGCCTAAACTACTGATCCGATACCGATCTTGATGACATTTGGTACAGAGGTGTATTAGAGCTTGAGAACGGACATAGGCTACCTTTTATCGCGAAAAGGGAGATTTAAGGGGGGGTATTAGGGGATAAAAGTTTTTATTAAAGTTTGTCATTTTTGTAGATATCCTAATGAAATTTGGTACAGAGGTGGATTAGAGCTTGGTAACGGATATAAGCTACCTTTTATCGCGAATAGATAGAAGAAGAATAGGTAGAAGGGGGGGGGGGGGGGGAGTAGGGCCATGGGATGAAGGTTTATATGGAAGTTTGTAATTTTTGAAGATATCCTGATGAAGTTTGGTAAAGAGAGCGATTAAAGCTTGGGAACGAACAAAGGCTTCCTTTTGTTGCGAAAATGAGGGTTTAAAGGGGGGGGGGGGCAAGAGAATAGGGATGAAAGTTTGTCAGTTTTGAAGATAATCTGCTGAAATTTGATACAGGGATGAATTAAGGCTTGGGAATGAACAAAGGCTACCTTTTATCGCGAAAAAAGGGGTTGAAGAGGGAGGGGATAGGGAATGAAAGTTATATGTCAGTTTTGAATTTGAATTTCCCTCCGGGGTAGGCAGACACAACAGACCCCCATTTGACTCTATCCTCACGTACTTCACGAGCTTTATCTACTGTCTTTAATCCTTTTATGCAAGCCCAAAGTTTCGAATTCAGTCAGACATATGAATAAATACCTAATCCATAAATCAAGAATGAAGAATACTGCAACATATTCGTCAATAACATAGATCAGTGAGTACACAGGAAGGAGGAAGGAAATCCCACGAATGCGGGCCATTGATTTTGAAATAAAGTCGGACGTCATAGTTTGCCAAAGAGATTATTTCGGAACGTTTCACAAAGACTAATAATCTAGTAGTACAACTTCAATAATAAATGCGACTAGAATAGGAATTTTATTCAGAGGATGCATTCAATAATGTAACCATTATCGATTCAATTCAATGCTTATTGAATGGCTTCTGTGTTGCCACAACTTGCCAATGTCAGGGTGTTTTGAAACATTATTCGACGGAGAAATTGTTCTGTTAGATGAAATTGTATGGTTGTAAAAATACATTAATATTGATTCACAAGCAGAGTTGCTATGATGTGGACATTTAATACATAACAATTATAATTTTATTAAATTACGTAGAATATAAACTAAAGGAATGAACACAAAGGATAGGAGAAGTTTGATTGAGGTGGGACGCGGAATGTGTGATAGGAGCACATCATATAGTGAACAGAGCGTTCTTAGACAGCTAAAGAACAAATAAACCGCTGAGACCACACTCAGAGACGAATCTCTTATCCTAAGTTTGGACAAATATATTGGGGTGCAACAGTGGTTCAATCGCAGGGGATATATAATGGAGATCGTCTTCTTGTCTGTCTGGAATTTGAAGAACCTGGGCTCGGGGGGGATGTCAGGGTAAATATCTCCATAGAATTGACCTGGAACATAACATGCTTTACACAACCTATAATTAAACTGGTTTCAGGGTGACAATAAGGTCATAGCAGTAAGTTTGATGTTGCTCAGAACATATTCACAGACACCACATATTCATTCCCAGTGATTCCCGAATCGTCAGTTATCCAGGATAGAACTGTGTTAATTCCATGACTGTGACAAAGTTTTTACCTTATCTGAAGGATAATTGGAAATCTGGCTTTAGATCTAAAGGGGTTTAATAAGATAGAGGCAACTTCGTGAATCAGAAAATATTACAATAATGAGATTTAATAAAACGGATGGCTTCTAAAATAGCAAAGGCTTCTTTTGTAAATACCCATTAAATTTAAAATTATACGAGTAGATGGAATTCACACCGCTGAGCCTACAAAACTATCATTACAAACTTTTGAAGCATCCATTAAAAAGGCAGCCCGGTCTTTAAATTTAGATTGACATTATCTCTCCTACTAATCTGCAAATGAACATGAATATGAAACATATAATGTAGCCATAGTATAATTTAGCATTGACAGTAACAAAAAATAAAATATATTACTCACGATGACCTTTCCTCAGCCTCATTTGCTAGCTGGTATACGTGCTGACGAACAAGACCCTGGAGCGGACTTTCATACTGGGTACCTAGCATACCCACAGCGGTCGCTCCTGTAACAGACAAAATAAATAAAACTCAGAAAAGAATGAGATATTTATAGCATTTAAGTGACGTCAAAAAACGTTATAGAAGTACATCATACCGTTTACCGTCATAGCACTGCACTCCTATACTCGTACATATTTTTAACAAGGTAAAAAAAATTTAAGATATAAAATTCTATACAAATAATATGTAACGTTACATTTCATTACAGACGCTAAAAGAATAATGATCCGTCTGCATTCGCGATGTCCTCGTATGCACGTTATTTGCTGTCATTCCCTTTGTCAAGAGCTCTCATCCTGTTGGAATGAAATCAGAGCAAGTTCTCATATAACGAAGTTAGTACAGACAAACAGGGGAGACAATCGTCTAACATCAATATTGGGAAAATCATCAATTGGGAAAATTTTATTTGAAATGAAATGAAATGAAATTATTTATTTGCCAGAATGCAGGTAAATAAAGGTATTATATTATATATATTACAATGGCCCATTTACATCCTACCACTATGGTGTGCAAATATTTACGTGATTTGAAGCTATAATCTACAGCATGCATGCAACCAATAATTGTTATCTATTTGTTTAATGTCAGATTTATATTGATGTCAGCTTTATATTAATGTCAGTTTTATGTTAATGTCAGATAAATTATTTTATAGACTCTAAATTACATTAAATTATGATGTCAAATCGCTGATAATATCAAGCATAACATTATTACTATGTGTATAAAGGTATATAAAATTATCTATTAGTCACCTATCCCACGGTATGACATGAACTCATCCAAATCGTAAAAACATTCTTTTTGTAGCCATTGCGTCAACCTTCTTTTAAACATAGTAAAAGGTAAATTCTTAAAGGTGTTCGGTAATTTGTTATATACCTTTATAGCGTTCATGTATGAGTTCCTTTTATGCAATTCTAGCCTGCATTGCGGTACATACAGCCTATATTTATTTCTAGGAACTACATTTCGTTTAATAACATCGGTTTGTTTACAGAAATGTACCGGATGTTGTTTTACAAATAAGCATAACTCCTTGATATACATGGATGGTAGTGGCAGAATATTGTATTTTTTGAACAGAGGCCTACAACTATCCATGCTCCAGGCCCCACAGATTGCCCGTATACACTTCTTTTGTACTTTAAACGCCCTTATAGCCTCTACCGAATTACCCCACAACAGAAGACCATATGAGAGTACTGACGAAACATACCCGTGATATGCACTAAGAGCGGCTTCTATCGAAACTGTTATTCGTAATCTTTTTATCGCATATACGAATTTGTTAAGCCTGTCACAAACATAATCGATGTGTGCCTTCCAGTTACAATTCTGATCTAATTTTATACCTAGAAACATAGCACTAGGAACTTGTTCTATTACAGTATCATTATATTTCACATTTAAATCTATAACCTTGCTTTGGTTCGTCCGAAATTGTATCATTTTTGTCTTCTGTATGTTTATTTGCAAATTGTTAGAAGACAGCCACTGTACTATTTTGCTTATGGCTTCGTTTATTTCTAGTTCGTAAGTATTTATCTTTTCGCATTTTACAATGAGAGTTGTGTCATCAGCGAATAATATTGTGCTATGTCGAGTGACATTTGGGAGATCATTAATGTACATTAGGAAGAGAAAAGGTCCTAGCACACTACCCTGTGGCACGCCAAAGTTATTTTGCCGGTAGTCACTTCTATAAAGTTTCTTTTCATTTCCCTGTACCTTAGCAATCTCTACACATTGCTGCCTACCGCTTAAGTAACATCCCAACCAGTCGTTCGCTTTACCTCTGATACCATATTTTTCCAACTTATGTAAGAGCAGTTTGTGATCTACAAAATCGAATGCTTTGCTCATGTCTAGAAAAATTGCTGCTACTGGTAAACCGTTGTCAATAGTCTGTGTAATTGTTTTTACCAGGTTAAAACATGCCAGTGAGGTAGTACTATTATGTCGGAAACCAAATTGTTCACTTGTTAGTATAGCATGTGATATCGTAAACTCTTGTAGACGCTTCAGCATTACCTTCTCAAAAATTTTCGACATAATTGGTATAAGTGTTACTGGGCGGTAATTATTCATGTCAGATGTGCAGCCTTTTTTAAAAAGTGGTTTTACAATTGAAGTTTTTAGTAAATTTGGAAAAGTGCCCTCTTCAAATGACATATTTATCAGATAACACAGGGGTTGACTAATGTGTACTGCACATCGTTTAATTACTTTTGTCGTTAATTCATCTATCCCTGTTGCGTTTGTATTATTGAGACTATTAATTACTCTTAAAATTTCCATATTATCACTTGGCTTAAGAAATATTGTCTTTTCATTATTAATTTTAATAGTTTTGTTTATCTCTTCACTTTTAAATTTAAAATTATTACTATTAGTCAATTGAATATAAAAGTCATTAAATAAGTCACTCAGTTCTAAAGGGTCTTCATATGTCCGGTTATCTTTAGTTATTTTGTCAATTCGTGTTTTCATATTTTCGTCACCAATGTTTTCATTAATTACTGCCCATGTAGCTTTGCATTTATTTGTCTTACTTTCAATATATTTCTTGTTTTGTAACTGTTTAGATTTATGTATGCATTTTTTTAATATATTGCTATATGATGTATATTTTTTATTTAACGTTTTTCGATTTGATTTATTATGGACTTGTTTAAGGTATAAATATCTTTTCCTTACACAAGACTTTTTTATACCCTTTGTTAACCATTTACAGTTCCCTTTTTTTGTTGATTTCTTTATCTTTTTTATCGGGAAACACAAATCGAAGAACAATTTAAATAGAGTATGAAATTCAGCAAAAGCTTCCTGCAAGTTACTCTTCTCATATACAGTTGAAAAGGTAAGAGCAGATATACAGTCTACAAATCTATTTATATTATCTTTACTATAATCTCTGACCATTTCGTACCAGCTGCATATTTCGTAGCATTTTTTAACTTTAATGGAAAGGGATTGGCCTGTGTCATGATCGGACAACCCGAGGTGATGCACCTCCGCCTTTACATACTTGATATTGCTAGCAAATTGATCTAGGCATGAACTCTTTCTTGTTGGTGTTTTTATGTGTAATTCAATGTTAAAGTTCTGTAATACGATTTTTAGCGCTTTACAGTGCTGGTCAGGTTTTAAAGTATTTAAATTCCAATCACCGCAAAGAATAATTTTTTTTTTAGAATATCTAGTACGCCATGATAGTAATTGTTCTAATTTTTCAAGAAATAACTTTGCGTTGCTATCGGGAGTTCTGTATAAACAAATAATAATGATGTTATCTATTTCTATACCGCAACCTTCAAAATGGAAATCACATGTCAAGTTATTTATATAAGTCAGATATTTATATTTTATATTATAATTTAACATAATGCATACACCTCCTCGGCTTTTCCTACGGGAATACATTGACGCTAATTGATAACCAGGGATTTTGAAAAGTGTTTCTGTATTTTGTTTAATAAATGTTTCAGTCAGACATATTACATTTATTTTTAATCCTGTTTGTGAGAGCTGGTGTATAGCACATAATAGCTCTTCACTTTTATTTATGGCACCTGCAATATTTTGATGAAATATTCTAAAATTAAAGTCTGAGTTGGGGACGAAAACATTTTTCCGCCTGTGGGGTTGTATGTGTTTCTACTTGGGAGAGACTTTGCCTATCTCTAAGCGGTACATGAATGGGGGGGGACTTTTTATTATTATTTATAGTGGGTATTTTGTCAATGTTAATAGTCGATCTGTGAACGGAACGGAACGTTAAGAAGTGTTGTTTATAAAAGTGACTGTCAATAGTGAGATTTAAAAGATTGCATACATGCGACAAATAGTGACCTTTTTTGGTCCCATAGTTATTACCAACATCTAAGAAAATACAGTTTTTAAAGTACTGACAAATAAGTTTCGTTTGATTGTTAAGTACTGATTCATTAAGATACCTATTCCTGGTTACATTTAAAACTATTATATTAGAACACTGTACATATTGTAACATTGTTGTTAAATTTATTAAATATTTACTAGGATTCCGTTCATATTCGCCTGGACAAATGACAATGTAATTTTCGGGGGAATCCTGTATGGTGTGGCATGACTTCAGCATCTCCCCAGACGAAGCATTGTATTTTACAATAGCAGATATACTATATTTACCATATTTACTGTTGCTTCTTGAATTAATAAGTGCCGGTGCTAAGCCAGATATTTGTCGTCCTCCCACTATTAATATTTCCGGGATTTGCGTACTAGTTTTTTTTTTTTTTTTTACACGGTTGAGTGTCATCTGTTAGCTTACAAGTAATTCTGTTGTCGTTTAAATTCTTTGGTAATGAACGAATCGATGTTTCATTTTTTGGATCAGCGCCATCTGTGATTGCATCTTCGTACTCCTCATCCGATTGTAAGCCTAGCTCATGACTGCTTGAATTCAATTTGTCATTTTGAATTTCTACAAGCCTTTTGTGACATATTAAATTAAGGACGATCTCCACCATACAAATATTTTGTGTAAAGCATGGTGTGTACCGTGGGAAACTAATATACCTAAAGACCACGCTATAAAGACAAACAAATACTTTGACTTGACTAACGAATTAAATACGTGGTTAAACTCTACGCCGTAGAAGTAGGAGCAAGGATAATTCCAGCTAAATACCTGTATAACCTACTTAAAGACCTCGGATTGCCAAGAGCTTCAGTAAGCTCTTTACTAAATCGAATATCAAAAGCGGCATTGATAGGATCTTATCAAATATGGATAGGTTATATGATCTTACCAAATAGGATGGGGGGGGGACACTACTGACGGTGCATCACAAGGTAGCTACCCTAAACCTACATCTGGGTCGCAAGTCCCAGTCGCCATCACGGTGTTCCTCTCTGTACCAAGTTATGGACCCGGCCGCACGGTGAATCCATGGAGTGCTGAGAATCGGATCTCTAGTATTACTCTCATAGTTATGACATATTGTAACAGGGCCCTACTACCAAGCATATATTGAAGCTACATGTAGGTGGGTATACTGTTTTAAACAACAAAAATTGATTTACATGCCGATGACGCGGAAATGAATTTGGAATGTGACGCAGAAGCTGTAGTTAATGGATTTTTACAGCCTATCTTTATTAATATAGGGCAGCCTCCGTGGCATAGCGGTAATGAACGCAGCCACTACGCAGGAGGCGCGGGTTCGATCCCCGCTCAGTTCAAATATTTATATGCATGAATATGGGTATTTGCGTTGGTCTGGTCGTGCCTCGGAGAGCACATTGAGCCGTCGGTCCTAGTTGTCATACAAACATCTATGGCAGTCGTTACGGGTAGATAAAGCCCTCAAAAATCCAACAACTGGTCTAGCTGCAATGCTTCGATATCGCCTTTGGGTTGTGGAGTTCAGATGGCAGCCACTTCACGAAAAATATCGAAGTTTAGCCAAATCTGTAGTTAGACTGGTAAAAAGCGGACCCCAGACTCCAAGTTAAAAAGCTTCGGATGCGACTGGGATTTACACTAGGATGAAGAAGAAGATCTTTATTAATATAGGGCCCCTTTTTCTAATATTATATGTATCACAGCTACAAAAAGTTGCGCATTGTTGAATGTAGGTAATGGCCATTGCGATACCATTTTTTGTATTCCGAATATTTATCGTACTTAGTGGTTTACATAGAAGTCATAGTCCAAGCGTGGGAGGCTTAGTGGTCCCGGGTTCGAATTCAGGCCATTACACTACCGAAGTGAACCCACTTCTACCATTAGCAATTTAGCTTATTTGGAGGGAGTCAATATTATTTACTAATGTAATTTCGGTTGCTAATATTCTTCTTTTTTAAATTGTGTTTGACTTGTGAAAAACCGGTATAAAATTTAATAACACATAACGGCCATTTCTCTTCCAACAAAAAACACTACTTCATTAACTAGTCCAACAAGAACAAATATCTATGATAGCCTCAAATAACCCGCATAAACTAAACGTAATTAGGGTTGTCGCAGCTAACGACAGCAAAATCGGATACTTATTTAACTTTTAAGTAGTAATACCTTCTTGTGCCAGGGCATCAATTCTCTCGCGACTTGGGGTCATGATATTATACTGGTTTCTATACTAAATGGTTCTCTTTCTGGCGACTTCGTACTTGACTCTAGTATTTTCTTTTACGTCATAAATTATTTATTTCAATTCATTCCGAACAACCCTTGTTGGTACTCGAGAATAAACGTGTTTGTAGAAAATCCTTTCTGCGCCGACAATACTAGGTATCATGAGACGTTATTGTATTCAGACTTGTGTTACAGAATACGAAATGGCTTTACAGTGCCTAACTTGTGAGAGAATCTCTGTGAGTCCCCCGAGCAATGTCGAAAATCATTCATTCTTTATCGTTTCGATTTTCGTCTTTTGCTGTAGTAATTTCGTAAAGGCGTTTCTATTTTTAACACGCTTCTACTAGATTTCTATGTAGTTTATAAATTATTGAATCTTCTTCTCTTCTCTCTTAATCTATACAATCTATACTTGCTTAACAAACATCCAAATTAATAGTGAAAACCGTATTAAAATCGCTTGTGAAGAAGTTAGCGAAGAAATATACACATAATTTTAGACATACCTTCTACGTAATGATGATGTTCGCGCCAGTCTGTGAACATTTTTTTAATAAAAACAGCTCCTTACCTATAAAACTCTCCGAACTTCAAACTAAAAACATTAAAAGGGTACGGAATCAGTATATCAGTATTATAACTCTGATTTATTAGCCATTACAGTGTGCTGAACATTTTAATACGTACAGTTTGAAGCCTGAATGGCGTTAAATCATAATTAGCCGTACGTGCTGTAGGAACATGAGGTCGGGCGCATTATGTTGAAAGCGATACTTTCGTACTTCGCCGTGAGCTTAGTGTTGCACGATAAAGGGGAATTATGTATAAATAATCCATGATGGCGTGTACTTTTGCGCTAGGTATGAAGAGAAATGTCTTATTTTGTATGTACTAGACCAGCTTTTGTCCGCGGCTCCGCCCGCGTGGACTTCGGCTATCGCTATAATGTATCGGTTATCGTTATAGCCTATGTGTTATTTTGATGTATAAGCTATATTATATTGTGAAGTTTCATATCAATTTTCCAAGAATTCAAAAATGATGCTAATTCTGTTGTGACATATCTAAACTAAATTAAGCTAAAAATCTCTAAAATTTTGTTTAAGTAGTCCTGTCAAACGTCATTCCGTATTCTGAGAACACACGACTTACCTAAAATTAGTTTGACACGACCAAAATTCGCTAAGTTACTTCATTTAGTCCTTTTTTAGAGAATCGATATTCTGTTGTACGTTTTAAATGTCAAAGATTCACTTTATTAAGAAATGCCACACTAAAATTAGACGCCACCTAAATGATGCAGACTAAGTTAGTGATAGGTGTAGTTCTATGTGGTACTCAGTCCCAGAACCTCCACACGGTGCACCCTGGGCTACAGAGACGGCAGCGCCACTCTCCCGTACCTACGGCTAATGCTGCCGCTTAGGGCAAATTCCGACCGAGGCGGAGCGACTCTGCAGAAGATTGCTCGGAGGTACTCCAGGTGTCCCTCTGACTTGCAGAGGGCACAGTGGAGAGCAGGCATGTGCTAGACTGGTTAACCGAACATCTAGCTCCACGTCATCGGAGCTGATGATCAAATGGCTATGATAGAATCGAACCAACTGAAGCCGCACGGTGATTCATATATAATCATGCTGACGTGTCACAAAGGCTGAAAAGCCGCAAAATCGCGTGCGTTGACTGCGAACCCACTGTAGTATGTAGTCTAGGGTGCCAGGTACGTGAACCGATTAAAACTGTATTTACTTAGGTTTGATTTAAAACAATCACGGGGATTTTACTACAATATTATGCAATAATTTACATTTACCGGCATTCTAACAACCTATAAATACAGTTTTTAAAGATTTTATGAAAGGACCCTTTATTAATTTTTGGTACCATTCTTAATTTTTGTAGAACGGAAACTTTTAGCGATTTCATATTCGAATTTAGCGGTGTCTTAGAAACACACTAATTTTAGTTGGACTAAACAACAGAATAGCTTTATGTCAATCACTAAGCTAAAAATAATAAATTTTTAGAGAAATTTGAGTTTAGAGATGTCAACAACAGAATTAGCATCAATGTCCTCATTACTAAGAGTAATGAGGACATTTTTGACGAATGGCAACCTCACCAGTGTCATGCGCTATCAACTCGGAGCATTTATTGCTCTGAGGCTATCAAGGACCTAGACCCAAGATTTTTAGATGTGTTACTAAACGAACTAAACCGTATCTCCTTTGTTACAGAGAGTTCAAGCTGGTATTGAGGCCCGATTCCAGCTCAGTCTATGCGGACGACGTGCAGTTCCACTCAACGAATGGCCAGCTGGACTACAACCCTTCACACGTCTACTCCGGAAAGTTGGAAGGTTGGTTTAATTTTGCTACCCCTGTCGGAGGCTCCACCCCTTTCTTTTCAAATTTCAATCGCGTTCCCAATACCCATGAGAATCTATTCCTGGGAGTCGTATGTGTTATTCCAGACTGTAATCTATTACTGAACCAAATTTCAGCCAGATCTGAGTTTGAGAATTTCGTTCGTGATTGTATAACATTGTATATTTGGAGAGTGATTAATGATTATATAGGTAACAAATATCTGAATAAACTTTCAAATTTATTTATTTACTTCATGCACAAGTACATAGGCGGACCTAATGCCACAGGCATTCTCTACCAGTCAACCAAAGAGAACGACTCAGTAGGTGCATTATCAAAAGTAAATCTGATACAGTTACTCAGATACATATAAGTAAAGCAGTGTACATAAATATACATACTAATGAACATATTAAATATGTACATAACGATACAATATACACCTCATAAATACCATATACATACTTATATATAGGTACAATACACATTACCTACATAGTACATATTACATATATTTATACACATTATAAAAACGCTAATTTGATATTAATACGATGGTTCCGCCAGTCTATCCAACAGGATGACCTAGGCGTATTTATGGCAATCAGATCAAGGACGTTTTGAGGGTAGAACAGGTCTAGAGTGCCCGCAATCGGCAAAAATGGGTATGCAGCCCGGGTTCATGTATGGTTAGTTTGGCTAGTTAGCTAGCTTTCTTAGTCCTTATGCCTCTCTAAGGGTGGCCTCAGTGGATCCCTCTAATCGCTTTAGCCAACAAAGGAATGCTGTCCTTGTGTGTCTGATCCGACTAGCTACAACGGGAAACCCGTGTGGCATTTTGTAAGCCGGAGCTAAGTGGGTACTTAAAATATCAAACTTGTACCGGCAGTCCACTCATTTTAAGCGCAGATTAGCAAAAAATAGTGCAATATTGTTCGATAGGTGTAAGCAATTTTTAGACGTGTTAGGTAAGGTATTAGATAAAAATTAAATAATTCTGTTCTGTGTTATCAGTGAGATAAACGTCTGTTCAGATGTAAGTATTGCCTGGAATATAAATGAATCCCAAACATTTGACATTAAGACGTCTCTGTCATACTTTCTTACATTCAAAAGCAAACATTAATACATTAAAATAAATGCCTGGGTTAATTCCAATGGCCTTCCATTAAGATAAGTGGCTGTCAGCAGTAATTTTCATCTTGTCATAAAGTAACTTTGAACTTAAAGGAGATTGCCACTGCTTTATAGTTTAACCTAAAATTGAAATGATTCATAACAACTCAAGAGGTATTAGGAAATAAATTTCCCTTTCAAATTTGAAAGTGCCTACTCGGGTAACAAGTACTTTCAGCATTAGAAGTGTCCACTTTAAACTCTTTCATCTGATACGAATAAATTAGGCTGGGGAAGATCGTTCAATATGGATTATTATTTTGTCAGCGACTGTGAAATACTGAACCCATTTGTTCCCGCGAACCACAGGTATCTACCATCCTGGGAATAAATCTCGGGTTGGAGTACAGATAGCGCTCTTATAAACCGAAGCAAGCCTTGAGCTGGATTCTCACTCTCCTTCCTCGTGTGTCAAATTAAAGATGTCGGTAACTTATTGTTTAAGAAGTCGGCGAGATCGAGAGATCACGGGTATCAATCTTGGCCATTACACTACTGACTTAAACCCATTCCTAAGTCAAGCCTTTTAACTTAACTAGAAGGGTTAGCGCGAATACTTATAACTTTGGTTACTAGTGTTTTAATGTTTTTAAAGAAGAAAAAATCAGTTTCTGTGCTCCAACGTGGAAGTGTGGATGTGATTAGTCCCAATCGCTCACTATCAGGCGGCCGTGATGATTATTCGCCATAAAAATGATTACCAAAAGACATAAAACATAACGCTAGACATAAAATGTTTTAACTACATACAAGGATTTATTGCCTAAAGTTGAGTCTAACCTAAAAGTTTACCCTGACTTTATAATATTTTAAACGACAAATTATAGACCGTATTTTATTACTGATAACCCCACTGTCCTGTAAATTTATACTCGTATTTGTTTGCTTAAGGTTATTCTTGTGTTGCCTGACGATAGATACTCGTAGCTTTGTCCAAAATAAGCTAAAATATACAAACTACAAAGTGTTAGTTTTATACGAATTAGCATTTTTTTCATGCTTCTAAGAGATAATATTTTCTATTTATAGTAACTAGCGACCGGCTCCGGCTTCGCACGGGTGCAATGGATGTCATTATACATATAAACCTTCCTCTTCAATCACTATATCTATTAAAAAGACCTCATCAAAATCCGTTGCGTAGTTTTAAAGATTTAAGCATACATAGGGATATAGGGACAGTGAAAGCGACTTTGTTTTATACTATGTATTGATAATAAAACTGTATAGACAATAAAAACTGTGCGTGTTTTAGGAGCCACTAATATCTTTGGGGACCAAGCCAATCTCACCTGAAATACGAGGCTCTAGCGCAGGCTTCCTCTAGGAATTGGAAGGTCAGACGATAGTCACTGCCATAAAAAATCGTATAAGTCAAATGTATAGAAGGAGAAGTAAGCGATAAGCCCGAGCTCAGAGCTGAAAACCTTGCAAGAAGTTTATTTTTATTTTTTACTAGTTGTTGCCCGCGGCTCCGTCCGCCCGGTTATCGCTTAGTGTTGAGTCAACGCTATTTTTCTAAAATAAAATTAGCTTAATTTACTTCTTATTACATCAGCTATATGCCAATAAAAGTCCCGTCAAAATCGGTCCAGCCATTTCAGAGATAAGCCGGAACAAACAGACAGAAAAAATGTAAAAAATGTTATTTAATTTATTTTATCATCAGGCTGTATTAGTCCACTGCTGGACATAGCCATATTTATTAGGTGTATGTACCGTATTATATTCATATGCATGTAGAAAAAAATAGTTTTACAATATTACAAACAGACACTCCATTTTTATTTATATGTATAGATTACCACTTAGGTGGCAGACAAACACACGGCCCACCTGATGGGAAGTGGTTACCGTGGCCTACGGACGTATGCAGCACCAGGGGCATCATAATCGTTCTGCCGACCCTGTAGAAACGTTCAAATGCCCTTCTTGAAGAACCCATATTGTAGTCGCTTGGGTTATCATCGAGTACTAGGTACTTTATTGATGATTTATGCAAACATATGTTTCCTGTTAGATGTGTTATGGACTAAGTGATTAATGAGCGCATTATGCATAATGGCCGGTTACTTTCGGCAAAGTGATTAAATCACTATCAAAACTTCATTATTTATCACATTACCCGGTCATTACTATAATGTTAATAGGGGTTAAAGTATGAAATTGCCGTTTCATTGTAATAGGTACTTCGAATTGACATAGAACCTTCATGGTTTAAGATTTTTGAGTAAAACTTTTTCCACATGGTACCTATGTAGTTCTTCATTTAAAAATGTGCAACATTCGATTATCGATTTTCAGTTGTTTTTTTTATTCAGCTTAGACAAGAAAGATGGATACTTCGAAAATTCGAGTGATTTTTGAATACGAGTTCCGACGCGGAACTAACGCGGCAGAAACAGCTCGCAATATCAATGTTGCGTTTGGAGAGGGGACTGCTAATGAACGCACCGTGCGATTTTGGTTTAAACGCTTTCGTGATGGAAACTTTGATTTGAAGAACGAACCACGAGGAAGGCCGTCCACACAGGTGAATAACAATGAATTGAAAGACATGGTGGAAGCCGATCCGAGCCAAACTACCCAGGAATTAGCTGCATGGTTTAACGTTACCTTACCAACAATATTGACTCATTTGCGTCAAATCAATAAAATAAAAAAATGTGAAAAATGGGTACCTCATGATTTGACTGATCTGCAGAAAGAAATGCGTGTTGAAACTTGTGTTGCCTTGTTGAATCGATACAGAAATGAAGGAATATTGGATCGAATTGTGACATGTGATGAAAAGTGGATTCTTTACGATAACCGTAAGCGAAAAATGCAATGGCTGACCCCAGGTGAAACGCCACAACAGTGTCCTAAAGCAAAGCTTACCAATAAAAAGGTAATGGTAACTGTTTGGTGGTCTCAGCATGGTGTTATTCACTATAGCTTTCTACGATCTGGTCAAGCAATAACGGCAGATGTCTACTGTGCCGAACTCCGAACAATGATAGCAAAACTAGCAGTGAAACAGCCCCGACTCATGAATCGATCTTCACCATTATTGCTCCATGATAACCCGAGACCTCATACAGCACGAGAAACCGTTTTAACTCTACCGGAACTGCAATTAGAAACTATCCGTCACTCTCCGTATTCGCCAGACCTTGCTCCAACAGACTACCATTTTTTTCGTGATTTGGACAATTTTCTATGTGATAAAAAGTTTTCTTCTCAGGAGGCAGTACAAAATGCTTTCACACAGTTTGTCGAATCTAGATCACCAGAGTTCTATCGCAAAGGCATAAATGACCTTCCTACTAGATGGCAGCAATGTATAGATAATAATGGTAATTATTATGATTAAATAAATACGTTAAATTAAAAAAAAACGAATTTCAATTTGTCAGTACAAATCGGCAATTTCATACTTTAACCCCTAATACTTGACAATTGAGCAATTTGATAATACAGCGATGCGGAAGAAAAGGTTAACCTATCAATTTTAAGTACAATCCCTTAACGGTGAAATAATGAGATAGCCCGTTTGGAATATATATATAGACATAGATATAAGTATGTAATATTTTGATAGTACTTACCTATAGTTCTAATTATATTTATATAGTATAGGTCTAATTAACCTTCGTTTACAACGTATAGTGGACCACCCGCCTAGGTTTGGTTGAACTATGTTTGATTGTACTATTGAACGTTACTTGTAATGATTGTTTAAGATGTTGGTAATTCCAATTAATAGACGTCTCGCCTACGGTTCATGTATGGGTGGTTAAAAAAAAGTAACCACGAATTCTGGCCTAATCTATCTGACTCAAACTGTGCGGGGTAGACACTGCGCGCCTCTAGATATAGAATAGTTTCTTTTTTGGTGGTTATTTTTTTATAGCCACTCATATTCGAATCGTAGAATTTAAATACCGTTTTATCAACCTTAGGTTAAAGAAATTATACTTGCATAAACCGAAAAATAGTTATTAAACATGTACATTTATAACTCATTACTGTATCCAAAAGGTGATTGACAATATGTATAATGCCTGGTCAATTTGATTATTTGAATAATTATAATCAAACTGCCCTCTCATTTTGGGCATTATTCATAATGACCCGGAATTATGTATAATGCCCAATTTAGCACTTGGTCCATAACAGATATAATAGGTAGCTTGCCTTATGTACAGCTCCGTTTCAAAAATACATCCTGTAATATAACGGAGCCAATATAACCCTGCATAAATTGATCAATGAATAATTTAGTCATTAATCTTTTCTGTTTGAAATGGCCCTAGTTTATCCAAGTCAGATAAATCGCTTAGGCATATTTCATCACAAAATTAATTAATACTAACGAAGTAAATATGAACCGAACTTCCTATTATTAAAGCCAGTAATTGAAACACGTTATTATAGTAATAGATGGAACAGTTTAATTGTTATGTTAAACTAACAACGCATGTGTTGCCATACATAATAAAAGATCACATAACGTTAGTGATGTAATCCGTATCTTAACCAAGAAATACGGTAACCTGATTGTTTAGGGTTGTCAAAACATGTTTGAGAGATATCAAAACTATTAGGACAGGTGGAGCCGCCTGTCACCCTAGTAGAAGCAGGCCGTGGCCATACCGGGGAAGAGTTGGGGACCCCGTGGTCCCCGCACCCGAAGAGGGCCAGATTAAGAGAGATGGCCCTAGGTGAGCCTGGGGGGATATGCACTAGCTACCACACCTTCGGCCTTGCATTGCGACCCACAGACGGTGTGCGGTTTAGTCGGTTCGAGTCCGATATAACCTCCCCCTCCGGCTCCGAGCAGCTGCTCCTCCGGACGCAGGGGGGAGAGGGGGAGGGGTATCCATTAGGATTTAACGCACGTAAATACCTATAGTAAAACCAACAATTCCGTGAACTATTGGAGGCTGCCACAGACCCTTCAATATTGTCAAATTGTGCCAATTCCAAATTGAATTTCATGTGCAATAAAACTGTATGCATTTTGACAGTTACAACCATAGTTTAGATTTAGGCCATTTCACAGATTCGTTGGTACACCTATATCTAGTTTTAGCGTCCCATTCCAAAGTCAACAGCAATCATCGTTCATCATCATCATCAACAATCATTCCAACTCTAAAAATGTTTGTTCCAAACAGCTTATCTAGTATATCTGCATGAAAAGTTAAAATTATTTTTGCCAACGACATTTTCGATTGATATCTTCAGATGTCCTAATAGAGATTTTACAAATCCTCAACTTTATAGCGATAATTTCTTTTGCATATTCATTTAATTGGTGTTATCGAGCAAATAACTCTGTGAGGTTAATCACTATGACGTTAGTTAGTGATGTCTGACGTAATGTTTCTAGGATGACTAGGGCGTACCGTGTGACCATGTTCCATGTGTGTATCGAATTGTTTCACCGGGGAGATGAGGCGTAAGTGACAAAGATTCCGAATTGAAATGAGGAAGGAAACTGCAATTCCCACTTTGTTTATGTGGGTGCTGGGTGCTATCATCCATTCCAATAAAGTAGAATAAACCATAACTCTATACATGCTTTCATTAACTTCATTAATTAAAAAGTCTAGTTTGTGCGTGCTGTTCCAAATTCAAAATTCCATCCCATCCCACCCAGGACCCGCGACACATTTTTTGGACACATTTTTAAGATAAAGATATTAAAATATATACTCATATGTCGGAGTGTGTAGTATCTGAGTGTTATGAATGCCAAGTAATAATTGTTTGAATTCAGTGATTTTGAATGTAGGAACATTGGTTATTACTTGAGTGTGTTTAGATATAAGTTGACAATGACATTTGATGTAAATGACTTCGTTGGCGATCCGAGCGGAAAGCAGCTAACTTTTTTAACGAAACGCGGCGCGAAGTGGTCAGTTTAAGACTAACCTCACTGCATTCTATCGGTTTGTAATTTATTCTTAGTCCAGCTTAAATCCTAAAATTTAGTAAGCATCCTTTGTGATTTCGTGTTACAAAGTTAGTGTGATAACGAAGTATTATGTACTGGACTATAACCCGCATTGATTTTCGAAATACCTTCACTTTTGATTACCATCCTGATTTAGTCGTAATAGTACCTTATGTGATGTCGATTTGACCCTTCTGCACTGTCGCCTCGACATATATTCATCAAAGAAACAGCTATATTTTATTGCCTTTAAAACAAGATCACAAGCCTCATGTTACCGCTCAAATTACAATAATTGAATTGGCAACCCGAGGCTTGTGTTACTTTCGCCGAGTGACACTCCGTTGATTGAAATATATTTACTCAAACCTATGTTATGTATCTTATCTATAACATCATCGTCATCCTCATATTGATTTCCCAGTTGCGTGGGCAGTTTTTATATCAGAGCCTAAGGTCCATTCTTTGTTTTTATAAGTATTTAGTCTTTTCTGACATCGACTACTTTTGGACGTGAACACATTATAGAATTTTCCCGAGCCAAGCTAGAGCTATATCGATAACAAATTCTTTGGTCCCTTTAAACAGTCGTAAAATATATCATAGAAGTAATTTATTATAGTCGTGACAATGTCTGTATCTACTTTTGAAACAGTACTTGCACATTCTGTTTCAAACATTGAATACACAGATCTAATGTCATTACAGAAATATGAATAAATAATAGCTATTCTTCATTCACGGTGCTCATTATCATAAAATGGCAATTTAGTCAGCCCTGCACAAAGGAATTGTGGCCGAAGCTCGTCACGTGCGTCTCGATTAGTTTGTGTCAATTCATGGAGGCTTCTCTCTCTATGCTTCTAATATTATCAATATTATGCCACAACTTTTGTATACTAGAATAAAATTATGAATAAAAAACTTTCTTTAAATAAGCTGTACAAAAACAAAAATAATTATTTTATGCAAAGGTTGTGCTGATTTCAAAAGCTTGTATCGCGGAAGTTCTTTCCTTGTTTCCTATTTGTGCTACACGCTTTTTAAATCAGCACAACATAATTTTATTTTCCACTTTTTAATTACAGTAATATCATGCAACAGTAGAGCTGTGCCTACCAATTCTAGCGAAACGAAGACAAACACAAGTAGTCTGTTTAGTTCAAAAATTCCCATGATCATCATCTTCAGACTCTGAAGTACGATGTAATACCAGACAATTTGTAAAGACAAAACAAATTAATCCAAATTCGATAGTTTTATCTTGTTTTGTTTAGGAGTTGCTATAGCCACTTTCCTACTCCATCATCACCATATTAATGCATTGTCATCGAAACTAAACGCGTATGCAAAATTTTAAATATCGCTTGAGCATATCGGCTTCAAAATCCAATTGCATGATTTGTCCCGAACAAATTACATACAGAGCAAGTTAATATAAAGCTTGTATAAACTGTTCTAAATAATAATTGTTGAGTCACGGTTTGTGGATGTGATGCAAATGATTTTTGAATTTAGAATTTGGAACGGAAGACAGTGACACCTACCTAAATTGACAGCCAATGTCAAATTGATTTTTTTCGTTCCAAATTCGAAATTCCATTTCAAATTCCAATTCATTTCCGCCTCACCCAGAAAGTGTGACACAATTTTTTTTTTTCTAACTACTTGTCCAGTATACCTATGTAGGCAAGTCGCTCAGAGTATTTACTTGTTATATAAGGAACAATCGAAGGTAGAATTCACCAGCTCCTTTATCGTGATTTTATTATATTAGATTGTGAACCATGCCGGGCTGTTGCTTGTTCCTGCTTGTTATATTTACTGAATACAGCAAATATGTACTTTGCCTGAGGAGGAATTGGGACCAAGTAAATATACTTACTAATTTTACATGTATGTTGCTATTATTTGTTTTTGGCGTACAATATCAATGTAGTGTAGTAGTACCTAATATGTCTTATGTAGGATAATTGAAGCATGCATTTTGCTTAATAGTTATCTATATGTATTAAAACTAGCCCTCTTTATCCGCTTGAACTTCGATCTGGGTTTAAATTTTTTCTTCATTATTTTTTAGAGAAATATTATCGAGTTCAGTGTTGAGCCGCATTACAGTTGAACTGGAAAGCCAATCCCAACGGAGTTGGGAAAATACTCAAAGAATGATGATGATGACTTTCACCTCTACGCATGACATACTGATATCCTTAGCAATCCATGGATTCTTCGTGCGGGTGTCGGGTCCATCGCGTTACTGAGTTGGGAACTCGGGACATTGCTTGGGACTTGCGAACCAGATGTAGGTTTAGAAGAGGCCCCTTTTGTTGATGTACATCAACACTCACCTTCACTACCCAAGTTCCCCTCCCTACCTAACCAAATTTGATGCGTACCAACTAGTGCCGCTTTATACATTCGTCCTATTAATGAGCTTATTGTAGCTCTCGTTAAACCATCTTTAAGTGATTTTATCGTTACTTTTTTGTATCATATTACTAAATTAAATAAACACGTATTCGTCAGTAAAAATAATATTGCCAGAAAATATATTGAATAAATGACAATCGTGCCGGAATTTCATACCGTTTAAACAACAACACATTGAGCTCACTTTCCCGCCTCCAACCATTCATCAGTGTTAACTGTCATGTAACATAATAGAGGCATAACTTACGAATGTAGATTATTTGAAAAAAGAACTATAAGTAAAACATCGCATTATGAAATGATTCGAACGATTAAACACACTAAATCTGCGCCAATTAAGTTTTTTTTGTAAGCCGAATCGCACGAATGCATTTTATTCGCATGTGTAGTGTTGTGTTAAACTAGTAATTTCACGTTATTCATTTAAATTGCTTTGGAACGTTTTGTCTTTTCTACTCATAACATACATACTTACATGTATAATATTACTAGCTTTTGCCCGCGGCTCCGCCCGCGTGGATGTTGGCTATCGCAACAATATTAGTTATCGTTATAAATTGATCTATATTATTGTAAAGTTTCATTAAAATCTTTTCAGTAGTTTTTAAGTGAAAGATCAACAAACATCTATCCATCCATCCATGCTTACAAACTTTCGCGTTTATAATATTAGTAGCATTAAACAGTGCTTATATTAATATTATATTTATTCTTTATAAATTATAATTTTTAAACGCCATAAAATTTTGGACGATAATTTGTATTTAGATGTCATTCCTAAAAAACCCAGATTATTTTTCGTAAAATCCGCATTTCATTAGACAACGCCATTTTGTAAATATTGTGGTGTGCAGGACTCTACCAGCACCTTTGGGATCCATGCTAACTTCGCCTACTAGTCGGAGGCACCTAATAGTAGGCGAAGTTCCAACCAATAAACAACAGATGACGCTGTCCTAGCAGATTGACTTTCGGAGTCGAAAGTTTGCTTCCAGAAAAGTCGACACACCAATCAAAAACAAAAAACTGACATTGGATGCAATGCAAGTAGGAAAGCAGGCCATAATTATCTTTCAATTCTATTTATAATCAAATGAAACGATTTGTAAATTTCCATCATAGCGTTTAAGAACATTCATTTTTATTCCCGGCTTCCATTAATTGCTCGGCGGGCTGTGGAATTAAATTGTTTTCCTTAAACGGATTACTACCGACTGGGTTTCTTTTAATTACAAAAGTCCTGTTAAAATTACTTTCTCGTTAATAAGTTTACAAATTAACGTGCAGTTCTGTGAAACGGCACTTTGGCGGTAATTGAACTGTTATTAATTGTTTCTTATGTAGTTAGTGTACTACATAAGAAACAATAATAGCGTTGTAACGTGATCAGGGATATTACTGGCAACACGACCCATACAAAGTAGATATCTAATATTTTAGGTCGATGAGTAATTTTAAATTGGAAGGTATTTTGTGACTAGAACAAGGATACTAATACTTAAAGATACGTAATTTAAAAAGAAACCGTATTTATCATAGAGAAGGAACCGACTTCAGCTGTTTTTTTTTCAAGAAAATCCAAACCGGCTTGTCTTAAAAAAACATCAATACCGTTTTGATCGATCACGGTAAAAGTTGAGATATATTAATATCATGAAGGTTTTTATGTTATTATAACTAAGTACTCTAATCCTAAGAAATAAACCGCAGGTAAAACAGTGTGTTAATCATAGTTTTAATATGTAAAGTAGATACAAAAACGCAATTTTAATTTTTACTGCATCACAAAGTAAAGAGCTAGCTTGTCTATAGTTTAATACAAGCAAGCTCACCAAATTAATTAGCTACGCGTGCTTGGAATTAATCTTGTTGTATTGTTGTATTTCGAACTAAATACATACACAAACTGGGTTGCTTGGCGGTATAATTAATTTTGGTATGTTTTAATTTATGCGGGCACAAGTTTGAGCATTAGGTACTGACCGTATGTTATTTAAGTAATTTATTTTTATCCTCATCCTAACTGTTATTTTAGAAGCTTCCCAAGCTTGCACTTTGGCACCCAGGGTTCACTCTCCTGCCCTTCTTTCTTTATGGTAATGACTGCCATCTGACCCTACGACCTCAAAGAAGAAAGCGAGATCCAGAGTCTCGTCAGTTTATCAGCAGGTGAGATAACTTTGGGTTCCTGAGGTTTAGTATACTTATTAAGAGGTATACAGAAGTATATTAATATTCTTTTTGAGAAGAAAACTTTGAAATTACATTATTGTCGAATTTCTAGAAATACTATTATAATAACCGTTCTTAGATAGCAGCAGCCATATTATCTAGATGTATTATATTTCTAATTGTGTTGTACCGCTGTACCGCCTCACTTTAATGAAAACATAATTTAGTTGAGACACACTCCAACCCTTCAATTATTTCCCTAGTCTTTGAAACAACCAATTAAACACGAGCCCAACAAACTTCTACACTCTGAGACTAACTTAATAAAAGGAAATTATGTTCCGCGACCCATCTGGATCGTTGGAGACAGAGTGAATTTTGAACTAATTACTTTCGAACTTTAATCAACTATGTTCCTCACAAATTCATCTTCTTATATAATAATAACGATGACTGGCCAGACTTCTTTAAACAGAAACCAATATACAACTAACCACTCGCAGGGACCGTTACACGAGACCTCATTCGAACATACCCGACGTTTTTAAAATTTGCTTCTTTTCCTACAAGGACATATTTATTCTTCAGAGCAAGTTCTATCTATGCACGAATATGTAATAATCATTTGTATATTAATAAATATGCCACAACATTTCACATTACGCTATCTAGACCCATTTTATGGATTGAGTAGTAAACAAGCAATGAGTTTCACATTTGCTAATACAGTGCCCAAACACTGGACGCCTTTTCCGTACGTAACGAGCATGAGAAGAGTTCAGTCGGTAGTTGGGTCATCTCCCTCCCAAGATGTCCTGACTTGTCGTAGAAGATGACATGCTGCCCAATGGTCTCAGTGCTAAAGATACCTAATTCTGAAGTTCAAAAACGATAAGCGAAACGGGAACTTTAAAATGATAGTGGAGTGCAATCGATCTTTACTAAGACAAACACTTAAATAAGAGAGAGGAATTACCAGCCATCTAGACCTAGACCGCTCTCATCAGCATCTACATTAAGAAGTTATCCAGATGCAACGCCAAGACGCCCTCGGAGCTCAGGGTCCGTCTGCCGGCTCTTCCTCCTTCAGTTCGCACGATCTTGGGCTTCCACGGTAGTGAGACCATTAGCACGCATGTCAAGCCAGAACTTCTTGGGCCTACCCCTTCTACCGGGACACGGTGGGGGCGCCATTGCCAGGCATTTGTTACCCACGTAGCCTGGCTGTTGCCGCAGAACGTGACCACACCAGCGAAGGCGACTCACGGATATGTAGGCTGCCACGGATGCGAGAGTTCGTCACGTAATTTTTACGCGTGACTCCGCACATCCACCGCAGCATATTCATCTCCGTGACACGCAACTCCTGCTTGTGTCGCTCCAACAGCGGCCACGCCTCACAGCCGTTTAAAAGAATAAGCCTAATCGCTTTACAGACCTGCCCCTTCAAACTGACTGGCTTTTTAGGATCGCATGTGACGCCAGTCATTTCCCGCCACTTAGCCCACGCGGCGGCAATACGTGCCTTGACGTCGTAGTCAATGTCACCGGTCACGTGAAGTACAGATTTCAGGTTCTTAGCCTGGTCCTAGACCTAGACCGCTCTATGGTACAATATATTTCTAATGTCTTATAACTTTAGATCTTATGTCCTATTATAGGTCCTATTATATTCTTATAATATATAATTCTTCTACTTTTTCATCATCGTTACCATACCGCAGAATATTGAGCACCATAAATTTTATCCTTCAATTTAATATGATTATTAAAATTCTCCGCTCTGAAATGTCTTCCATTGTTAAATGTGAAGCACTTTATAAAAGATGAAACGCCATAAGAAAAAGGGCCAGGTGGCTCCCGTTAATTTACGCATTGCCATTACTTCCAATTTTGATCCAACGATTCAGACGACCATTATAATACACCCTAAAATATAATAATAAGACATTACATGTTTATAGTACTTATCATCACCCACAAAAATATCCGCGAAGCTATGCGTCTAACTTAGATCGAACTATTTTTTGTTTAAAACGAGTCGTATCAAAACACAGGTAAAATCGGCAGTTTTGTATAATAATAAATAGTTTCATAATCAAAGTTATTGTTTATACATAATAGTAGTTTATGATACTGTTGCATAATAAGGGTTCTTATAACACGAGTGTGTTTTAAAAAAACGAGCCGGCAGGCGAGTTTTTTTATAGTTACACACGAGTTTTATAAGACCAAGTTATGTACAGTGTCATACACTACTTTATCTACTCTCGTACTATAATGCGTAAACTAATTTATTTTACAAACAAAACCAAACTTTTTTTAATTAAAATGTAAAATACTGGCGCCAAACATCGATGGCGCATGCGTATTTCTTTTTTTTTTTGTTCCGAATCGGCGGTTTCTCTTTTTAAAGTAGAGGTTCAACCTTCTTGGTCCAGATGGAGGTTATATAGGTGTATCGTTATAATCAAAGAGTTATTTAATGATATAGGTATCCATACAACACCTGTATCGTAATAAAAAAAAAATATTTGGCCTGTGCGTAATGTTTTTCATAAGAGTTTTGATTTCAATTTTATAATCTTTGTATTATAGTATCAGAGTAGATAAATTCCTTTCTTTAACCAACTTCCAAATAGAATAATATTATATATTCGACGAAATGGACGATGTATGTCCTATGTCCATGAAGTTTGTAATCATTCTAATAGGACCTTTTTTTAGAAGTCAGGACGGGTATAAAATGCTAAAAGTAATGAACTATATTTTTTCCACGATATAATTAAAAGTCTGCATTGCACCCGTGCGAAATCAAGGCGGGTTGCTCTTGCTAGCATTGTACATAATTAAAAACATTTCTCAACCAATCATCTTGTCCATTAGTTTTTACCGAGCTTATTTCACAAAGACATTCTCTATTTCTCCATTACCGGAAAGCAAATGAAGGGAAAACAGTGAGTAAGGTGGAACAGTAATTAAAGTTATTTATGAGCGGTTTCAATCCCTCCCAACTGCGACTGCAAGTTGTGATTTTAATTCATTCGGGGCTCGAAGCTCTTTGCACCTCGAATTACTTAGCATAAAATATTGCGAGCCATTTATTTGAGCGTCACAAAGTTGTTTTGTGATTTAAAAGCTTATTTCGGAATAGTTCTGTTTGAATGAATTACCCTCATATGTATGCAAATGTTAATTAGAGTTCCTGTTATTATTTCAAACTAGTGTATTTGGTGCTATATGACGTTTTATCAGACTCTATTTTCTTTCACTAAGAAATCAATTCGTCACCCAAACGCTGCTTATAGAACTGGCGTTTCTTAAGTTTCTTTTTCATTTTCAACAGTCAGGGGATACGTTGAATTCTAGAACCATATTTCATCAACTATATTTTTGGTCTCGTTTTGTAACGGGTTAGCTTATTGTCGGCAAGACTGTGCACGCAAGGAACTAATAGGTTCGACTAGATATGCCTTAGTCGCCTTGAAAAACACCATCATGAAGAGGGGATGGCACTTGTATTATTTTCACCTAGAACCATGCGGGCGGTTAGATAATTCCAATAGCAATTTATCAACCGATTTGCATCGAATATCCACGAAGTTATAAAAATTTCTACTGTCACGAAACTACTACGCGCTTTAATGTTATGCATGCTATGTAGTCGTAGACTCGGGGCATGTAGTTTTGGCCTAAAATGTACTCAAAAAGTGCACTATACGTGTATTACCTTCACGTTTCTTAGGTGTCTTTCAGGATAGCACGGGGTTACTGCGGTGGACGAGCTCAAATTCATCGAACAATGTACCTATATTATTCGAAAACAATTCGGGCACGCCAAGGCCTCATTTTTCTCGCGATTTAGGTCCAAGATACGTGGTTTAAGAGGATTGTAAGTTGTCATTATATTTATTTTCAAATAAGTATAATATGGTTTGGTGCCATAAATTCATTGTAAGCAAAACTATTCCAAATTTAAACACAATATTCTTGACATTTCCTTCCTCTAGCGGATTACGTAGCTTAATTGAAGGAATTGAAGGTAATGCGCAAATTTAAATTCACCTGGTATTTCTGGGTCTAGCTAGGCTTTGTTTGTAAAGAACTAGGGTCTAACTCGGCTTCGCCTAGTCTCGCGATTTAGGTCCAAGATACGTGGTATAAGAGGATTGTAAGTTGTCATTATATTTATTTTCAAATAAGTATAATATGGTTTGGTGCCATAAATTCATTGTAAGCAAAACTATTCCAAATTAAACACAATATTCTTGACATTTCCTTCCTCTAGCGGATTACGTAGCTTAATTGAAGGAATTGAAGTTAATACGCAAATTTAAATTGACCTGGTATTTCTGGGTCTAGCTAGGCTTTGATTGTATAGAACTAGAGTCCAACTCGGCTTCGCCCGTGCACCACATACTGGGTCTTATTGTGAATCTGAACCGTTCCTCCTAAACTTTAGACCGAGTAATTTAAGTGACGTAACTTTTCATATTTATACTCAAATTTACCGCACTAGGAGTCAAAATTTGAATAACCTCGAATTATACGCCGGATCCCGGGCTCCGAGGCAAAAGTAAGCCTCGGATGTGACCGGGTCTGGTTTGATTTATTTCCAACCAGAAGCAGGCAGGCATGTTATTATGTAATTTCGGGCTATTCTTTGTAAATGACGGATTTTCATACGACTCAAATTTTACTTGGCTTTGCGTTTATGAATAAGTCAGTCAGTCTAATACTAATTGTACGAACCAATCCCTGGGATAAAAGTACTCTTAAATGTAGGTCAATTAGGGTACTTGTATCCCAAATTTCATCCAGATTTATCAAACCATTTTAGCATGCTTGCGTAACAAACATACAAACTTTTTCATTTAGTTTAGTAGCAGAATGATATATAAAAGATACCTGTAGGTAGTTCAATCTATTTCAACGTCAGTACTGGGATAGGTACCGTCTGATTTTATCGTGTTATTTGAGGCGAAAAATGACTTCGCAATCCCAGCGAGCAAGTTTTATGTGTCGGAGGCGGTTGTCAAGCCAATATTTCTCAGCCGTCGTTACCGGTGAGAGCAGCTTTTGCTCAAATATTAGTAGGTAATACTTGTTACAAGTTTATTGTGAAAAGTTTACGAGCTAACAAGTTAGACTGAAAAATAAAAATGTGGATTGCTGTTACACTTTGAATATGACTAGCATAACATTAGCATTTTAATCTCATTTTTATTAATTTTAGACAAGCATGCGACTCTGCCAATGTGGAATACTGAGCCATTTCCCTCGTAGAAACCTTTTAAACTATGACCTCACTTCCAGTGCTAACATTATATTCAAATATATTTTTCTTTTCAGGTGACGAGTCATCTCATGTCTACGGAGTCATTACAGCCGAGGGGCTCTTTGACGGTACAATTTGGACGCCTACAGAGGAATACTACGTTGAGCCTATATCTCGCTACAACGTAGACCAGCCCTCAATGCACAGCGTCATTTACCGGAAGTCCGATGTCCAGGACCCTCAAGCCAGCGAAGGAACACCTTGCGCATCACATCTACTGCATACAAAGCGAACTTCAGGACAAGAGGTTGAGTTATTCAACTTTACTGATCAAAAAATTGTCAAAGATTCTCAATCGAATAATGTTACTGAAGATTTACGCAGTGAAATACACAGACGAAAGAAGAGATGGCTCCCCGAAGATGAAATGCAAGATGACGAGCCAAAGACTAATCCAGATATACCTTTAGACTTAGACGTTCCTTACACTAGCAACAACGAACCTGTTGATAAATTAAGCACTAGGAAACCGAAAACGAAAATCGATAAAAGTAACCTCATAATCAAAGCGAGACCAGACCCCGAAGAGTCGAGACCAAAGCCAAAGACACACGTCGAAGTGATAAAAACTAAGGCAGGAGTAGTGACTGTTAGTAAGGATATAGTTAAGAAAGAACCTATAGGGTACACCGTGTTGTCAGCGAACGGGACCGATGATGGACGACATGTGAATAAAAGGGCTACAGTAGATCCTAGGAAGACCACGTGTTTGGTTTACTTGCAAGCAGATCACATGTTCTATCAAAGATATGGGTCGGAAGAAGCTTGTATTGAAGTTATGACACGACATGTCCAAAAAGTTAACGCTATTTATAAAGTGACAGGTATGAAATTAATACTATCTTTATTAGTGACACTTAGAATCAAGAAAAGATGGATGGAATGTGTGAAAGAGGATATGGCAAGAAAGATTGCGACTAAAGGGACGATATATGATAGGAATGTATGGAGGTGACATATTGGGCCGACCACAAATAATTCGGGCAAAACCATGTAACCGTCGAGATATCGAGAATATCGAGATAAATTATTACCCATTTTAACGGATTGTATGGTGATTTATCAGGTATTGTGGTAACCTAAATCGAAAGGGGGAGAAATTATAAGCGGATCCTGGGCACTGAGGGATATGTCTAAGATGCAACCGGGATGCAAACGCTCTGATGAGTGTGCCACACAAAACTAACTCAGCCCCGGTCAGGAACTGTCTCTTGGTTTGACCTAAGAGCGTTTTCACACTATTCGATACCCGATATCCGATAACGGAGGAAGTCAAATGTATGTCATATGTATTTGTCTTTCACATTGTCTGACCCGATATCGGTTATCGGAGCCGACACCACTGTGTTGGGACGATATCGGAAGCAATTTTCGACCTTGACGTTTTCTTAGTTACGTGTCTTTTCGCGTTATAGATGAATAAGAACTCGATACTATGTCCTGTCAATAAGGTCGAAAATTGCTTACACGTGTTTTCGTTTTTTTTCATCCCTAGCATCCCTAACCAGTCTGTGCTTTCGAGCAAATGGCCGTATCGGGACGATTTCATCGGATAATGTGAGAATAACACATGGTGCCGGTTATAGGAGGTCGGCTATCGGCGTCTGACACCAATACCTAATATCAAATGAATGTGAAAACGCTCTAAAGGTATCAAATTAGTAATATAAATTGCTAATTTATCCCTTATTGTATTATTTCAGACTTCAATCAAGACGGGAAGCCAGATAACATAACATTCATGATCAAACGCATCAAAGTTCATACATTAGACGCTTTGAAAGACCCAGCCTACAGATTTCCCAATAATTACGGCGTTGAAAAATACTTGGAGCTTTTTTCAGGTTCGTTTTTTTTTATTCAATTACACATTCAAAACAGCGGTCTCTCGAGGTCGATTCGTTGAAGTTAAACTATTAGTTGGATATTTTGCAAGGGTTTTAAAGGAAGGCTTCAATAATTTTTTTGGTAGAGATTTATTATTTTTTTCAATTAACTTTTCAGAGGAAGATTACGATGCATTTTGTTTGGCGTACATGTTCACGTACAGAGACTTCGAAATGGGTACACTGGGGTTGGCGTGGACAGGCGATCTGAAAAACGCGGGTGGCGTGTGTGAAAAAAATGGGGTGAGTAACCGTGAAATTCTTATACACTGCTGAACAGAAAATGAGTTAGACGAACCCTTTTATCTCATAGTCCCACTCAAACTCTTACATAGCATTATGACCAATGACGTCACATGAATCAATAACGTGATTTGTTATAATTTTCAAGCCAATCCCGTTGCAAATTATTTTGAACATCTTTATAGTCAGTATGGAATACAAGGTCTATGAGTTAATTCATCTTTTCATCACACATCATACACACTCATACATACCTAATATTCACACCTATCAGTCCCCGAAGGGGTACGCAAACTATGATTTTCGATCACACGTAACTGGGTGTGCCTATTACCGGCAAACGGGCACTTTGTCATGGCGTTTACTATTCTATGGAGAACAATCCTAACCCTTAGTCACCGCCTTCTATTACACTTACGGGAAGAGATGTAGTGACCCACTTCTTCTTTCCCCTCGAAAATATATTTAACTCTTTCGTTTGTACTTTCGCAGCATTACCGCGGCAGTATGAAGTCTCTGAACACAGGCATCGTGACTTTATTGAACTACGGGAAGCACGTGCCCCCAGCGGTGTCCCATGTGACCCTCGCACATGAAATAGGTCACAACTTCGGATCACCCGTAAGTAATAAATACTTGCTAGCCGTATTAATATTTGGAAAGTTGTAAATTACTTTACGAGTATATTAAACATTATTGAACATCATACTGTTTCATAACTATGAAATGTTTTAGCACTGTCCTGTGGTTTCGGCCACATAAGTCATGTCCTTTCGTGGATCCACAATAATCTATTTCTAGGATAAAGAGCCTATGTTATGTTCCAGAATATAATCTATCTTTATGCCAAATATCATACACATCCGTTTATCTGTTTTTGCGTAATAGAGTATCAAACATCACAACCTTTTATACGATTCGTAAGGTTACTTTCTACTGGGGGCAAGGTGGGGGACAATGTTGTCCCCACATCCGAAGAGAGCCATCTCGCAACCAGTAATAGCCCTAGGTCGGCCGGAGTGCGAGATATATGTATCGAGCTATCTCATCTCCGGCAACTGAAGACTCAAAGACAACGTGAGGTGTAGTCAGTTCGAGTCTAACAAAACCATCCCGCGTGCTCCGGTGGGATTGTCGCACTAAAAGAAAGACTATTTCCTACTCTAATTGAGATAAGGTTACAGCTTACAGGTATTCGCATTTCTTTTCAGCACGACCCGGAAATATGTACGCCGTTCGGCGAAGACGGTAACTTCATAATGTTTGCAAGAGCCACTAGCGGTGATAGGAAGAACAACAATAAATTCTCGCCGTGCTCCCTCAGGGCTATCGACCCAGTGCTCAACAATAAGGCCAGGTCTCCGAAAGGTTGCTTTACAGGTAAGGGTATTTCTTAAAACTGTCCCATTTTAAGGCACACCGTCGTGCGTACTATGCAATCCGTTAGGAGGCCGGCAGGAATCGGTCCACTACGATGGGTTCGGTTAGCCCGGTTCCATTGCCAGTGGGCAGCACACAGTATACAGCACTCAGCATGGGTCTTCTCTCAGTATGAGAGAAGTAATGTTGTACCCTATTTGAACGACGTCTTGTAAGCCATTTAATGAAAATACTCACCGTGAACACAATGGTATCAGTTGCAACACATTAGTCGCATAATTTGGCATTTGTATACTGACTATTGACACGCAAGGTTTTTTTCTCAAACATGCTTGGAAATGAGAACATTATTTTGACAACCTTCTTCGAGATAAAGCAGCGGCCAGCAAAAGTTGTATGAAAATCCATATCTGTCGTGTTTTAGCGGCCAAATAAATTACTATGTAAACTCATATCTGTCGGGTAATTTAAAAATGGCACCAACTTTTACTCCGAACCATGGCAACCAAGGAGGTAACTTATCCAAGGCGTTATTTAAATATAGAACTGGCTTGCAAATAGAATGCTATTTATTAAGAAAAATAAAAAACCAATGAACATTTCGCCGCGTGAAAAATTACTGTTGTTCGTTGTTCGTCATTGATTTTGAAAAGTAGGTAACTAAAAAAATAGTTTTAATTTCCGCGCATTGTTTGAGAAAAGCACTATACAAGCCTTGGCCACAACTGAGCGTTGCCGGACTCCGTAATGCGTGCCTCGGCTGCGCCTCGGCCCGCATACTTCACGATCGTCCGGCAACACTGCAATTGGTGGCCGCGGCAGTAATGTACTATTTTATACCACTTAGGTGGCAGACAAGCACTCGGCCCTTGATGGAAAGTGGTTACCGTGGCCTATGGACGTGTGCAATACCACGGGCGTCACACTCGCGCTGCCGACCCTGTTAGAACAGAGAGTTTCTATGCCGTCAGTGTATAAGATAAAGCAGGACAAGCATTTGGTCTTCCCACTGACAGCACAAAAGCTCTCAAATAAATAAATTGAAACAGGACGGACAAGACGCCTGTGATATCTAACCTACTCTAAACATATGGACAACGATACAGGAAGGTTCTATATCACAACCCTCCTATACAATAGATAGGACGACCGTAAGCGTTGTACCGCTCCCATGGTACGTACGGTGTGACGGAGGACCTAAAAATATAAAAAGAAACAGCATCAGCTGAGAGCGAGCGAAATACTGCCGTTAGCGCTTGCGGTAGGTATCTTCCTGCGTTCTTAAAATTTTATTCATCTGATAATACAAAATCTCTTGATCCACAGAACCTCAACCAGCAATTTGTGGCAACGGTGTCGTAGAAGAAGGCGAGGAGTGCGACTGCGGTTGGGCCTCCGAATGTACTGATGTTTGCTGTCGACCGCAGGCGTCTAGACCTCACTACAAGCCCTGCACACTCACTGAACACAGCGTGTGTAGCCCTAGTCAGGTAAGACGAAAAACTAGAGTTCATTCTGGAAAGATATATTGCAATTTCACAACTTGTAATGCATTAAAAAAGTACCTACCCAATATAAAACGGTGGAAGCCTTATTGTTAAGGCTCCAGACTCGCCATCGAGAGTCTCTAAGATAAGCAATGTAGCTTAGTAGATGATGGCTAAAGCGTAAATGATTGATTATCATTTTCAAATTTATCGCATATTTCGGTCTTTCCGTTTTGTAAATTACTAAATAGTTCGTTCCCGATCGATTCTTAAATAAAAATGAAGAGACATTTACTTCTCCAAATACAACTAGGCATAATATTTTTAAATACATAAAAATAAATATGCTTAGTAAGCATAAGACTCGAGTAAGCTCGAGTGATTCAAACGGAAAATAACATTCCATGCGAGCAAAGGGGAACAGAATTCCAGGCAGACCAAGCTGCGGGCATCAGCTAGTATACAATACAAGAAAAATAAAAATTGTAATCTCGTGAATTTTACTCAAATTCTGTATATTTTCTGTTACAGGGACCATGTTGCACGTCATCGTGCACTCTCAAGTACGGCGACAAATGCCGCTCAGACAATGGTTGTCGCGATGCTGCCTTCTGTGACGGCAAGCGGGCTGCGTGCCCCGCCAGTAGGCACAAACCTAACAGGACTAGATGTGATAAAGAACTCGTGTGCTATATGGGGGTAGGTAGCAATCAGTCCTAATGGGACCCCTCAACCATAACCCATTACACCCTTCTTCCATGCCTTTCAAATTCAGCCTATTCTAGCTACTGCTTATACTGTTGATTGATGGCACTTGGTGGAACTTGCTACACATCTACAATGAAAACACTTGTACTATTCCACATTATTTATTAAATTCCTGACCGGTTTCGCCTACGACCTTTGATAATGCCGTAAGGCGAAACCGGTCAGGAATTTAATAAATAATGTGGAATAGTACAAGTGTTTTCATTGAAGATATCCTAGCTACCTTTAATCATTTAATACAACTATTTGGTTCTTAAAAAAAGTCTACCTCATAGGAAATGTCTATAATTTATCAACGCTTGCAACACCAACATATTTATTTAATTAATCCCAACTGCAAAAGGGATAGGGTAGGAGGGAGCGGTGAAAAGACTCCAACACTCTTGCAAGCTATAGGAAATAGATATTATAGAAGAATATATAATACTATTAGTTGAAGTCCATATTAGGTTAGTAGGTATTATTTCAGGACAGTTAATTATTAGGAAGTTACACTGGAATACAAACTTCCGACTTGTTCAATTTCTAGGTTTTCCCTGGTACCTACTGAAATTATTATTTTTAACTTTGCATTCACAGGAATGCACTGGTTCAATATGCCTTGCATACGGCCTGGAGTCTTGCCAATGCGCTCCAAAGAAGGACGATCCTCGCTCAGCGTGCGAGCTGTGCTGTCGAAAACAGGGTGGAGCCTGCCTATCGTCATTCGAATGGAACACCGCGCCATATGATGTGCCCGATATGTACGCCAAACCAGGGACGCCGTGCAATGATTATAACGGGTACGTATTTGTTTTGATATAAAATATGAATCTATTTTATGCGTATGTCTTTTTCTCTACTTACTTCGCAAAACCACAAAACTGATTACGATACGGTGTTCACTTCCATTTAGATAATTGTAATGTAAAATTTAGATAATGATAATTAATAATCACAATCTTAGAACCATGGAAAAAGTGACTGAAGTTTTTATCGTGTAGCTAGTTCTTTCATAGGTGTGTGTGTCTGTTTGTCCGTCTTTCACGCTTAAACCACACAAGCAATTTTGATGAAATTTGGTATAGGGGTAGATTAGACCTTGAGAAAGGACATAGGCTATGGTTGGTTGCGATAACCGACATTCATGCGGGCGGAGCCACGGGTAAGACCTAGTATACATATATTTATTTGAGACCAAGATGAATCAAATATTTTGGGTTCGAATTTGAACGGTTGCATTTGTATTTAAAGGTTGCAAATTTGCAAATGCCTCACTGAGACGAATAGTAAAACAGTCTACAAAATCCAATTTATTGAATTAGTAAAAAGAACAAACCTTTAGTAATGCATTTAAATGTATTTTTTTCCAGGTACTGCGACGTGTTCCAACGTTGTCGAGAGGTGGACCCATCAGGTCCTTTGGCAACATTACGCAAGTTGCTACTATCAGACGAAAGCATTGCAGGCTTCAAACGGTTTGTGTTCAAGCACTGGTACGCCGTGGTTCTCATCCTGCTTGCTGTCATCGCGTTATTGGTACGTATTATAATCAACCCTATCCTTACTGGTTCAAACAAAAATTCTCAATAAAACCTTTTTTGTTAGGAAGATACCCAGTGTTTGTTTGGGAAACTCACATGGGCTCAACACATAAAGGCCCTTGATCTTCTAACTGAGGCTATTAATTTTTCTGGTTGAAAATAGAAGATGGCGACTGGGATCAAGTTGCACCCGCGTGCGAACAAAAGTGTGGAATAATAAGTCGCTACATTTCTTTTTCAAGAAGCTTTGTCGATGAAGCCATGAGCAATTTAACTCGAATGGAGTATAATATTCATAAGTACTTAACTTTTTTTTCTTTAGCATTGTTGCAGAATACTCGATGTTGCCATCAAAATAGACACTAAACGTTAGCGTCTTCTTAGACTATTCATACGTAACTCCTGTGGGAAGGTACATGCACTAAATGTCTATGTAGTACGCTAGTATTTCTATACATCAATGCAAAGGATATTGTAATTTAATAGGCTCATCGAATTGTATAGGCTCAATGTATCTACTTAGTAGTATTGTTTAATTAGCGGGAAAACTTTCATATCGCGATGCAGGATTTGTATTTTCGAAGTAGTTCAGCTCGTATTCGCTAGATGGTGCTAGATATAAGTGATGTTGTCAACGTGTTATTTAAATGTCTGATGATTACTTTTGTGTACCATAAGACCTACCCTTCAACCTGAGATACGCCCATAAGCTACAAATTGAAAATCTCCTTTATCAAATAATTTCACTGGTTGTACAGCAACAACCTATATCGTCATTTAAAATGTAAAGACGCCATCTGTAGATACTTTGTCCGGTTCAAAATCCTTATATTTTGACTTTAGAGCTTGTCTTTACATTCGGAGAAAGCCCTTAGGATTTGAGTTAGACAAAGTATTTAACGGCCAGAAGCTAAAAAAGACCTGCACTAGTACAGTCGTCATATAAAATTATGAAAAAGTGCATCCGTATCTCCTTTGTTGACTGTACATCTAATATATAAAATTCTCGTGTCACAGTTTTCGTTGCCAAACTCCTTCGAATCGATCGATTCTCATGAAATTTTGTGGGCATATCGGGTAGGTCTGAGAATCGGCCAACATCTATTTTTCATACCCCGATTCGCGATAACCGACATCCACGCGGGCGGAGCCGCGGGCGACAGCTAGTTGTCTATAAATATTTGCTATTTTGTAATGCGAAATGACAGTTTGCATAAAATTGATAACATTTTTTTTATTTCAGGTGGCTAGCACACGATTCCTTGGCCGAAACGGCAAGAAGCTGAAGTCAGTGACCATCATCCACTCATCCACTACAGAAACCGTTCGCTTGCCCGATGCCGCTGATCAGCAGGGCTTGATAGTTCACACAGCTGTCAGGTAATATCTTTATTACCTAAACCGATAGCATTAGGACAAATCTCACTTCTCTCTGTACTCTCGTATTGGAATATAGCTTTATTTATATGTAATTAAAGGTTTATTCCTGATCAAGTTCTTTACTAAACCTGTGTGTAAAGTTAATGACGTCATAATTTACTAACTTACAGGTCGAAAGTACCACTCAAGAAGAAAGTAGCCCTACGGACTCGAGCCTACCGAAACAAGAAAGACCTTAAAAAATTAGGGGACAAAGCGTCTCCACTTCATAGTGCCAATAAAAAGAGGGTAAGTTTAAAAAATATTCCCATTTTTTTTTATTAATTTTAATGATAACAAAAAGTGTTGTTATTATTAAATGTTTCTTGTTTTATTGCAGAAACCAAGTAATCAATCAAAATTAGAAGAAGTACCGAAAATAACAAAAGAAAGCACAGCCATTATAACAAATTCAGAAGGAAAATCACCCAAACACGTCATACTTTCCAAACACAAGGGCAAAGTGAAAAAACGCAAAAGCAAACTGAAAAAAGAAACAATAGATTACAGTGGAATGCAAAAACACTCCGCTTCACCAGTCAAAGACCCTGAAGCTTTGAGTAAGGTGCAAAGATGGCTACTCAGTTCACCACAGCCAACAGTCATACCCAAATCGAAGTCCATCCCTCTCGGTCTCACAGAAAGAGCCCATAGGCAAGTTCAAAAAGGCACGAGGAAGACCAGACCGTCCAAGAGCGCCACTAATCTATTGTCAGGGGAGAAAGCGAGACTACAAGTTGTGTTCAAACCGCCGTTTAGGTTCAGTGTCAAAATTTGCAAAAGTGATAAAACAAAAGTCGTACTAGACAAATCTTCTAAACCCGATGTGGATAGGAAACGACACGATGTCGCTGCTCTGCAGACTACCGCAGATACCGCGAAAGCAAATCCATCCAGTAATAAGACATCCAAGCATTCGAATTCAATTAGGACTACCGAAAGCGTACCCCCAGTTGCCAGTGCTCCCAAAGTAGACAAACCGAATCCACCTCGGGAAAACCAAAACCATAGTTACGCAAACTTACTCCCTCGAAGTGCCAGCGATTGTAAACTAACCAAAAAAATTCCTGATGTCAAAATTTGGAATGGACACAAAAAGAGCAACTCGGTTGGCCAAAGGAAGGAAACGACTGAGAGCCGTCAAAATCTTATAACGCAGGAAGATATAGACAACGCTCATGTTTATGAGAATGTAGTGATGTCACAAGAGGCCTTCGTTCCTAAAAGCTGTAGTATGCCTCGCCGACAAACCAGCGTAGGCATATCTCGGCAAAGCAGCTACGGCCATTTACCTAGAGCTCAAATCCGCCCACACAGACATAGTACAAACAATATAACCAGATCAAGAAATAATAGTGCATCAGAACTTGAACATTTCTATAGCGTAATCGAGTCTTTACGACGGAACAATGAGAATGATGCAAATACTTGCACCACCAACACCAGTAGTTCGTCAGG
The DNA here is from genome assembly GCA_949126895.1 of Eilema caniola. Lineage (NCBI taxonomy): Eukaryota > Metazoa > Arthropoda > Insecta > Lepidoptera > Erebidae > Eilema > Eilema caniola. The sequence continues at coordinate 7,033,461 of OX421471.1, read as the reverse complement.
TAGTAGTCGCCACGACAGTTTACTACTCAAGAATAGTTCAAGCACCCATCAGGGAGCCAGTAGGACTTCCCGTCAAAATAGTCTAGTCGATAAACCTTCGCGATTGAGCCCTACCGATTCTTCAAAACTCAAAAGGCAGCTTAGTGAAATTGAAATAGCCAAACCACACGCTGATGGTGGACTTAGGGGCTTCCAACTAGTCGTGGGAAAGGAAAAGTTAAAACGGCAACTTAGTGACAATGAGTTGTGTAAGTCTCGGGTTCAATTGGCGATGCCAATGTCTGCGGGCACGGAGCCTCGTCAACCATTCTGCTGGAACAAGCGCGCCAGTCTCGACTGCGAGGCATCGCTCCCGGCCGGACCTCGCATTTCCCATCCGCGCAACACAAAAAGGACTACTTATACATTCGGTGAACTCAAAAACACCGTCCCCAACGCGACAGACGCCTCGCCCGCCGAACACGTCCACGTTTCCCCCGAGGAGTTCTTGAATATTAATGATAATTAAGTATTACAGTGGACTTATAAGCGTATGAACCTCGAGTGATTATTATTAAAATATGAACAAATAATTAACGTGTATATTAGGTAACTATTCGCAAGATGTACTATTGTCGGCTGGTGTAAATATTGTAATTTGCTTTTAATATTAGTACTAATGTAACCTGCCACTGAAACAGACCATTACTCAGTTCGTATTCCTGAACACGTCAGTGTTGCAATGTAAAAAGTACACAACAAAATGATACTCCGATTAAGTACAATGATTCTACTTGATACTGTTGTATATTAGAATGCTAGCTATATACTAAATATTTTATATATTTTTATTCATTTTTTTACTGTATAGTTTTTACGTAACACATTAACTTTAATGGTATCAACAATATACTGGCAATGGTCTAGTTTCACTGAACGATCTCTGTAAAAGGAATCTCTATTTTTTCTACTGCTATGTATTGTACAAATTTACTCAAACCTATGTGAAGTGTTCATGTAAATTTTTTTAATTACTTTGAAAGTAATTTACGTAAATAACTTTTACTTTCTCGACATTTTTTTTATTATTTGGATAGCAGTCAATTAGCATGTCAATCAGTTAATTAATATCATAGTTTTCTAAGAAGTTGACTCTACTCACTACTATCGAAAATAACTAAAACACTTATAATAATTTAACAATCAAGGCTTTCATTGGATTCCGATAAATGGCAGTCCTAATATTTTTGTTCAAAAGTTTAGAAGCATGTGTCTCGATTTTAAAATATTTGGACGCTGCCTTGCTATAATCACGCTCAGAGGGGTTTTTAAAAATATAAAATCCTCAGGTATAAAATTAATCCTAAACATAATACTAATTTATTACCAGTCTTATTTAAAAACTATTTTAAGAACTACCTACCTACCCTAAGGAACTAAAATCCAATGAAACCTTGTTGAATAATACAATTAACAAAAAAAAAAACAAAACAAGAAACAGTAATGGACAAAATATTTTTCTATAAATATTGGATTTAAACGAACTAACAATAATTCATTAAAATAACTAACCGAAGTCATGGCTGTACCTTCGTTCTTCAAGTTTGCGTTCTGCAATATCTGGGATGGAATGTAATTTTGTTATTTCACGTATTAGAATGACAATATTGTAGTGCATAATAAATAATAAGTAAATAATATCTCTTCTAAATATTGTAATTGTTAAAAATGCTGTATAGATGTTAGGAATCTACAGATATTTTTTTCTTATGTTCCCGCCAAAAAGATGGCACTTGTGATAAATTATTTTTGTCTATGATTTATGGTTCAAATAAGGTCGTAAGTAACATATTATTTTTGACATTTGCTCGGGATATGACTGCTATATAATCAACTTGACTGAATTTAATGAATTGCAATGAAGAACTGCTTCATAAAATATTATATAAGCCATTATTTTCGAACAACACGAACGAACCTTACTGTTAAGATCTATATTTTGGAAATGAATAAAATAATTTGTATCCTTCATTATATTCTTACTTGAATAAAATGTCTATTTATTTCATAGTAATACCGTTATTTGCGTGTGATCAAATGTAAAAGCATTATTTTTAAAAATACAACAGCTTAAGTTTGAAAATTCTGTCAGAGCTGTCGACTAAAATGGAAACTCAAACATAATGTTTACTGTAGTCCGGCAGAAGAAACGTAATGCGTTATGTATAGAAAGAAAGGTAGGGACCTACTTACAATTATCATCATTTTCTTCCAGACGCAATTAATATTTTGAATACCTATTTTATTTACCTACTTTATGCGTGTCGGCGACTCTATCTATGGTGAGTTTTTACACTTTCTTTCGACTGGAGTCGAGACTCGATTGCCATGGTATACCTATCCTATGTGGATAAAATTTTCTCAAATTTGTTTGTACGTAATTCCTCAGAAAATCTACAGTATTTATATAATTGTCACCTTTAAAAATCTATCAATCAATTCAGTACGGTTCTGGTTGAGCATTTTAAGCAGCGCTTGGTCGTAAGTCTACCTATTTCTGGTTATTACCATGATTCAGAATCAAATATCACAATCTCTAAGCAATGATGTTTATTTCTATCTCAGATATAAATCAGAATGTGTTCCAATATTTTCGTGAATTGTGCGAAAGCTTTGCGGCTGTACCACAGCGTTTATGAGCTTCGTCGTAGGGAGGTAAGGGTAAAACGTAAAAGCTATTGTATAGGAACTAGGAACTGATTTCTAAGAAAATCTTAAAGTATTTGAAAGTGTTACAAATTTGTATTTTACAAAAATACTTATTGTGGATAATGGGAAGATTATTTATATATGCAGGTGTTTCGTTAGATAGTAGCGAATTAACAGCGGCTTGTATGTATAACTCTTACAATATCCATGTATAAATATATCTATATAGAAATTCTAGAAATCTTTGTCTTGTATTTGTTTTATACTTGTAAGTTAATAACTCTTCCTTGATAAAAATGTTCGATTTAAGTACATGTTAATTGTGAATTTCATATTATATAATTAAATGTGATTAGATTCTATACAACTATTTAATGGTTATAGTACATAAAACATTTCCCACGGTGTTAATTATCAAACTTCAACTAAACTATGTTTAATTTTAAATAGAGAACTTTGTGATGGTTTTTTTACTGCGCATCTGACTATAAACTCACTATTTGTTCCAAGTGCCTTATGAACAAATCATTACATTCCTACAATACCTACATTCCGAATTAATTATTCTTTAATTGCGTTTTTTAAGTAATATGGTCTGTTCGTATTAAAAAAATTTAAATATAAATTTGAGTACTTAATTTAATCTGTGATAGATACTTACGTCTTCAAATTATTATTACTGTTGAGTCTCTTAAGTTTTAGTTCTTCTCAAATTATACTGTTATGTAGGATAGGAACCTACCTAAATCATTAAAAATAACTATGGTGAATACAAATTTGTAATAAATTCATTTTCTAACATTTTTTCTATATTTTTCTGCATTTTTAATGGATTAAAACGACTCCAACAATAAACAAAACAGTTTTTTATTTTATAATTCCAAACTATCAAGTGTTTTAATATTATTGAAAGGCACCATTATAGACCCCGTCCAGCTATAAGCACAACACTCCTGAAAATACTTTTTTTTGAATAGTTTTCCAATGAAACCTTTTTGTCAATACCATAGATAGATATTACAAATTATTTTTTTGTTCAACTATTTTCATTCCTCTTTTGTTTTTAAATATATCAAAAGTGACATTTTTCATAAGAAGCTTTTGTGTTTTCTTCACAGTTTATTGTGATGATTAACCCGTACGAATCAGTTGATCATTGAAATGGCGCCTATACGGTACAGCTTACACTATGAAGATTATTCTGAGCATTTGATGTCTCGATTTGGTAAACTGTTACAAATGCAATCATTGGTGGACATGACACTTATGTGTAGCTCTCATACTTTGCGTGTACATAAAGCAGTGCTAGCTGCGAGTAGTGCTTACTTTCAGGTAACAAGGTTTTCAATATTTGCGCAAAAAATACTTTTACAAGAGTATATAAATAGTTAGGTACTTGAAATAAATGTCTATAGGGAATGAGGTTGAAACCTACTAGATTAGGGCTGGGGTCCATAAATTCCATTATATTAATAGAGCTGACATTTTATCACGTCATAACAATAATAATATTCGCGCCTTTTAATCCCCGAAGGGGTGAGCAGAGGTATGTTAACACCCACATTTCAGCAACTATGGTTTTGGGTTAGGTAACGTTAATTATTCTAGTTTTCAGTGATCATTTTTGAGCTTCTACGTCTTTAGACCATTGTTTTTATTCCTATTCTATTCAAATCCTCCTAAATCTTATCATTTTTAGGAGGTGCTTCAAAAGCAAACGGGTGAACCGTTGATAATTTTAAAAATGCGATTCAGTGTGTTAAAATGTTTAGTGGAATTCATGTATTGTGGCAAAACTCAGTGTTTAGAGGAAAATTTGGACGAGCTGGTATCTGCAGCTCAGTTCTTGAAGATCAAGGGTCTGTCCAAAGTAACAAAGGAAGGCCTTGGAGTTGCTAACAATAGTAAGTGGAATTACTTCAAGTCTCATACCCCCGAGTAGCTGAACCTGAGGAGTACTGGCTTGACGTCTTAAAAAAAGTGTGCGTTCGCGCAGCGGAATGTTGTTGAATTTAAAGATTTTAATTATGCAGATATTTAGTGTATGACGTCGTGTAATTGTGTATGGTAAAAAAAAATTTGTGCATGCAGCCATTGTGGAGAAATTCGCTAAAAACTGATTCCGCTGGGCGAACGTTGTCCTGGCGGAACTTTTTTCTAATCCATGGACTTAGAAGAAAAGAAATGTGTCCAAAAATTAGTGTGTATTTGTGTGTAATTGTGTATGTATGAATAAAATTAGTGCATGCATAAACTTCGGAGAAATTCAAGTTTCCGCTACGCGAACGTTTGGCCATTAGCTAGTTTTCATATAAAGCTCTTATATAGAGAGCTGTAGATTTTTACATAGGTTGTTTTGAATTTGTTTAAATTTGTTTAAAAAACAGATTTAGAAGAAATCGTAGGGTTTAAAAGATAAAAATATAAACGTGAAATATGCTCATTAGGTTTAGTTCGTGAAGTAGCCACTTTGGGGTCTAGATTTTCACGTTTATACAAACCTTGTAAGTGTCTGCAACATGTTGCCAAGTATCAATGATGGTTCGTTAGTAATTAATGAGTTATAGGACAATTTACCATGAGTAGACCACTGTTTGCAAAGCAGTCAAATATCAAGACGTTCTAAAGTAATTGCATAGTAAAATGTGTTCCAATAATTAGTGTATTAATTCAACTACTTGCATGCAAAATTTCATCTCATTAAATTCATTAATTAAAGAGGAACAATTAAAATACTGACAAAGCATCGAAAACTTACATAACCCGACCAAATTCGGATAGATATAAAAAAGCGGCCGTTCAATATATCTAGGTAACATTCTAAAATTTACAGTATAATACCGGTATTTAATTGGTACAGGTGATAACACAATTGTTTTGATATAATTTATAGGTCATTTATTTTTCTACACATGATTTTTTAAATGTATTTGACTATGACAGTAAGTACTATTTACGTAGCTACTTTATAGCTTTTTTTATATGATATTACCGTTGTACTGGACTTATGTATGTGGGCGTGTTCCCGCGCACCCCACCAAAATATTCAGAATTATTTTGTTCGAAGCGGTACACTTAAGGCTAGTCCTTTGATTAAATAGTCTAAGTATTGTAGTTAGGAATTGATCAAAAATATAATGCTAGTGAAAAAACAGACAACGCGCTGCGCGCAACGAGCGATAGAGGCGGCTTCCCTCTTGAAACGGTACTTCCATCCTTGAAGAAAAGAGAGCGCAATATGTTTTCATAACTCACATAAGCCACGGCCTGTGCGTACTCGTTTGCTGTTGAACTTGAACCTGGTTTTGTTTTATCCCCATTCAAAATTTGCACTCAAGGACAATGTGCGTATGCGCTGTTGTTTTGCTATGTATCGCCAATTCTCCGTAATAATAATATTGACAGTGTGTTATTAATGTTATAGTGTAACAGTGAAGCTTAAAATAATTATGTGGTAGGTATATTGAGTTAGTGATAGTGAGAAGCTGATGTTTAATTAGAACTTGTTAATTGAAGATTTATTCTTATCGCAAATAGGGGCGGTATTATTAAAAAAATGTTTTTCATTCTAGAAATGCAATTGTTTTATTTTTTCCTAACGCTTGTGTACGCAACTGTACCATATTAGTAAATACTATACTGGAAGGTTAAGAACGTTACTTAGAAATATGGCACGGTCGCTTTTTTGTAGCCATCCGAACTTGGTCGGGTTATGTAGGTTTTCGATGCTTTGTCAGTATTTTAATTGTTTCTCTTTAATTACTGAATTTAATGAGATGAAATTTTGCATGCAAGTAGTTGAATTAATACACTAATTATTGGAATACATTTTACTATGCAATTACTTTAGAACGTCTTGATATTTGACTGCTTTGCAAACAGTGGTCTACTCATGGTAAATTGTCCTATAACTCATTAATTACTAACGAACCATCATTGATACTTGGCAACATGTTGCAGACACTTACAAGGTTTGTATAAACGTGAAAATCTAGACCCCAAAGTGGTTACTTCACGAACTAAGACCTAATGAGCGTATTTCACGTTTATATTTTTATCTTTTAAACCCTACGATTTCTTCTAAATCTGTTTTTTAAACAAATTTAAACAAATTCAAAACAACCTATGTAAACATCTACAGCTCTCTATATAAGAGCTTTATATGAAAACTAGCTAATGGCCAAACGTTCGCGTAGCGGAAACTTGAATTTCTCCGAAGTTTATGCATGCACTAATTTTATTCATACATACACAATTACACACAAATACACACTAATTTTTGGACACATTTCTTTTCTTCTAAGTCCATGGATTAGAAAAAAGTTCCGCCAGGACAACGTTCGCCCAGCGGAATCAGTTTTTAGCGAATTTCTCCACAATGGCTGCATGCACAAATTTTTTTTTACCATACACAATTACACGACGTCATACACTAAATATCTGCATAATTAAAATCTTTAAATTCAACAACATTCCGCTGCGCGAACGCACACTAAAAAAAGGCATGCGTGCCAAATAGAGAAATTGAGCCGAAAAGCGAGCTGTCACTTAATGTTGAGATGAAAATAATGATTGCGAGTTATCCAAATAATTAACAAGCTCGGAACAACAATTTATTTACAACGTCACGTAGGCAATTAAGTCTTTCACAGTGTGTGATTAAATGTTAGCATCAGGTCAGGTAAGGTCGTATATTTTGGTCAAATACCTAGCATTATAATCACGGTGCGTAATAATAACTGTCTGTCTTGTAACAGCCGTGATTTATAGAATGATACCGGGTGTATTTTTGAAACGGGGCAGTAAGGGTAGGTAAACTATCCCTAACTTTTAAGATATTCTGAACTGCATTCACAGATTAGTAAAATCGTAATCAACAAGAAAAATGCTCAGTCCATAAAAATTTTGGTGCCATTTGATTTTTTTGATGTGGGGTTCATAAGACTCTGAGACCATTTAAAGTAGGAGTACTAAGATACGATAGGAATCGCCAAAAACGTTTCCCATACATTCTATAAGAAAAACAAACCATTAACTGAAAACTTCAATCCTCGCCAAAAGACTCTTTAAGACGAGTGATATTTCAGTCCCGTTTCAAAAATAGGGTCCTGTCCTGGCCCTGGCATATTTCTAGGGATAGTCGGGATTCCCTGTTCTCGATGACCCCTGAAATATGTCCGGTTTTAAAACAGTGTTTATCACGCTTTATTCTAAGTCGCGAGAAAAACGAGCATGCGCGAATTGTTTTGATATTCTAATCTATGAATGGTTGATCTGAGCTCAACCGCCGCCGTACCCCGTGATATCCACAAAAGGCAACAAAAGACGTGTACTGTGAATATAGAGTACATTTCCGTGAATATAGACTACATTTTGTGATGTGACTGAGGTTCAAAATGCCGGTATCTATATAGATAGGTACCTAACGTCCCACAGAGAAGAAGCGTGAAATGGCCGTTGTTATTATTAATATAGGTATGTGCAATTAATTGTAGGTGAGATCCCGGTGTTCACCCCGCCTGTCGTGATAAACAGGCCGCCACAGTCGCTTATAGACCTCCATTCACAAGTAAGTAATACTTTTTTTGTAAAGGTTATAAAAATCTAGACCACCTAGAAAACCTAGACCAGAGGCATCATTGGTGGTGTACCTACTAGCAGTTATTGGCTTGGCACTAATTACACCCATTGTAGAGATATCATGTACCTATCTCTTTTTATTCTTTTCATGAGAAAATCTCCTCGAACCAGACGGGCGGTTATGTAAATGCACGCCGTCTTGGGATTTGCTTAAGATATTCGTCGCACTCCCGACTGAGCTAGGACCATCGCCAGTTTTAAGATGGCTCCTTCAGATATCATGCATCCCTCCAGTAATAGTAGCATTTTTAGATGTCTATAATAATACTTCGTAACTATAGGATGTGGATCCAAAAAATCAACAGTCATCACAGCTGGCTCCGGTGACAAGCACGAGTCAACCGGTGGATAACCTCACCAGAACTAATAAAGTAAGTTGCTTGTAATCGTTTTTTTGTTTATTTCTATGCTAAAACAAGGTTAATATATAGTGTGCGTTGTAAGTAGGAAGACCTCTGTGACGTGACAATTGAACTGTAACGTCGAAAGTCGATTTCGTGCAAATATTTGTATGTTTAAGGTATTTCTATGTATACCTATTGATCGGTTTTCTATAATTACTGAGTAATAACTCTAGAACAATGATTAATGATTCAAGAAGAGGGCGTACTCCCACCTTAAAGGATTAAAGGACCTAGAACCCTTCTGGTGTTTCAGGTGTCCATGGGCGGCGGTGATAGCTTACCATGAGGCGATCCGTCTGCTCGTTTGCCTCCTATATCATAAAAAAAGACAGCAACAGTGTCAATTCTTCTCTTCGATTCATAGTTCTGTATTAGGTACTGGTGCTTCACAAAGACACAGCCTTCTTCCTTACTGCAAAGTGAGTGGTCTGAAGTCTGAAAGAACTAAGCTTTTTAATTTCTTCAGGATATGGTAGTACGTATACCTTTTGATATTGAGAACGGAAACGGCTCTAATCCAGTGGACTACACGGACGCACCTCGCGCGATCAAGCCCCGTCGTGGAAGACCTAGCGTCAGAGTAAGTGAGATCAAGTAGACAATGACTTAGAAACTTACATACATACTTTCTACACACGCAACTTTTTCCCTACATCAGCCCAACATTTGTATCTGCCTTTCATGAAGGCACTACGGTTTGGAGTGCTTCCGAAATCCGAACTGCTTTTTGACTATGTTCCGCTAGTTCGCACTCGAGCAATTACAGCCTACACCAGCAAATTTTTTTATATAAGACATGTCAATGACTTCACCTCGCCTGATGGTAAGCTGAGGGCATTCTCAAGAAAAAGGGTCACCATTACCGACAAGTACCTACCATGTTACAATGGTGGCAATCCGCTTGACTTAAAGATCCCGGGACTTTAGGAAGAAGGAAACACATGAATAGGTAAGGAATTTCAGAGAGTCACCGAACCGCTTGGTTTTTGATGAATGTGGCAAATCGATACGGGGTTAGGCTGACCCCACATTAGGCGTGCGCGTTCCACGGGCGTGTGAATAGCGCGGGCGCCGCGTGCGCGCCGCGAGCGCGCTGCGTGGACGTCGCGCTTTGCTGCCCTGCGGCATGTGTAGAGAGTGCACGCGGCACGCAAACGGCGTTCGCGTCGCGTTCTTAAATAAAGGGGGTTAAACGCCAAGGCAAGCGCCGCGCGCTTCCTACACACACGTCAAACGGTGGCAACACGCGACGCTTATGCTGCGCGCTCGCGACGCGCACGGGGCGCCTGCGTCGCTCACACGCCCGAGGAACGCGCACACCTAATGTGAGGGACGCCTTAACCTTATTTTGTCTTTAAAAAATTAACCAGAGTCAATTTGTTTTCACTAAAGTTCCTAAATGTCCACACAGCCTTGTAATCTCTTCCAGCGCGCTGGTCCATGGGAAGGTGCCGGCTCTCTCGGTCGTGCAGCCGAACGCGCCCTTCTGCGTCGAGAACAAGACTCGCGGAAAGCTATTCACCAATTGAAACATCTGCAAACCAGACATATGCAGGTTTGTGAATTTTCTTGCTGTATTAGATATCCTGCAGTTTTTCAAATTTTTTTTGCAGATTTTCCTGCAACAATTTCTTTTGCAGCCGCCTACTTCAAACAAATTTATTCCTTACAGTGCTCCCTATTTTCTACCGTTACTCGTCATTACTTGAAGTTAACATGGTTTTATATTTTCCAGGACTACATGGACAGAGTGACGCTATCACAAGCTGTAAACAGCATCTGCGGCCCAGAATCATCCAGCAACTATATGAATATCGATAACGATCTTATGTACATGGACCAGACCGTATCATCCAATGTGCTCGATCCTACGATTGCCTACACTAAAGAACATTCAATAGGAAATGAAACCATTACTAGCTATTCAAACACGAACCCAACAAGTTCATCAAATGATTCATCAGCAGGAGGCATCAGTACGGCAATGTCACAATATGTCAACGCCTTAAAAAACGCTGGACTGCCTACTGATTTGCCTATACTCTTCGAATCCGGAGATGGCTCTTATATAAATGTTAATGAACAAGTACTCCTGGATATGGTGCAAAGCAGTGAAATACAATATGAGGTTATAGAACAACCGAATATTATTGAGAAAGTTGCAGATCCTAGTGAAATTAAGAGTATTGATGACTTATCTAAATCTATAGAACGGGGTGAAATCTTGTTAGGGGGTAAAGGTTATGGTGGAAGTAATGACTACGACAAAGACTCCTCTCAATACAGCCGAACCGAAGATACTATCAATAGTCTTAACGCTATACTCCCAGACAATCTAGAGTCCTTTGCAGAGCAGCAAAGCTACGTAGTTTTAGATCCACGCCTTCAAGATAACAACAATTCTATTGACAATGTCAATCCACACGATTTCTCGTGCATCGATGGTGATATGCAATTCTTCACTAAATCTATGAGTGATGATGTCAAGAAATATTATGAAGACCAGCAACTAAATGATGCTAGAGTTATGGAACAATTATGTCCCGTCAGTAATAGTTTAGATAATAATTTCAGCATATCGTTGCTCGATACAAAAAGTTCACATTTAGGATCGAATTTAAGTCAGCAGTATAATTCATTAAATGCTGAAGATCTCAGAAGAAATGAAGATTGCTATGATTTTGGCTTACAACTTCCACAAAGTGCTGTGTTCAAAGAGGATGCCTTAGACTGTTTAATGGCCACGCCTAAACGGACTGACGATGACCAAAACAATTACGAAGATAGCAGCCAACTGGATCAACGAGCCCAAGAGAGGGACGCCATCATAAAAGATTTAATGAACATTGAAAATAAAATGAATATGGCGCAAAACCATAATCCTACAGTTCCTGACGAGCTGGATATAAATTCGAACACTAATCCTGACTCAGACATGTCCAACGTAAACCCTTTACACGTCCCAAACGTCTTTGAGAGTGATGCAGACAATATTAAAGAACTTAGCACATCGAAAATAAGCTCTACAGATTTGTCAGCCACAATAACTTCCAGTGGGTTACAATGGGACAATTTAGATTTGAACAAAGATCCTGACGAAAATGAAGATAACGAAATCAGTAATGACACCAATAATGATAGCCAACTAGACGCAATGACGAATGAAACCCAATACTCTGATTCTGTCATAGATTTAACAAGACCCGTTGATGGTGTAAAATCAGAGAATAATTGGGAAGACATTATAAACGAACCTGACTTAAATAAGGAAAATGAAGAAGGTGCGAATGGTGACAATGTAAGTTCTGATTTGCGAAATGATATACCATTTGCCGTTGGGTTGCTTCCTCTGAAACAGATTCAACCCACGGAAGGAGAAAATTTATTACAAAAATGTAACTCGACCGATGATTTATTAGACAATGTGGACGCAAAATGTTTAAAACGTAAAGTGAAATATAAGAAATTGTGAAAGCATTATTTTGTTACAAAAAATATAGTCATAGAATATAAATAAATAGCATGTATGTAAAATACATTTTCTTTAATTCGTCATTAGTGTTATTGATGATTCAAGGAAAGTGTACGTACTTAGATCATGGACCCTGTTTTTTTTCCAAGGCTACGTACGTAAGTACCTATTATTGTAAAATACACGTCCGTGTCCGTAATACAACCCCTTCCTTTTTTTCTTTGCGTGTGGAAACCCCAATGGTTACGATCTTATCGAGAGAGCGATGAGGTGAGATGTCAGAATCGGATCAACTAAAAACAGTGCCTCGCCACCAGTATCTATTATGGAGTAACACCAGGTAAGTAATCCCTAGAAAGAAATTCTTCAAAATCCTCGGCAAGCATTACCTATCTATTATAATAATATAAATATTTAAGCAGACAACCTCACCATGGAGTGCCGGGTAGCCGATCCCTTCACCCACAAACCCGCGCACCATCTCCAACACTAGGACGACAGGAGATTAGTGTTATAAGCAAGTCATTTAATACACGCAACTCACGTATTGCCACGCCTGATAAAATGTGACCCTTGCCATAGACACTGATGCCGACGATGAACGAGTAACGAGTAAAACTAGAAACGAGTTGGTGAGCAGCAAGAAGCGAGTCTATAGTTGGTCTCTCGGCGTGAATTCTGACTTCCAAGCCAGCATCGCTGTGCGAGAATTAGCTTTCATCTCTCGTCGCTAAGTGACAAACTTGTGGAACGAGTTCTCGCCGGCAATGTGAAATCAGCGATCAACTATTAATATATCTCGGCATCTCTTTTGTTTAAACGGAATGTTTCAATTGTAAGTTTTTTAAATGAGGAAATACCCAAAAGTTAGGTAGGTAGGTACTCGTTTACTCGCCGGCGGCGGTGGGACAGCTGCCATATCACACTTGTTTTTATTGTAACTGTATCTAAATAAATAACTCAACCATTTCGGCTCTTATCGCAGAATATTTACACTTATTACGAGTATATAAAACAAATTTCTCGGTTACAACTCCTTAATCTTGTGCACGAAATATCAGTAAGATGGCTTTGAGAATCTGTTTGCTTCTAGCCGTTGTTTCCTTTTCTGTAGGAGAGGGTAAGTCATATGAGCTTTTGTATTGATTTACTTATAGTACTTAACCTATAAAAAATCTAAACAAAAATATAATGCTCTATGAAGATTTTAATGCCCCCGGTTTATGTTTTCAAATTCAAATTCAACTTTCTTGTGGAAATTAAATAAATACGAAATTAAATACGAATAAATTATTGGTTAAAATTTTGTTTCTTTTATGATTGAATTCTGCAGCACTTTAAGCAATGTCAACTGAAATATAAGAACTACAAAATAACCATAATCTATGTTCTGTTCTGAAGAACCTAAATCCTGTGTCTGTAAATGAATAGTGGTACTGCTTGGGATGACGACCAGGTGTTGTGGAGGAGTAAAAGCCGAACTACAGACCATGAGCACCGAGATGTGGGCCTCAGATGCGGCTGGAACATGACACTATAATGACGAAACACTTATTTTTGACAATTTATTTGCTCTTTTATTTTGTGCTTTATGGTTATTAACTTTTTAACTTTGTGGTCCATGATGTACAATAATGTTAAACGAGAACTCGCATTACTTCACGGTATAGTAGGCAATATTTTTCACAATTCAAAACACATTATTCTAGACCAGTAATCCAGCGAATCAACCAGTTCAGTTCTGGGCCGGATTGTAGTGTTCGCATTTTTCTAGTGGTTTTAAACGCGCTTGAACAATCCACTGGACTGGAATAACTTACTCGAACATTCCAGTGAAGGTTCACATTATACCAGCAGCATTCCAGCACTGGATACGCTCGCTAGACTAGAATGCTACGGGCAAAATTTGAACCGGGCTAATGTTAAAAACAGTCAAGATGTAAATTGATGTCAATGATCTTTTTGGATAATTGTGTTCCAAAAAACCGTCTAGGACAAATTTATTTGATTTTATGAAGTCGAATGGTCTTCATTCAAACATTTGCGTTCATTCCCGTTAATATTATTGTATTTCAAGGAAGCCATAACAATACTGGTCAATTCATTTCCAGAACGTCTTATCACTCCATGTGAGTTTAATGACCGTGAGTGTATTAAGAACCGACCATTAACTGTCTTGTCAAGAATCTCTGCAGGCTACCCAAGCTTGGGTATAGAGCCCATAGATCCGTTGATTGTAACTTCAACTGACGTCAACCTTGACGATGACGCGGGGGTGGTGCTCCACTTCAAGAATATCAATATTACCGGATTCAAAAACTCCAAACTGGAATACTCGTAAGATATTGAATATTTTAAAGACTTATTCAAGTTTCTGTAACTTGGTGTGTATGTGGTACACCGGCAATATGTATTTATTGTATACAATACATTAAGTAATTTATAGAATACCAAGGATGACCAGACAATGAATGAAATATTATGAATACCATTGTTAATTTTGATGACCGTGAGTGTATTAAGAACCGACCATTAACTGTCTTGTCAAGAATCTCTGCAGGTTACCCAAGCTTGGGTATAGAGCCCATAGATCCGTTGATTGTAACTTCAACTGACGTCAACCTTGACAATGACGCGGGGGTGGTGCTCCACTTCAAGAATATCAATATTACCGGATTCAAAAACTCCAAACTGCAATACTCGTAAGATATTAAATATTTTAAGGACTTTCAAGAAGAAAACACAAAGTTTCTTCAATTGTATGTGTACTAAGGTCTATTTTATTGAATTTTTAAACCCCTTAAGCAGATGGTCGTAGTAATTACGCGATTAAGATACTTACCTAAATATCTCGTTTATTATTTTTAGATTTGGCCAAACTTTAGACCAGCAAGTAGAAACTATGGAAGCAGAAATTACAATATTCAGCGACGTTGAAATTTTCTTAACTAAATCGAGTAAAACGTTCACAGGAACTTACAACGCTAAGTCAAGTAAGTCGTTACAATTATTGGCCTACCATGACGTGCCAACCCCGCTGCGCAATGTGAACGCGCTGACTGGTCGCACGAGGAATGTGGTCCATGCAACCTCCAGGCTGATGGTGGCAGTGGCGTTCCAGTAATAAACCCCCCGGAAGGGCAGTAATACCTAGCTTATTAGGGATTTTGTAGGTAAATAACTGTAAAGGCGGTCATGGTGGTCACCTTTCTAATAAGTGCCTAGGGAACCAAAAATCCAGTCATGGCGTTGCCGTTGGAATATTACGTGCTTCATAATATTCCACTACCACCTCGCAGAGAATAAGCATGATGACAGTCACTAGTCAGAATCACTGAAATTATGATTTTAAATAATTATGTGTATATTGTAGATGAGATGCAGAGATTCTAAACAAGTCACTTATTATTAAATTAAATGTGGCATTCTATTTATCAAAAAAAGAGTTTAATTATAAATCGATAACAATCTCCCATATTAGATCAAACACCAATCATAAGCAGGTACAAAAGCGCTTTCATAAATATTATTTTGACATTTTTTGTTTAAAATTTTAATTTAAAAAAAAAATATTTTTAAAAAAGATCATTTTTTCTTGCATACTTTATTTATTTGCAGAAATAAGGTTTGTTTTGGATAATGTAGATACCTACGTAATAACATCGTAGAGTAAATAGTTTTCAATACCTGTCATCACGCCTGTTGTGTTTCTGGTGACTATAAAAAGTAAATAAATAACACAGTACCTTATCCTTGATTTTTTTAAAGCTGTCCGTGGGAAATCCACTTATGAGATCGGCACAAATGATGTAGATGGGAAAAAATACTTCGTGTTTGGTCGAGGAACAACAAGCTGCGAACTCCTCGGCGATCCAACCGTGACCCTAGGAAGTGAATTACAGCGCGCCTTGGACCAAGGTGTGTGTGCTCCTAATACTATAGTTTATTAACTAGATGTAACACTTCAAGGACTACTACACTACGAATATAAAATACGAAAATTTGGTTTTGGAATTCTTGTCTGTAGGTCTGTTCTTCTTTAAGGTCATCAACGTCAACGACATCCACGCGGGCGGAGCCGCGGGCAGTAGGCTAGTATTATATACTTATAAAGTAGCCGTGTCTGTGCAGATATTTAAAAAAATATTCGATTAACGATTCTGAACACGAAAATGTATAGGTACTTGAAAATTCTTCTCTGTAAGTCTGTTTTTCGCGATGGACGCAAAAACTAGGTACTGAACGAATTTTGTCGCGTTTCTTTTTTGTTATGTTGTTCTGTCGTACATAATTTTCGCAATCTGTTTTGTGGAACCGCTGATATTACCAAATGTTGCTAAAGCCAACATTCACGCGGTATTAGTATAATTATGTACATTAGTTAATAAAATGTTGTATTGTCAACAGATGAAGACGCAGTTAAATTGAAACCCAATTGGGAAGCTAATGCAACAACCCTACGTAGCAAGATTTTATGCAGCATCGCTGATAATGGCTTCAAATCTTTCGTGAAGAGTAGAAAAGCTATAGCAAAGGCCTACGATGTAACTCAATACTATATTCAACCTAGTGACAGTGACGTCATGGTTACATACCCAAAGCCCCTTAACACGACTGATTAAAAAAAAAGCTATGAGTAAGAAAAGCTATATTTTTATACTATAGTAGAAAATAAATCTGAACATAAAATCCATTGTAGAATTCCTCCACATCACAGACCTCCAGGTAACGTTTTAGACGACTGGTAGGCATTACCACGTTATATGGCAATAGTTATTATCTGTACTTAAATATTCAGCTCTTTGGTCATCAAAATATCGGCTTACCTAATTAAGAAATACATTTTATATTGACTGTAGTTCTTTTTTATTTCTATATACCTATATATTATCAATGCGAAAGTAACTCTGCAGTGTGTTTTTATATGTTTACTTCAGGATATTTTTGATATGTGCAGTAGGCAGCGGAGATATGATTGCACTTTTTCATATAAAGTTGTATGTAAAGGTGCAACAGTATCTCCTTAGTCGACTGTACTTTTGAATTCGGGTGCATGGTCGCGAGCCTCCACGCGGTGCGCGTCTACGGAGACGGCAGCGCCTCTCCCAAGCTGGGGAGACTACCTTCTAGGGCCAATTCCATTCCGGCCGAGGCGGGAGCGGTCCTTTAAAGGGGTTATTCGGAGGCTTGCCAAGTGCCCCTCTAAGTAGCAGAGGGCACATTGGAGAGCAGGAAGGAGCTGACTGGTTCTCCGAGAGCTGACTTGTTGTCACAACAGAAGCAGTGCCTATGGCGCGGCGGTACAATGCGCCTTTTTCCGCTTTCCTCCACCCCTTAGGTGGTTCTCTCAGCCAAGATGGCAAAACCGGCCAATAGTCAGCCGGGATACGAGAAAAATTCCCTATTGGGTAGTTGAAACCCAAGGCAGCGTGTGGTTTCTATCAGTTCGAGTCCGAATTCCCCAGCCCCGGTGGTCGGTAGGGGTGGTATTTAAGATTCATACGCAAAACAAACGTATCATAAACTGTATGTTAAAAAAAAATGGTACATTGGTACTTCTGCTTGTATTTTTAAATTGGAAACGATATCCACGCCATTCATAACTTCCTGAGCTACCTGGACCTATTCTGTACAGCCGAAATTCCCATTTATATACCTTTAAGTCTATAATTTTACCACCATCGAACATAATGTAGTTCCTGTACTAAAATATCGCTGGCGTACACTACAGATGGTCAAATGTAATTACCAAGACATTGAAGACAGCTTTATTTCGGAAATCCAATTTCTTTAAATAAATAGCCCAAGTTCTATAGAACCTACCCTGGTAGATCTCTACCGTGTTGCGGGAACCATTTGCTAAACCACAGATAATATAATATAATTCTTAGCTAAACATAAGTATATCGTTATCGTTGAAATAATTAAATAGGTCTATTACTACTGTAACTTGGCACAGTTGGAATGAAACAAAATTATAATTTAAGTTAAATAATTTGTAAATATGTACGTTATATCTAACGGTAGTAAGTTTAAAAAATATAATTGACGTACTTCATTTTAAATTACTATAAAATGAAGTAATTTAAACTATGCCGTGATTCTGTATTGCTGCGAAACCTCGTAAGACAGCTGCGTTTTATGATTTCTATTTTTTGTATTTAAGTGTTGTAATCGTGTGGATTATCTCTATATCTTTTTGACACCTTTTTCTCGGAGGGAACTGTGTTTTGAGCTGGTAGAAACTGTGGTCTCCATTGTAGTGTCAGCTTCAGATTTATCTCGACTATGGTGTTATGATCTTTTAGAGCACCCTGTCCAGTTTGATTCGATGCTGACTGTGTGTGCCTATTGTTTAGCATGCAAGTTTCTGGCATAAAAAAGTTAGTGTAAAGATCTGGAACGACTGTAACGCTTGTAATGTAATGAAAAATGTATGCGTCAGTCCATCAGTGCGCAGTCGTATTTATAGTACACGCAACTGTGTTGTCTTGCTACCCCTGATATAATTTGACCCTTGCCATATGCTAGGCGTTTATTACCATACCTAGATAAGATTAGGTACTTGTATCGCAAAATATTTGCTCTTATAAATAAAAGTTCCTTGACAGTTATAACTCTTTATTCTTGTGCTCTAAACATTAGAAAGATGTTTTTGAGAATTTGTTTACTTCTTGCAATTGTTTCCTTTTCTGTAGCGGAGGGTAAGTCATATGAGTTTTGTGTAGTATTATTTGCCTAATTCATAAGTTTTTAAACAATAATATAATTACTTCATGACCATGTTAATCCGCCTGGGATATGATCAAAGAATATTAATTTGTAAGAATTGTTTGTCAGACATGTTATTTTTTTTTCTGTGATTGAGTTCTGCTATATAATAGCCAATGTCAAGAAAAAATATTTATATTCAAATTTAATAGTGAAACAAGTCAACGAGTATTTTAATACTCATCTTAATTATCTCTCTTTATCAATCAATCAATTAGCCCACTGCAGTCCACTGCTGGACATTGACCTCTCCCAATGTGCGCCATTTCGTACGATCTATCCTTATATTATCTAATTACTTTTTAAAGATCTTAATTTCCTTTTATAATATCAGAATTGATAAACTTTTTTTCGATTTAAATTGAAGAAACTGAATTGGTTAGGGCGAGGTCTGGTAGCCTAGTGGTCAAAGCATTGCCCTATAAAGCAAAGATCCCCGCCTAGACCAATTATTTTTTTTTCAAATTTAAATCGATTTGAATTATTAGGCTGAAAAATGTAATTCAAATTGATAACCTTATTATTAGTTCTGTGACGCTATAGTCAAACTGCTAGGCTGTTACGGAACAGAAAAAGTGGAATTACTGATCCTGGACTTTGAGGTGGGAGCCTCGGAAGCGAACGGGACTTAACACTATGATGACAAGACAATGATCGGATTGATGAATATGTCCATCAACACCGCAGACTGCTTCATAAATTTGTCCAACACGTGACAAATTATATTATTTGCTCTTTTATTTGGCGCTTTTTTTTATTTTCTTATACCGTGGCCTATGGACGTGTGCTACACTAGCGGCTGCACACTCGCGCTACCGACCTTATGGCGCTTTAAGGAAGTCTAAAGAAAAATTGTTCGATTATCTTCCAGAAGATATTATCCTTCGATGTGTGATATTTGACTTCGAGTGTATAAAACGCCAACCTCTTAATTTCTTGTCAAGAATCTCTGCAGGCTACCCAAGCTTGGGTATAGAGCCGTTAGATCCGTTGATTGTAACTTCAACTGACGTCAACCTTGACAATGACGCGGGGGTGGTGCTCCACTTCAAGAATATCAATATTACCGGATTCAAAAACTCCAAACTGGAATATTCGTAAGATATTGAATATTTTAAAGACTTTATTCAAGTTTCTGTAACTTGGTGTGTATGTGGTACACCAGCAATATGTATTTATTGTATACAATACATAAGTAATTTGTAGAATACCGAGGATGACCAGACAATAAATGAAATATTAATAATACCATTGTTAAGTAGATACTTTGCCTATGCAATGCCTAGGGATTTTGTAGAATGATGTCTTTGTTTTTCAATGTTACTAACTGACCTACTTAACAAGATAGCTTAGCGGAACTTCTATTTCTGGATGTTCATAAATAAATGACCTCGAAGGGGGTTTATGTAGGAGCTCAGCTCATTTACTAGTCATTGTGTGAAATATCATCGGATTATACACCTTGCCGGTAACATGTATACCTAATACGTATTAATATAATACAACGTAATTTGTAAAGTATATATACAAGTACCTATGTTTCTCCGCATTCCGGAACCCACATTACTAGACTGAGCTACGTGGGCCACGGCGTAGGCCTCCCCTAAATCTCCCCACATCCCTTTCCCTTGCTTTTCTCATTTCTTCTTGACCACATTTCTGTGCAAATATGTCCCTCCATCTTCTCTTTGGCCTTACGCACTTGCATGTCCTATTTAGCAGACAGGATTTCGATATCTACTCAATTTTGGGTTTATTATTTTTAGATTTGACTCACGTACATCGCTGGGGACACAAATTATGGAATCCGAAATTACAATATTCAGCGACGTTGAAATTGTTTTAACTAAATCGAGCAAAACGTTCGTAGGAACTTACTACGCTAAGTCAAGTAAGTATTCATATTGAACAATTAAATCACTTGTACATTTCCACACTTTATTTTATTTTTAACCTGACCGGTTTCACCTCACGGCATTATCAAAGGTTTACCAGTATCCTTTGATCATCATATCAGTAAACCAGTGATTTAATTGTTCAATATGTGTAGTAGATTCCACCAAGTGCCATCAATCTCCAGTATAAGCAGTCATGTAAGTATTGTTCATCGGTTCAATTGACCTACCATGTAACTGTCCCTGACATAGCTATCAAAGTCCCTTTTTCTCACTCGGACGGAACGCGAACGCTTATAACATAATTACGGTAAAGACTTTACTAAGACCTTCCGAAACTGCAAGACGCAGCACCTAATGTTGATCGACAAGGCTCTGATCTGACCAATAAGGGCCTTTGGACGGCCATGGCTGTTACACTAGTTATAACTCACCGAAAATATCTCGTTCTGGAACCAACTCGCCCAAGTGCCTCGTGATATTCCACAGTCGCGTCGCAGGGAATTGTTGCTGTTAATGACTAGAAATGGTCAGGTGGTTGACAGATGTGAGGAGTGTTATGTATACGGACAAGTGAAACGACAGGCAGTTGAATACGCACTGATTTATTGAAGTAATGGCTAGTGGGCGCAGCCACTATACTAGCTACTTATAGGTAGGTACACATATACAACAAGGAGTGTCCACGGTGCCGTTGGTTTTAGGTACAGTAGTTGGAAAGCACGGAGTGAGCACAGTCTCAGAACGTGTGCGGCTATCGAATTTGCCATCGTAAACATGTAGTTAAAAAAAAACTATCTTCCACCTTCAAAATTCGTAATTTACAATACTTCGGTACACGTGCTGACTGATGAATGTTACATTAGATGGAAATTATTTCCAACTACTGTAAAAGTCAAATAAAAAGTAGGAAAAACCCTGTGTTCCTAAGTAAAAGCCTTGGATGAAACCCATATCACTAAGAACATGAGTCTGTAGAAATTGGATAAATAATCATTGATTTCTTTTTATAGATGTCCGTGGAACATCTAATTATATCACCGGTACTAAAGTAATAGATGGGAAAAGGTACTTCATGCTTGGTCCAGAAACAACAACATGCAATGTCCTCGGGGAACCAACGGTGACCCTAGGCAGTGAATTACAGCGCGCCTTGGACAAAGGTGTGTATGGTCTTAATGATCTATTAATTAACAAAACGTAACATTTCTACGATCGATGGACCATGTGAATGAGTGTCGTTTCTTCATCGGATAGGTCCGTATTCTCCTGCGTGGAATACTGTTCCCGATGCATCTTTTATTCAATTTTCCCCCTTTTTTATTTCATATAATCTTTGTCCTGACACTTACGAACACCAAACAGAAATAAACAGTTTCTTTTGTATTAAGGGGGCAGAATATAAAACGTAAAGTTTTTTACAGTCTTTCGAAACCATTAGTGCTTAGTTATGCGCGTGCATACATTGTTTCGGCAAATGTATTAACGTACATAACCAAATGTCAGCAATTTACAAGTAAGAATATATGTATGTTTATTGTATATACCTAACCAGACTTGTATTGTCAATAGATGAAGATGCAGATAAATTGAAATCCCAATGGGAAAATAATACAAAAACTCTACGAAACAAGATTCTATGCAGCATTGCAGATAATGGCTTCTCAGCGTTCTTGAAGAGTTACAGAGCTCTAACGAAGGCCTACGATGTACATCAATTCATAATTGAGACACCCAATGCTCGAATTAGATACCCTGAATATCCTAACACGCTTTTTTAAAAAGAGTTGAAACTAAAATAACTGTACCAATATACCTGTCCACCGTATATATACATACTTATTTTCTGTGCTTAAAGTCTACCTTCTTGCCATGAGAAGGACAGTTTTCATAATTAAGAAAGAAATATATTTAATATCGACTGTCTAGACTTTTTTATTACCCCAATAACACCTTAATCATACGAACCCTATCAAAATAAGAAAACTCCATGTATTATAGTATTATACTGTACCAGTGTATATCAGTTACCTACCTACCTTTAAATTGGGGTTCCTCTGATTAGCATTTAGCAGATGGCACAGTGGATGAGGAACAAAAAAAAGACTGAAAGGATAGCCGGTGCTACTGCGGGGAAGAGGACGAAATGCTGGGATCACATTTTGTGGCGGTGCACCCTGTATGATGACATCAAAATAAAGATGATGGATGGGATCACCTGCGAAGCGGAAGGGCCTGGAGACCACCAAACATATCCGATAGCTCTCTCTCTAATGTTGCCTAGTCCAAGACATTCCATTGCCACTCGCACTATTAATACCGTAATACCGTAATTACCTCGCTCGCTGATTTTCTCAAATTTATTCGTTCTATACGCTCGTGGATTCTCTGTGAATGTGGAGTCTGGAATTCGAACCGCGTTTTCGAAACCTCATAGGCGCCTCCACTCCACATTCGGAACAGGCTCATCAGCACCGCGTTCTCTGAAAGTAACGAGCCAATAGCCGCTCCCACTTTAATTGGCGTGCACTCGCCAATCTCCGAGGGTCAGAAGGGGTAATGACCGGGCTAGTTCTGCGAGCACAGGCCTGGAGGTAACACTGTGGCCGCCTGTTGCCACCCTATCAGGCGTTGTCCTACGTGAGCGACAAGCGCGACAACGCGACGCGATGCGACGGGGCCACAGACGGGGCGCAAAAATATCAAGCAGTTGCTTTTACCCGACTGCCAAGAAGGGTTATGTTTTTCGCGCGTTGTTTGTATGTATGTTTATATATTCTTTATTACCTCGTATATCTTCTGAACCGCCGTACGGATTTTAATGATTCGTGTATTAAATGAAAGGCATTTATTGCCCAAGTGTTCTTGGGTACATAAAATATGAGGAAAATCTATATGGTGGAAAAAAATAATTTTCACTGAAATTTATCGAGTGGGGTATCAAAAAGAAGGCAATTAGAAGACTAAAAAGTAAAAGTATAAAATAAAAATAACTAAAAAGTATAAAATAAAATATTTTTTTAAAAACAAAAAACCCGACGGATGCTAAGAAGACCGAAACAAGCTTTATAGCAGGCGGGACCCATTTGCAAATCTCAAACCAGATGAACATTGATACCGCCTGCTATAAAGCTTATTTCGATCTTTTTAGCATTAGTCGTGTTTTTTGTTTTTAATAATTTATTTTATTTACTGTGTTGTGTCATGTGAAAACGTCGCATCGCGTCGTGTCGCTCACGTAGTACTACGAATCAGAGGTAGGCCGAGGCATAGCGCGACGCGATAGATTTGGTGTGAACATTGTAGATAGACCGAAAGAAATCCCGCTGAGTTTCTTGCCAGATTTGTCTCGGAGAGAACCCCGTTTTGTACAGCTAACTTCAGATCGATCTAAACTGTAGTATTAATTTTCCAAATTCCAAAAGAATACCCAGTCAAGATCGATCTAATGCTGACATAAAGCAAAGGTTAATATGATAACATCTATCTGAACACTGAGACATTGTAATGGAAATTTTGGATGTGTTAGTCCATCATAGTGCTAAGTCGTAGGTATAGTACACACAATTTTGACGTGTTGCTACCGCTGATAAAATGATGACCCTTGCGATATGCTTGCCAATTAATAATATTTTAATGTCATTTAACTATACCTAAATACATATACTTGTATCGCGAAATGTTTCCTCTTATATTAAACATACGTATCTTGTCAGTTTTAACTCATTAACTTTGTGCTTCAAATGTCAGCAAGATGTTTTTGAGAATCTGTTTGCTCCTTGCCTTTGTTTACTTTTCTGTAGGAGAAGGTAAGTCATAATATGTTTTGTATTAAGTACTTTGCGTATTCTATAAGTATCCAAATAAAAATACAATACAATATCTCAATATCTATAATAATACGATCAAATAATGTATCTTTGTTGGTCAACAAATATGTAATGTTTTTCTTGTGAACTGAAATATAGTTTTTTACATACATACATACTAATGCTCCCGCCTATTTCCCTCCGGGGTGGGTAGAAACAACAGCCTGCCATTTCATTATTCTATATAATTTTTAATAAACTTAATTAATGGCAATATACCTCAACATGTTATCATTGGATACTCATGTTAATTATATCTTAATTAACATCTCTCCTTCTACTATCTAATTACTTTTTAAAGATCCCAATTTCCTTTTAAATGTGGCTGTGTAGAGTGGCCCGTGCCAGAGTTAACTTGCGTGCTCACTCTCAAGCGCAGACCTAGTTATACTAACAGTGACACTGCCATGCTGTCAAACACCAGGTGTTATGGAGCAGGAAAAGTCGAATTACAGACCCTGGGCTCTGAGGAGAGAGCTGCTGATGCGACCGGGACTTGACGCTATGGTGCCGATGACGAAGATATTGACTGAAAATGTCCATTAACACCGCAGACTGCACGTGACAAATTATTTGCTCTTTTATTTGGAGCTTTAAGAAAGTTTGAATACAATAAGTATTTCATTATTTTCCAGAAGAACTTATCCTTCGATGTGTACCAAATGACGCTGAGTGTGTGAGGCGCCAACCACATCATTTCTTGTCAAAAATCTATGCAGGCTACCCAAACTTGGGTATAGAGCCGATAGATCCGTTGATTGTAACTTCAACTGACGTCAACCTTGACGATGACGCGGGGGTGGTGCTCCACTTCAAGAATATCAATATTACTGGATTCAAAAACTCCAAACTGCAATACTCGTAAGATATGGAATAGACATTTTCAAGATTTATTCAAATTTCTTTAAAAACTTGGTGTATATGCCACCGGCAATGTGTATAATGTAGGTATTGTAGGTATGTTACCGGAAATCTACGTGATTCAGGTTTTCAAAACAATGCCTAGATGCCTGCAGTCCCAACGGCAATGCGCGACATAAATAGGTTTTAGTCTATATTTGTCGATGTTTTGCGGAAGTTCTATTTCAAAATCAAATTGCGCGAGGTGGACACATCAACATTATAATGTCTCCTTGTCGAGACCAAAAGATATACACGTATCAAAAAAAGTTTGAGATCACTAGCAAAAGATGGAATATTTTTAAAATATTAGTTTAAGGAATTTTACTTTAGTACTGAACGTCTTTTATTAAAAAAGTTACACTTTTTGAAATAAAATATTTTTTTTTTTCATACACAAACATTTTATTTAAAGGTCCTAATGCAATTTCAACTAATAAATAATGCAATTTTACTAAATGTTGTCAACGTTTATTATGAAATTGTTTTTATTTAGTACAAGATAACTCCTCCCTTGGCTCAAACACATACGGCAATCCTTCTTGGCATGCTGAGAATTAAGTTATCCAGTATTTCTTGCGGTAGCATGTCCCATTCTTGAATAATGGCTTCCCTAATGAAGAATCTTAGAAAAAAAGAAGAAAAAACGTTGTATTCTTACGTTAACAAAAACGATTTCGTATTATCTAAGTGATGTCAATTTTTTTTTTATGTGTGTACCTAGGTTAGAAAGCTAAGTTGTGTGTGTTTTTCTACAACCACTATGTATGTTTTACCTGTTCAATGTCTAGGCAAAATTTAAAATATATAAAGTTTTATATAATAGGGGTTAAACTATGAAATTGCCGTTTCATTGTAATAGGTACTTCGAATTGACATAGAACCTTCATGGTTTGAGATTTTTGAGTGAAACTTTTTCCACATGGTACCTATGTAGTTCTTCATTTAAAAATGTGCAACATTCGATTATCGACTTTCAGTTGTTTTTTTTATTCAGCTTAGACAAGAAAGATGGATACTTCGAAAATTCGAGTGATTTTTGAATACGAGTTCCGACGCGGAACTAACGCGGCAGAAACAGCTCGCAATATCAATGTTGCGTTTGGAGAGGGGACTGCTAATGAACGCACCGTGCGATTTTGGTTTAAACGCTTTCGTGATGGAAACTTTGATTTGAAGAACGAACCACGAGGAAGGCCGTCCACACAGGTGAATAACAATGAATTGAAAGACATGGTGGAAGCCGATCCGAGCCAAACTACCCAGGAATTAGCTGCATGGTTTAACGTTACCTTACCAACAATATTGACTCATTTGCGTCAAATCAATAAAATAAAAAAATGTGAAAAATGGGTACCTCATGATTTGACTGATCTGCAGAAAGAAATGCGTGTTGAAACTTGTGTTGCCTTGTTGAATCGATACAGAAATGAAGGAATATTGGATCGAATTGTGACATGTGATGAAAAGTGGATTCTTTACGATAACCGTAAGCGAAAAATGCAATGGCTGACCCCAGGTGAAACGCCACAACAGTGTCCTAAAGCAAAGCTTACCAATAAAAAGGTAATGGTAACTGTTTGGTGGTCTCAGCATGGTGTTATTCACTATAGCTTTCTACGATCTGGTCAAGCAATAACGGCAGATGTCTACTGTGCCGAACTCCGAACAATGATAGCAAAACTAGCAGTGAAACAGCCCCGACTCATGAATCGATCTTCACCATTATTGCTCCATGATAACGCGAGACCTCATACAGCACGAGAAACCGTTTTAACTCTACAGGAACTGCAATTAGAAACTATCCGTCACCCTCCGTATTCGCCAGACCTTGCTCCAACAGACTACCATTTTTTTCGTGATTTGGACAATTTTCTATGTGATAAAAAGTTTTCTTCTCAGGAGGCAGTACAAAATGCTTTCACACAGTTTATCGAATCTAGATCACCAGAGTTCTATCGCAAAGGCATAAATGACCTTCCTACTAGATGGCAGCAATGTATAGATAATAATGGTAATTATTTTGATTAAATAAATACGTTAAATTAAAAAAAAAACGAATTTCAATTTGTCAGTACAAATCGGCAATTTCATACTTTAACCCCTAATAATTGCATAGGGTGCGTATTGATTTCGCGCGGCCGCCGCGCGAGCATTGTTCGACCGCGGCAAATCTGTTTTGGTTCGCGAGCCATTTTTAGCGCACAATTTCACTATAGCGAGGCAACCGCGCGGCAGCCGATCCGTGAACGAGC
The DNA here is from genome assembly GCA_949126895.1 of Eilema caniola. Classification (NCBI taxonomy): domain Eukaryota; kingdom Metazoa; phylum Arthropoda; class Insecta; order Lepidoptera; family Erebidae; genus Eilema; species Eilema caniola. Next base: position 7,005,567 of record OX421471.1, on the reverse strand, counting down.
GTTCATTTTTTTTGTGCGCGACAACCATGGGCGTATCACGTCGGCGACGTGGCGCTGCTGCTTTTATCATTATTTATCATATTATTAGATAACAAGCGATCGAAGCGAGAAGCTGGATGGTGGATGACAAAAAAAAAAACAGAATGCTACCTACATGGTATGGAGACTAATGGAAGACATGAGATACGAAGCCATAGAAATTGTTTATTGCCATATAATCTTAATAAAGTACGACACATCTCGTTATCCTTGTTTTTGCTGCGCTTATCCATTAAAAATACGCGAGTAGTCGGCAGGTTCACAGCTCACTGATGCACCGTCAAAAACCGACACAAGCTGGTTCGTCCGCGGTACGTTCGAGCGCGCCGATGTTCGAGTTGCCGCGCGCGGCGGCGCAGTACCCATAATGCGCGGCCGCCGACACGCGCCTTTAGGCACGGTCTTATAAATAGTATTACTGTGGCTTAGGCATTCTATTCATTGCATAGGCATTGTATTGGTGGAGTTTGTTGCGCCGTTTCTTCTACACCAGAGCCATGTTGTTCTAGAGTGAATAAAAATCTTTGACTTTGACTGGACAATACCTACACATTACCGATACCGGTAACATGTATACTTTTTCCCACGCCTATATCCAGGGCCGTCTTAACCGGGGGTTCAAGGGTGCGGCCGCACCCGGGCGCGTAGCCCGAGGGGGCGCAGGCCGAGCTCTATATTATATCAATTTTATCAAGATATCTTCGTAATTGACAAACTAACATCCCCTGGCCCTATCCCCCCCCCCCCCCTCTACCCCCTTTTTCGTGATCAAAGGTAGCCTATGTTTGTTCCCAAGCTTTAAATTATCTCTGTACCAAATTTCATAATAGAAGACATTCATGGCCCTACTCCCCCCTTTTATCGTGAAAAGGGGGGACCATTTTCGCGATAAACGGTAGCATATGTCTGTTCTCAAACTCCAATTCATCCTTTTACCAAATTTCATCAGGATATCTTCAAATCTGACAAACTTTCATCCCCTATCCCCCCCTCTCCCCTTAAACCCCCTTTTTCGCGATTAAAGGTAGCCTATGTTCGTTTCCAAGCTTTAATCTATCTGTGTATTAAATTTCATCAGGATATCTTCAAAAATGACTAACTTTCATCTCATGGCCCTACTCCCCTCTTCTACCCCCCCTTTTCGCTATGAAAGGTAGCTTATGTCCGTTACCAAGCTCTAATCCACCTCTGTACCAAATTTCATTAGGAAATCTACAAAAATGACAAATTTTCATCCCCTATTTCCCCCCCATAAACCCCTTTCTCGCAACAAAAGGTAGCCTATGTCCGTTCTCGAGCTCTAATACACCTCTGTACCAAATTTCATCAAGATCGGTTCAGTGGTTTAGGCGTGAAAGCGTAACATACAGACAGACAGACAGAGTTACTTTCGCATTTATAATATTAAAAGTATGGATTACAGATCTTAGAGAAAAATAAATGAAATATAATTTACGAAACGGGAATTAACGCGATCATGGTATAGGTACTTGGTGTCTAGTCTAGTGAACGCCCGCCGTCTTCGAATCCGTGAGGTAGTAGGTTCTTCATCTACCCGCACATTTTCAATATTTTCTTGCGCCATGTACCGTCACATACCACACTCACAGTGTCAGTTTGCTTACGTAATAGGGACACTGTGAGTGTGGTATGTGACGGTACATGGCGACAAGAAAATATTGAAAATGTGCGGGTAGATGAAGAACCTACTACCTCACGGATTCGAAGACGGCGGGCGTCCACTGCTGAGCCAGTCAGCCTGTGACCACGGCCGGTGTAATCTGGTCGAAACGTCAGGCAATCAAAGGTATGTAAGTACCTATACCATGATCGCGTTAATTCCCGTTTCGTAAATTATATATCATGGAACGCGAGAGTTTAAAAGTTAAAATAAATGAAACATCAAAAATTTATTGCGTTTTTTTTGTTGACCGGGGGGAGGGGGCGCAATCTGAGCTTCGCACCCTGGCGCTATATAGCCTTAAGACGGCCCTGCCTATATCATTCATTCTCGACCGCATATCTTTGCAAATATGTCCCTCCATCTTCTCTTAAGCCTTACGCGCTTGCGCATCTTTCTTATTTAGCGGACACGATTAAGATACCTATCTAAATTGTCCATTTATTATATTCAGATTAGACCCAGCTACAAAACTGGGGACACAAATTATGGAAGCCGAAATTACAATATTCAGCGACGTTGAAATTGTGTTAACTAATTCGAAGAAAACGTTCATAGGAACTTACTACGCTAAGTCAAGTAAGTATAGGTATTAAATACCAAGTGATTACCATGTCTGGGTCGGGTACGGAATAGCGCCGTTTACACGTACGGTTCACCGCGCATCGGGACTGCGTTCCAAACAATCCAAATCGCCACGCGCCGCCGCGCCGGTTCGATCTGTCAGTTTGGACTGCAGGTCGAACTGTGGTGATATATTGTGACTAAAATATGACCACAGTTCGGAACGACAGATCTTTAACCTGTTGTTTCAAAAAGGAGCCGGGCGCATCGCTAACAAACGTTAACGAACGACGAACACGTTCGTTCCGAACTGACGGTTTGGACTGGCGCGTGGTAAATTTTTCATTTCGATCTGCACGTGTAAACGCAGCTAAAATGTATCACCAGAAAAAAATGGCGTAAAAGCCTCGGATGAAACCCCAAACACTAAGATGATGACTCTATAAAAAGTGGATCAATAAATTCTTGACTTTTTTCTAAAGCTGTCCGTGGAAAATCAGATTATGCCACCGGTACAACAGATATCGATGGGAAACCGCACTTCGCGATGGGTCCAGAAACAACAAGCTGCGAAGTGCTCGGGGAACCAACCGCAACCCTGGGAAGTGAATTACAGCGCGCCTTGGACCAAGGTGCGTATGATTTTAGTTATATATAGTTCATTAAATGAAAATACCATTTCTATGATCGATGAAAATGGATATAGGTTCCACACAGAAACGTGCAAAAAAGTGTTCAGATGGCATTACTCTAGAACTTTAAAACATACATGTCGTTTCGGCACGAGACAGATGCTAGCCTTGACTACTCGCCCGCGTGGAACATTTTGGTCAATGTTTTCCTTTTTGTATTTCATACAATCTTCGTCCTGATAATTACGAACATATTACAGAATGATACAGAACAAGAGAAGAAGAAAGTTTTTTTTTTCAGTCTTTCGAAATTTTTGGCGCTTCTTTTCAAAAAAGGAACGTCCAAATGTCAGGGATTTACAAATGAAAATAATGTCTATATAGTTAATCAAACTTGTATTGTCCACAGATGAAGACGCAGTTAAATTGAAACCCAATTGGGAAGCGAATGCAATAACCCTACGTAAAAAAATTCTGTGTAGTCTTGCAGAGACTGGCTTCCCAGCGTTCTTGAACAGTTCGAGAGCTCTAGCGAAGGCCTACGATGTACATCAATTCTTTATTGAGACACCCAATGCCCGAATTTTATATCCTCCTAATTATCCTAAAATGATGTTTTAAAAAGGCGTAAAACTAAAATCTCAACTATCTCAATTTATAATAATATACTCAATGCATAAAAAAGCTATATTTATACTTTAATACAAAATAAACCTAAACATCCTCCGCATCGGTGGCTCAGTGGTCAGAACATTCACCCTGTAAGCAAAAGATCGCGGGTTCGAACCCTGCCTGGACCGATTCAATATTTTTCCTTTATTGATCGATTTGAATAGTTAGCATGCAAAATGCTTTAAAACTTAATTCAATCCTCTGCATCACATGCACAAGGGAACGTTCGTAGAAAACTGGCAGCAATTTGGTAATTATAATAATAAACTCTGTGCTACAAAACTCAGCCTTGTGGCCATGAAAAGGTCGGTTTACCTAATTAAGAAACACATTTATCGACTGCCTTGTCATTTTTTACTGACCAAACCACCATTTCTATCATCATTACTCGCCAATGACTAATTGCTGCTTCAGAACGCTATAAAAATTAGATTTTTTTTTATTATTATTATCAATGCGAAAGTAACTGTGTAGTTTAGGGCTGCGTGAAAACCCCCGGAATTTGAAGCTCAGGTATACCTCCGTCCTCCTTGAGCGTGGGCCTGGGGGTGACGGGTGGAGTCACCTATCACCCTACTGCTTCTGGCGGCCAAGGCGGCCTCTCAATACGCATACCCGCTCCCATACCCGGGGCACGGTACTACTTACTAGGTATACAGCATTGTAATTTCATATAAACGGACAAAGCGCGAGCCATACCTACGCGTCGTGATCTCGGCATGCGCTCGGCATGAAACCAGCCAGTCGCGAATGTGAGACGGTGGACGGTGTGTCGTTCTTAAACAGTAACTTCGTGATATTTTTACTTAAAATATTTAATTAGATAAGTTTTTTTTTACCTTTAAACTATTTATTATACAACATTAATTATAATAACCTATTATAGTTCAGAGGTATTGTTATAATAAGTAGAGTAGGTAGGTATCTTGAGCTTCTCTTTGTTTAATGAATATGTTAATAACGCACTACTAACGTAACAGACATTCCTTTTTCTCCTTCTTGTCCATGTCTCCTAAATTTATTTACAAATAAATTTAAATGTATTATATAAATTGTACTATTCCACATTATTTATTGAATTCCTGACCGGTTTCACCTTACGGCATTATCAAAGGTTTACTAACTACAACTACTAACTTGCTACACATCTTCAATGAAAACATATTATATTATGTATTCAGTAAACCTTTGATAATGCCGTAAGGTGAAACCGGTCAGGAATTCAATAAATAATGTGGAATAGTACAAGTGTTTTCATTGAAGACAAATTAAATACTTTACACTTACATTTACTAATACTTTACACTTACTATTCCATTCACAAATGAAAACAATCGTACTAGGTATTCCACATTATTTATTGAATTCCTGACCGGTTTCACCTTACGGCATTATCAAAGGTTTACTGAATACATAATATAATATGTTTTCATTGAAGATGTGTAGCAAGTTCCACCAAGTGCCATCAATCAACAGTATAAGCTATTTAATTTGTTTAAATTAAAAAAATAATAGGTATGTATATATTTACAATCACAAAACTAGATAGAAAGCTAAAGTAGGCAGATGTTATTAAAATGTTGTGGGTGGGGGCTGCCCTATCGCATGTTGTACCGCGCGGTTGTAGGCACTTATTTCATAAAATAATGCGGCCGAGTTACAATACTGTATGGATAGTATAACCGCACCCGGTTAGATGGGGTCCCCTCACCCGAAGGGGACCTGCTTGAATGAAATGACCCTGGGCCCGGGGTGACAGATGACTCCGGCAATCTCACCTCCGGCAACCTACGACCCACGACCCACAGACGGTTTGAGTCCGACATAGAAAAAAGTGTCACTGACCCTGCGGACACGCATAATATTTTTGTGAGCCAAAATCCGTCGATGTATTTAAAAAATTTAATCCTCTTTGGCTTCTGCAAACTTTCTGATTTTATATATTGCAGTCCCTCATCGATGTAGTTTTCGGGTAATAGAGGTAGAACAGCAGTGAGGCCGATAATTCTCTTGTCCGATTTAGACTTTAACCCAAATTTTTTACCCATCCTCCATACTGCTCTGTTCCAATGGAGTAAAGGTGATTTTCCACCAGAGGGGCGAGACGAGACGATGCGAGGAGAGAATTGAAATTTGTATGGCAAATTTTCAATTCTCTCCCAGCCTATCTTTGGTGGAAACAGTGTGAATTGACGAGAATATGCGAGGCGTGAATTGAAATATTTGTTTGTGCAAAAATGAACCGTATTGGTTCCCATATAGAGTATAAATCACCTTCAAGGTGATTTTCCAACAGAGTGGCTAGGCGAGGCGAGGCGAGGCGAGGAGAGAATTGAAATTTGTATAACAAATTTTCAATCCTCTCCCGGTGCATCTTTGGTGGAAACAGTGTCGATTGACGAGAATATTGACGCCTAATTATTGTTCGGAGTTTTCGGCATTGACGCTAGAACAAAGTTATATCGAGCATTGTGTGTGAGCTGTCTAAAATACATTTATATATGAAGCATACGGGCGACGGGGCGCGGCGGTCACGCGCGAGCTCGCGATGGCAATTTTTAGTGGAAAAGGGTCAGTGCGATTTCAATTCTCTTCTCGCCTCGTCTCGTCTCGCCCCTCTGGTGGAAAATCACCTTAACAGCCTTTTAAATTAACTTCCGGATATATTTCTCTAATTGCATTCAATGCTGCCTTTTCATAGTCACCGTGAAATTTTTTAGGATTAAAGTTTGGCAGCTGTAGTTTAATCAGTTGAATCAGTGTATTACAAGTTTTTTGCTTTTTGTTAAGCATCAGCGCATAGATCAGAGGCACAGTTTGTGTTCCAGTGATGGAACTACCGAAGTCACCGTGTATAGTGTACAATTGATAAAAGGGAATAGGGCAGCTATCAAAAGTAGCAGCACCGAAATATTCTGTCACTGAAGGTATGAATATTCTAGCTTCTTCACTACAAAAAATTAAAATTCGTGAATCTTCGTCGTGATATTCAGCTAAAATGTCTTTCTGAAATTTTTGTGGCACATACACTTCATCAAACTTCTTGTATACTGTTTTCTTTACACCTAATGCACTATTTCGTATATTATATAAATTATGTTGAATGTTGGATAAGGCAGGCACTTCACCAACTGTTTTTAATTTTTTCTATAGCTTCTCGGTACAATTTTGGCACAGGATCAAAGTTTATTTTTACAGTATCTTTAAGTTTTTCAATTTCTTGCAATATTATGTTCTGCGTTACATTTGGAACACATGAGTGGTCTTTCTTTTTTGTAACTTTTTTATCCTGTAATAAAATTATTGTAGTAAAAAAAAAATAACATAAAGTAATACTTCCAATAAAAATAATAATAACTTCAAATTAGAGGCATGAGGAAGTGCTGCAGTGGCGCCACTGTGGTAGGCTAGCCGCCTCACTTCTAGATTTCATATAATTACAGAAGCGCATGCGCAGTTGAATCGCCACTATCGTGACACATGCACGCATTTTTGTATAGGGAAGAGACCATAATTACCTAATATCTGAATCATTAAAGAGGTGACAGGCGATGAGTCAAACGTGCGAGTAAGACGTACTCGCTGTGTGTGATACACAGCGAGTACGTCTTAGGCCCTTCGTACACAAGGCTACTCAAATCTTCGATTCAAATGTTGTAGGTATACTACATTAGTATTGAGTCGCGAGTAGCGAGTAGCGCACGGTCCGTACACACGACATTGAATCGCAAGACGCAAATCGCCTATTCAGTCACTATAGGCGTAGCATAGCAGCTATCACACGTTTACAAAATGTCTGATACAAGTGAAGATGAAACTATAATATTCTTTTAAGTTATAATTATATAAACAAGGATGTTTATCCACCTCAGAAACAAATTTAATATTCAATAATTGCTCCGCCATCTTGGAATACGCTGCGACTATAGTAGCGACGATTACGTCTGGCAGATAGTGCGCGACTAGCACGACGCGAGTCGCGGGAAAAATGTCAGCGACGCGACTCGTGTACGAACCTCCATGAATTTGTATGGCGGTACAGTCCGCGAGGCGTATTATGTTATCTGTGGCGAGGCCTAAGCTGAGCTTGCATTTGTGTGAGTGATTACCAAAAGTAGAGTCAGACAAAAAACTTTTAATTTTTTTTTAATGATGCTTTTGGTACGTATAACATAAGTGGAAAAGGTATACAAGTTTAAAAATAAAATAAAACTAAATAAGCAAAAATAAGTCTTGTGTGACTGAGAAATCAGAGATCAATAAATAAAATTCAAATATAAAATAAAAACTATAACAATTATTCTTCTCCACCGGACATTGCATCTTCATCATTTTCATTATCTTCATTATCATTCTCGTCATCATTTTCACTCTCGTCAGATGTGTCGTTTGTGTTAATAATAATGAATCGCGGCCGCTACGCAGGAGGCGCGGGTTCGATCCCCGCTCAGTGCAAATATTTGTATGCATGAATATGGGTATTTGCATTGGTCTGGCTGTTTCTATGTATAATATGTATGTATTTACAAAAAAAAAGTATCTAAGTATGTTTATCCGCATTCTAGATTCCATAACACAAGCTAGTTAGGCTATGCTTACCGTGGATCTAGATAGCGTTGTGTGAAATGTTGTGGAATATTTATTTATTTATTTATATCATCTAGAGCGGCGTCGTGACCACGAAACTTTGTTTCTTCTTTTATTGCGTGATCGCACACATTTTTCCATACTTGTACACTGATAGTGTCAACTTTTTCTTTCGCTAACCTCATTATTCATATTCATTGATACGTTTTTTTTCGCCACGTATCCTTTTATCATTGCCCATATATTTTCTATTGGGTTGAAATCCGGGTGGTAGGGTGGTAGACGAAGGACGCTGTGACCATGTTCTCTCATGTATCAATTTTATATTCAATAAATCTTTGTTTGTTTTGCAGTATCAATTGATAGAGTTGTGGTTTAAGCATCGAAGTAGAGTGATCGATATTGCGATACTTGAGCCAGTCAATCATATCTTGTTTACGACTATTTGAGTTGGGAGCGGGATTTTCTAACGAATTGTGGTAAGATGCATTGTCTACCACCACAACGCTATTGGGCTTTAAATTTGGAATTAATTGCGTTTGTAACCATTTCGTGTAGTTTTCTGCATTCATATATAATCACCACTTTTTTTATTTGCTTTGAACATCAGCAGTGCATTTGGTATGAAACCGTCCTCTCCGCCGGCATGAACTATAATTAAACGATTTCCTTTAGAAATTGGTTTCTTCAAACCAGAAGTGCTGCCATCTGAATAAGATTTCGAAGAAATGTGAGTCGTGTCTACGGTATAAACGACTGGCCGGCCCTGAATGCGATATTCAGAAATTTTAATCAAAAAATTTATACGTAGATAACGTATCTCATGTTTTTCCATTAGAATTTTTCTATTATCTTGTGTCTTTTTCCATTTAAATCCTAAAAGAGACACTTCTTAACGCAATGACCAAATTGAACCTGGATAGTTTATTTCCGTCTTCAACTTTTCATGTATTCGCTTCATAGTTGGCACCTCTTTATCAGTAATGTTCTTCGGATTACCGCTTTATCAAAATCGTCAATGATAATTATATTTTTCCTGCATCTGGTCTTTTTCGGAGATTTAAATTTGCTTTCGTCTTCCAAAAGACGTTTGCCTTCCAATAAAACTCTTTTGACAGTGGACAGCGGGATTCCCGACGATGTCGCTACCAATTGGGCTGATGTAGTGACACTTGACATGTCTTTATCGTTTATGTCTTTAAAATAAGTATTTAAATTACACAATATTTCTTTTACTTGCCTATTAAAAGGTTTTCTTATTATTCGTTTATTTGTGTTGGCAGCCATTTCCCTAGTAAATCGAACACAAAAACAAAATATTAAGAATTAAACACGTCACGCTGCTGACAGTACAAGAGGTGAAGTGTGGAAGGTGCGCGGCGGAGATGCGTCGCGCGGGGGATGCACCGCGCCTCAAGCCGATTGCTTAAACCAGTTTAAACCAAACAAAAGACGCGCCGCGCTCTAGGCCGACGTCACACCTACACTATCTATGTGCACTCACACAAATGCAAAGCTCAGCTTAGGCCTCGCGGACTGTAGTCGCTTGGAGACTAAAATCGTCGAGTATCGAAGATTTGCGTAGCCTTATGTACGAAGGGGCTTACTCGCACCTTTGACTCGACGGCCACGTCTCCTCCTTATCTGACGCACAAAGCATATATATTCACCTACTGCTGACGCACCTTTGCAGCGCTTCTTTTTGATAGCGCGACTTACATGTCTAATTTGAAGGCCTCTCTTACCATAATTACCTATTATGTTTGCACAGCATTTCTTTTTCTTGTAAGAACTATAACTCCACATTGACGCACCATTTTTAAAATTCTTTACTTTATAGAATTGATATCCTTCATTTAATAGCACGTTGCCCCCCTTTTTATTAATAAAACATAATTCCCCTTCTTGCGACATTTCTTGTAATTTAGAATTAGGAAATTATAGGAAAATTATACCAACAAATTCACTGACATGAATTGTCAGACAATAATATACATGTAATTAGGTACAATACAAAACGGTAAAGAGGTAATTACGATTGGAATAAAGTGCTGATAGACAAAAGAGATCGAATAACCAGGTGGACCAAGGGTAAATAAATTTGCCTGTAGTCCACCTTAGTCCACCTGGGTGAACCAACGGTAAAGAAAAATGCCCGTGGTCCACCCAGGTGAACTAATGAGGTGGACCACGGGGTGGACCCGCATTTTTTTGCAGTGTCCGTTGTATGACAGTGGTTTTGCTTCAGCAGACTCGATGCCCAGATCATGAGATCTGGTTGTATGAAAGAATTTACAAAATTGTTTGTAAACTTTTACTAATGGCTAACCCATTCAAAAGTTCCACATTCAAATATGACCCCTCAGTAAAATAACATATTCTCTAGGTAGGTATACTCTATTATCGCAAGTCACTATAATATTAGGTATATAAACATATTTGTGTTTTACAATATTTCCCTATCAATGTGACAAATAGGTATGAAAATCTAAATGTATCACATAAAAGCTGATTGCAGAAAGCTGATTGTTGAATCTTATCATATCGCCCTCCCACTATTAGGTACGCAATCACGGATTCACTCTAGGTCTCGTTCATACCATTCAGTCCTTCGGCAGATGTGGTCAGTATATTATCACTTCAATTTGGTTATTCTACTCCAGCTATCTACCTAGTTAAATATTTTGTTATGAAATATTACATATCGACACCAGAAGTATGAATTAAGGTAAGGGACAAAACACGATTTATCAACAGAGCCAAAAAAAATCCTCTTTTTTTCCAAATTCATCTACGCTTGTGGACACATCTATTGGCCCACCTTAGAGTTTAGGTTTCGATGGCCCCTACCTAAATATGATTGATTGATGCAGTTTTAAACCTGATCATTTTACCCTCTTTTTCGATCGTATCGTTTTAAATTTGAATTCAGAATACCACAGGACATGGAGCTACGCCTAACAAGTCGCGTATGCGCCTTGATGAGTGCAGTTGATTTTTGAATAAGAAACATGTTTTATCAAAATGAAGGTTTAATTATCAAATAAAGGTTTAATTTAATAACGCGTGTTGCCTCCATGCGCATCTACGACAGCTCTCATACGATTAGGCATAGAGTTTATCAACCGTTCTATGAAATTTTGAGGGAACATCTCCCATTCCTCTTCTATGGCAGTTTTCAACTCCGGCATCGTCTGGGCAACTGGCTGACGAGCCCTAACACGTCTTTTTAGCTCGTCCCACATGTGCTCAATCGGATTCATGTCTGGGCTTCTGGCTGGCCAGCCCATAACTGTGATGTTCCTATCCCGAAAATATTCCCTGACGATGCCGGCCCTATGGGCTCTTGCATTATCATGCATAAAAAGGAAATTTTGTGTGTGAGGTTCTAAGCACTCACGAATGTACCTTTCAGCATTTAATGTTGGCAACCGTGGTACCGTAACAACCTCAAGTTGAGTTTTGCCGCTCACGGATATACCGCCCCAGATAGTCCATGAGCCACCGCCATAAACAACCCTCTCTTGAAAGCAGCATTGTGTGGCCTTCCTTGGCGACGAACAAAGTCGGCAGTCTCTAGGTACCTCCGATAAACATTTCGGACCGCAATCGACTTAAATTAAGTTGAGCACTCACATTTCTTTGGCTGTATCCGGCCTGGATAAGTGCCACAGCTTGGGCGGCGACTTTAGGCGAAGTATCCATAGTTTATTGATAGAACCTCACCTTAATGCTAAGAATAAGTAATGTTTGTTGCAAAACCAAAGAGAAAAATCACACTTTCGAGAATTAAATCCAAGTAAACGAATAAACTCAAGTTTTCTTAGTATTCGATTGTTTAATATCAACGAACAGGCTCCAAATTGTCTTTTGTTTCTTTAAATTCTGTGTTCGAAATTCAAAATAAAACTATTGAATAAAATTATGAATGTGCCTGGTTCAAATCTGCATAAAAACTTTTTGCTCGACCTAATATAAATTTTTAGCTAGGACTAAACGAAACTTAAAATGCAAGGTGGGCCAATAGATGTGTCCACAAGTGTATGTTAGGTCCGTTAAATCATTTTTAATCATTGATACGTTTTTAATGATAGAGAAATTTCAAGTATACCAAACGATATAGTGCAGAATTCCGAATCCTACGATATATAGGTATAACTCATTTTCGCCAAAATGTCCCTTAAATTAATTCATGCTTCTGGTGTCAATATATCTCCAAATTCAGTTTTCTACAGAACCCTTCGGACTCGCACTTGACCGATTTTTCTATTATAATGAGTACAATATTTTATTTGTACAGTCGACAAAATCGATAGTATCCCACCTTTACATATAAAGTTGTATGTAACAGTGGGATGCTATCGATTTTGTCGAGTGTACATTGTAGATAAATTGTGTGATTAAACAAGAAATACAGAATTTTTGATAAATCTAGTCGATATGAATGAAAAACAATATTTTTTGATGAGATTTTTACTGGAAACAAATACAATTTCAATATTACAATGAAGATTTTAACATTCATAAGGCATTCATAATTTCATATAATTTTTAATATCTAGTACACTACAACATTATTTAAAAATATCGAGATTCGTTTAGCAGTAGGCGGGAACAGTTTGCGTATGCACATTGATTTTGCATAAACAATAGGTTATTAATACGAACCCATAGATTAAAAAAGTTGAATGTAGACTATATTGCGTGCCCGTTCATCAAATAAAGAATAGACATTGTTTTTAAATTTTCTAGTACCGAGTTTACCGCCAAAATTTTATTTCGTTACACATTTAATATTACGGTATTTTAATATTGTTAAACATTTTTAGCGAGAACCTGGACCATAACAATGGAATGATAAAATTGGTCAGTAGGAATTTCGATAAGTAGGTATAATTTATTTTGCACATTTTGATAATGCACTTGTACTTTTCTACGGCATTTATTAAGAACTTGACCAGTTTCGCCTTACAGCATTCTCAAATGTTCACGTCGACGGTTACGTATTTCCTTTGCAAATTCTCAATTAAAGACAAAATGTTTGATGATTCTGAACGTTCATCATTATTATTAGTGTTGCTACCGGTAGCATATGAAGTCTTTTCTCCTTTTCCGAAATTACTTAGGCAAGAAGCCTTAAAGAAAGTCTTTGGCCAGGGAGCACACAATACGTAAATTATTTTTTTAATTCCATCATTCGAATATCACTGTATACATAGCAAAAAATAAATTAAATGTAATATCTAAACTTGTATTGAACACTTTGTATACCTAATATATAATAATTATATATAAAAAAATATAAATTATAAAAAAAAATCTGCTCAATCTGGTAAAATGGCTCGGATTGTTGGTACCTACATACAAATTGTCATTACAAAATATTGTCCTTATCTACCCTATGTGATATGGCCTTAATAATTAAAGAATGAAATAGAGCTTATATAGTAATATCAATAATTATTGTCAATAATAAATTGACAGAATATAAAAATAGTATTATATATACATACATCAGTAAATGTATATATGCCAGCAAACCTATTCAATAAACATTAAAAAAAACGAAATTGATAAAGATTGTCATAGGTCGGACTGGGTGACGCACTGGAGATCGACCAATGACAATGTAAGCTTAGAGAATAACACAGTTGAAAATTCTAAGAACTCGTTTAGCGTAGCTAGTAGCTAGAGTACATTATCAGGACGTTTGCCGGCCATTACACATCAGCAAAGGTACATAAAATATTACAGATAGCATATAACCTCGAGAAACATTTTTTTATTATATGTTTATTTATGAAGCTGCAATGTAAACAAAAATATTCAGATACGAGGTTTTACATTACCTTAACTATTACCTTGTATAATATTACTATACTATAACGATTTATCAAATATCTACAGCTGACACAATTCGTGGACCTGTTTAACGGTAAAATGTTATTAGAAGTTCTCAAAGTTTAACAAAAATAATTTTTATTTTGTGCTTAGCAAATAGTGTAATGAAATGAATAATGATTAGTCAGATACATGTCATGTGCAAATAAAGGTATTGTTATTTACGAATGCGCTTCTTTCTTTTGTAGAAGTAGAGCGAATGCATTAAAAAATAGAAGAAAGACATAAAGTGATTTTTTTAACTATCAATGTGGGTAGTTTAATTTTTTGACTGAACTATCCTGCATGCGTATTCAAGGGTAGGCTTAATCATTTTTCAATTTTGAACTGGTTTGACAATTTCTAGTTTTTTTTATCCCCCTTAGGTGGCAGACAAGCACACGGTACACCTGATGGAAAGAGGTCACCGTGGCCTATGGACGTGTGCAACACCAGGGGCGTCACACTCGCGCTGCCGACCCAGTTAGAACAGAGAGTTCCTGTGACGTCAGTGTAGAAGATAAAGCAGGACAAGCCTTAGGTCCTCCCACTGACTCTGACTCTGGCTACTCACCGCCGGGAACACAAAGGACGAATATTTGTCAATCTCAATGATAAAATTACTAAGACGCTTTGCTTTTACAAGGAATGATTGGTATTTCAAGTTTTTTTTTAACTGTTCAGAATTACTCAGAAGTACCAAAAAAGAATCGTGATTTATCAAATCGCATACAAGGTCGACGTGCATTCGTAAATTACAAACACTGCAAAAAAAAGTGTCGAGTCTAAACTAACTTAGAATCTAAACAAATCACGTAACACGTAATTTCACGTCTTTACCTTCAAAAATATAAAAATATTGGTTCTGAGCGAAAGTAATGGCCGGATTTATATCACAACCTAAAGTCAAATAATCAGGAATGTATAAAACAGTATTATATACAAAGACTTATTACATAATTATATATGTACTACTAGACAAACGCGGTTCTCGGTTGCAGCAGAACCTTTACCACCAAGCTTAAAGGTACTGCTTTGGTTTGGTTCATACGGCTTTGGGAGTGACTGTCGTCTTAACTCCCAGCTCCGAGAGGGAAACCTGCGCCAGTAACTCGCCTGTCAATCAGACGGTGTAATAGCGAGCAAGTGAATCAGGCTTGGCCACGAAAGTGCTGGTGGAACTAATGTCAAAGTTTAGGAGTGTGCTGTGAACGGTAAAGGGGTACAGGGGTGCAGTGAGTTGTATGCAGATGTGACAGTGAAAAACGTAGTTTCTTAAATAGCTTAGAATGTTCTCAGTTTTATAAATGCCAGCATTATGAAAACTAAGAATAAATGACCATTTTTTAGTCCCATACAGTCAGTCTAGCAGTTATACACATAAATAAGTCTTTGTACACATTTCATGTAAAATTTTAAATTAAGCTGTAACATTTGTATAAATAAATAAAATCATCACAAAATCACGTGACGCAAGAAGCATGCAAGAAAAATAAACATTATGAGATTCATCGGTGCATGTCGATACGCAGAATCTCTTGCAGTATATCCATAGGCGTCTGTGTGGTAATCACCCATTTGGAAGGTAATCGCAGGTGAAGACATTCTGCCATCACCACCGTTCGAATATGCAAGTACACGCAAGTTATACGACTTGCCTGGCATCAAGTTCGTGACGTACGCTTCTAGTTTCTGCTCCACTTTGACTATTGTGTCATTCGCGGTGCTCATGTCTTGGTCGATCTCCCATACCCTTACCTAGAAATAAAGATGATTTTTAAAGCAGATGTCGCTTAATATATCAGGCTAGTCCTGAAGGATCAACAAATAAGTTATAAAAAAAAATATTTGCAAAAGAGTGATTGTAGTTACATGTACGTAATTCACGGTAGTAAGTATTGACTGTTACAATCTTGTGGGTGAAGTTCTGTTTTCCTTTGTAGGTTAGTTATAACCTGTAGTAAGGAGCAACAGTCCCTTTTCCTAAGGTTTACTAAGTATACAATATAATAAGAAACAATTGTACTGCAAAGTGTTTGCAAGTTTTGAACTACACAACAAAGATACAAATAAAGGACCAGGAAGGTCTCTTTGTCAGCAAAGTTTATATTTTAATAAAAACTAGTTAGGTAATGGCCACCTATCAAAAAATCTTGATGGAATAAAGAACAACGCGCCGAGGTGTAAGGTGGCCCAATAAGACATTGTCCTCACACCCTAGCTGACCTTGAGCTATCTCCAACATAAGGATGGCACCTTTGTGGGGTGGGAACACACGATATTACCATCTTCCCTCGAAAAGGATGCAAGCGCATCGCTCGCAATACATTTTGTTAGACAAATGACCTAGTTCTTGGGGTTAGGAATAAAATCTACGTACCTTATAACCAATCAGGGGTTCTTCCTCATCCGTGGGTTGCACGTACCGCCAAACCACGCGCACTGTGGTTGGGTTATAAGCCCATACGTTGACGGAGGCCGGTGGTTTCTGCGGCGCTTTACGGAATGTACGCTCCAAGTATCGCTCGCTTTCTGGACCTTCGCCTGCTGAGTTGAAAGCCATCGCCTAAAAA
Organism: Eilema caniola; assembly: GCA_949126895.1. Taxonomy (NCBI): domain Eukaryota; kingdom Metazoa; phylum Arthropoda; class Insecta; order Lepidoptera; family Erebidae; genus Eilema; species Eilema caniola. The sequence goes on along the minus strand of OX421471.1, from coordinate 6,988,939 downwards.
GGCAAAAAATGTTTCAAAGGATGTCTCATTTTTATTTCTTTACCTAGTGAAAATGAATTGCTTAATATATTGCTTAGCCCATAACTGGAACTCTACTAAGGAAGGAGTCCTAAAAATTTCCTCCTCTTTTTTCGAGTCAATGGCTAGATCTGGTATACCAGTGACTAGATTTTTAAATTTTGTTGGCCCGACACTGGGCTGTAACAACAGCGGTTTTTGGTTGTTGCTGTATAAAGGTTGTCAATAGTACAGGCCAAAGGGGCACAGTGGGCAGGAGCAAATGTAACATGGACTGGGATTGGCGCAAAACGAAAGATTCACCTACGACCACAGCTATACGGATTCCGTTTTGTTTAACAACAATTTTAGTTAGTAGGTACTCCAGGGATATTTAAGTTGTAGGTAGTTGAAGAGTATAATTTACTGATTTTAAACTTACTTTTCCTCATCTAAGTACTAAAATAAGCGTTGTGATATTCTTTGACCCCAACCGTACGATAAAATTGATAAAAACTATTCGAAAACATAAACATTGTAAGCCAAAAATAAGATAAAATAGCATTTATTCTTGTTTTTAAACAAAGCTGCAAAATCATGGAATTTTTGATAAATCAAAAGTGTTACCTATTTAGATTGGAAAACAGGCTATTCGCGATAATGTTTGTCATGCAGTGAGTCTAGTACCTACTCCTAAATACAAACATTATTTTAGATCGTTCTATTAAATTACAAAAGTATCCTGTGTATGTGGATGAGCGTGTGGATGAACGTTTGTTACTCGTTCACGCAAAAAAGCTGCACGGACCTGGGCGAAATTGGGCACAAGGTCCAATTTTAGACTGGTATTACACATGGGCTACATTATAATTGGAATTGGAATAAGTTCTTGTGGGTTGTGGAAAATCAGTACTTTACCGGCGGAGCAGCTAAAAGGGTGTATAATAAGGAGAAAATTTACCTTTACATAGTAGTAAGTATCAGGTTGCAGTCCCACAATGAGTGCCCAATTGCGCGTCGTCCTTGACAAATAGTAGATACATTCCTGCTCCTTGTTGGCTTGCTTCCAGTACTTCAAACGGTGGCCAATCAGCTTGCCACGCAACCTTTCCCGGGACTGATCAATAGGCCTCCACGTCACATTCAAAGATGTTGAGTTGAACGACATTGCGTACACACTCTGTGGAGCCACTTGAGGCATGTCTTCCGCAGAGTATATCGTTACAACCTCGCTCTCTGGACCAGCTCCAATTTCGTTGAAAGCCTGAACCTTGACGTCATAAGGTGTATAGAAGTAGGTCGTCGATATATGCACTACATGGGTTCCTATATTGCCGTATTTCTTGAGAGGCAATGACTGGAATTCGACTTCCTCTCCATGACGACGCCAGAATATTTTATAATATACACCGGGACCATTTTGCATGGATGGCGGTAACGGTGTCCAACTGATAGTAAGATCACCAGTCTTTCCACCACCTCCTCCAACATTAGCTGGTGCCTCATATGGTTTGTCTGCAGGAGTAGAGAATTGAGGACTAGGCGCGGATGGCTTTCCAGGCCCTAAAAGATTGACAGCTTGAACTCTAAACTCGTAAATTGACCATGGAAGCAGGGTCGTCATTATTGTAGCACGTTTTCGACCATTATATCTATCGATTTCGATGACATTCGCAACATTTTCGCTAATGACATACCATGTTGAATTCCAGTGGGTACGACCAGTTACTATATAACCAAGGATTTGGCGACCATTTGAATTACTGTCTGTCCATTCCAAGGTCACGGATGAGCGTTGTATATTTAATGTTTGGACGCCGCCTGGGGGTCCCGGTGGTCCTTCTATTCGTAATTGAGTGTGGGACGAAATGCGGCCAATCGCTGATTTCACTATACACTCGTAATCCCCAACATCGGACAAACTCACATTGAGTATGGTCAACTCTCCTCCATCTATTTTGATTCTTCTATCAGCGTATAAATCTGCTGCTTGTTTCATACGAATACCGTTATGGTTCCAAAGGTAAGCAGTGTCCAGGATAGGGTCTACTTCAGCGTTACAATGCAAGAACACCACTTGATTAACTTGAGTCGTGATACGCGGAGGGAGTGGTTCAAGAAATCGAGGAGTGCGCAAGACTATCAAGCGTCCTCTACTTTCATCTGTACCATACTGGTTTTTGGCTACACATGTGTAAATACCTTCATCATCTCTAGATAACTGTCTAATTATAAGATTCCCACTCTCAGTAATGAATCTTTTGCCCCCAGCCCCAATAACAATGTTATCTTTCTTCCATGTGAATGTAGGTTTAGGTGCAGCTTCTGGGTTACATTTCAATGTAACATTGCCACCTTCAGACCCATAAGTCTCAGATTCCAGAGGCCTTTTCTTAAATGATGGCTTGAGTGACAATACTCGTAGCTGTCCAGTTGAATAGCTAGATTTCAATTGATTTTTGGCCTCACATTGGAACATACCAGGATCCCTAGTTGGATCTAAATATTTGATGATTAATACATTGTCTTGGATAATATATCGATCCTTGTCTTTAGGTTCTAAGGTATTCATAGATAGCTCTTTTCCATTTTTCCACCAAGTATAGTTCACATCTGGAATACCAAATGCTTCACAGTTCCAGTGCAACTCTCCATTATTGTCCACATGCTTATTAGCTAAGGGTATGGTAAAATTTGGTTCAGCTTGAATCTTCAAGAAGACACTGTTAGATATGTGAGCCCTGTCATTATGAACATCGCAAACATATTCACCCTCATCTTCTACTCCAACATTTGAAATTGTCAAGACACGGTCATAGTTACTTAGCCGGGCCTTCCTTGGTATAGCACCACCTTTCCTGGTCCAATTATAAGACGGTACTGGATATCCAAATGAAACACATTCTAATCTTATTTCCTGGCCCACAATAGGTGCTTCCGGAAATACTTTAGGAAAGTTATTTGGGAATTTAAGCTGCTGATAGTCAGAATGAGGATACACCAAAAGTGGGAAAAATGGACCGTTTCGGCCCTGGTCTGATACCTTGCTCATTACATTACAACTGTAATTTCCTCTGTCAATAGTTTCTAGAGCAGAAAAATAGAGACCTCCATCATAAGATACAAACACTCTTTTATCTTCTTCAACAAGATTTGGAAAATAGCTGCGGGCCCATAAAAAGTTTACTCCGGGATAGTAAGACGGGGGATCACAATACATTACTTTACCCCAGTATTGATTCCCACTTTCAATGGGCCTCTTTTGATTGAACTCTCTTATAAAACCAAAAGATAAACGCACAGATTCTGAGCGAATTGTACCAAACTTATTTGATGCAGTGCAATGGTATTTAGCGTTATCTTTTTCTGTGTCAGGGTTATAAATCATAAGTGTTCCACCACTTATAACAAATCTGGTCTCAACTAATGGGTCAATGGGTATATAAATAGGAGTATCTACTTGATATTCTTCCCGGTACCATTTGTATACCGGTGCTGGGTAGCCACCAGCAATACAAGTTATTTGTACATGATAATTTCTTTGTGGATCATAGATTGTATCAACAGGCTCCTTTATAAAGTATGGGCCCCTAGGAATTCTCTCCGGATCATAATTTTCTAGCCCATAAGTGAATGATCTTTCTTCTTCAATAAGATAATGAAGTCTTTGAGTTTGACCTTCACAAATAAAATGATAATATTGAGTGCCTTCAACTGGAAACAATCCCCAGCGTCCATCTGCATGAGAAAACCTGTACACTAAGTAATCACGGGGCAAAATATTAAAGCTATTGTATACCGAAGTATGATCATTGAAGAAAGCATTCTCAAGGCCTGTCAACTGTGATCCATCAACATCATTAGACCAATATCCAGGTGATTGCTGATGTGCGCCTATATACCATGAACCTTTCTGAGGATCTAAGTTCATCAGGCGTGTTATAATAAAACCATGTTCTTCAGGGCTGTTGACAGCTACTAAATCTGCTTCGTATGCCAGGCAAATTTTACGAGCCTCATTTCTAGGACGATTCGGCGACTTAGTGAAACGGTAACACGATTCTCGATATCTCAGCCAGTTTGGAGGACATTTATATCTTTCCTCGTAATCCAGGCCTGCGTAGTATGAAGCAGTGTTTTGAGGATCTACTTCATTGTCGTTATCTCCATAATTGTTCGTGTTAAAATTGTCGGAATAAAAAGAACTCTGACCAGGGTTGTAATCGTTCAGGTTTTGGTTCACAGCAAAGCTGCCGTAAGGTTGAGAGTTCGGTCTATACAGTGAACCATTCTGATTATTATTCTGATACTGCTGCTGAGGATAGTTTGGATTATACGCACCACTGGGATCCGAAACTTGTGTCCTCACACATCTCGTCACGGCGAATAACAACAAAAAAAGCTTCATATTATGACACAAAGCCGACAATAAAATATCATAATTTGGTTAATACGATCTTAGATAACTTGTGCTCAACAAGTACACTCTTCACAGACTTTACTCAATATGATTTCATTCTTAGAAATTAAGAAATCGTTTCTTATTTGAAAAATTGTAAATAAGTAATGATGACAAACACGGTATGGAATGGCCTCGCCCAATTTCATTCAACTTTAGTGATGTCCATGTCCAAAACGCAAACGGGACTTTTTTGCTTATTTGTGAAAACATTTCTTTGATATAGCAACATTCTTAAATAGTTCATTCTTTAGTTCATTCACTTACTATAAAATATTCAACTATTATTCGACTATCAAAATAGCGTATCGATTAGCGTTTTTTTATTGACGTTCAAATATTTTTTTTCTCTATTCAGGCGATTCCAATGTTTCCACCAACGACTTAGCACGGGATTTAATAGGGTATTTGACAAATTTTGGAAAACCATTTTAAATTATTCCTTAGCATATAATATGCACACTACATCGATATTTAAAAAGAAATCGACGGATCTTAACAAAAAATCGATGTTAAAGTTTAAATTTTCAAAAACGCGCGAAAAACGCTGTCACCTTGTATGGAGCCGATTACATGACGTCACACGCAAGTAAACATTTTGTATAACCTTAAAGCAGTGAAGTCAAAGTAAATAATAAAGTTTTTCTTCAAACTTTGTGAATAAAATGGTGTGTAGTTGCACAATGTACAAATACATCTATAAACAATCCACAAAAACTGTTTGTTTCTGTTCTGTTCTGTCACAAAGCCGTGTTTACTTGCGTGTGACGTCAGCAGTGCTGTGATCGATCACAGAGCGTTTTCGTCACAGATAAAAATTCGAAAAATTATTAGATATTTTTAAGCGAAATTTTCAAAAAATATGCTCATTTTAGTTTAATTTATAGTTTCAAATGTCTTTTTACGCTATTATCTGATAGGATCACTATTTTTTTAGTTAATTTTTAATGTTGTCAAATAGCGTATTCAGAGATTTGACATGAATGTGACTTGATGTAACCACGGATCAAAAGGCTGAGATAAGTGTACAAGAGAAGGTATATAACGGACAATTAAAGGCCGAAAATCAGTAGCTCGCTGGAGTACTTGAGTCAAAGCAAAATACACAGGTCATAGGTTATAGCAAACAAACACAGTACTACATATTAATATTATTTGACTCGACGTAGTTACAAATAAAAGATATGAGAGGAGAATTAGTATAGGTCAGAAGAGAGGTAAAGTTTATGGGTCGAGGGATACGGTTAGTGGGGAGGATATCATATAAGGCAAATTACGGACGTCATTCTCTTACTAGCTTTACGGAATTTGCAAAACCAAGGTTTAGTTGGGATATCAGGTTGGATGGAGGCTTAGTGTCTTCCCTTCACCTTGCTGGACCCGTGAGGATGGATTCCATGACTGTGGCGAGAGGTGCAATGATAGAATGTAGCCTTGGGGATCATATCAAACAATTCATACGATTCATACAATTCATACATATCATTTATGACTAAAACATTGTTTATTTTAATACCACTTAGATGGCAGACAAGCACACGGCCCACCTGATGGAAAGTAGTTATCGTGGCCTATGGACTTATGCAACACCAGGGGGTTTCCAGTTTTTATTCAAAGTCAAAATGACTGTATAGCTAGTGTTATTTTGCCTTGATTTTGTATCTTCTTTCAGTTGGATGCGACTATCATGGAATTGAAGCATTACTTAGAGCGAACTGAGTGTCGTCGAAGACTAACGAAGGAACGTTCAGTTAAAGTGAGCGTAGCAAGATAAAGTAAGTGGAAGCGACAGTGAATAGATTCTCTGAATGTGGGTGAGCTTCGGTTTTTTATTTTGTGGTAAGCTTCTTGTTGAAGAGCTGTAGACACTGCCAGCAGGTAATTAATTTCCAAGATTTACAAGGCAGAATAAAAACACTTGTTTTCATTGTTCACGGTTTTATTTTCCATGTTATCAACAAGAAATAAGAGTCTATAATTATAGTAATACTTATACTGTAGGTATACCTAAAACAGATAAAACATACACGATTTCGATACCATTCAGAAAAGTATACAATGTTGTATAAATCGTTAGTTACATTTACTCCAAAAATTATCATAATCATTATTTTTCCTTCCATTTTCCGCGCGCAAGAATATTCTCCTAATAATATTTCATCACAGATTAATAATGTACTTCTTCGTTTCGTGTTTCTACAAAGAAATAAATAGATAGGGCGGAATATGGCCTTGACTGCTGTACATAAAACCGCTACATTTATACAGAGTCCGAAAATATTACACAGAAGTGTTGCCTGCGTCAAATAACTGTCAATGAATGAAACATTCACTCCTCACTCTGACTGTAATCTAGTATGTGTCATTTCATTAGCAGTATTTAGCACAAATATATGCCGCTCCAGAATAAGTTAGAAAATAATTTGTTAATAGTATTATCTTATTTACATTTTTCAATCTTTTTGCGATATGCTTAATACAATATGATTCAATAAATTTTCCTAATTTTTACAGGGCTGTATAAATAAAAACATAACTCATTTAATAATTAAAGTTAAATATAGTACAATATTTATAAAAATATTTAAAGGGAGACAATAGTAGCAAACATAACAAAGAACAAAATGCGATATTATAAATTAAAATTCATTATAGAAGTTACTAGCATAATCTCAAAACATTACATGATTTATAACAGTAAATATGTGATGTATTGACAACGAAAGATTGCTTGGAGGCGTCCAGATAAAAGGAACGGTGGAGCGAACTAAAATATTCAATAAAACCTATTGGCATACGACAGAATTGCACTTGTTCGATGACGATTAAGTACAACATCGCGTGCATAAGGCCATCCAACCCTGTCACTTGATACCTTCACTCCAAATACACTTACACTATATACAATGTTGACGAAAAACCACGTATACTATTGCACACACAGTATAAGATTATGCTAACGCCTTACAAATTAACAATGTGGTAACTACGTGTCGTTAATTCCCTAATTATACAATTAAACTAATCGTTCCGCCGCTACGTGCTTTACTTATATTTCCTATCTACCCAATACACCATACACCAACGTTAAATAGCACCCATGAGAATATCAAACATTTAAAGCAACATCTATACGCGTAATCTATAAAACTATTTACAATATTTACACAACTTGTTCATTATTAGTATACAACATCTCACTGGTCAGATATGAGAGTGAGTCGGAAATAAATCGATCATTAATGGCTGCCTTAAATTACATACACAGTCTCATGAAACGATTTTGTTTTTGTATAATATTGTTCTTATATGAGATACATGTTACATTACAATTATCAGTCAAGCTGGTTATTAAGATCTCATCATTGAGCCGTCTTCAATCAAACTTTTATCATGTTTATATAAAAAACATGTCACATACGTGATAACACGTCAGAATTATAATTCAACATTATTCTTCTTCCTTGCAATCTTGAGGCAGCGTCTTATTAAACAAATAGTACACACCGTGTAACGGCGTTTGTAAAATCACAACAAAATAATCCTTGAGTTTTCTTAAACATCTCTCGACGTCTGGTGACGTCAATGGACAACAGTGAGATATTTGTTCACTTGTTTTAAGTTATCGGTATCGGTTCACATCGGGTCAAAGACCCTTTACTTTCCTCGTGTCAGCTAACCAATACAGTCTCAATCTTGAGCAGTTGTCTAAGTTTATCAGTGACCCTGATGAGAGCCACCTTCGATGCTCGCACATTGACTTTTTCCCCGGCGCAGAGAAGCTGATGGCATTGGGCACGCTCTAGGAATTCTTGGGTACGTATTTCCCTTAGTAGCTCCTTAGGTGATCCGGAGCCACAATGGATTTGCTTCAGTAGGCTTTCTTTCGATTTGATCTGAAAAATTAAAAAAAAAAGTTGGATGGAATTTCTTTCATAGTCGTTTGAATTTTCATAATATTCAATCCTCCCTGGAATTTCCCAATATATTTTGCGAGTGAGTTAGTGGTGGAGACTTAAATAAACGATTTTTTTTCACTTGCGGTAACATTGATACTGTGTAAATCGGAGATATGATCTCGTGTTTATTTCGTGGTCTTCGAGATAGTAGTTGTCTATTAGATCTAAACGAACCAAACCATCATGGTAGAAGACGGCTATGACACAGCATTTTATGCTACTTGCCAATAGATATAATAATAGGAGTGAATAGAATAATATAATGTTTACTTGAATGTGCAACGTCATAAGACGTTCAATACTATTTTAGGTTGAATTCTATCTTGAGAAGGACACGCCTTTGAGTAGGTATCTACGTAGTGAAAGTTTGATTTGTATTATGTATTATTACGCCATCTAGTGGCAAATTTTTGAAACGTTTTTACACCGATATAGTGAGACCTATAATTGAACTAGTTAAGCTTTAGTAATGCAATAAGATATAGATACAAAGGCACACGATTTTTACCATATCGATACAAAGTCACGTATGCTATAAGGCTTATATTTTTACGTTAGTCGCCTCTTTGAACGAGATAGGGTATTTTTTCTCTGTCACTACACAGATAAAATTGTATGCCTCACTATGAAATGGTTAATGTCGTTATAGTTTCCATATCGATTCTATTACTATTATAATACTATGTATCGATCGAATAAAGGAGAAAAAATTGAATCGGTCTAGACGGGGTTTGAACCCGTGATGGAGCGGCTACCGACGTTCTTTTGGTTTTTTGTTTTGGGCGTGAATTGGTTAGGGCGAGGTCTGGTAGCTTAGTGGTCAAAGCATTGCCCTTGTAAAGCAAAGATCGCGGGTTCAAACCCCGCCTCGACTGATTCAATTTTTTCTCCTTTATTCGATTTAAATATTTAGCATGAACAATGCTTAAAACTTTAATTCAAACAATGTATCGATATAATTACTTGCTACACATTACGATTTATCGATATAAAGTGGCATGTCAGACATTCCTTCATCGAGATCAACTCGACACGCGCAATATTCACCTGCAGCATATTAGTAATATCTTGAAGTAAGCACCATAGCCCATCTGCCGGCTGTCCAGTAGCTGTTCTAAGGCTGTAGAACGGTGGTAAAGGTGCCTCGGTGCACTGGATCTCTACCATGGCGTCTGGTGGTGGGGGTGGAGACGCGGGCGGCGGAGACGCCAACGGATCACAACCCAACTCGTCACGGTCTGGAATTGATAACATGTCGGAATTAGTACTCATCATCATCATCATAATACTCACGTCTGTAAATCCCCAAAGGGGTAGGCAGAGGTGTATTGGCACGCACATTTCGAAAATTATGTTTTTCGGTCTCAAATAGGGGGGGCGAGCGTATTGCCAGACCCTTATTCATCTGATGAAGGACAGCCCTATCTTTTAATCGACTTTTACAACACCCAAAAGAAGAGATAGGGTGGTCCTATACTTTGAATAATTGGGAATCCGGGAATTGCTTACCTATAATTTCAGTAGGTGGTGGGAATCTCCAGGGTTCCACAGCATATCCCTGAACATCGGCTATGTGCAATCGGAGCAGCGTCGCGGAGGTGCCTTCCGCTAGTTCCTCAGGAGTTTGCCCCGAGTAAGTCCCAAGCAATGGATCCGCGCCATATGATAGGAGCAGACGTATTATTTCCACGCGGCAGTTCTCACAAGCTTCGTGTAGCGGCCTGAAATAATAATTATTGGCTTATTATTTTTAGCGATGTAGTTCTTATAATTAAGCATTTATAAGGGCCTAATCATACAAGCGGTTTGCGAGCGGTTTCGCACAGTTTCGGGGCAGAGTGGACGCGCAACGGAGACGTCGCGGTTGCGCGTTGGACGTGTGGCGAATGGAAAAGAGCGATTATTTCAAGAAGAGTGAAGACGTAAAAAAAGTTAGCACTGTTCGGTTTTTTTTTGCTATCTACCGGTAGCAAACCGCTCGCAAAACGCTAACGGTCGAACGATCGCACAGTCTTCCAAGGATTCACCTCTAACTGTCTAATACTTTGTCACATTTACAAGACGAGTATTTGAATTAAATAAGAAGAAGAAACGACGATTTGTATGACATTGAATTAACGCCATCTGGCGGCAAATTTGTGAAACATTTTTTACACTAAAAATCACCTTTTACTCATCACCGATGATAGTGAGAAAATACTCGCACTGGGCACTCTGTAGTAATGATTATACTATAGACCAATTTCAATCATTGCTTAACTAGCAATAAATAATGTATCGAATAAAAAATAACTAGCAATAGTGTCAATAAATAAAGTATCGAAAAAAAAATACTTATCTAACAATACACTTTTCCTTAAAACTTACCTAATTCCTCCCTGTGCAGCAGCAGAAACGTTCGCACCGTACTGAAGTAGTAGTTTTGCAATTCTGACATGTCCTTTTGCAGCCGCGACGTGTAATGGCGTAAAACCCGCGTTATCTTTGGCTGAAGGGTCCGACTCCATCTTTTCCAAGCAGTAAGCGACACAGTCCTTCAAAAGAAAGCAACTATGTTTAACTGTATACAGATAATATTTAATTAAATTGTAGAGTTGTGTGCTGTACGATACTTACCGTGTATCCGAGCCTTGCAGCACGATGCAAATGTGTTTCTCCAATGCTTTTATTGATGAACCAGCCTTTAATTTCTTTATGAATATCGTGTACCGACTCAGGACTAGGTTTCACAGCTGGTCTTCGTACTTTTGGAATAGCGTCATCTCTGCGAATGATCTTCTTCTTCTTACGTATATAATCGAAACCGGAACTAAATTTCCTTCTCCCAAACAGGCGTTTCAAGCGTCTTTTCGTATTACCCTCTGCGGGCACCAAAGAACTACCTTCTACTTTTGTTTTATCTTTATCTTCCTGAGTAGAATTCTCACTTTTGTGTCTGTTCGCTGACATTTCTTTCATTCGCTTGCTATTAAGAGATTTTATTAAACTGTTCCTTTTCTTTAAACGAAGGAGTCGGCCCTTCGCATCATTTCTTTTCAAAGATTTAGTACTTCTTAGTCCATCCCTAATTGAACTAGATCTTCTTTTGAGTTTATCTTTTAAAATCTTTTTAGGTTTAAATTTAGGTTTAGTGGTTTCCGCAGGCTCCTTCTTTATTTCTACAACTTTTTCTTCCTTTTCCTCAGGCACATCTTCGTCCCGGCATGAAGTTGGTGGCGCCGAGGCCGGCCGCTCATCACCAAAAACCTCCTTAATTGTCGCTCGCTGTTTCAGTACTCTGCTTTCTGTTCTAGTCCTCGGTTTAAGAACTACTGGTGAGAATTCTTCAGTGGCTCCAATGAGACCATCTGTATCTTTTATAAATGTGTTTCGAAACGCAGTAACAGTCTCTTTTCTAAAAGCACCTAAGTAAAATATGTCTTCCATAAATTTTTCTTTTTTAACATTGAAACTCCCTTTGTTTCCAGTTTTTACCAATCCTAAACTAGGGGTAGGTAGTAATTCACTAGTGGACTTTTTAGGTGTTACTTTAGGCGTTTTTTCTTTATCCTCTTTATCTTTTAATTTTTTATCCCTTTTCGTTTCCTTTTTTTCACCACATTTTTGTATCAATACGTCAACGATTGAACTGCCCTTTTTCTTAATTTTTGAAGAGAAAACAGTAGATGTAGATGCTTCTGAATCATAATGTAACTTTTTAGGCCCAGAATAACTTGAGTTTGAATCGAGATCACTATCAAGAGTTAGTTTATCCGGACGTCTAGCATATAAGTCATCAGTAGCAGCTGACGGCGCTGAAGACGGAGCTGGAGACAGTGGTGCTGGGTCTAGATCAGGTAGAGAAGTGGAGCCTCGTGTAAATAAGGCTCCTGATCCTCGAACAAATGGCCCACCAGAACGTCCTCTCGGTATCGCTATAAGTCTAGTAGGCATTCGAAGTGACCGTTTATATTTGTAAAGTTCCTCTTCCCAGCCAGGATGAAAGTATGAGCCATCTCCAAATGTAGGTTTTCTCACCGGAGTTGAGCTATTACTGGCACTACTACTGTCATGTTTCTTTAAAGGAGATGATTTTACTGGAGTTTTTTGTACGGGTGTAGATTTGCTATCTTCCGTTTTTATGGTCTTACGTACTCGAAGTCTACTTGCTACAGTTACATCATCATCGCTGTCAGAACTTGTGTTATCATCTTGCTTTTCATTTTTATTATTTTCAACTAATAATTTACTCTTAGATCGTAAAGCTTGTCTAGTCGATTTGCCTTTGAGCTGCTTTTCTTCCTTATCTTTCAAACTAGAATCTAACGATTTTCTAGTATTTTTGTTCATATCTACGTCACAACATTCAAGCTTAACATAAGCAGACTTTTCGGATAAATCTTTTAGTAACTGATATTTCATACGCTCACTTTGCTCTTTTTCTTTTAGAATCTTACTCTTTATTAGAGGTTCGTCGTCGTCTGTTGATTCACATTCTTCTTTTATTACTGTTTTAATAACTGGTTTGTCTTTTGAATCTTTCTTAGAAGTCTGTGACGAAGAAGTTTCAGTTTTCTCAATCTTAACTTTTGTTTTTAATTTACGTTTAATTAAATTATCAGTTGACTTTTCTTTCTTGTCATCTGCCTTGATTTTCTCAGTGTTATTTGGTTCTGTTTGCGAAAGTGCTGGTGTGGCGTCTGAAATATAACCCTGAATCGGTTGTGATGTATTTTCATTTGCACTGATTTCATCGTCATCTATGGGCTCTTGTTTGATTACTACGGCAGGTATGACTTCAGCCCTCGCTAACTGCACTTCTTGTTGTACATTTAATAAAGCATTACTTTCAGTAGTAGATTCAGAGTTCTGTTCTGGCGCTAACTTAGGTACACCTCTAGTGTTTGGTTCAATGTTAGGTTCAGTAGTCATTTCAGCACTTTGAGCAACCGAGTCTATATTTTGAGCAACTGAGTCTATACTTTGAGATTTGGAATCAGTTTTGCTCGCAGTTTCACTATCGTTGTCAGTATCGATGCGTTTCCGATTAGTTTTCTTTTTGTGACATCCAGTTTTTAGTTGTTCCATGAAATTATCACAAGCGTTAGCCCAATCTAAATCTTCAAAAGCAGTATCACTTGTAGTGTCCATTGCTTCCGGTTCTAAATTTTCTAGAATATTTTCAGTTTTAATAGATATTTCAGCGTCCTTTTCTATTTCCTCAATATTCATAGGCTCAGTTTTTACTTCAGGAATAATGGGTTCTGATTGCAATTCATTTTTTATAACAGACTCTAACCTGAGGTTATCTTCTCTTATTTGATTAAACAAATGAGTTTTTCTGGGAAGTAGTTTTAGTTTTTCGTTCTCCGGGGGTGCAGTCAATTTTGTCTCAGGCTTAGAAATATTGTCTTGTGATGGAGGCATTACTTTAAGTTCAGCTTTAGTTCTTATTCTAGATGCAACATCATTTTCAGGAGATCTGCTCTTTGGATCTGGACTATTATTATAATCAGAATCTCGTGAAAAGGAATCTACAGCCTTAGGCATTTGAATGTGCTGGTTTAAGTTTGGAGTTATATTCAAATGTGGTTTCACCGCACTTTTAACGGGCGTCTCAGTCTCATGGTCTTTTGTAAGATCAGTGATTTCTATTACGGAATCTTCAGCATCATCTATCACAATTAGATCTGGTGATCTAATTTGTTTAGTTGATCTAGAAGGTTCTGCAAAACCAATTTGTTTGGTTTCTAAACTACTTCTTAGTATGCTTCTTACACACACTTTTTTGTCAGTAGATATTCTTGGGGGATCATAATGATGTGAATTAACATGGCTGGGAATTTTTTGTATAACGTGGTTGCGGCTATTAGTAGTTGGATTTCTGTCATGATAATAGGCATGGTAATCGCTAGGTTCACGAGCTGCTAACTCTGGATGGTACGAATTACTAGGGTATCTATGATTTGCATATGTGTGATGTTCGCGGTAGGCACCCGACAAGGTAGGTCGCTTTTGATCATTTTGATAAACTGCTTCAAACTGTTTATAGCTGTAAACAGGTTGTTTCATTAGTTCTCGTTGTTCCCGAGCGGAGTTATCTATTCGACTATCTGCTGGCCATGCATCATGACGAAGGATTTTGTCCGGAATGTTACTAACAATAGGACCAGCGGGTCGTTTTCTCTCTTCTATAATAAAATGCCGATCATCTCGCACTCTGCTTTCTGGATGACGTTGGTCATTGACAGGTCTTGTAAGATCTATTTTATGGACGTAATCAGGTCTATTTGGAACGGTATATTTACTACGCTCTGGATATTGATTAGGAGAATCAACTACATATCCTTCTGGTACTGGTCGACGTCCATCATACGTGCCATTATATCGGGCAGCTACATTGCCTGATTGCGTTGGTGCTACATATCCATGAGAACCCCTCTCGCCGTATTGAATAAAATTCGGAGCGAAATCGACTTTATGTGATGCATAGCTATTCGTCGGCAAATGCATATGACGGCTACTGTATGAAGCAGGTCGGGAAGGCATTGTAATCAATTTATTTTCTGCTGTTGCTGAATCAACGGCATCATCTTGAGTTGTTGATGAATCAGCAGAGTTTTTAACTGTTTTTACCGATAAATCTAAAGGTGATTCTCGTTTCTGTTTTGACTGATTAACTTGTGACGCTCCCGTCGTATCTTGTTTTTGTTTGGTTTGGTTCATCTCATGAACTATTGCTGTCACAGACACGGTCATCCGTGCTTGATTGGGGTAACCTGGTTTCACTGATGATCGCACTGGCGATGACTGATGTGGTGTTGTCGGTGAATAATCGTAATTATTTTTAGGCGTCGCTACTGGTCGATATGCAGATCTAGATTGCGTTGAATTTTGAACAGGAACAGATGCACTTGGTGTATATCTAGACGTGGACGTCGATGGAGTAGGATAATGGTAACTGCTTCTAGGGTCTACAGATCTATTTAAATTGGGATAGTCAGCGCGTGCTGGAATGCGGTTTGCATCTTGTGGGTGCGGTGGCGGTATTGGCGCAGGTGAACGTTCTTGCGATCTAGGTGGATAATGAGCGCTCACAACATCCATGGCTGTATGCTTATATTGAATTTGATGATGCGTATCAACGCGGTGACTTTGAACTGGTTGAGCAGTCGGTGAAGGTCGATAACTTGGATAAGACTGTTGGGGGTCATATTTTCTTTGAGGCACCACTGGGTGTCTATCGTAATGGACCGACGCTCGGCTAGGATGGTACGGTGAAGTTTCCCGACGTGGTTGTAAAGTTGTATACATATGTGCCGTCCGACTATCCGATGGATGTCTCTGAGGCTGCGGTGCCGTTTGTGGGTGATGTATGGGCGGAACGCGATCATTGGGTGGAGGTGGCGGATGCGTGGGTTGCATTGGATAGCGCTGTGTGGGTGGACTCTGCGCGGCAAGATCTCGCAATCGTGACGCAGAATGTTGTTGCATCGACCCTGATAATCTTGAATATGTCGTCGCTGGGCTGTGTCGCGCGTGCGTCGAGGGTTGTGGAGATGCAACTGGTCCATGAGAGTTTCTGCTGCCTTCAGATATATTCGGGTCGTAAGGATACCGCACATAAGGTTCTGGCGGACGTGATGTAGGATATGGATCCGGCGGACGACCGGGGGCGTAATGGTCGGGTTGTCGTGCAGTTGGTGTTTGTACACGATGTACTGCGGGTCGAAATTGAGCAGGTGCCTCTAACTGAGGTTCCGGAGCCGCTGGTGGAGGTAGAGGTGCACCTGATGGGGGCCGCGCCGGCGAAGGGCACGGTGCGGCAGGCGCGGGTGCTGGTGAAGGCAGTGTCCTCGGTGGCTTATGTATTATGTGCGAGGGTGGCGAAAGTGTGCCTACATGTTCTTCGTCATCCTCAATATCAGGCTGCTCGCGCCTTTTTTCAGCCGCTTCCCGCATAACGGTAGCTTTGTGAATGATATGGGGTTCTGGTTCAATGGGCTCTGAAGGCGGTCGCGGCAATGGTGCGATTGCCGTCGAAGTAGGGACCGAGGGCGGTGCTGCTGCAGCAGAGGGCGGACGCGAGGAAGGAGCAGGCGCTCCAGATTGTGCTGGGGCCCCTTCTTCAGGCGGTGCCCCCGCAGGCCATAGCGGTTGGCCAGAGCCCTCCGCTTGTGCCTGTTTTGGCAACCCCAGGAAGTACTGGCGCGTTCCCTCCAGCAGTACATTGTTGATGTCCATACTCCGTCTCAGGGCACAACCTGGAACAACGTCATATGGTGATGTTTATTTTTCTGTGTATAATAAATTTTGTATCACTTGACTACGGGTTTGAGTCCATATATGTAACAGCGAATTATGAGATAGACAAGTAAGGTCAATAGGTCAATAACCAACGAGAACTTCAGGACCTCAAACCTCAAGGGTGCTATAAATCATTAACACCGTTATTAAAGTTTATTTTTAGAGATATAAGTTCCTGTATGTTAAGAAAACAAACTATACTTATTTATATTAACAATACAATGAAATAAATAGATGTAAAGTATTACTGTAGTTCTCCCCGAGAGCAAGGTTTATGTTTTATGTTTTATCTGAAAGGTTTTTGAGCTACAGCAACATTGATACGTAAAACTGGCTACTTTTGTCTGAATATATTAAACACTTACAGAAAACCTTAAATGATCTGGCCAAAATATGCCAATAACTAGGAATAGTCAAGTAAAATAAAAGTAAAGGTCAAGTAAAACTCCTAGACCGAAAGTCACAGCCTAGGAGTTATACCAACTTGACTCTTCGAATTACGTCTAAAAGTCTGTGATATCGGTATTGAACGCACGAATCGACGAAGGTGCTATGTTGGGTCGTTACCCGGCGTCTGCCCTTGAGCGTACTTCGCCCCCGACGCACACACGCACACATACGATAACACACACACACACATTGACGACTTCCGCATAAATTTTGCTTAAAAGTTAACTGACCTTCATTTGATTGAATGTCAAAAACCTCGTGTAATTCATTAGAGATACTCTTTAGAGGCCAGTGTTTGAGTTTTAAAAAAAGGTGAATATTTGTTTGTTTTTTAAAAAGTGTTTATTAACGAATGTGGTCTTTATTTTAAATTAGCGTTTATAACTATAAAATAAAAGTATATTTATATAGTTCATTTACACTTCTGACTTCCCACTCGAAGCAGCACGAGAGTAAAGTTTACGACGCTACCCACCCCGTTCGACAATTTATACCTAGGTGAGGTTCCCGTTTGCTATATGAACTTCTTCGACAATCGTTACGGATAGTTAGAGCCCTAAAATGTCCTGCAACTAGTCTAACCACAGAAATTCTATATCCACCAATGAGTGGTAGGGATGAAATAGTTTTACGGTTTTACCTACGGGTAAAATCACTTTACCTTGCCTTCGTAGTTAGACGGAGGAATGGACTCCAACTTATCACGTCCTCTCCAACTGTCTTAATATTCTTTATCTAACTCGGAGTCGACTTGATCATGATTTTTCGAGTATTTACTCGGAGGATCATGCAAGTTTATTTAGATATACTACTACTATACTACACTATGTACACAAAAGTAAAATTAGATCTGTCAACATTGTTGTGGCCTCTTAAAACCGGTCGTGTCATTAAGAGACTGATATGAACACTAACAGGTGAGTATTATTAGACAAGCATTTATAAGCTGATCAGCTAGTAGGTAACTACATTTAAATGCGCCCCGGCTTCGTACTTTAATAATTGACTAAGTAAAATATATTTTAAATACCTAGTTAGATGCTAAATTCCGTTGCCGCGAGTCGCGACCTTAGTGTCTATGTCCATGTGCTACGAGTATCTATCGTACAAATTTATCTAAAGTACGCGCCACGTAATAAGTCTCTTGGTTGGAGGCGGCGTGCGGCGTGTCTGTCACAACATGTAATGTTGCCAGTATCGTTCTTTTTAGTTTACCAAATCTTTAATTATTCAAATATGAATACCGGGTGTAAGGAGAACGCTCCTGAAGCCTGAGGCAGCTGGTAGTACTCCGGGTGCACCACATAGTTAATGGCAATAAAAATAGCCGATTTAGAAAAAAAAAATCATTTTTTATATCGTTTTATTAGCATTATTCATTCTCCATCGCGTTAGTTAAGCTAAATGTAATGATAATTTCATAAAAACAACATCACTACAAAAAAAGCATGCGCTTGATGCCATTTCTTTTTTTTTTTTGGTAGTGACGTTTGTTATGAAATTGTGGTTTCGGTTTATAAAATTAAAAACTTTTTTTCACGAAATCGTAATCGTAGTTCTAGGTGCCTTCGGCTTCGGAAACCTTCCTCTTACACCCGGTATAGAACTTAAACCGCAGAACTGAAGAAATTATATTCGCGCGTTTCCAAAGAATATGATCATATGAAACACCCAGAACAACATATTTTTAAAAAAGATGGATTAATAAATGCAACCATGGATAGGTTCCTCATATCAACAGCGAGTGATAGTGATACAGAATATGATTACGTCTGTGTCATAAAAATAGCGACAGATCTAGATGAAAAAAAAAATTATATATCGGTAATTATAATACTTATGGCAGTCATGGATATGCGGGATGAAAAATAAAATAACAGTCGGTGAATAAACTGATCAACCCAACTGGTATCTCAATTCACAACCGCAGTAATTCCCACTAGTACAACATAAAAATATGTTCTGGCAACTCTAAACCATACCTGTCATGGGCCCAACCAATCCATAAACAGTATGGCGGCGCTGTCATTTTTAGTTCCAAGTTTTGTCGCGGGACTTATTTTGTTTCACTCTTAGAAATTCAATCACCACCATATTCACAAAAAACGCGTAGATATATCTAAGTACGAGTATATTATCAAAACGTAGATTAGATAAATAAGATTAATGATTAACGAGAAAGACGATAATAGATCGAGGTCTGTACTCAGAGAGATAATTTGTTTTTTTTTTTAATATAATGACAATGATTTATCTTACAGGGTCACATACATGCAACAGATAAAAATTACACACAGGCTCGGAAGCGGATAGGTACAGGTCAAAGTTTATGGTCCTTTTGCGAGGGCAAGACTAATATATCTAGGTAGTATAGGTACCTCTTATAACAATAAAACCCCTCATAAATATTTCAATATAACCAGTCGGCCATGCCCGACGTTACTCGGATGTCGAATTTCTCTGTAATTTCCAAAATTTTCTTTCCTATAAACCTGGTCCTGACAATAACTAAGATTACAAAAAAAATAGGTAAATCATCCAAATGATCGTTTGGTCTCAAGCTTTGCATAAAATTAACGACTCAATTTAATTTATACCTAATCTAAAAAAATAACTTACTTTAATAAGAAGTAGATGAACTCAATATTTTGTTTTTACAAAAAAAGGCCACCTGCTGACTCTTTGACATTTGACAAAGATAAAAGCAATGTGTTATCACAATAACAAAATTGAAACCATTGCTTCAAACTCAAGAGGATGTTTCTACAAACCCTGTAAGCTTTGTAGAAATACTCTCTTGAGTTTATACCTAGATAAATACCCTATTTATGCTAAGAACCCTTTCTTTTATACCACTGAAGTGACAGAGAAGCACACGGCCCACCTGATGGAAAGTGGTTACCGTGGCATATGGACGTGTGTACAACACTATCGTGCCGCCGACCCTGTAAACACAGAGAGTTTCTGTGCTGTCAGCGTAGAAACCAAATCAGGCCTTGAGTCTTCCCACTGACAGCACAAAAGCTTTTGGAAACACGAGGTTTGTATACCGCGGCCATACCGCGGTATTCTGTAGGGCGGAGGTGACATTTACCCTATTTAGATGCCCGGTTTTAATACATAAATATCCAGCAGGTAGACAAGCCAATAGAATCACTGATAACTTCGTGCATGATACCAAAAACACGTTTATAAATAGAACAGGTATCGAGCGTCGAGCGCATCACGGGCAAATTTCCCGGTACCCGTTACCTAGCACGCCCTCTATCGATTGTAACCTTAGCAACTGACTGAATGATGCGTTGAACGGTTGAACCCCGGGAATCTCGTTCACTACATCGATGCACTTACTCGTACTCGCGAGTTAATTTTCGACGAAAATTTTACTGTTTGTAGTAGGAGGTATTTAATATCGATGCACTCACGATCGTGATTGAATTCTTGATGAAAATTGAAGTATCGGGCTGAAATTTTAATTGGGTTAGATAGCTCCATCAATGCTTTCTATGTATTCTAGACAAACTGTTCACAACATAAAACACGGCACGTACAGTACAGATCCTTCCTGGGTGTGGCATGCCCGAATTTTGAATTTGGAATTTGGAATGGGACGCAGTATAGATTGAAATGTTAAATTTTTTTGGGCACAGAAACCAGATCAGAAAACTATTTGGATCACTTTTTCCAAGATGGCGGCCGTGGCACAGGGGTTACAACCCCACCAAATTGGATTTAACTTGACAATGACCCCCTACCCTTTATATCTAAAGAAGAAAATTGCATCCTCCGACAAATGCAACCTAAAATGTAACTTTTCAATGGACTAAAATGAATATTTACACCTCTCTGTATTGCTATAGTGTGCGTAAATGCAAGTTTAATACACTGTGTATTTTTCAGAGAATATACAGACATGAATGTCTATACAAATGCAAAAAACTCTCTAACGGATATTTTATCTGATTCAAATTGAAGATCATTGAATTTAAATATATTATAATGTCAGTCAGTTAAAATTTAAAATTCAAATTTCTATTCATAAGTAGGATCCTAAAAATTCAGATGTGAGACTGACGTGGCTTTGACCCGGAGTTCCCCAACTCCACAAAGGACAAAGAATATAGTAACTGCCAGACGGGACCCAGACAGAGAAGAGCATATAGAAAGTCTTATAATTACTTAGTGAATTCCATTCACGTTAGTAATCCCGAAGAAATATCGATTGAACCCTTCGAACCAACAAAAGTAGGTACCTAAATTATACTGCGAAAAGTCAATGTCACCTAGACGAGCGTCTGTATGATACGAGGTCATTGACACGGTGCTTGTTTACTGACGTATCTACATACGTAGCTAGATGAAATAATAATCTAAGATAATAAAGATAGAATATTGTTTACAATTCTGAGAACATTTTAATCGAATCTACATACCTACCTACTTGTCTGTATTAGCGATTGGAATTTTTATCTTTTCTATTTGTTTGTTTAAAGATTGTTTGAACATTCTGTCTGAAAGAAAAATACCTCGTTCACCAATGATGTATTATAAACTGTAGATGCGTTGTCCAGACTAAAATGGTGACAAAATATGATGACTTAACGGCCTTCATAGCGTGCCGCGAGTATGGTGTTTGCGTTAATATTTAAATCTATACTCGAGCCTCTCCTCTGTACTCGACTCCGTAATCTCTTCTATACTCGCCTCTTTATTAGCCTCTCTACTTGACTCTCCACTTAACTATCTATTCGATCTCTCCTTGCCTCCACACATGCCTCTCGTCTCTATACTCGACTATCTATTCGAACTCTACATGCCTATCCACTTGCATTTCTAGAATGACCTCTAATCGCTTCTCCACTCGCCTCCATTTACGTCTCTTTACTCGACTAATTATAAAGTCTGGCAGAATACCGATTTTTCAACTTACTGTCCCAATTACATATTACATTACAGTCGACGTAGGATATTGGAAACAAGAACATCTTTTATAACATTTGTGTTATTAAGATTAGATCAGAACTGATGATATGAATTTACTTTGTGGCCAGTTTTGATCGAAATCGGTTTAATAACGATCGTGACCAAGTAAAAAATACCGCCCTAATGTCCGGTCGCTCTAGACCTACCGTAAGGCCGATTACTGAGCCGTAAGAGGGAGGGAAAGCCAACGCTAAATCACGCTCGATATACAAGCAAAACCGAGTAAAATTAGTATTGTTTTGAAACAAAGTTAATAGCTATGCTCACCAATGCGTTGCTAGATGCAATTACGCATGGAGCACTTATATGGATTCCGTTACGCGAGTGCGAATGCCCTGTGGAATGTATATTGCCGTTTTACATGAATACATCGGAATCTTCATGTAACGGAATTTTATCCCTTAGAATCACTGTGTTATATTATACTTGACAAGCTATAAAGAACAAAAGTTCAAAATTGTGTCACGGTTCTTGGGTTAGGCGGGAATGAATTTAAAATTTTGAATTTAGAACGGAACCCAGAAACTAGATAAGTAACGATGAATAAATTGTTACACCTATGTGTCCTGTATGAGCATAGCATACCCTTTTTAAAGCACCTGGGATCCCGTATGACAGCTTTAAAACGTTGGGCATTGTTAACGGTAACTAGTCCATTTGTGGTCTTTCGCGATACATTTTTTTTGTTCCGTACCTACCGGCAGTTTATTCTACTTTACTAGTGGATGGATGTTTGTTACTCTTCCACCTAAAAACTACTGAATGCATTTTAATGAAACTTTACAATAATATGGCTTATACATCAGAATAACACATAGGCTACAATTTATAACCATAACCGATATTCTAGCGATAACCGACATCCACGTGGTGGGCAGAGCCGCGTGTAAAAGCTAGTACTTTATATACGGTTTTAAAATCACTACGATCTTTATTACAACATTTACATTATAAACTTAAACAGATTTTAAAAGCACTCCGGTCTCTATTTTGGTAGGTAATTCATTAAAATTTCAACTATTGTTTGTGTGACCTTTCTAAGGACAATGACCTATGAATTAATAAATGTGATTAGTAATGGTCACTATTTCGAATTTCGGACATATTTTGCTGTCTAAAAACTTGTGAATTTAAAAGTGTCATTGGGCTGGTGACGAATTGTGACATATTATTTCAGTACAAGACGGATGCACGGCCTGGCATAGGGGATAGACTGGATGTGCCAGGCGGAGGATCGAGTGCTATGGACCACATTGGGAGAGGCCTATGTCCCGCAGTGAACTAAAGTAGACTAATTGATAGATTGATTTCAGTGCTATCGAGCTACAATCACCGGCTTCGACTGCGTGAATAAATGATTAGGAATACCGATTTTTCCAAAATCCAACGATGCAATTTTAGTTTTCATCAATATTGGACTCGATGCTGCTTTGAGAACTGGAATACCGCTGTTTGCCCGAATTTTATTTGACCGAATATCATTTGCCATAATAGTCAACAGTCATAAGCATAACTCATAATAGGGTGTGCGTTGTTTTATAGACAATTGTTTAATATAATTTCGTATTACAGAAAATGTTTCGCATAATTTCGTTTCATAGAATAATCAATATACAGAATGCAATGAATTTTGTTTCATATAAAGTTAAACATTAGAATAATCATTTCATAGAATATCAAATCAAATATTCTTAATCATTATATTGTTTATTTAATAGAAAACTTATTACAAAGAAAACATATTATCAAAGTGACAGTTTCTAAACGTTTCAATTCATAAAATGCATACCCTCATTTAAATGGGACAATTTTTTTATAAACTAAACAATTGATGCGTCTACAAGGTCAACGGAGCCCCGCTACGCGGGGCTCCTACTTCTGGGTGGTTTATAAAAAAATAACCACTAATAAAAATAACTTCTAACCTAACCTATCCGAGTCGGGGTAATCTGAGTCGGGGTGTTAACTATAATGACGTTTTATTAATTATTTAATAACAAAATGATTTTATAAAATTTTACAGAAGAATTCAAACAAACAGTTAAAAATAAATGTGATTTGGAACATTATAAAGGTGGTTTAATATTCTTTAAAAAATAATTCTACAGTTTGATAAGTTTGTTAAACAAAAAAATGTGATTAAAAATTCGTTCAATTGTGTTTCTGTGAAATATGTTTCATTGTAGTAAATTGTTTTTGAAACAATAATATTCGAAATAAAAATATAAGAACCAAATATTATATGAAACATTTTCTGTGAAACGAAATTCTATGAAATTTCTTTCTACGAAATAAGGGGCTCCCCTCATAATAATATATGACGGAATATTCATTTGCCCGAATTTTATTTGCCATAATATTCACACATGCTAGCAGCTTTGTTTCCCATAAAATCACTTACCATAACTTGTAAGCCCGAATTATCAAATGCCCGAATTATCACATGCCCGAATTATCACATACCATAACATCATTTGCCATCGACATTGGGTGTGTAACGGTTGTTATATCAGGAGAAACTGGATGCAATCGAGACTTTAGGGCACCCCGAATTGTTTTTTAAACCACCCAGATGCAGTTTGGTTAGGTGCCATTTGAGTTAGGTTAGCAGGTTGTCTATTGTTTACCCGAATTATTATGGCATTTAAACATATGTCTAATAATCATTATGGCGTTTAAATATTATGTCTAATAATTATTATGGCAATGTTTGATATGTATAATCGTTGTAATTATGATAATTTATGTCTAATAATCATTGTAATGAATTAATAATATTTTTTGTAATAATAAAAATTTGCATGCCTCATACTGCGGCTAAACATGTTGTGCTGTTATAACACTTACCTACTAAGATCTTTGTAACCATGTTTATGAGCAAATAAATTTACTTTACTTTACTTTACTTTAAAAATATGACAAACAATACTTATGGCATTCGTATATTATGGTATCTAAGTTTCGGGCAATCGAAAGTATGTCTTTTCGGGCAAACAAAACATTCGGGCAAATGAAATTCGGGAATATGATGATTATGGCATATAATTTTCGGGTAAACAATAGACAACCTTGAGAACTTCTAGATCGACCCTTTAATTTTTTTTATACAACTGAGGTGGCAGACAATCCACGTCCCACCTGATGGAAAACGGTTACCGTAGCCTATGGACGTGTGCAACACCAGGGGAGTCCCACTCAGAGTTTCTGTGGCGTCAGTGTAGAAGACAAAGCAGGAATAGCCTTTAGTCTTCCCACTGACAGCACAAAAACTCTCCAGTGAGCTCTGGCTACCCTACTCACCGCCGAAAACAACACGAGGTTATTATGGCCGCGGTATTCTATAGGGCTGTAGTTAGACTGCTAAATTGGACGGAAATACCATCGTGTCCTACCTCCTTTAAACTTACGTATAATTATCAAATAAGAACTTACGTTTTATATTCTACCCTGCTTGGTGTGAATGGCAGCCCCTATGCGTGTTCATGACTCCGGTTTCACTTGTGGTAAAGCCTGAAATCAACGAAATATACTGTTAGAACAGTCGAGTTTTGCTAGTCCAAACATATGTACAACTACAGAATCAACAATAGCCATGGACTAAAGTCACATGTCACACAGTCACATGGTTAAGTGTAAGTTTTATATCCAAATCCCCAAACTCAACTTAATTTTATTAAGCTAGCTTTTGCCCGCGAGAATGTCGGTTATCGCTATAATATCGGTTATCGTTATAAGTTGTAGCATATGTGTTGTTTAGATGTATGCTTTATTATTATAAAGTTTCATTAAAATCCATTCAGTAGTTTTTAAGTGAAAGAGTAACAAACATCCATACATATTTACAAACTTTCGCGTTTATATATATTAGTAGAATTGATTTTTACTATTTAAGCAGAATCATTCTAAAAGTATATTAGGCACTAATATGCTTTTTTAAAAATGCAACTTTTTATCCCTGATGCCCTAAAAACATATGATCGCATTTTCCCAATACCACAGAGTATCTAATAATAGATGCTACATTAAAAGATAATCCATACCAATATTATAAATGCGAAAGTAACTCTGTCTGTCTGTATGTTACGTTTTTACGCCTAAACCACTGAACCGATTTTGATGAAATTTGGTATAGCGGTAGATTAGGCCTTGAGAAAGGACATAGGCTATGTTTGGTCGCGATAACCGACATCCACGCGGGCGGAGCCGCAGGTAACAGCTAGTATAATATAATTCACGGTAGCTTCATAATAATGTTATAGAACAGAGACTTATTCATTCAAGGTTGGTTAACTCGAAATGTAAATATTACGTAAGTATCATGACTGTTCATGTTGTTAAAATAATGTCATTGTGTTACTTTACATCGAGCAGATGATAAAGTGGTGATGGTGGCGAACATGTTGTTTTACTTTTAAATAATACTGTTAAACCTTGACACCCTTTGGGTATTTGGTTTTAAGTCTGTTGCCAAGATGTCAGTAAAGAAAATAAATATGGATGATAATTACATGTTACAATAATTGTTTATTCGGTAAATACACAGGCTTCTATTACTGCTAGACAAGCTGTATAAAACAAATTTATGTCACAGTAAGAAGTTGAGGCGGGAAAGAATTTTGTATTTTGAATTTGGAATGGAACGCCCAAGACATGTCGAGCCAAATGTCACGACATCTGATGCCGGAGGAGGGATGCATAAAAATTTTTCAAAAACCTCACGTAATTTTATTGGACGCTTCCTTATTTTACCGAGCCACGAGAATTCGCAATACTTCTAGTGGTCTGACGCTAACTGACGTCGTTGCCGTCGTTCTTACGACGCGCGACAAGCGACGACGTCAATACGAAATTCCAAAGAAGTATCGTAAAGTTTCACGATGTGATGTCATACCGCAATAATTAATTATAAAGATCCTTTATTAATAGTTTAAATTACTATTTATCGCAAGGAAATTATAACCGGTAAACAATTAATAAATAAATAATTAAAAATAATTTGTGAATCTGTTGGCAATTAGTATTTTCCCGCGCTACCTTATTTTTTTAAGAACATTTTATTCAATCTGTAAATAGGTTTTATTTTTCATGATAGCAACAAAATAAACATATCTTTGGTACTGATTAAAAACAGACTTGTAAAATTTATGGCAGGAACATGACTCATTGAATAAACATTTCGTTTAGATGAATCATTGCGCCTGTCATTAGTCTTCTTCTAACAATATATATCTATCTATAATGTGGAAATGGTAAGTGTAAAATGGTAAATTTTGTTGGGCTTCACAAGTTAAAAAATGACATCAACAAAAAGCGTCGTAAGTCGTAATTACTTATTGCCTAAGTAATTACGGCCTCGCGACTTACGATCGAGAGATTGCTAAGTAAAGAACCCGATAGTACAATCGATGCAAAAGCCTCATGCGGTAGACTGTTTTGCACTCTCGCGGTTTCGCTATCGCGCTTTTTAGCAGTCCCGACCCGTGTCACTTTTTATTTTTTATACAGGGTTCGCGTTGGGTCCGCGGAAAATGAGCTTTGAAAGAAACTGTGAAAGCTACAGTGTAGACGGCACTTAAGAATCGCAGCTATGTTATGTAGTGTAGAACCAGCTTCACAGAAATGTAATAAAGTTAAAAGAAGTAAAAACGCCCCCAGTCCATAGGCCACGGTAACGACTTTAAATCAGGGGTGCTTGTCCACCACGTAAATGGTATAAAAAAACCTATTATGTACCTATATGTTACTATACATAAATCAGTTATCAAACATCATTAGATATATTGATAAGTTGCTCCACACAGTTGTAGTTGCAGCAGAGTATTTTATCAGTTATTACATAGTACATACTACGTCACAATTCCGAGTAGATAACGAATGCACCAAATGGACATTGACCCAGATCTCACATCCGTTGACAAACGATTCAGCACATCATTCGAATTGACTTTCAAATCGATTCGGTTGAATAAAAAATACTCGATAGGCATGTTCTGATTTCAAATGACGCATATTGTTTTGTGCACCGTATAGTTTGATTATGTAAACAGTACGCAATTATAAATATTATAATACAACTGTTTTTTTTTATATTATACGTATTGCGTGGGACTATATCTGGGACCTACAATAGCACTACCAGGGAAGTACGGAATATGTTTTTTTTTTTCTTGCAGTTTTGAATAGTGCAGGTAAAGATACAGAGCATTTACAGTCAAACTCAAAGAAGGCATGTCACACTTAGTTGGACCTAACGTCTTTCGTTCGTCTTTCGAGCGGGACCAAATTACGAATTTACATTTCATAGTATCCATCTGCATTGTACCTAATGTTTATTAATTTTAAACAGTTAATTTTTTTTTTCGTAATATTCGAACGTGAAATAAAGGATCTATATTTATCTGTGATCTATATCTATACCTAAAGGAACATAAGTTTCGTCAGAGTAGAAGTACGCCTGGTTAAATAGATTTTTTGCTCTCCTGTAAATTCAACGTTTTCAAATTACGGCATTATTTTCCGAGAGTGAGATTGTGCTCTATATGCGCAGAACATGTTTCTTAGATGTCTTTTGAGGGTATCATGGGGTGCTATTGGGGTGGACGAGCTCAAATTTGCTAATCACGAAAGTTCATAAGTATGGATGGAGGAGGGATGGATGGATGTTGTACTCCTTCACGTAAAAACCACTGAATGGATTTTAATGAAACTTTACAACAATATAGAATAACACATAGGCTACAATTAATAACGCCCGAGGAGGGCCAGACCAAGAGGGTTGGCCCTGGGTCAGCCGGGGTGCAAGGGATATGTCGCATGACAACCTCACCTTCGGCCTAGCACTACGACCCAGAGACGGCGTGCGGTTTAGTCGGTTCGAGTCCGACATAACCTACCCCTCCGGCTCCGGAGGGGTGGGTATCCGTGGGGATTTACCGCACGTAAAAAAAAGGCTACAATTTATAACGATTACTAACGATTCTAACGTGAAATAAAGGATTTATATTTATCTGTGATCTATATCTATACCAAAAGGAACATAAGTTTCGTCAAAGTAGAAGTACGCCTGGTTAAATAAATTTTTTGCTCTCACTAGTTAATTCTGAAGTACTGTGTAAGACTGAAGCAGTAAACGCTTGGAAAATTGCTTGTCCAAACACTGATCTCCCAGGGAACCTTTTCTCACAGCGTCAGTGGGACGGGCCGCTAATGCTGCAGAGCGTGCCCGTTTACTGGCAGTTGGAGTGTGGGAATCGGGTCTTTGGTTACAAGCTCTTCCGTCATCTAACGTAGGAACTATGTTAGATGACACTACCTTCCGCATCGCGACGTGCCTCCGCTTAGGTGCGCCGTGTGTTTCTCCGCATTGATGCCGTTGTGGAGAAGCAGTTGATCGACTTGGACACCATAGCCTGTCGTGCTGCAGGAGCACTGGGCGAATTCCACGGCACGCCAGCCTCAACGACATAATCCGCCGTGCTCTTGTCACCGCCGGTGTGCCAGCTGTGCTTGAACCAAACGGTTTGGCGCGCGACGATGGCAAGAGACCGGATGGTATGTCATTAATGCCTTGGAAAATGGGAAGGACTCTGGTGTGGGACGCAACTTGTGTCGACACCATTGCCCCTACTCATTTACCTGGCACGGCTGGCTGTGCTGGTGCTGCTGCAGCTTCTGCAGAGGCTCTTAAGCGGCGCAAATACTCCAATCTCATTGGAGATTATGAATTTGTGCCGTTTGGAGTCGAAACGTTTGGGCCTTGGGGTCCGAGCGCCCGCAATCTCTTCAGTGAGATTGCGAAGCGTATGGTCGACGCTTTTCGTGACCAGAAGGCTGGCCTCTTTTTAGGTCAGAGATTAAGCATTGCCATACAACGTGGCAATGCTGCCAGTCTTCTGGGAACACTTCCACAAGAGGCATGCGATGCGGATGAATTCCACGACGCATTTTAACTTTTAGTTTTCTTTTTAGTAGTGTGTAATTATTTAGAAATGTAGTTTTAAAACCATTGTTATGTAAATATTAGTTGAAAAAATTAAATAATAATTACGATTACTAATATTATAGCGATAACGGACATCCGCGCGGGCGGAGCCGCGGGCAAAAGCTAGTGTTTTATATTTTCTTGTTGATTCTCACTCTCAATTTTATTAAATATTCTTGCTTTTACTGATGGCGTTCATGTGGAGGAGTGATACAGTTGGCATAATTTTAGGATTGAGTTAACTATAAAAACTATTTCGCAGAATGGTCGAAATACTCGGAAATATTGTAAAGAAGTTTTATGGGTTTATAGAAAATTCAAACTTTAAACGTTTAAAGCAACGTTTAGGCAGAAATATGTCACATTATACTTAATAATAAAAGGAATTGTTGTGTTATGAATAGTTAATAACTTATAGTAGATACCTACCTATAGCAGTACCTTTACGGACGGCACGCACACGTAAGCTAATCTACAGGTAATCTTTAATTATAGTAAGTATACCATCATAATACTAATTACATACATATAATCTCGCCTTTATCCCCAGAGGGTTAGGCAGAGGTGAATTAACACCCACATTTCACCAATCTGTATGCGGTCCCACGTAATAGGGGGTGAGCCTATTGCCGTATACGGAGCACTATAAATTGTTTGACTCGAGCCATACATCGGAGGCTGAGTCTGGGCTGTAAATATCTGTCTGATGTTAAAATTAATCAGCCCTCGCCTTGTACGACACCACATGGGAAGAGAAGGGGTGGCCCAAATTCTACTCTGCCGAGAACCACGCGGCTAATATTAATTAATTATTAATATAAAACAACTATTAACCGGCAGCTAATAAAAATTTGGATTTTTTAATACTCTTTTCTTTTCTATTTAAATAGTGTAAGAAATATTTTAAGTATGAGATCGGATTAATCATTAATTCATTATATAAATAGAACCTTTACGAGCGGGTTCTTTAAATGCGGGCGGTTACTTTAGGCACTGGGTCTCCACTACGAACAAATTTTATTAGTGACTTATAAAATATTCTAGATGGCGTTATGTGTATCAATTTAACATAAAATTCTAAATGAACAAGAATTGAATCCTATAAATATTATTTTTTCATAAAACTTTAATATTTGTTCCTCATAAACATAAAATAATGAACTTTTAAACCTAATTTCGACAATTTGTTCTAATTATGCAGCGCCCTTCGCGTCTTTTATCGGTACTATAATGATACTACCGATACTGTGCACTAGGTTACACACAATAGATGGCGTGTTATTCAATTCTCTATATTTCACGGCTGTTACTCAAACAAAAAACATATCGAACGAGATTTACTGCAATTAACAATTGATGAGGTTCTTTTTTAATTATTTTAGGAGTATGATTAAAACTAACAATTAAAAAGTTACTTCTGTTCTGTATTTTTTTAACGTACCACCTTTATTGTTGAAGAAAACCGCTGTTTTTATAATCTGCGAAATTTCGTAGGTATCGCCCTTTGTTCCGAACATACACCGCCGTCAACTTGAGTGTTAGGGTTGTCACTTTGTCAATGAAAATTAAACAATCCTATAAAACGTTTAGAATGCTTATTTATTTTTAACCCCCCACGCGAAAAGGATAAGTCATAATAATATTATTTGTTTAAAATTAAAAAAAAATAATAACTCTCCCCAGTGTTCTAGGGTACATTTTTGTTCCGCCAACTGACCTCCGCCCCCCATGAGCGCGGGCCTGAGGGTGACGGGTGGAGCCGCCCGTCATCCTAGCAGAAGCAGGCCACGGTGGCAAGAAATAAGGGGAAATTAGAAGGCACTTGCATAATACCTTCTGAGGGTGCCAAAACTGTCAAACTAGGGACAGCATTTTGTAATGGCGGTCACTATTTTATGGATTGCACCCCAGCTTACCATTAAGCGGGGAGCAGTCAATTTGGCAACCGAAATATTTAAAGCAATTTAAACAAATTAAGAAAAATAACGCTCCTGAGGCGCGCGCGTTCTGTAGGTAATAATAGGTTAGGTAGGTAGTACTAGATAGGTAGGTAGTATCTGCTTCTTACCTATTAGAAATAACAAGGGCTTTTAAACATGCTGAGTACGGATTTGAAAAACAATTAAAATTTGGAATATTTCTCGCATATTTCTACTGAAATAATAACGGTAGGTACCTACTTTCTGCCTCATTTTTAAAGACTACCTATCTACTGGGGTTCTTTCTGAGTTGGTGTAGTGTAAATAATGATTTTATATAATTTTGTCACAGGCATTTTTCCAGTTTCCTCTGGAGTTAGAACTCTTAAAATTACTTTTTCAATCGGTAAGTACCGGTTTTTGGAGCTTAGGCACCCGGTGGCCGACGCCCGACTGAGACTCGGTATCCAAATTAGTATTCTTTCTACTTTTGCACAACCCTGGGTGAGCGTTCTTAACATTTGAAGTTTTAAGCGATATTAGCCAGGTCGGTTTAAGGATGGGTGACCGTGAAAATAACAAGAAGGTAGGTAGGTATCTACCTAATACCTTTTAGTTAAACGGCTTTATTCATTGAAAGTATGACATCTCAGGCAGGTATATTGTCGTCCGAAAAGACACACGCCTTCTTGCTTACCTACCTACCTATCAAATTTAATATCAGATCAATTACTCAACAGGAATAGGGTAACATTTATACCTAAGTACATAAAGCGAACTTAATAAAATGTATTTACATCAAGGTAGTCAGTAGTAGTACCTACCGCTCATACAACGACACACGGCGACGAGCGAAGCGAGCGGATGATATACCTACCTATAACGAGCTCCTATGAGACGACTTTCTCGCTCGCACATACGGCCGCTCGCTTGATCGATTCATCCTATCTCGCTCTGTCTGTGCCGCCAGCGCAACAATAGTCTCTGTGTCTGCCAGCCGGTGCATTTTAAATTTCTACACGAATATCTATGGCAATCGTTAAAGGAAGTTTGAGCCCTTCGAAGACTATTTGGAATATTTCTCGCATATTTCTACTGAAATAATAACGGTAGGTACCTACTTTCTGCCTCATTTTTAAAGACTACCTATCTACTGGGGTTCTTTCTGAGTTGGTGTAGTGTAAATAATGATTTTATATAATTTTGTCACAGGCATTTTTCCAGTTTCCTCTGGAGTTAGAACTCTTAAAATTACTTTTTCAATCGGTAAGTACCGGTTTTTGGAGCTTAGGCACCCGGTGGCCGACGCCCGACTGAGACTCGGTATCCAAATTAGTATTCTTTCTACTTTTGCACAACCCTGGGTGAGCGTTCTTAACATTTGAAGTTTTAAGCGATATTAGCCAGGTCGGTTTAAGGATGGGTGACCGTGAAAATAACAAGAAGGTAGGTAGGTATCTACCTAATACCTTTTAGTTAAACGGCTTTATTCATTGAAAGTATGACATCTCAGGCAGGTATATTGTCGTCCGAAAAGACACACGCCTTCTTGCTTACCTACCTACCTATCAAATTTAATATCAGATCAATTACTCAACAGGAATAGGGTAACATTTATACCTAAGTACATAAAGCGAACTTAATAAAATGTATTTACATCAAGGTAGTCAGTAGTAGTACCTACCGCTCATACAACGACACACGGCGACGAGCGAAGCGAGCGGATGATATACCTACCTATAACGAGCTCCTATGAGACGACTTTCTCGCTCGCACATACGGCCGCTCGCTTGATCGATTCATCCTATCTCGCTCTGTCTGTGCCGCCAGCGCAACAATAGTCTCTGTGTCTGCCAGCCGGTGCATTTTAAATTTCTACACGAATATCTATGGCAATCGTTAAAGGAAGTTTGAGCCCTTCGAAGACTATTTGGAATATTTCTCGCATATTTCTACTGAAATAATAACGGTAGGTACCTACTTTCTGCCTCATTTTTAAAGACTACCTATCTACTGGGGTTCTTTCTGAGTTGGTGTAGTGTAAATAATGATTTTATATAATTTTGTCACAGGCATTTTTCCAGTTTCCTCTGGAGTTAGAACTCTTAAAATTACTTTTTCAATCGGTAAGTACCGGTTTTTGGAGCTTAGGCACCCGGTGGCCGACGCCCGACTGAGACTCGGTATCCAAATTAGTATTCTTTCTACTTTTGCACAACCCTGGGTGAGCGTTCTTAACATTTGAAGTTTTAAGCGATATTAGCCAGGTCGGTTTAAGGATGGGTGACCGTGAAAATAACAAAAAGGTAGGTAGGTATCTACCTAATACCTTTTAGTTAAACGGCTTTATTCATTGAAAGTATGACATCTCAGGCAGGTATATTGTCGTCCGAAAAGACACACGCCTTCTTGCTTACCTACCTACCTATCAAATTTAATATCAGATCAATTACTCAACAGGAATAGGGTAACATTTATACCTAAGTACATAAAGCGAACTTAATAAAATGTATTTACATCAAGGTAGTCAGTAGTAGTACCTACCGCTCATACAACGACACACGGCGACGAGCGAAGCGAGCGGATGATATACCTACCTATAACGAGCTCCTATGAGACGACTTTCTCGCTCGCACATACGGCCGCTCGCTTGATCGATTCATCCTATCTCGCTCTGTCTGTGCCGCCAGCGCAACAATAGTCTCTGTGTCTGCCAGCCGGTGCATTTTAAATTTCTACACGAATATCTATGGCAATCGTTAAAGGAAGTTTGAGCCCTTCGAAGACCGATGTCAAATCTCTCATAGGATTGGTGACTTGGTGACCATTCCTCAATTAAAGAATTTTTGTTGAAAGATTCCGTTAGCTCTTCTCTTGGGTAGGGCAGTAGGGGTAGGACCCGTAGGTCGTCTGTCAGGTAAAATTTAAGGAGTCCGAGTCATTTTGACCTATTCGTACACCCATTGATTAATGCATGCGACTCTGACGCAATTTTTCTTCTTGAGGATAGTAGGTCAAACGGCAGTCGCTCATGTAAAAGTCAAGGGGCTGAGTCATTTTGTGCTATTCGTACCACCCACTGATTAACGAATGCGGCTCTGGTGCAAATTGGCTTCTTGAGGATAGTAGGTCAAACGGCAGTCGCTCATGTAAAAGTCAAGGGGCTGAGTCATTTTGTGCTATTCGTACCACCCACTGATTAACGAATGCGGCTCTGGTGCAAATTGGGTTCTTGAGGATAGTAGGTCAAACGGCAGTCGCTCATGTAAAAGTCAAGGGGCTGAGTCATTTTGACCTTTTCATACACTCATTGATTAATGCATGCGACTCTGACGCAATTTTTCTTCTTGAGGATAGGTCAAACGGCAGTCGCTCATGTAAAAGTTAAGGGGTTGAGTCATTTTGTGCTATTCGTACCACCCACTGATTAACGAATGCGGCTCTGGTGCAAATTGGCTTCTTGAGGATAGGTCAAACGGCAGTCGCTCATGTAAAAGTCAAGGGGCTAAGTCATTTTGTGCTATTCGCACCACCCACTGATTAACAAATGCGGCTCTGGTGCAAATTGGCTTCTTGAGGATAGTAGGTCAAACGGCAGTCGCTCATGTAAAAGTCAAGGAGCTGAGTCATTTTGACCTTTTCGTACACTCATTGATTAATGCATGCGACTCTGACGCAATTTTTCTTCTTGAGGATAGTAGGTCAAACGGCAGTCACTCATGTAAAAGTCAAGGAGCTGAGTCATTTTGAGCTATTCGTACCACCCACTGATTAATGCATGCGACTATGGTGCGATTTTGCTTCTTGAGGATAGTAGGTCAAACGGAAGTCACTCATGTAAAAGTCAAGGGGCTGAGTCATTTTGAGCTATTCGTACCACCCACTGATTAATGCATGCGACTATAGTGCGATTTTGCTTCTTGAGGATAGTAGGTCAAACGGCAGTCACTCATGTAAAAGTCAAGGGGCTGAGTCATTTTGAGCTATTCGTACCACCCACTGATTAATGCATGCAACTATAGTGCGATTTTGCTTCTTGAGGATAGTAGGTCAAACGGCAGTCGCTCATGTAAAAGTCAAAGGGCTGAGGCATTTTGTTTTGAGTCGTTCGTCTTGCCGGAACAAAATGGCGAGAGTAGGGACCTAGTCATATTTATTCGTGTTTATAGGTGCATAGATACCTACATACGATATTTACATATTCTTGTCCCATTCTAGGTATGCCGACGTCCCACGTCGTTCATAAGTACTTATGTAAGGCGGGAGTGCTTATGTCGTACTCGACATATACGCGGTGCATCCGCGACGGCTTAGTCGGTTCGAGTTCGAGTCCGACATGACCACCGACCACCGCGCCGTGCCGCCGCGCCAGCCGCCGGTGATAACAGGTATGTTGAACTCGACTGGATATACCTACTCTGGCATGAGGTGTGTGTTTTTAATCGGTTCGAGTTCAACATAACCACCAAAGTTAGACTATACCCGTATTGCAATTTTGTAAAAATTGGACTTTGATTATCGTCTAATTCATACTCAGCATACAAGAAATGTGAAGTAGTAACTCGATTGCAAGTTTGAAGATGCGATCTACATTATTTTACCTCTTTGGTATTGTATATTATTACTAGCTGTCGCCCGCGGCTCCGCCCGCGTGGATGTCCGTTATCGCGGACTGGGGTATGAAAAATAAATAGTAGCCGATTCTCAGACTTCGGTCGAGCCGTTTCGGAGGAGTATGGGAACGAACATTGTGACACGAGAATATTAGATTAATTATTTATACTTCTTGACAAAATATAGTACACCACCATCTAGAAGCTATTACTGCGAAATGTAGACTGATCCTCTGGATATTTCGTTGACATCTAGTGGCGAAAAATAATATTTAAAAATAATGCGCAAAATAGCCCGGGTTATGATGATCTCATTTTTTTGTATGGAATGGGGTATCTGTACTTTAGTATTATGTTATCTGTGCCCATATTGCAATTTTCTACCTACAGCGCGGCGGCCATATTGGAGGCCAAAAATGGAGTCAAATTCGAACTCAGCATACTCGAAAACTCATTAAACCATACCCATATTTTAATTTATCTAGGACACCGCGGCGGCTATATTGGATCCCAAAAATGTCACCAAATTCACACTCAGCACACTCGAAAACCTATTAAACCATACCCATATTGCAATTTTCTACCGACAGCGCGGCGGCCATATTGAAGGCCAAAACTGACGTCAAATTCGAACTCAGCATACTCGAAAACCCATAAGACTATACCCATATTGCAATTTAGCTAGGACACCGTGGCAGCCATATTGAATTCCAAAAATGAGATCAAATTCACACACAGCATACTCAAAAACCTATTAAACCATACCCATATTGCAATTTTCTACCTACAGCGCGGCGGCCATATTGGAGACCAAAACTCAGCATACTCGAAAACTCATTAGACCATACCCATATTGCAATTTATCTAGGTCACCGCGGCGGCCATTTTGAATTCCAAAAATGACATCAAATTCACACTCGGCATACTCAAAAACCTATTAAACCATACCCATATTGCAATTTTCTACCTACAGCGCGGCGGCCATATTGGAGACCAAAACTCAGCATACTCGAAAACTCATTAGACCAAACCCATATTCCAATTTATCTAGGTCACCGCGGCGGCCATATTGGATCCCAAAAATGACATCAAATTCACACTCAGCATACTCAAAAACCTAATAAACCATACTCATATTGCAATTTAGCTAGAACACCGTGGCGGCCATTATGGATTCCAAAAATGACATCTAATTCGTACTCAACACACTCAAGAACCCTCTTATCTGGCAAACGAGGGTATTACCCTTTTTTTCTTGCGAAGATCCGCTGTGGAAAAAGCCCGATTGCGAGTTTGGAGATGCGGTCTATACTAACATCACTCACAGTCAATCTTCTTAAATAAATAGTAGTAATAATGTGCCTACCTATGTTTATTCATATTGTCATTTATGTATGACACTTCTTATCGTTGAAAATATAGTACAACACCATCTAGCAGCTACTACTGTAAAACATAAGCTGAACCTCGGGCTATATTGTTGACATCTAGTAGCGAATATTAATATTTAAATTTAGCCCGTAAAATAGCCCGAGTTATGATGGCCTCATTTTTTTGTATGGGATGAGGTATCTGTACTTTAGTATTATGTTATCTGTGCTTTAGGGTCAATTCACACTGAGCAGTCTCGCGCCACCGCGTAACACCCGCAACCAACACGATACCTACCCATTCGAAATTCCCTATCTCAGAAATAAAAAAGTAATTCAAAATGTGTCAATAATTATCGTATTGAAAATACACCTACTCACAACACCTAAATGACGTTGCTACTTTCAGTAGGAATAAATCCTTTTAGTTCACTTTATATCCTTCGCAAGTCAACAAACTTCATCACTATCTGTGAGAAATTTGACCTTGAGACACGTGGTTTCCTGAATACGGTCTCTTGCGTTTAAGCAAGTGATAACATGCTGTTTTTACACGCAAAGGGCATAAAAAGTAAGGTAACTGCCCAGCTGCAAAGGTTTATCGAAAGGGTTTTAAGTTCAATGACCTTTATATTGCGAGTGGTGTAAGCCGGTGAGTCTGTGAGCATAATAAAAGAGCAATATTGTTTGACGTCATCATAACTCACAAGTGGTATTTCATTATTCGTTACAATTTTAACTATTACAAGTCTATTTATATATTTTGTTCTTTCGCAACTGCCACGAGACTTGCCAAATAATACTGGTTAACACGAAGTTCTACGAAAGAGCCGAAAGAAAATGTTTACGAACTGAATAAAATTGATGTCACTAATTAACGGTTTCTTTCTGAGAAAAGTTTTCGTAAGTTCTGTATATATTTTTGATAAAATATCTCTAATAAATATTAATATAATTATTAATTCTGAAAAACGCTAATGGAAGCCTATTTTTATTTATAAAAAAATATTAACTCGAAACCAACGACTTGTCAGTCATAAAAAAGAAATATAAATATCTAATCCTGGCCTCTTTTATATTATTTGCATGTGTTTTCCCCCCAGTAAATTATACTATAAGTACAACAAAAGTTAACAACTTTATGTATGTACCTATCATATCATGCTTTTATCGTTTCGGCCTTCAGACTTCATTATTTTGTTAACAATAAGACGGTGATCCCATTTTACAATTGAGTACTTGACATTTTTTACAAGATTTAAAACTCATTTATTCTTATCAAACAATATTTGTAAAAGAGATCAAAAGGCTTCGGTGTACAAGCGATTCGCCCTGATAGTGATAACCCACGAGAGTACCTAATGTGATTTCTCGTTCTTCAAAAAGTTATTTAGAATGATAAGGGACATTTAAACTTATAAACCTTTAGTGAAAAAAAAACTTATCAAAATTCTTTGTGCGATTTAAAGTAGAGAAACAAACAAACAGACATAACAGACTTTATCGTATAAGATAACAAGATAAAACCCGTTATGTAACAATATTTATTATTTTAAATATGTATCAAGAGCTATGTCCTTCTTTGACATTAAAATCATCGTAATAATATTCTGTATCGTTGAGCCGAGCAATGTATGTGAAAATGTATTCAAATCGATGCAATCGATCGAACAATAACATAAGAACGAAATTTACGTAGGTAATAAATGCATTATCGTGTATAATTTCATTATGTAGTGACACCGGAGGTGTCAATTCTGATGTACACTAAACTTCAATCTGTAAACCCAAATTTCGACTTTATCTCCATTCAGAATTTTAAAAAACGATTAAATAAATAAAATTAAATGGACTGTAAAATCAACATAAAATTAAAGATTTTATACAAGTTTAGTGAAAATGTACAACAGAATCGACACTATTGACGTTTGTTCGTCAAGAAAAGAAAATATTTCGTCCGACAGAGCGCGCGTGTGTTAAGCACTATTTACGTACAGCGTTGTACAGCTGTGGCGGGTCATTGCCCCCGCGACGCGTTCAAAACAAGGTGAATCGTAATGTCTATACACTTTTTGTCTTCAGCGAGACTCTAAATGTTTTATAGGTACTAATTTTGCAAGCTCTATAAATAAATGAGGAATGAGATCACTAGATGTCGTGTCCATTACATGTAGGTGTCGTGAAGTAAGTAGGTAGGTACTCAATCTATGTTTGAATACTCGTAAGCATTCATATCGTACAGTATGGTACTTTTTTTTTATACTTGTTATACTGCGTGTACTTACGCCCTCATGTGCATGTTATACTATACACATACACTATATATATAGTACACATATATAAAGCGTATAGTACAATACTAATATTATAAAATATATGGGAAAGTCTATGTGTGTGTCTGTTTGTCCCTCTTTCACGCCTAAACCAATGACCTGATTTTAATGAAATTTGGTATAGGGGTAGATTAGACCCTGAAAAAGGACAAAGGCTATGTTTGGTTGCAATAACCGACATCCACGCGGGCGGAGCTGCGAGAAAGATAGTATAATAAACACAATTTCGCAATCTCTATTTTTTGGAATTCCTACCGTCTTTCGAGCGCTTTTTCAAATAATTTATAGGTACTCCGCTATATTAGACGTATTCAAAAGCAAATCAAAATTAATTGGCAAGTCATTAGGTATTTGGAACACTGAAATACCACATCTAAAAGAAAAAATAGAATTTGAATTTCTTGAAACTGTATTAAATCACAAGTTACTTTGTAAAATTACTCGTTAGACAAGGCAGACATTAACACTTAGTGACGTAACCAATCGGCAAGGTCATAGTAAATGGCAAGAGTTCCGTACAAATAATACATTTGCGGAAAAGGAATAGAAAACGTTCTCTGTAAATTTTAACCAGGGCCCTGATTCTGCTATTATTTTTTCACGGCAAAGCCACTGCAGTACCACAGACACTGCAACCTGTGTCATTTAATTTTAGACTTTACACTTTTAGCTTTAAAGTCTAAAATTAAATGACAATCTTGTAGTGTGAATGAAAAATGTTATAATCTTTTCTCTTTTCATTTTGGACTTTAAAACTCAGGTACAAAGTCGAAAATTTAATGACATTTTATGCAACGTCAGTAGTACGACAGTGGTTTTGTTATGTTATAAAATTAGCAGAATCGAGGGCTAGTTTGCGCAATTCGGCAGTCATCAAAATGTATTTTTGCTTTTTAAAAACTAAATCATCAAGCAAATATAGTTCGGAGTTTTTGAGGACAAGTAGGGAGATTTGTGTTTTATAACAATAGGTGAGGTGAGGTGTAAATTTTGATAATGATAAAATGTACGGTTAAATCTAGACTCAATTTGTAGTTTACTTTCGTAAATAAAGGTTATAGAGAGAGATCAGCCTATTTCATAGGCTGTATGTAATTTCAACTACTAATATTCTTTAGTGGAACTGAATGCTATAAACTTCGCCGTTACTATCATTCCCGCTAGCATATGGTTCATGAAAGTCTAATTTTTATAATAATTTACATGTTTGTTCATTGGTACTTTTGAACAAGGTACACGCCATGCCGTGACGTATGGTCTTAACGAGTTTCCCGCCAGTTTTGCTGTTTTAAAATTAATTATTTAACGATCTTTCCTAGCAAAAAATATATGACTTTTATTCTTCTTTGCATTTTGAAGCTTAGCGTTTATTTTAGCTTATACAGGAGTGACTACCATCAAACCCTCCAACCCCGAGAGGGAAGCACCAGAGTCTCATTCGTCAATCAGCAAGTGCAAGCTTGCAGATAAGGTATACTGGAGTCACAATATCGGCAGGTCTAAAAAACGTTTGTAACTAAACACATCAACAAAGTCTAGGGAACAAGGACATTTCTAGTTTTTATTTAAAAACCCTTTCTTGTAATAGTGAGTGTTTTATATCAATAGAAGGGTATTTTTATACCGTTTTTAATTTTAATTTTTATAAAAACATTCTCATATCAAATTTTGTTTTTTAAGAAAGAATTGAATAGTGCCAATATTGAGTATTACAACCTTCTATGATTAGGCACAAAAATAACGAAGAAATACAGTAATTAACCGTACTTTAAACGTTTTTAATAATCTGTAGGACCTCCTAAAGCATTAGCAACAGCTCGACAACGGCGTGGCATATTTAGTATGAGATTGTCAATCATCGTCTGTGGAATATGGTTCCATACACTGCGAAGGTGTAAAAAAAGTTGTTCTTCAGTGTTCAGATTTTCCAAAGAATCACTGAAAGCTTTTCTCCCAAGCAAATCCCAGGCATGCTCTATGGGATTGAGGTCAGCAGACTGAGCAGGCCATTCCAACGTAGTAATATTGTGCTCGCTTAACGCATTGACCACTACCCTCGCGGTGTGTGACCGTGCATTATCTTGCATGAACATAAAATCTTGACCGAACTGCTGTCGATGAGGGATTACCATGGGGTGTATAACCTCCTGAATGTATTGGTTTGCATTCAAATTGCCCCGTATCCAAACGAGGTCGGTCCTTCCACCAAGGCGAATTCCAGCCCATACCATGATTGTTCCACCTTGGTAAGGATGAACTTCTTGCGGACTCTGGAGACGACTCCGACGTCCAGGAACTCGCCATATACGCACTCTTCTCGAATCAGGATGAAAACCGAAGCGAGATTCGTCGGAAAACAGAACCCGTGCCCATTAATGGTCGGTCCACTGTAAATGTGCGTTAGCCCACAATAAGCGTCTTCCACGAGCTGGAACCCTAAGCGGTCTGCGAGCATGAAGATTGGCTTCGTGTAGTCTTCTCCTGACAGTTTGATCGCTAATAACCACTTGATGCTGAGACTGGAGGCTTGCGACCAACTGACGAGCAGTAATCGTGGGTTGCCGCCTTGCGAAATTTTGCAAGAAACGATCTTGTCGCGGGGTAGTAACCCTATTTCGTCCCCTGTGACGTTCGGCAACATTCCCTGTAGACCTGTAGCGTGCCCATAATCTGCAAATTACGCTTGGTTGGGTGTTGACAGCATCCGCTACGTCGCGTTGAGTTCGTCCAGCTTGCAGCATACCAACAGCTCTTAACATCTCTTCGCGACTTAAATGACGACGTGACATGATGACTACAGTCACAAAAATGCACAAACCATACGTAAAAGACGGATTATTGATAATAAACGTTATTTACAATCAAAGAAAATAATTTTTATTTTGCCTCAGAGAAACTGCACAATCAATCAAACACTTTTAAAAGTTTTCCCTCCATATTCGAAAATCATTACTTATTTAAATTTATTTTTAAATTTCGAACAACTCTGTAATCTACTTTTTTCTATTTTTATTTATTTGCTGCCAGTTATTTGCAAAACAAGATTTACACGAAAAAAAAAATTGGGTTCATCTTGTTCCCTAGACTTTGTTGAGGTGTTTATTTTCAATTTTTGATCTATCCCATTCAAGATTACGTAACCATTATGTTGCTCCTATAATCCCGTGTGCTTGTCTACGACATAAGTGGCATTAAAAAAAGACGGGTTGCACTCCGGGAGTGCCGGCAGAAGTGAAAACTTTTTCTTTCTTTCTTTCTTCGTTATATACAGAGAAAAAGATAAAAAGAACATACCATACCATACCTATATATAGCGCCAATCATAGAACCTATCACTAATTTTCTGTCAGAAGAAATTAATGAATTAGGTACAAAAAGAAAAAATAATCACAAAAAGTGTCAGAAGCCCAGGTTCGAACCCGGTACTATCTGAAACCATAAGGACTTACAGTAGAAGCGCTTACCGCTAAGCTACGAAGCTTTTTAACGTACCTACCTAACAAAATAAACAATCTGTACCTAATGTTGTATGACGTCAATCGTCGGTTACGGTTCAAAGGT
Source organism: Eilema caniola (assembly GCA_949126895.1). Lineage (NCBI taxonomy): Eukaryota > Metazoa > Arthropoda > Insecta > Lepidoptera > Erebidae > Eilema > Eilema caniola. Next base: position 6,945,028 of record OX421471.1, on the reverse strand, counting down.
CAAGTGATCCTGACGCGAGTTTAACGCTTTTTACCCATCCAACGCCGCTAAAGAAGTTTTCACTTCAAAAAACAGATTTGATATGCCGCCGTTTGCTGCACTTACGTAACAAAATATTATCATTCAAGCTATAAAAGTTTACAAAAACGATTAAATAATGAATAAGGATGTATTGTTATGCTTTAATGACATAAGCAATAAAAATGTCGTAAAAAATAATCGCAGAAACTAATTTCGTTGACTATTAATCTGAGCACACCCTAACTCGTCACGTTACCGTAGACGACCCCAACGTGAGCACCCCAGGGCGAGGTAGACAAATATGGGCAAATAGGGGAAAGAAAATTATACCTACCCATACATCCCCGGCTATTTGCTACCCCATGGTCATGTGTAATTGAATTTCACAACGAAATTTTAAATTGAGTTTTTTCTTAGTTAATTAATAATTAGTTCAAGAATGAATCTACATAATGTATCAACTTTCAACTGATTTACTGTGAGTTGTATGAATAGTCAACAGAAGCTTTAGCTAATGAAGTATTGATAATTCCTGTAACGTAGACTCCTCAATGTTAGCAAATAATGATGAACTTTTCAAGTTATTTATTTCAGTAACTCTTTACCCATAGACTTATTGAAACGAATAAGTTTGTCCTTTTACCTATTATATAATAAATAAATGTTGTCGAAAAAAAAGTAAGAAGTTCATCATATTTTTGTTGATGACAGTTTCCCGTAACTTTGACGAGTAAAACACTAACAAAGAACTCATTATCTGTGTCTCTGTGACCCAATCTGAGCAACCAATGCGTATTTTGGGCATATCATAATAAATATTAAATTTTATACATATGCTTTAGCTAGGGTCTCGATATCGGTGTAAAATGTCTTAGAATATTTATGTTACCAAAATTCAAAGTTTCTAGGTACTTTCCAGCGGTTTATATCTGCTAAATCAGTTAGAATACTAATGTAAACTTACGATTTAATGTGTTTTAAATACTTGTTTCTTATCTACATATATAACACCTAACGACATTTTATTATTTCACGGCCATAGTACTTAACTAGTGTATCGTGTGTGTTGCTTTTAAGAATCAATTAAATACGGCCATGTGATATTATAACGCATGAGTGAGTCGTAGATATGTATTTTATCCATTGCACTTGTTCATATTGTCTTCAAGTTTGTTCAGAGCTCCCAAGATCTTTGAGCACAACCACGGGTAGATAAATTTTAGACCCGTAATCTGCCCCAGGCAAGATATGGACACCGTAGTTCCCTGACTCGAGGGAGTCATTACGAAACTGGAAATGACAATGAATCCAATAGGGTGTGAGGGATCGAATTTTACACCAAGAAATCTGTAAACCAAAGACGGCGTGCTGTTTTAGCCGGTTCGAGTCCGAAATAAACACCGCCGGGCCTGCCGTCCAAGGGATAACCCCACGGGAGAAAAGGTACTATTTAAACCGAAATGTTCTAAATTACTAACTATTTTGACCATGTTTCGAAAGTTATATATATATATATACACAGCCTAATAGTAGGTATCTAGAATAGTTTTCAGTTCTGCCGTGCCGAAGCGCGGGAGCGGCGATGGCCCACATTTCTGTTCTATTTTTCATTTGAGTTCGCTAGCGCCCTCTATAATTAGATCCGCATTGTTGATGGCTGTCGGCCGACTCACATCGGGCAGTTTCAATTGCCGCCGCTTCCTGTATTTGTTTCTATTTCTGTTATGAAATCTTATCGGTTTCTACTTTGAGTTAGATACATTAGGCATCGATCATACAAAGAATTCATATTCATAATCATCATTTCAGGTGTTAGTCCTAAGCTTCTAAGCACTTTGGAATCCTGTGCCTTCTATCACTGATGTGGAATACCTTGGTTTTTTCATGAGTAACAATATTATATCAATGGGTTTCTTTCTGGCCAACCTCGTCCAGTAACCAGGAGACTTGTGCCAGGAGATCTTGGTGGAAGGAACATCTGTCGATCATACAAGCGATTACTGGAACAGAGAATTAGACAACAGGGAACAAAGCAGATATTGTCATTTTCAACTTAATGCTTCAAGTTCAAATCAATAGCGTAACGTCGAAGCTAACATTTTAAAACTTTTCATCGAATAAAGTTTTGGTAATTTTGACTGTTTTAATGAAACGAGATTGCCATAATAACACAAACAAACGTATAAAATCGAATGTGAAAGGGAGCGCTACACCTAGGTATTCGATTTCCGTGGATTTAAGTTACGTTCATGCTTGTTTACGTGATGCATTCGTAATCGCAGGACTGTAACGTTCGTTGTCATGGCAACGCTTGACAAGGTCCCGAGATGATCTCACTGATGATATTGCATTGTTATTTTTATTACCTACAAGGACGACAACGTAATAAACAATGACAAGTTCGAGAATGTAAACTTTCATGTCTCGTTCTCCAACCAACAACAAGAATTTAACCAATGTTAAAACATGAAAAGATAGACGGCACTTTTTTTCTCGTTTTCGACTAATAAGAAGCTACATAGTTTAAACAAAGTCGCTTTCTCTGTCCCTATATCCCTTTGTATGCTTAAATCTTTAAAACTACGCAACAGATTTTGATGCGGTTTTTTTTAATAGATAGAGTGATGCAAGAGGAAGGTTTATATTTATAATACATGTTTAATATAGTAGAGGATGTAGCGGGAACGGGATCTGACGCCAAAAGGGTGGAAACATATTGGCGATACGAAGTTCGCCGGGTCAGCTAGTAAGATATAAAGGTATCATTGTATTACAATGAATAACTATCGAATAAGTAGGTAGATTGCTGATACGTCGGTCCAAGATTAGATTTTTTACTACGCATATTAGCTATTCGACTCACATCAACAAGTGATAATACTTTCAGGGTTCAATGCCCTTTTGTATAGGAGTGTGGGTGCTCCCCTCTTCTCAGCATCAATTGAAAACTGTTGTCAATATCCCGACACGAAATAACCACCCTAATATTATTGCGTCTCATTTAAGATGTAAGTACTTATTTGGGTTGGTTTTTTAATTCTGTCAATATTTTTTTTACGTTTAGTTTAACAGTCGAAATTCAAATCAGCTTCTTTTTTTAAAACGGTAAGTTGAGGGTATGACGTCAAACCTTGTTGTCAAATAATTTACTACCTATTAGTCGTGTACAATTATTACACTCAATTACGATTATCTATTTGACGATAATGATTTATGACGTGATGTACCTACCAATAATTAAAAAATGAACAGATGTAATTTTTACCTCTCATGTCCTAATTATTTAATAAACATGACCTTTATTCTTGAAGATTTACAAGAACAGTAAAAATTTTATTTTTTATTTTTTACTGTTCCCGAGGTTACGGTTGCTTCTCAGCAATCATGGCCGAGATAGGAATTTATCCTATTGTTAAATTCAGTTTTGTATGTTGAACAAAATATTATATAAAAGTGTGTCCAGGCATATTCAGTGAATTGCGCTATCATCATTTTTTTTGGTAAGATCGTTATTAATATCAACTTCAAGTAGGTTGGTAGGTCCCACTCTTATCACGATTTATCATACTAGGAATGTTACGTCAACTAACGTCAAATAAACTTGTTTGTAAATAGGAAACTCGTAGTACCTAGTAGGCACAGTGACGCATTGCTTATTCCTACAACTTATGTAATATATTCGTCTATATACGTCGCCCGATGGTATGTAAACGTTAATTGACGTGTGTAAACGACGCACACTTACGACGTTTTACTGTGTGTATGTCGCCGCCAACTAGCTTAATCAGCCGTCCAATTAACTGCCTAGGCAGTTAACTAAACGGCACCATTCAATTAACGGCCTGAATGATATTCAGCCTCGTTTATTTCATCATTTAATAACCTGGCTAGCTAATGCTTAGGCTAATCGTAAACTGGGTCAGCCGGGGTGCGAGGGATATGTCGCAAGACAACCTCACCTTCGGCCTAGCACCACGACCCACAGACGGCGTGCGGTTTAGTCGGTTCGAGTCCGACATAACCCACCCCTCCGGCTCCGGAGGGGCGGGTATGCGTGGGGATTTCCCGCACGTAAAAAAAAAAAAAAAAAGTCTAATCGTAAGATGGGGCACTACCTCGAAATAAGATTGAGAGATTACATACATACATACATATACTTACACCTGTAAATCCCCGAGGGGGTAGACAGAGATGTATTCACAGAAAATTAGTGATAGATTTATTGTGATAGCTGCGCTATTTTTTTTATAACCATGCAGAAATAATTCATTTTTCTAACTGTTTAATTAAATTGCTAGGCAAGTAGTTAAACGTCATTGATCCAAGCTATTTGCCTAGCCGTTTAATTAAATGGCTGAACATCATTCAGGCCGTTAATTGCACGGCTGATTAAGCTAGTTGGCAGCGACATGTACAGCACATAGTCAGTTATTAATATATTAATAAATGTTTCTTCAGAATATTTTTTTAATTATGAGTATTTATGAGGTATATGACTCAACGCAAGAACAATAAAGTGCAACCTGGTAATATGAAAACTCTTGAAATTGGAACATGAAACATTGAATTCATATTAATTCCAACTAAATACTAGGACATATTTGTTTTTGATACGTAAAATTATTCGCAATAAAATTAGTGCTCTATTGTCCTAAGTTTCAAAGTTCATACGCCGCGGATTTTGTTGTTGTTTTTGTTATTGCAGAAATTCGCTAATACGAATACGGAACTTAACTAATACTTTTACTAATATTCGATTCCGGTGGGGGTGACCTTGATAGGATAGTTGATTCCATTTTTACAGGTTCATTCAAGTCGAAATATTGTGTGTATTATGAGTAGGATTAGTTCGATTACAAACTCAAATAGGAATTCACATGCTTTTTCATTATACCTACAACATTTAATTAGGAAAATCAATATAAATAAGGATACATGCGAGGTAATCTTGTTGTTTTACATAATTTTTAACATGATTTCCTCATCAAGCCAGCCTTGAGAAACCATTTTATATTTCCTCCAAACCACCATATATACTGACACAAATTCCATTTTTATTTATTTAAAGGTCAAGTCGTCTGTTTTTTTCTTTATAGGAAATGTTGCTATTCGAAAAAAAAGAAACAAATGATCGAACCGTGAACGAATTAAAATATACGAGAATCAATACTATCCAGAATAAATATAATAAAATGAATTTTAAAGTCAACAGTATTATTACATTTATTAGAAAAACAACACATAAAATGTACCTATATGTATAACAAGCAACTACGTACCAACTTACTACATAATTTTTAAAGCATTTCCCGCCAATCTAACTTTCTACAACTCTATGCCCTAATTATTATAAAAAAACTAAAGTAAAAAAAGATAAGTCTAACGTATATTTGTTTTTTTTTTCATCGAGCATCGATTTGAATTTCGATTTACAGGGGCAAACAGCTGTGCGTCAACACAAATAGGTTGACATAAAATACCTACTGTGATCTATTTTAGGAGTTGTAACAAGTAGAGCTCGACGATTTGGAGTGTCTCCAACATTCGCGTACGATATTCAGATCGCGATCATCCTTTTGTTGTCTGAATTTATAAGTATAGAAGTAGGAAATGTACTTCGACTGACGAACGAAAATTGCTTGCGGAAAGTTTGTGTAAAAATGTGTTCGACTTATGTGACCATGAGTCTCGTTTCGTATGGGATTGTCCTTTGTACCTGCATTTCATTATAAACGTATTATCATTTATCAATTACGCATGGAACATTCAAGGAATACCCTACCTTGGAATTGATAATATACCTAGTAAGTATATAAGTTACAATATTGACATAATATTTAACGTGAATTGTATTTCAATAATACATTGATATTACACATAATATTATAATCGTATAATAATACTCAATACATAATACGAATCGGTAAGACTTAGCCCAAATATCGATATTTATTAAATTGAAATTTGTTTCTTAGTGTTCTCATGCAATGAAGACGAATCTAATGATAAATCACTCATCAAAATCGGTCCAGCCGTTTAACAATTACGAGAGCATATAATATTATACAGACCGACATATTCAAATCGCTCGATTAATAAATTCATTTTGATTACATCAAATTACATGCTAATTTATTTAAAATAATTTACCGTAAACGAAAGTAATCTCGATAGTTACATCGTGAGTCGATTGTGACACTCGACTAAGTTGTTTTCCTTCAGCCGTTTGTGTGTCAGTGGGTCAATAGTTGCAACTGTACAATTCGCAAACAACTCACGAACCTGTTCACTACTATGTTAAACTGTAGCTCAATAAAACCTACTGTCCTATTTAGTGCGACCTACTTAATACATATAAGATTAATGTTAAGCTTTAAAATTTTGAACATACCGGCCCCCATTACTATCTTCAGGGTGCAAGCCTACCTCATCTGCAAGCCGGTATTGACGCACGAGGCTCTGATGCAGGTTTTCCTCTCGGAATTGAGGGGTCAGGAGGTCTTACAAGAGTCGCTGCACTCCAGTAAGAGGAATTAACCAAATTATTAAAAAGGAAAGACCTACTTTGCTTGCCAAAATTCGGTCCGAGACCAAGACCGAAACCAGTGCTCCAAAGTGCAAGCTTTACATGCGACCGGGATTGGTGCTCACGTGAAAAATAAGATTAAATTAATCACACGAGATGATAACCATACGTAACATATTATCATGATTCGGACTATAAATCATGAAGTGAAATTTTGATATAAAAACCTACACTATTGTATAAATATTTGTGTTAACTGTATCTATGACCAGAACGGCGATTACATAAAAACGTTTCCTGCATGCAACAAAATAAATGTTCATTTTATTATTACAATTATATAACTCATACTAGGTAATCTTTCGTACCGGTATGGTGACGCCATAATGTAGCTGCATCCGATGTTAGACGTATTAGTGATGTGGTTCAACGGATACAACACTACAGTTGTGCAAACAAATAATGGCGCGCATATGGCGGGCATGACAACTTCACAATCGGTCACCGGGCCAATGTCACCGCACTACTTTATGAACAATTTCGAGTAAATCGACAAATAAGTTCCATATTTGAATTATTGTAACATTTGTAGTTGTAGTATTGTGTCGTAATTTGAATTACGTACAGGTTTTAGAATAGGTATGTTCTACACTTAAATTTTAAATAATACTTTCATAATAATAATCACAGACAAAGGTACTTTTTGGACACAGATTTTGGCGCCGAAAATCAACCATTCTGAATTATAATAACACATATCCAATAAAAATGAAACTAACGACATACCTATTATGATTCACGAAAATCGGTTCAGCAGTTTAGTACCTAGTTACGAAAGAACATAAATTCGACATAAAAACAGGTAAAAGACAAGTAAAAGGTCTTTGACTTTACCACTCTCAGGTAAAAAGTGGTAGATTTAACACAACCACATAAACACTTCAAAGTCAAGGAGTAAAGGCCGGAAAGCGGATCCCGGACTTCGATATGATTATGATTACAAAAAAAAAGTTACCTCAACATATTTCTCATAATCACCTACATTATTAGTTAGTAATCTATCATGTTATTTCATGTTATTGAAAGTCTCAAGGAAATTGAAGACGAAATTATGAATCACACAGCGCGTATTAATTTGCGAGAATTCGCCAGAATCACAAACATTTTCTGGGAATAAGTGTGCATTTCAATAATTTTCGTGTTTCATTTGTATATCAGTTAGGTATGTTTTTTTTTTTTTTTTTTTTTTTTTTTTTACGTGCGGGAAATCCCCACGGATACCCGCCCCTCCGGAGCCGGAGGGGTGGGTTATGTCGGACTCGAACCGACTAAACCGCACGCCGTCTGTGGGTCGTGGTGCTAGGCCGGAGGTGAGGTTGTCTTGCGACATATCCCTCGCACCCCGGCTGACCCAGGGCCATCCCTTTCGGTCTGGCCCTCCTCGGGAGGTGGGGACCACGCCGTCCCCGACTCAACCCCGGTGTGGGGAGGCGCGCATCGTCCTACGATGCGCGCCGCCGCCGTGGCCTGCTTCTGCTAGGGTGACGGGTGGCTCCACCCGTCACCCTCAGGCCCGCGCTCATGGGGGGCGGAGGTCTGTAAGCGCCCTCCGACGCCCGAGCCGCCTTCGGGCGCGAGCAGCGATGTCAGCGAGTCTTTCTCGCTCACCGCGCCGCGCCCGCTCTGCTGTCTCCTTCGCGAGCATGACCTGCTCGCAGAAAGAGGCGCTGGCCGCCCACGCATCCGCGCAGCGGACCATCGCCGCGAGCAGGGTGGAGAGCGTGAGCACTCTCACCCCCAGGGCCTGCACAAGCTCCCGCCTCGGCGTCTCGAACGCCGGACACTCGGTGAGCGTGTGCAGCCCCGAGTCCACGCTCGCGTCGCAGTGATGGCACTCGGGCGTTGGCTCAATACCCATCAGATGCAGATACCGCCCGAAGTAACCGTGCCCGGTTATCATCTGCGTAAGTTAGGTATGTTGAAGGAAACATCATTTTAACACGATAACCCCTGCAACATATTGATCTCGTATCGTAGTGACGAATACCTACAATAAAATATAGTAAACTAATTTATCAGTGCCCAGTGACAAGTTTGTATATGTTATATAATTTTACTTACACTGTAGTAACTAAAATTACTTATGAAATTTCAGTACAATCGAAAGTTACCTTAAAATTGTTTCCTGTATTTACGACTGTTTCTTTTTGCTCGTCAAAAACGATAAGATCTATAGAAGTATGACGTCACACTTAGTTATTTTCAAAAAATAACAATTAGTAGTTGGCCGATTTAAAAAAAATAGATACGATAAAATAACAACGGACGTATCTAATCTTAACATCTCTTTTACTTTTTTCTTTGTAAATTCAATACGCTCAGCACCTTCTTATTTATCTCTGCACCACCTTTGGTTGACTGGTAGAGAATGCCTACGGCATTGAGTCCGCCTATGCACTTGTGCATAAAGTTTTAATAAATCAAAAAAAAAAGTTGTTTTAGCTATAGAAAAGTATCAAGTGGATAAGATAGTTTGGGCCACATACGGAATGCATTCCATTAAATATGTACGCATAATTTAGTCACTTTCACGTTACATTTATGTTGAACTGACTAATACCAGCATTAACTCTCTGACGGTAAAACATTGCCATCATATTTCCCAAAAAGAAGAAATGTAGCTTAAATTTAGGGTTACCAGTTTCCACGCCAACCATACTATAATAAAATAATATTACACTCGAGCCTGTAGAAGAAATAACGCGAAAAATACTATATTTTAGAAAGATTGGTCACATCATCATCATATCGGCCGCACATAGTCTACTGTTGAACATAAACCTCTCCCTATGGTCACATCATTGAGCAAAAATGGATCTAATATTTTCTGTTTCTAAAACCGAAGTTAACAAATCACTCGCTCGCTTCGCTCACATACAAATGTTTAATATTTTCGGGAATAAAGACCCGTCCCTTGAAAAGGACAAGACGAACCGAGAGACCGCCCTTAGGCTCATAAATATCATTAACAAAAAATGCATTATGATCTGCGTTAACAATTTATTGAATTCTAGTTTTGATACATAAACCGATATAAAAGACACTTTAAATTGTAGTTTTTTTTTTTAATAGATGCATAAATTGCAAGAACTATTTAAAAAAAGAAAGTAATTAATAAATAAACATTTAATTTATTTTACAATCCCATGCGTATTTTTCGATATAACTATAATTTTTAATAATTTATTTTGAGAAACTACTAAATTTAGATAAAAATGTAATGCTAACCCTGCATAACCAAAAAACTAAAACACCTGTGCGCTGTGACAAAATCGAACATACCACAGCAACAAAAATGACCATCAAAATGTTGCAATATGCAATAATCAGTGTAAATCAGAGCCAATGGGCGGCTAGCCGGCTACTCGCAACGCGGAAATAGAGGTGAAAGTGGAGTGAAAGCTGCGCGCAACGTTTACCTAATCGCATTGGCTCGGCGGCGCGGGCGCGGGCGGGCCACGTTACATCAGCGAAACACGACACACAAATGTGAAAGTCAATGTTACATTCGATAATCATGCTAGTCGAGACACACGCTGATAGATCGACGGAATTTTTGCGGGTTACCGTTATACCAGTATATACCGTTATGCCTCACTCGAATCGTCATTGCACACGAACTAGCACTTTTTTCAAATCGATTGTTTTTTTTTTTATTTCACGTAATTTATAGAGCGTTATAGATTCTAGTGGCTATCTTAGGATTTTGTCCGCCTAAACAAATTTAAGCGTATTATTCAAATATTTTTGAATTTGATTTTGGCGGTGATGGGTATTGGTTTTTAACCTATATAATAGGGAAACGGTTCCAGTGGTTAAAAACCTATAAATTCCGTGAATATGAGGCATTTTAGTTAATAAATATTTATAAAATTTTAAATTTATTTTTTATTTACTACCTTGCCTTATTGCATAGTTTAGCGGTAAGTAGAAAATGGGCACAAGGTTTGATAAAGATGACAACCTAGTGGATATAAATTCACGATAAAATAAATGGACATTGTTAAATCGTAGTAATGAAACCAAGCGTTATTGTAGCAACTATATTTTAGTTCTTACCATCACAATGAATTGAAATATCAATTAGAAGTTTGATTAAGGAGTGTCCTTCATACCTACATCAAAAACTGTGAAGCTGAGTTCGATTTTGGCCGTCTCCACTTATAAACGATGCTAATGGGTGGCGACATATATAAGAAATCTTAACGATCATAATGTACCGTTTAAACTAAACCGATAAATCGATGCGTATGTGTGATAAAACTAAATAATGTAGGTGGGATGTTCGATATGTTTATAAAGCTTTGAGCCTCAGGACATTAAATATTTGAGCTCTAGGTTCATCTCAAAGAAATATTGAAGAATTTATTTAATTCGAAAACGAGTTGTTTCGGTATCAATGTATCTCCTAGGAAGTAAAGCTTGAATGCTATTAATATTAAGGTCAAAAGAACATCACGAATCACGAACTGTACTGGTGCTAATACTCTCAGTAAACAAACAAGGAGACGAGGCATTTGACGAAATGGAGCGTGCAGAGAAAGTGGATGGACGTTATCGTAACGGTAAGTGATAGTCAGTATCTAAGTAGGTCGGTGCTCGGCGCACACATTAACTGTTACAAACTGCTGTTATCTGCTAAATAAGTGGCTTTGTTTATATACAACAGACTCATTTGCAAATCGGACCGAATCTAGAGCATTTTACAAAGGAATATCGAGGTAAATCCATTCTTGACGTAAGACGCACGTCGCTGAAGTTATTGTTCTGAAATATTTAACTGACAGCCACATAGTTTAACAATTTATGTAATAAATCCACAATACATTACCAAGCATATTGAAGGTATTATGTGTTATGACCACTATTGAGATTCTTTCAAGAAATATATTCGTCATCCATAAAATGTTTTTGTAAGATTGTTATTGTTTTGACAGTTTGAAGAATTAAATTTCAAATATGAAGTTGGTTTCATTTTAAATCTGGAACTTTAGATGATATTTTTGTACTTTTCGAGCGTGGTGTAAAACTATCGTCCTTTAAACTTTGCCTTTGTATTTGAATTTGTGGTGAAATTGCGCTCTAGTAATCTATAGCAAATTTTACTGAAAGATCATTATTTGTGATTCGCAAACTCTAAGGCGGATAATAACTTAATACACGCTGTTATATCAATAAACGTTGTAAACTGCAAATAATGAGTGCCTTCCCTTGTAGAGTCGTCAGTGTCTAAGCGAGTAGGAAACGCCGCGCCGACCGCCCGCGAGCGCGCCTTGACCTAGTTTGTACCATATACTTCTTCATGAGCCAAGCTCTCGCTAGTCGCTAACACACGCGAGCAATGAAATTTTTAAACGAGGTAACTTCAGACTACGATAGATTTTCTTCAAAATATGTCATTCTAAATAAGTTACAAAAACAAAATCTATTATGGCGCGAGAGTTTCAAGTCCTGACGTAGGTAAGTAATTAGTCAATGTAATATATTAGACCAAAATATCGTTTCCAGTATGCATTGTTTTGAAGAGAAAAGGAATAAACATGGTTCACTAAAATCTGTATTTACTACAATATTTATCACTACTTCCTCATTGGTCCGCTGGCCATTAGCTTAAAAATGTGTGTTTTTACATACCGTTCAGAACGTAAATCATTCGCAGGATTACAATACAAATTATTTGTCTGTATCGACACAAGATATAAAAGGGAAATAAGTAGGTATGTCGCATAAATTGGACATTGTTAGTTGTCGAAACAATGAAAATTTATAATGAATTGTAAACAATAATAATAATGAAACGTAGTCATGCATAACAGAATGTCAACCGTGCGTGTTCTAAATTTAGTGAACTTGCTCACGAGGTTGAGATGCGCGTCAGTCAAATCATAAAGATGGCGCCCGTATATTTGCAATCTCGATGCCTCATTAACTTTGCAGCCTTGCTCAACAATTCACAATGAGTAATTTATACATGTAGCAAATAGATTCAAAAGGCTCACAAAGCATGCGAGCGTGAGAATTCGAAAAATGTTTACTGCACCTGCCTAAAATCTCCAAATCAGAATTTACGGTCGACAGAAAAAATCTTAACCTGCACGATAGACGGGGTTGTTTATTTTTTGTCAATTTCAGTTCCTACATTTCATGTGTAAAGGACTATTGAAATTGTTTTAAGTATTTTTATTATTACTGTTTATATGTGACTAAGAAATTCTAGTTCTTTTTCGTATGAGTAAGTACCTACATACTTCTATTTTCTATTTAGGTAATTAATTTTTCATTTTTTCATCATTCATCATTTTCATTGTGCTCCGGTACCTGTACATATGCGATTTTTATTCGTAAAGGTTCTAGTAGGATTTTACAAGATTTTCTGTTTCTAGACGCAGAATACCTAACAAAGGAAAAATTGGAAATTTACAAAGAGTATAATATTTGTAATGAAATTTGCCTTAAAAGTTACTATCTTATACACCACCGCACTTTTGTTTCATTTGGACGAGATATAGAATATTAAAATGTACACGATATGAAAGTCGATAAAGAAAAAAAATACTTACAATGGCCATTTAGCTGCAGAGAATCCAAATAGATAACAATCCAATTATGACACAAATCACTTGTTTACTGAGCATAACAATCAGAACTGATGTTCAAGTGTACACTGCACTTTTATTTCAATTAATCAGCTCCAATACATCTGTCGATGTACACACTGGGCATATAATTCACAAACTCCACTATAAGTTTCTTCATTAACAGAACAGTATAAATAAGATTACATAAAACCACACACACCGTATCTGGGTTCACACCCAGTCCCAAGTAGGTACCTGTAACAAGACAAAGCGGTAGTAAGTTATATGGCTTTTTGCTGATAATCACCAAAGATGAAAATATGTACTTAAAATAAAATAAAAAAACGCAGCGATAAGACACGTGTCACTTACAGAAATATGTGAGTTTTAAAATGAGCACAAAATTAACTGTGACGTAAAGAAGTCTACGGGTGAAGAAGGCGCAAAACGTACAGTCCGTACGCCGACCGAACGCTGACTGGCTGGCGCAATGGAGTGGTGGAGAGGCGCCGGGGAGGGGAGGCTAGGCAGACGGAGGACAAAGCGAGGGAGGGAGAGAGTCTGGTCGACTGGTTGGTCGACCTATTGGCTTGACACACACACAACAGCAATGTCAGACACAGAAGATTGTAGGCTGTTTTGTGCAGTGCGACAGTTATGGTTTGTTGAAATCGACAAGTTTCTTCTATTCTTAGCGGCTTCTAGGTCACGTGGATATTGATTTAAGTTAAAAGGAGATAGATCAGCACAATTCAGACTGAGCAACCATCCGAGTGGAATAAGCAACCTTCACAATATCTCATGGTCAAGCGCCCGAGCGAAAAGGTCACAGCGCAGTTGCTAAAGCGAATAACAATGCTTGACGAATTGCTTATAGAACTGTAAACGAATTCTTTACGTTGATTAACTTGAAGAGTGATATATCAGTGGTTATCGGACGGTTAGGAGCATACATCAATAAGATAGCTGTACTGATAACAAATGATAAATCGTAGATAAAGGTTTGTAATATGAATGCCGTAAAAATATTTCTTGGTGACGATTTCACCATTTCTTCATCAATATGTAACTTTAGAAATATTGCTGCACATTATTATAGTTAAAAGTTTGAAAGTAGCGATAAAATCATAGAGAAGTAATGTATTAAGCGTCTGGACAAAACTAATGTAGTAAGGTAGACAATAAGTTTGGAAGTAGACAGTTAAAAGGGAAGAGGAAAATCTAGGAGAAGATGGATGGACTCTGTGAAGGATATATCATCCAGGAAACGAGTTATTATTGAGATCCAAGCAGAGATAAAAGCGCAAGCGTTGCGAAAACTTCAAATAAATATGGGAAAAAATGACTAGTTTGGTGGAAAAATTGGTGTTCGCGTTTATTATCTTTGTAGAAAGTCAAACAATGTCGTATGAATACATACGTGTCATTCATCGTGTGAAGGTCAAAGTCCTCTTTTGATGTCGTAGCATCAGAATCAGGGGCGTATTTCCCATACGGCCGACGGACTTTAAGTAGCCAGATATTAGGAGCAGCTAATATTTTTATTAATTAATTCATTTCGATGAATGTTGGCAAGAAAGTAAATATTTATCATAATGTTTTAGAGTTGAAAATAGGACGGACGACCAACTAGGACGGCAAGACCGCTAGTCCCTCTCCGAAATGTTTCATTTATATTACTGGAACAAGATGCCTAGAAATACTAGATCTAGGTAACCAGTAGATATAGTTATCTAGAGCCTCCGTCCGGTTTAGTTAATTCATCTAATTAAAAACTCATTCTTACCATAGTTGGCGTACATCGGATACCGGTTCTAAAATTAATCTAAATCTCATTATCGATAATGAAATAATAGATGTTTTGTTTTGTTTGTTTGATTTATAATGTTTTATTAAGAATCATAAAAAAGAGTGATAAATATTTCTATAAAATGAAATACTGGTTACACAAAATCGGCTTTAGCGTGTGCATTGATTGGAATTGGTAAAATACGATGTTTCAACATAATTCTCTTATTGAAAATCGTCCATAAATCTAAAACAAGGTTTAAAATTATGTCAAAACATTGTAAAATGAGGGCCAATACCTAGTTCTGTTGTAACTTCACATTTTATAACAGGGCTTATAAATTTTATTGTATGTAAGTATGCATAATCTTTCATACAGCACAGGGCACTGCTCGAGCAAACACCGCTACGCACCACAGATAAATAAAAATAAATACATAGAAATTCTTCGTGGGGGTAACGCACTTGTTTGGTTCTACATCCTTCTCTTTCTCGCACCGCAGCGCTTTTTTTTCATTCCTATGCCAAGTCATCGCGTTATAAGAATTACAAGTTTATTTATTTTTAATGACGGCAATTTTATTTAACTCGTGGCAAAAATTTGCGAACCTTTCCTTTCACTACTGTTCGAATTTTGAATGAGATTTTTTTTTTCGATTACGCCATTATAAAATTTCTGCCTTAGTCAATGTTAGCGGGAAAACTGTAGTTAGTACAATGAACGAGGTCAGATTTATTAAAGGAAGGAAATAATTTATAATAGATAATAAAAGGAAAACCGTCTTCGTTTTCCTTATATTTAAATACTAATACTAATTCCTGGTCAAGAGATCGTTCCGGATCGTTTATTTGGAGCAAATTCTCAAAATCAATCATTTTTATTTTGCACACCTACGACGATATTGCAACTATATCCAAAATTATGCATATCCTTGCGTCGTAGTCGTCGAAAGAATGTTTAATAGCAGCCAAAGCAGGTTAAGCAATGTTAATTTTTTCGATTCGATTCGCTTAGATATATTCATTTTATTACAAAATCATCATCGTATTGCAAAACTGGCAACTCGCAAGGTCAATAGTACTTACACGATAAAAACACGCACGCTTAAGTTTGCTTCAAGCTGAGCATTTTAACATGGTGATCAACCGGTCATTCGTTTACCACGTATTTCACTGTTCTTTTTTTTAATTTATTTGCACTGTAGTGTAGAAAGAAACACAAGCACACGTACACGCACCTCCGCGGTTGGAACAAGACTGGGACCTGTTCTAGAGAAAGTGACGGTTTCCAAGCGAATACTTTCCAAGTGATCGTTGAGTTTCGGCGTGTCGTGTACGCTTAAAACTCTGGCGGAATACCGTTACCCCTTTTTTGCGTAACGAGGTCGCACTTAAAGTTCATCATATCATCGTCATACAGTTAGCATCAAAAATTTCACTTGTTTTGACAGATTGCGTAATTCGAAAAATATTTGAATATGTTTAATTTTGTTTTCCAATGCTCCTTTCATGTCGTTATATTTCTAGATAAGCAAGTTTGATTTAAGCGAGAATTCGTTTTGAAATATAGATATTATTGAAAGATTACGTAATGAACTAATGATACTTAAGTACGTGCTTATTACACTTTACGGAAGCGAAGGTATTTTGCTCAACATCACAGAACTGATGTGGAAATATCAACGTTATTATGTGGATATGACTAATAACCAATGACTTCTATGTATACTATATAGTCAAACTGTTTAAATCAAAAATTGAGGTTAGTCACGATTCCCCTGTTCTCGAAAATTTTTCGGTGTTAAAGCGTTTTATCACGGTATTATCAAACAAAAAATTTCGGGCGTAATCGAGAACTGGGGGAATTGTGACTAACCTAAACTTTTGTATCGCAATTCGGGAGTTATGCGAGAATGGGGTAAGTAAGTTTTGGCATATACCTACAGTTGATCACAATTATATACAAAAACTTGTAGAGAATTGCCATTAATTAAATTACAAAAAATATTTTATTCCGTTCTTCCGTTTAAAAAGTCTAGCATTGTACATACTTAGAAGTTATTGCTAATAATTACTAGGAAGCAGTGAAGTACTTAAAATCCATCAGAGATATTAAAAGGCTAATAACGCAAAGCCTAATCGAATTGACAATAATAAGTTTGTGCCAACGTGGCAGCAAATCCTGTCTATAAGTTGAAACAGGTTTACAATCTAGGAAATGAGTGTGTATTTTAATTCACAAGAAGTTATTACATAAGTACTTAGTTCGCAATGATATAGGTACCTATCGGCTGCTAACATTTTTATGACTGGCAACTTCTGCATGGCCGGGAAGAATGGTATCACTTAAGGCTCTTCAGCGAATGAAGTTTTAATAAAGTCTGTCATTTGACTGAAAAGATTTTAGCAGCTTGCAGCACAATAATAGTACCTAACACGTACGGACCATCATTTCTACATCCAAGGAAACGTGTCATTTTGATTTCAATAAAGAGATTTTGGTTCAAAAGACATGAGTCTATAGTGCCAGGCCACAGAGGCTGGAAACAAGCTGTAGAATATAAAAATACAATATTAAAATAAAAAAGAAATAACCCAGAAATTCGCCTTGAGTCTCTTCGTTCAATGAAATTTGCCATTTTGATTTCAGGATAGATTTTTCTGTGACATCATCGATCGAAAAGACTCGAGAGACTTGGACAGAGACTAAATAATCATTAAAAGACAAAATAACGTTAAGTAACAAAAAATTAATGGATACAGTAAGAGGAAATAACCTAAAAATTCGCGTGTTATGCAATAATGCCAAAGAATTTGAAGCAAAAAAATTTTACAAGCATAAACGGGCTTCACATGTATTTAGGAAGTAAAATAAAAGTGTTTCGTGACGATGTGTGATGGTATTTTTTGCCGTTAGTCGAAACCACACCGAAACTGACTGTCGACGGGTTTGTTATGGATGACGTGAATGCATACAAATTTACGAATTAGGAGCAACAGTATCAACACTACAGTAATGCTATTCTGTAATATCTAGATACAAATTCGATGTCGACTAACTTATAGGTTACACCAGCGAAAAATCTGTTGTGTAGATAGAAATTCATTGAGTAAATTGTGATAACTAAGTTTAAATAAAGCTAAGCGAGCTTTCAGCTCAGGTGAGAACTGACTTCGGGAATCTGCGGAAAACTCTTCCTTCGTTTCAACACGTTTTCGGTCAATCCGGCAAAACAGTGTATCCAATCCGCCTGGCCTAATCCAATGTCGTTCGTGATTGGGCAGTTGCACGCTGAGGGCACCAATAGCAAGCTCTCTATAATCATTTCCAAAGTGAAACTTTTTGTCTGAGTGTGACTCGATGTCGAATTCGTATATTACAGAATACTAAAAATATAAAATTGTAATGTTAACAATCGACATGACTTTCAAATTTAATTTTATATCGATTGTAGTGAATCAGGAATAGCGCGATAATAGAACGTTAGGGTATGGTAGGCTTTTCCTACTAATAAGTATAATAGATGTTTTCTGAAATGTTTCCTAGTAAAGTTTATATACCGGAAACATTTATCCGGTAGGTATATAATAAGGCAACTTATTCTTTTACCCGGAAACGGCTATTTTTACTTACTAAATTCAGGTGCTGTTATAATGTTGTATTCATTGCTCGTATACTGATCCTGGTTCTGCGAATCACGGTATCAAAGTAGCCTAAATCACATTACCAGTCGTATAGCTGAATGTCTGTTAAATCTATCGATACGTTTTTGCTTAACGCAAATTCGCAAATAAGGAAACTCTTTTTAACTTTTAATATTAGTTAGAATTATATTGGTACACACATGAACCAGTACAATTTTCAATATTTTACTAGGTACCTAATTATAGATATTATTCAGTGTAATATCTACGCTAAATTTCCAAGACATCGAGGAACATATTGTTGTTATGTCCAAAGTAAACGATCAATACAAACATTCACCGCCACGTGATATTTGCTTGTAATCATCTGAATCATAATATCGTGTTCGGCAAACTTTATGATAATGTGCTCAGATTTCGCAAAGCGGGTTCTTTGGTCTCTTTGGTGGTTTACGCGGCGTGCGACGTCAGATGTGCACCGTTCGACAAATCACAGATTAAGTATATTAAGCTAGTCACAACCAGCGCGCGTCATGGCAAAGCACACGCTGTGCCAATCTTGATAGGGATGCTTATTGGTCGGAGTGGGTCACGTCTCTAGAGATCGACAAATGACAATATCTAGGCTGTCGTAGCTTTCGTTCGACGCTATATGCTTAGAAAATGGGGATACCGACTGCGCTTTTATCCCTACAGAGGGCGCATCGTAATGGCCAATGTTAGCTGTCCTCTACGTAGATTTCATTGTTTGTCCCTTCAAATCTGAGTTTGTTATTGTTGTTTGGTAATTTGCTGCTGCCATCTTCAATTAGTTTAGCGTCGACATCCCCATTGTACAGTAGTCCTTCTTTATGTTTTTTGGTTGAGCAGCTAGAGCACATGTGCGAATTATATGACGTTTGTTCACTAAGTTTTCCAATAACTACATAATAATAACTAATAATTTGAATGTGTCTGTTCCTCAAGCGTCCATACAGCTAAAGGTTGCACACATCAAACTTGAAGTAGAACTCGTACAGAGCCCTACGTCAGCCACACACTAACTTAATCAACATTAATGCGAAGATAACCAATTCCTATTATCTGTATGTAAATAACGTTCAATGACACTTCCTTATCTAATTGTATGTATTCATTTGCTATTTACTTAATCTAAATTGTGACAATTATAAATGGGTTTGGATGTCGACCTAAAATGTCAATGATTACCTTGATTACTAAATCGGTCGCAGTGGCAGAGTTCGTTTTAAACGATTAATAATGACTTTCTTTTTAAGATTTTTAATTTTTATCTGTTAAGTTTAAGGGTGGTGGTGTCGTACAAGGCGACTAAGGGATAGGGCTGATTAACTTTAACATCAGACAGATGTGTACAGCCCAGACTCAGCCTCAGATGCATGGCTCGAGTCAACAATATTGCCCGGAAAACGGCAATAGGCTCACCCCCTATTCCGTGGGACCGAATACAGATTGGTGAAATGTGGGTGTTAATTCACCTCTGCCTAACCCTCCGGGGATAAAGGCGTGATTATATGTATGTATGTATGTAAGTTTAAGGGTCAGGGGTGTTCTCCAACCAACAGTAAACATACAGCCCATGAATAAGTGCCCGCTTGGCGGCAAAGGGCACACCCCCTATTACGTGGGACCGAAAATCATCATCAGTTCTAAGATCAGATTCTGGAGCACATCCTTGATATAGGTTGGTGCTTAGTCGACTCTCAAGGATGTGCGCTAGAGTGTGTCCGTCGACGAGTACATCCTATAACTGACGTTTAGGGAATTGCACTGCCTGTTGGCTGTTATCTACACCTGCTGATGGATGGACGAGGTTCCAGTTTATGCTGGCACAGGATTTCCTGTCAGGGTTCAACCGGGTTCCCCTTCCCTTCAATCCTTAGAGGAAACCTGCGCCAGAACCTCATCCATCAACTTGCAGGTGAACTATGACCCCGAAGATCTTGGGAGGACTCTAAAAACAGCCAATTTTTTTACCCTATCCCTTAAAGACATTATCGTCATCAAATATATTGATTGATGATTGATGACGTAATTAAGAGATATCGTGTCGTTTCGTGTCGTCGTGACTCCATAATAGCTCCAAAACATACTGACCTTGGGCTCATTTACGCTTTCTTCTTTGAGTTCATCGAACGTATTTTTAGTGGCGTATCTTTCATATAAAATGGCGAAAGAGTCTATTGACTGCTGAAACATCTTGACCACGGCGGCCGGTTGCGCATCCTGGCTGGCTAATGAGTAACTTAAAACTTTTTCGATACTTAAAAGCAAAATGAACTAGTCTGGTCTTTTTCTTTTCCTGCTCGAAACATTTGAACTCGTAACGTAAACGCATCGAAAGAACGAAGCATTGCGATTGGTTCACAGTAGGCAGGCGGCCAATCGCAATGCTTCGTTCTCTCGATACGGTTACGTTACGAATTTGAATATTATAATGTGCTCGGAGCACTGTGTCCCGAACACGTAAAACATTTGAACTCGTAACGTAAACGCATCGAAAGAACGAAGCATTGCGATTGGTTCACAGTAGGCAGGCGGCCAATCGCAATGCTTCGTTCTCTCGATACGGTTACGTTACGAATTCGAATATTATTCGTGCTCGGAGCACAGTTAAACTAGAAAGCCGACCCCCAAGTTGGTTGTGAAAAAAGATAAGAAAATGATGATCTATTCGTACAGTTTACTTAGCTCATCTAACCCTAATAACTCTCAAAACACCGAATAATTGTGCCGCCACCCCGTCCCAAGGCCGAACGTACTTCGCAACTAGTTTTTATCTTCTCTAGGTCAAACTTAGAAGATTATCGAACAACCTCGGCACGTTGGGTAACCTCCTTCTGTTAAAGGTCGTTTGAAAAGAGCAAAATCTTGTATGCGTAGTGAATTATCTTTACTTGATTCCCTTGAGTCATAATTTGTGAAAGCTTTTAGTTTTATTTTTGCGAGGGACTTGTTTCAAAGACTGATGTTGTGTTATCGATGTAGCTATAAGCAAAATAAGGAAGTTCTTGTCAATCATTATACTCGTAGTGATGTTCTTCTGTCCATGTGAAAATAACAGTATCTCCTCAGAACAAAAATTGAGGTCTTCCGTTTTTTACCCACGAAACTGTACCCACAAGCTAAAAGAATATTCTGTCACGGTTCCTGGGTGAGGCGGGATTGAATTTTGAATTTCGAATTTGGAACGGGATGCAATAATAGTGTCCAGTACGCCGAGTCATGCCGCATGAAGAACGGTCTATAATGTATATATAATGTATATATTAGTGTATAAGTAGTATTAAGAATACATTGTAAGACACGGTAGCAAACCGCGTCATTTAGGTTGCTCCTTAAGTGCCTATGCGGGCTAACGAAAAATGTAGTACTTAAGCGAGCATGTTGCGCCCGTAAAGCGGTACAATTGAACACAAGTTCGGAAAAGCTCTAATAGCGATCCAGAACAATAGAAGTAAGAAGAATAAAGCTGCAAGTCTGCAAATTGGAGTTTTATTCAAGTGAATCCTGATAGGGAGATAAAAGTCATACAGTCCACGACATTGTTTGGTCCTTCAGAAGCCGGATCGAATTGTGAAGATCAGCTTCAAGGTTGGAAGTATCTACGCTTCAAGAATACTTCGTGTTCAAGATGGTGGTGACTAGAAGTCAGGCTGACGCAGAGGAAGTTCTAGCTCGACAACGGGAAGAGGACCTGAGACAGCAGCGCATTGAAGAGGAACGGCGCCGAAGGTTGGCTCTGGGTCCGCCGGCATCGCCAAGCACGCAGTTGGGTATGGAGTCTAGGGTAGGGGCTACGATCGACGCTCCTCCTAGTGCTCCTAGACTGAAGCCCGGGAACCTACCTCGAACTGGTTCACCGGGAGGGTCGGTGAGATCGCACCGCTCAACTGCGTCAGCCCGGGCCCGACTCGAGTTGGAAGCTGCAGAAAAGCTGGCCGAACTAAAGAAGAAAGAACTCGAAATTGAAGCAGAATTGATAAGGAAAAGGTTGGCCACCGAACTTACGGCCATCCAAGAGGATCAAGAAAGCGTTCACGAAGATGTACCCATTGAAACACATCACAGAAGAGTAGATGAGTGGCTGCAAGCGAACCCCGTCATGCCAAGAACGGAGCCAGAAGAGTCGAGAACACGGAGCAGAGAAGATCGGCACCTACGGTTCGAACTGCATGGAAGGTCAGACACACCCACGCGAACGAGTCGCATTGATCAACTGACTGAAGCGATGGAGAAACTAGCAAGACCCAGAATACGGTGTGCAGATCTACCTACGTTCTCGGGGGCTCATGGAGAGTGGCTTACGTTCAAAGCCGCTTACACCGACTCTACGAAGCTGTACAGTATATCGGCGATTGAGAATATACAGCGACTGAGGAAGAGTCTCACCGGGGAAGCACGAGACATCGTGGCAGCACTACTCGCGACCGCAACGGATCCGGACGTCATACTCCGAACATTAGAACAGTCTTTCGGCCGTCCTGAAGTAATTATCGACAAGGCATTTGAAGACTTGAAGAAGCTACCAAGGCCAGGATCGTCGGCAGTGGAATTGAATAAATTCGCAATACGAGTACAGAACGTCGTGTGTGTACTACAGAACATTGATCAGCGGGGATACCTGTACAACCCAGCGCTAGTAAGAGAAATTTTGAACAAGCTGAGCCCTCACGTGCAAGCGAGATGGTGCGACTACGCGACGGACTACGGAATCGCGGCAGAACCCGATATCATCACGCTATCCCGCTTCCTGATGAGGGAGGCAGACCGCGCGCTCAAGCATGCTTACGTCCCGGAGAGTAGTACAACCACGCAAGCGAAGAAAGAAACTCGCCCGACGCCCGCGCCTGCGAATAAGAAGAAAACGAACGCTGTCTTCAATGTCACAGAGTCATCAGAGTCGAAAGAACAGCTTGATCAGTGTCCGAAGTGTGAGAAAGCCCACGAGTTACCGCGGTGCCCACAGTATAAAGCACTAACGGTAGAAGAGCGATGGAACTTCGTGAAAGAAAAAGGATTGTGTTTCAAGTGTCTAGTGAAAAGGCATCAACGCAATCGGTGTAAGTCGAAGCCTTGCGGTGTGAACGAATGCCGCATCGCCCATCACGCCACTCTGCACAGTGAGAAGCCGAAGCAAGATGAGAAGCCGCCAACCACGTCAAGCCCGACGGAAGCAGTACTCTCAGTGGTAACCCAGTCCTCAGCTGAGCCAAGAGCCGTGCTGTTGAAGATGTGTCCCGTCACAGTCGTGGGACCAGGGGGGGAGGCAAAGACTCATGCACTCCTGGATGAAGGCGCTACCATCTCTCTCATCGATGCAGACCTGGCAAGGAAAATTGGGGCAAGAGGACCTCCGCAACGACTGCTAATGCGAGGGGTCAACATGCAGCAGTCGGAAGAAAGAAGCCAGCTGGTGACCGTGAAGATTAAGGGACCCGAAGGTGCGCCCCACGAACTAAAGGCACGCACCATCCGGTCTATGAAGCTACATCAGCAAGCTATTCCGGCTTCGCTGCTTGAGTATGAACATCTGCGGGACCTAGGAGAGAACAAGGTCTGCTACGAGTCGACGCGTCCGGGGATCCTAGTAGGCACAGACCACTGGGAGTATATCGTATCCCGGGAGCTGCGTCTGGGTAAACGAGGCCAACCCGTAGCATCGAGAACCAGCCTAGGGTGGGTGATACATGGAACATTACCACGAAGCATCATTCGCCAAAGCGAAAGCGACGTGTTACATGTTTTCACCTCTGAGCAAACTAAAAATGAGAGTGAACGCCTGCACGACCTCGTAGACCATCACTTCAAGATCGACGCGCTCGGTGTCTCTCACAAGCCGAAAGTGAGTGACGCGGAACGTCGAGCGGTGCGAATCGTCGAATCTACGTTGAAGCGAACTGATAAAGGCTACGAAGTAGGGCTACCGTGGAAAGAAGACAACGTCACACTCCCGCCGAGTTACAACTCTGCGCTGCGCCGACTGAAAAAGATCGAAGAAAAAATGGACAACGATCAAGACTTCGCTGAAGCCTACACCAGGCAAATTGATAACTTGCTGAAGAAGGGATACGCGGCACCATGCGACGGCACCGAGGCTACGAGTCCAGTCTGCTGGTACCTACCTCACTTCGCAGTACATAACCCGAACAAGCCTGGTAAACAGCGACTCGTCTTCGATGCAGCAGCCAAGAGCCGGGGTGTCAGTCTGAATGATCACCTGCTTGAGGGGCCGGACCTGTTGATGTCACTACAGGGGATTATGTTCCGGTTCCGAGAGAAGCAGATCGCCATCACAGCGGACATACAAGAGATGTTCTTGCAAGTAAAGATACGACCCGAAGATCAGCCAGCTCAACAGTTCCTGTGGAGGGGAAGAAACCGAGATATACCGCCCCGGCACTACAAGATGACGAGCATGATCTTCGGTGCTACCAGCTCCCCATTTATGGCACACTACGTTCGAGACGCGAACGCGAGGGCCCATGCAGATACTCACGCAGCGGCCTTCGAAGCGATTACGAGAAGCCACTACATGGATGACCTGGCGGCCAGTTACGAAACTGAACAAGAAGCCCAGCGAGCCGTCTCCGAGTTACTGACGGTCCACGCAGCTGCCGGCTTCAAGCTACGAGGGTGGAACACGAACCAAGCTAGCGTGCTCCGCGACGTCCCGGCTGAGCTACGAGCAACGTCGCCGACGCCACTGGGGGGAGATGGGCCCGAGAACAAGATACTCGGCCTCATCTGGAACGCAGAACAAGATGAGCTTGGGTTCAACACCTCTATGAACCGAGTTCCCACGGAAGTGATCAACCGGACGCGAGCGCCGACGAAGAGAGAAGCCCTCAGCGCGGTCATGTCGATTTATGACCCCCTCGGACTGCTGAGCCACTTCACTATACGCGCTAAGATCGTGCTGCAGAGTCTGTGGCGACTTCAGATGTCGTGGGACGAACCTATACCCGAAGAAGAAAATGAGCTCTTCGCAGCCTGGTTAGAGCGACTCAACGACCTAGCCTGCCTGCGACTCGAACGCTGCTACATGCTGAACGAAGCTCAAGACCTACAGCTGCATGTGCTGTGTGACGCGAGTGAACAAGCGTACGCGGCAGTGGCGTATTGGCGCGTCATTCAGTCGGACGGCAGCGTCAGGTTATGCCTCGTGGCCGCCAAATCGAAAGTGGCGCCACGACGCACGCAGACTATACCTCGGCTGGAGCTACAAGCAGCGGTCATCGGGTCAAGACTAGCGGCAACAATCAAGCAAGAGCATCGGGTCAAGATAAACAAGACAGTATACTGGACCGACTCAACCACGGTGATACATTGGGTGCGAAACGACGAGCGACGCTACACGCCGTTTGTAGCCCACCGCCTGGGTGAGATCTCCGAGCTCACTAACAGCAAGGAGTGGCGGTGGGTGCCGACTGAGCAGAACGTAGCAGACGACGCAACACGCGTCACCTACTTACCGATCACCGCGGATGACAGGTGGTTTCAAGGTCCAGAGTTCCTGTTGCAACCAGAAGAACGATGGCCGGCAGACAAGACACAGCCAGTTGAAGACTTCGAGGTGTTACACGTTAGCGAGAAGAGAAAAGTGCATCATGCGTGGTTACCCGACCCCGCCCGGTTCTCTAACTACAATCGATATGTTAGAGCCGCCGCCTACGTGTTAGCCTTCGTGGACAAGTGTCGCCGACTAACAAAGCATCTAGGAACTACGCACATCGAAAGGGCTGAGAATGCAATTATCAGCCGCGCGCAGCACGATAGCTTCGGAGAAGACATTGAGCGACTACAGACCGCTCGCCCTATTTCTAAAGCAAGTCGTCTGTATAAGCTGGACCCGATCTTGGAAGATGGACTACTACGGGTCAAAGGACGCATCGGAGCAGCTACCGCGCCAGTTGAAGCAAAAAAGCCCCTCATACTCGACGGCCGACACTGCGTCACTAAGTTGATAGTGATGCGTGAACATCAGGCCGCCGGGCACGCCGGGCGCGAACGGGTTACGAACGACCTGCGGCAGCGGTACTGGATCATCCATTTGCGACCTACCGTTCGAACGATAGAACGAGACTGCGGAATATGTAGAAGAAGAAGAGCACGACCGCAGCCGCCAGCGACAGGAGACCTGCCACGCGAACGCCTCGAGCCCTATCAACGACCTTTCACTCACTGTGGGTTAGATTATTTCGGACCCATGGTAGTCAAGTTGGGACGTCGCCGAGAAAAGAGATGGGGGGCTCTGTTCACGTGCCTTACGTCGAGAGCTGTACACCTGGAGATCGTCGCGTCACTCACAACGAGCTCCGCGATCATGGCGCTGAGAAGGATGGCCGCACGGCGGGGTTGGCCGAGAACCATATACTCAGACAACGCCACCAACTTCCATGGAGCCGATAAGGAGCTGAAGGCAGCATACGAAGAGTGGATGCCGGCACTACGAGACTTGGGACAGCTGCACGCGGTCAACTGGCGATACATACCACCGGGAGCACCAAATCAAGGCGGAGCGTGGGAAAGATTAGTCCGGTCAGTGAAGGTAGCGTTATCGGCGACTCTTAACGAAAAAGAGCCGACCGAAGAGGTGCTGGGAACTTTGCTAGCCGAAGCAGAGTTCTCAATCAACGCAAGACCGTTAACCCACGTGAGTGTCAACCCGGAAGATCCAGAGGCATTAACCCCAAACCATTTCCTGTTGGGGTCATCTATGGGTCTGCCATCAACAGGGCCCTGTCAATACGCCGATCGTCGAACATGGAGGAGTTGTCAAGCCCTCGCCGACCATTTTTGGAGCAGGTGGGTACGCGAGTACTTGCCCACCCTGGTACCGCGCGGCGAGCCGAGCAGCCAACGACGACCCCTGCAGATTGGGGACATCGTGGTAATAGTGGATCATGTTTTACCACGCAACGTGTGGCCAATGGGAGAAGTCACACGCACCTACACTGGACCTGACGGTGGAATCCGGATGGCAGACGTAAGAACAAAAACCGGAGTGTTCAAAAGGCCTGTGAGCAAGATCGTCGTACTGGAGAAGGCCGTTCCGCAAACTGCTGCACTGGGGGGAGAACTGTCCAGTACGCCGAGTCATGCCGCATGAAGAACGGTCTATAATGTATATATAATGTATATATTAGTGTATAAGTAGTATTAAGAATACATTGTAAGACACGGTAGCAAACCGCGTCATTTAGGTTGCTCCTTAAGTGCCTATGCGGGCTAACGAAAAATGTAGTACTTAAGCGAGCATGTTGCGCCCGTAAAGCGGTACAATTGAACACAAGTTCGGAAAAGCTCTAATAGCGATCCAGAACAATAGAAGTAAGAAGAATAAAGCTGCAAGTCTGCAAATTGGAGTTTTATTCAAGTGAATCCTGATAGGGAGATAAAAGTCATACAGTCCACGACAAATAGAGAAATGAGACTTTGGAAGCAACTGGGGTTTAGCTCAAAAAGTCATGATGATTGATTGATGATTTATTCAATGACTTTCTTTGAGTAAAACGTGAAATAAAAACTCAACAAGCTTGGCCATACAGACAAGGCCAAGGGTTTGGCATAGTCGAAAGTGACTAGGAGGATATCCTATGAAATATATAATAGCAATATAATTATTTACTAATACATATACACGTGTGTAAGCGGTTATACAACGAACAGGAAAATCATTTTGCTGTATAGTGTTTATGATGTCCTTCGAGATGTGTTTCCTTTGAAAAGATGATTGCTTGAGATATTATTTTGTTTATTAACATAGGGTACTAGGATGTGAAAATGTTCTCACATAAAAATCTATTTTAATTTTGAACATTATTTTTGCTGGTCAATTTTGATCATTAATGAATTAATCATTGATGATATCTATTGAATTGACCTATATTATATTGAACTGTTTCACGACCGGACGTTTAAATACCAAATACGTTATTCAACGATTAATGCAAATATAAACTTAAGTAATAAATACAATCGAAAATTCAAATAATTGCAATTTAATACTTACTAGTACATATTTGGTAAAATTGTGGTATTTGTAGGTATATTATTTTATATTAAAATATATCTAAATATTTAGTTAATTAATACACACTCTAAAACCCATAATACAGACTATACCTAGCTTTGATCTACATAACACTATTAGGTATTGTTTTAAAAAAAAAAATCGCCAAAACGAGTACATATCGTAACAAATACCTATTACAAAATCAGTTCCAAATAACAGTAAGTATTTAATAACATAAAAATAATGTAGGTAAATAGGTGTACGCGTTAGTAGGCGGTATAATATAAGTGATTATAATACACGAACAACTGCCTGACCTTGCTTTGCTCACGGACGCCGGCCGCAATTAGGTCACTGGGTCAGCGATTTTGCACTCTTCGAACGAATAACGACAAACGACTGTCGAGTTTTTTGCAATTCGACATTTCGACACGTGAAATTGTGTCAATTTATCAATAAAAACGTTTATTTATGGCTGGTTTGCTACCTATGAGGGATGTAGATAATGTTAGTTTAAAACGCGACCAAAATTAAGCCGATTTTAGTAAAAGATCATTGATATCTGTGAAAGGAGTGTTTTGTTTTCAGGGTATCTTTTTGTTATCCCCCTACCGTCCAGTGATTATTATATTGGACAGGAACCATTTAAAACCGCACGTCGTCTTGGGTTTTCAGATCCAGGGAAGCGAGATTGCCTAAGACGACAGTTCTCGCAACCCCAGCTTACCTAGGGCCACCTCCGGTTTCGAGATTACAGGGCACCTGCAGTGCAATTCTCTAAGTGCGCAGCGTCGAGCATAGCGCCGCGACAGCCTAACTGAGATTTTCATTGGTCGATCTCTGGTGATGTCACCCAGATCGACCAATAACTGTGCTCGACGTTGCGTGCTTAAAAAATCGCACAGCTGACCTTATTGTTATTTTATTACACACATGTTCTTTCTATAATAGGAACTTTTAAATCCCGAACTGATTGTTATGTATGTATGTATGAGTATCGGAATATTGAAATAATGGAGTTTTGGAATCCGAATCACGAGTGCCACTTGATAATTTATAATTGTTCTCTCGTAAATTATGATTTTAATTTTTACTTTTTTTATTAAGGTGTTTGATTGAATAATAAGTATTTATAAAAAGTGGTTTATTTTATTTAGTTCGGTTATCGCTATAATATCGGATATCGCTATAAATTGTAGCCTATGTGTTGTTGTGTGTGTAGTTTTTACGTGAAAGAGTAACAAACATCCATCCATATAATTACAAACTGTCCCGTTTATAATATAAGTAGGATAATCAAAATAAAAAGCAGATCTGTGTCTGGTATTGATCTTGTAACCCGAAATAAACAATTTGAATTGAATTTGATTTACACTAATATCTCGATACATCGATCCTTGAGTAACAATCTATTATTTCCTATTTAAAGCAAGAAGCAGTCAATAAGCTGTAACTCTAACATAATAATACAACAATTACAGACAGTTTCTTATACGTTGTATTAAAGAAAAAGCATCGCACGAATGGTGCCTACATTTGCATTTAAACGCTTACGTACTCATGTTCCGTTTCCGTTCGAGTTGTTACAGCCTATTCTGATCGTTATCTATTGAATTGTCTATGCCCACGTTATATGCATTCGGATGATTTTTATTCATTTTGTTTATTTAATTTTATTTGGGAGACCAACAGCTAAAATTGCAACATAATACACATTTAAAAGATACGTGGACAGATAGCTTATACTAAATTAATATAAAAAAATATGTGACAGACAGCCAGTTATATGTCTCCACTAATAGAAAATAGTGCAATATCAAATGACAGAGACACATTATGACAGCTTGTAGAAGTACAAGTTTAAAATATATCATGCATTGAGGTAGGATGTACCAAATAAATATTTATTGTTCCTGAAGAAAAGATTGCGACAAAATCGAGACTGAGCACCCGTCTCACAGGTTCAATTCTGGATTGAATATCGAAATCAATTGTTTGAAACGCTCCTTGCAGCTATGGTACAGTGGTTTAATAACACGTGTCGGGTGATATCGGGATCAGTCCAAAGCCAGCGAGCCACTACATCTGCTGATTTACTGACGAGGCCTCGGCGAAGGCTTTTTTGTTCTTCAGATTTGGAGGTCAGCGGCAGGGCCTCTAGTAAAATTGTGAGGATAGAAGGGGGAGTAGTAAGAGAGCGAACTCGGGGCTTGAAAGCGTATACTTTGTTGAGGGTAATGATGGAGATAATATGTTTCAATTACTGTGATCTAATTTCAAAATATTGTGTTACAAAAAGCAAAGCTAACAAAATTAAAACTTCTTATAAAAAAGAACTAACTAATCACGTCACTATACCTACTAACTAACTTTATTGGTTATGATGACTTATGATTTTAAATATAGAACAAGCCGTAAATGTCAGTCAGTAGCCAATCGCGTTGCGAATTATGTTAAACCTCTTTACAGCAATGTGGCACACTAGCGATACCTGCAGGTCACTTCCTCTTTACTTTATGTACCGTTAATAGACTCGTGAGATTATTTTATCCAATGAGACTTTAATCTAATATTTAAAAAAATACAAGCAACACAAAAAAAAAATAACGGCCATTGTATTAAAGGCTGACTGAAATCCGAAGTATGTTTTTATACTCGGTGTTGCCAGTCTGCCGTTACAAGTCCTACTCATTTATAAAAGTCAAACTTTGTAAATTACTTTTTAATCAATCCACGCAAAAATGTCTGGACTAATTTGGCACACAAACATGACCTGGGAGGATCCATACTAATATTATAAATGCGAAAGTAACTCTGTCTGTCTGTCTGTCTGTCTGTCTGTCTGTCTGTCTGTCTGTATGTTACGCTTTCACGCCTAAACCACTGAACCGATCTTGATGAAATTTGGTACAGAGGTATATTAGACCTTGAGAACGGACATAGGCTACCTTTTATCACGAGAAAGGGGGTTTAAGGGGGGGAAATAGGGGATGAAAGTTTTTATGAAAGTTTGTCATTTCTGAAGATATCTTAATGAAATTTGGTACAGAGGTAGATTACAGCTTGGCAACGGACATAGGCTACCTCTTATCGCGAAAAGGGGGGTAGAAGGGGGGGGGGACTAAGGCCTTGGGCTGAAAGTTTGTCATTTTTGAAGATTTCTTGATGAAATTTGGTACAGAGATAGTTTAGAGCTTGGAAACGGATATAGGCTACCTTTTATCGCGAAAAGGGGGGTAGAAGGGGGGCGGACTAGGGCCTTGGTATGAAAGTTTGTCATTTTTGAAGATTTCTTGATGAAATTTGGTACAGAGATAGTTTAGAGCTTGGGAACGGACATAAGCTAACTTTAATCGCGAAAAGGGGGGAAGAAGGGGGGTCCAGGGCCTTGGGATAAAAGTTTGTCGTTTTAGAAGATTTCTTGATGAAATTTGGTACAGAGATAATTTAGAGCTAGAAAACAGACATAGACTACCTTTTATCGCAAAAAGGGGGTAGAAGGGGGAGACTAGAGCCTTGGGATGAAAGGTTGTCATTTTTGAAGATTTCCTGATGTAATTTAGTATAGAGATAGTTCAGAGCTTGAGAACGGACATAGGCTACCTTTCATCGCGAAAAGGGGGGTAGAAGGGGGTGACTAGAACCTTGGGATGAAAGTTTGTCTTTTTGGAAGATATCCTGATGAAATTTGGTACAGAGATAGTTTAGAGCTTGGGAACGGACATAAGCTAACTTTTATCGCGAAAAGGGGCGAAGAAGGGGGGGGGGACCAGGGCCTTGGGTTAAAAGTTTATCGTGTTAGAAGATTTCCTGATGAAATTTGGTACAGAGATAGTTTAGAGCTTGAAAACGAACATAAACTACCTTTTATTGCAAAAAGGGGGGTAGAAGGGGGGGACTAGGGTACTTGGGATGAAAGTGTGTCATTTTTGAAGATTTCCTGATGAAATTTGGTACAGACATAGTTCTGAAATTGGGAACGGACATAGGCTACCTTTTATCGCGAAAAGGGGGGAGAAGGGGGGACTAGGACCTTGGGATGAAAGTTTGTCATTTTTGAAGATTTCCTGATGAAATTTGGTACAGAGATAGTTTAGAGTTTGGAAACGGACATAGGCTACCTTTTATCGCAAAAAAGAGTAGAGGGGGGGGGGGGGTTGAATATGGCTATGGGATGAAAGTTTGTCTTTTTGTAAGATATCCTGATGAAATTTGGTATAGATATAGATTAAAGCTTGGGAATGAACATAGGCTACCTTTTGTGGCGAAAGACGAGGATAAAGGGGGGGGGGGGGTTATAGGGGATGAAAGTTTGCCAGTTTTGAAGATATACTGATGAGATATTTGGTACAGAGATGGATTGAAGCTTGGGAACGAACATAGGCTATCTATTAACGTGAAAATGGAGGCATGGGGGGAGGGTAATAAGGTTTGAAAGTTTGACAGTTTTGAAGATATCCTGATGAAATTTGGTTCAGGGATTAATTAGAGCTTGGTATGCTACCTTTTATCGTGAATAATGTGGTAAAAGGATGGGGGAGGGATAAGGACTGGATAGTTAGTATGAAATGGTGATATTTGGTACAGAGATGGATTAGAGCTCGAAAATGGACATAGGCTTCCTTTTATTGCGAAAAAGGGAGTTGAAGAGGTGGAATAGAATATAGAAAGTAGAAATGTAAGTTTGACAATTTTGAAGATATCTTGATGAAATTGGTATACAGATGCGTTAGAGGTTGGAAAAATGGATAGAAGGGGGAGGGGGGAAGGGGAATAAGGCTATGGGATTAAAGTTTCTAATTTTTGATTGGCACAAAAAAGGGGGTGAATATGGCATAAATAGTAAGAATTTCTTTTAAGATGTCCTCATGAAATTTGGTACAAAGGTGAATTAGAGCTTCGGAACGGACATAGTCGAGTAACGAACCAAATATAGAAGCGAGTGGAGAGGCGAGTAGAGATTGTTATAGAGACGAGTGGACATGCGTGTAAAGATCGAAAGTCGCGTAAGTAGAGTCGACTACGGGGGCGAGTAGATATGCGACTAGAGAGCCAAATAGAATGCAGTAAAGGGTTGAGTAGAGAGGCGAATAGGGAGGCGAGTGGAAAGATGAATGTACTGGCGAGTAGAGAGTTGAGTAGAGGTGCGAGTAGATAGGCGAGTGGGGAGAGTCAAATAGAGAGGCGAAAAGAGAATCGAATGGATGGGCAAGTAGAGAGGCCAATGGAAAGGCGAGTTTAGAGAAGAGTACAAAGTCAAGTAGAGAGGGGAACAGAGAAGTCAGTAAAGAGTCGAGTATAAATTCAAGTATAGAGGCGAGTAGCAAGTCGAGTAGAGAGTCGAATATAGAGGCGAGTAGAAGGTCGAGAACAGAGGTGAGTACATAGTCGAGGACAAAGTTGAGTAGAGAGGCGAATTTAATACTCAATAGCGTCGGATCAACACTAAGCGATAACCGACATCCACGCGGGCGGAGCCGCGGGCAACAGCTAGTATTTTTATAAAGGCAATTAATAGGATATCGTTGTAAATTTCTTCGGTAAATTTCCAATTTTTTTTAATCACAAAATAAAGTTGAATCGCGCTGAAAACAATATTTTTTTTTGGGTATAATAATCTACTAAGTGATTTGTACAGTCAGCCTCAGACCGATCTTGACGAACAAAGTAGGTACTCAAAACTATCTTATTGTCATGGTTTTACCCCATTTTTGTTCACTGATTGTTCTGATATTTGGTACACACCTTCAGTTCGTACAATAATTCAATTAAATTCAATAAAACTGTTTGATTTGCTCTTAATACCTTAGTTTTTAGATAAGTTTGAGACGCTGCCCGTGCATACATTCTTCTAATAGTAGTAAAATATTATGTAACTTATGGTAGAATTTATATGTATGTATGCGAGCCAGATAACAACCATTTTACACATACATACAAATATTATGTTCTTAACTAGGAAGTAGATATGAGTATTTTTATTTTCTAATTCCTGAATTTTTGTTTGATAAATAACTTCATTGTACCCAAAAGCTATGACTACGGCCTCCGTTCCTATTTCGTGCAGGCCCGAAGTTTTTGCTGATTTAGCCCCTCTGATCTGGCAACAATGTACTATTGCCAATAAAATCTTAAAAAAAAGCTATTGGAATTTTCGTTTCAAATTTAGAACAATAGCTAATCATAATAATATTTGAGGACTTAGCTTTCTTTAAAGCATAGGGAAAGAACAGAGCAGGGTGAGGCAAGCGCCCCACATGCCCATGGGCACGCCGATAGATCTTGAGTTTAAGTCGAAGTAACTTGATTCTTAATAAGTGCTATAAGTTACAATGTAGGTACGTCAGTAGGTTTATTATAATTACGTAATACAATCGCGGCGTCTAATTACATATTGTCTTTCTTTAATTACACGACAAGTGTAATAACAGTGTCAATGACCCGGTAAACTGAAACTAAACGGTTCACACAATCGTAGGTACCTACTAATACCTACTGTATCGGGTAACTGATTTTGCATGTACATGTTTTATTTACTAGTTTAAAAACCTATCTGACTCATAAAGGCTATTTAGTTAAAGTACTCTAATTGTAAATGGAGGGTACCACCACAATTTTAAGGGTAAGCCGAGCTGCAAGTTACCACTGGACGAAGTCGATTAGAGGACGAGTCTATGGTGCAGGTTCGTCTCGGTTTTGGGAAGCACAGTCTGCTGTCGCTACAGTAAACAGTAAGATAAGTCAAATCGAGAGAAAATAGTAGCAGAGAGGATCTGGAGGTACCTACAAAGTAGCTCCAAGGACGAAGGAGGGAGTTAAGAAGGTTACATCCTAATCGAGGAAATAGTAGCCGAGGGGATCCTTAGGTACAATGTAGTTCCAAGAACGAGAGGAGTTCAAAAGGTTTCATCCTTCATCACATTCCACTGACCTCTAAGTCTTTTCCCAACTATTTGAGGCGGCCTCGACATTTATCGTAAAAAAATTTAAATAAAATCCACCCATTTTATTTTAACTTTAGCCTTAAAAAGGTCATGAAAGTCTTAAAAAAGCGACGCCAAAACTAACCAGTTGTCCAGTACGCCGAGTCATGCCGCATGAAGAACGGTCTATAATGTATATATAATGTATATATTAGTGTATAAGTAGTATTAAGAATACATTGTAAGACACGGTAGCAAACCGCGTCATTTAGGTTGCTCCTTAAGTGCCTATGCGGGCTAACGAAAAATGTAGTACTTAAGCGAGCATGTTACGCCCGTAAAGCGGTACAATTGAACACAAGTTCGGAAAAGCTCTAATAGCGATCCAGAACAATAGAAGTAAGAAGAATAAAGCTGCAAGTCTGCAAATTGGAGTTTTATTCAAGTGAATCCTGATAGGGAGATAAAAGTCATACAGTCCACGACATTGTTTGGTCCTTCAGAAGCCGGATCGAATTGTGAAGATCAGCTTCAAGGTTGGAAGAATCTACGCTTCAAGAATACTTCGTGTTCAAGATGGTGGTGACTAGAAGTCAGGCTGACGCAGAGGAAGTTCTAGCTCGACAACGGGAAGAGGACCTGAGACAGCAGCGCATTGAAGAGGAACGGCGCCGAAGGTTGGCTCTGGGTCCGCCGGCATCGCCAAGCACGCATTTGGGTATGGAGTCTAGGGTAGGGGCTACGATCGACGCTCCTCCTAGTGCTCCTAGACTGAAGCCCGGGAACCTACCTCGAACTGGTTCACCGGGAGGGTCGGTGAGATCGCACCGCTCAACTGCGTCAACCCGGGCCCGGCTCGAGTTGGAAGCTGCAGAAAAGCTGGCCGAACTAAAGAAGAAAGAACTCGAAATTGAAGCAGAATTGATAAGGAAAAGGTTGGCCACCGAACTTACGGCCATCCAAGAGGATCAAGAAAGCGTTCACGAAGATGTACCCATTGAAACACATCACAGAAGAGTAGATGAGTGGCTGCAAGCGAACCCCGTCATGCCAAGAACGGAGCCAGAAGAGTCGAGAACACGGAGCAGAGAAGATCGGCACCTACGGTTCGAACTGCATGGAAGGTCAGACACACCCACGCGAACGAGTCGCATTGATCAACTGACTGAAGCGATGGAGCGACTAGCAAGACCCAGAATACGGTGTGCAGATCTACCTACGTTCTCGGGGGCTCATGGAGAGTGGCTTACGTTCAAAGCCGCTTACACCGACTCTACGAAGCTGTACAGTATATCGGCGATTGAGAATATACAGCGACTGAGGAAGAGTCTCACCGGGGAAGCACGAGACATCGTGGCAGCACTACTCGCGACCGCAACGGATCCGGACGTCATACTCCGAACATTAGAACAGTCTTTCGGCCGTCCTGAAGTAATTATCGACAAGGCATTTGAAGACTTGAAGAAGCTACCAAGGCCAGGATCGTCGGCAGTGGAATTGAATAAATTCGCAATACGAGTACAGAACGTCGTGTGTGTACTACAGAATATTGATCAGCGGGGATACCTGTACAACCCAGCGCTAGTAAGAGAAATTTTGAACAAGCTGAGCCCTCACGTTCAAGCGAGATGGTGCGACTACGCGACGGACTACGGAATCGCGGCAGAACCCGATATCATCACGCTATCCCGCTTCCTGATGAGGGAGGCAGACCGCGCGCTCAAGCATGCTTACGTCCCGGAGAGTAGTACAACCACGCAAGCGAAGAAAGAAACTCGCCCGACGCCCGCGCCTGCGAATAAGAAGAAAACGAACGCTGTCTTCAATGTCACAGAGTCATCAGAGTCGAAAGAACGGCTAGATCAGTGTCTGAAGTGTGAGAAAGCCCACGAGTTACCGCGGTGCCCACAGTATAAGGCACTAACGGTAGAAGAGCGATGGAACTTCGTGAAAGAAAAAGGATTGTGTTTCAAGTGTCTAGTGAAAAGGCATCAACGCAATCGGTGTAAGTCGAAGCCTTGCGGTGTGAACGAATGCCGCATCGCCCATCACGCCACTCTGCACAGTGAGAAGCCGAAGCAAGATGAGAAGCCGCCAACCACGTCAAGCCCGACGGAAGCAGTACTCTCAGTGGTAACCCAGTCCTCAGCTGAGCCAAGAGCCGTGCTGTTGAAGATGTGTCCCGTCACGGTCGTGGGACCAGGGGGGGAGGCAAAGACTCAT
Source organism: Eilema caniola (assembly GCA_949126895.1). Classification (NCBI taxonomy): domain Eukaryota; kingdom Metazoa; phylum Arthropoda; class Insecta; order Lepidoptera; family Erebidae; genus Eilema; species Eilema caniola. The sequence continues at coordinate 6,907,228 of OX421471.1, read as the reverse complement.
GCACTCCTGGATGAAGGCGCTACCATCTCTCTCATCGATGCAGACCTGGCAAGGAAAATTGGGGCAAGAGGACCTCCGCAACGACTGCTAATGCGAGGGGTCAACATGCAGCAGTCGGAAGAGAGAAGCCAGCTGGTGACCGTGAAGATTAAGGGACCCGAAGGTGCGCCCCACGAACTAAAGGCACGCACCATCCGGTCTATGAAGCTACATCAGCAAGCTATTCCGGCTTCGCTGCTTGAGTATGAACATCTGCGGGACCTAGGAGAGAACAAGGTCTGCTACGAGTCGACGCGTCCGGGGATCCTAGTAGGCACAGACCACTGGGAGTATATCGTATCCCGGGAGCTGCGTCTGGGTAAACGAGGCCAACCCGTAGCATCGAGAACCAGCCTAGGGTGGGTGATACATGGAACATTACCACGAAGCATCATTCGCCAAAGCGAAAGCGACGTGTTACATGTTTTCACCTCCGAGCAAACTAAAAATGAGAGTGAACGCCTGCACGACCTCGTAGACCATCACTTCAAGATCGACGCGCTCGGTGTCTCTCACAAGCCGAAAGTGAGTGACGCGGAACGTCGAGCGGTGCGAATCGTCGAATCTACGTTGAAGCGAACTGATAAAGGCTACGAAGTAGGGCTACCGTGGAAAGAAGACAACGTCACACTCCCGCCGAGTTACAACTCTGCGCTGCGCCGACTGAAAAAGATCGAAGAAAAAATGGACAACGATCAAGACTTCGCTGAAGCCTACACCAAGCAAATTGATAACTTGCTGAAGAAGGGATACGCGGCACCATGCGACGGCACCGAGGCTACGAGTCCAGTCTGCTGGTACCTACCTCACTTCGCAGTACATAACCCGAACAAGCCTGGTAAACAGCGACTCGTCTTCGATGCAGCAGCCAAGAGCCGGGGTGTAAGTCTGAATGATCACCTGCTTGAGGGGCCGGACCTGTTGATGTCACTACAGGGGATTATGTTCCGGTTCCGAGAGAAGCCGATCGCCATCACAGCGGACATACAAGAGATGTTCTTGCAAGTAAAGATACGACCCGAAGATCAGCCAGCTCAACAGTTCCTGTGGAGGGGAAGAAACCGAGATATACCGCCCCGGCACTACAAGATGACGAGCATGATCTTCGGTGCTACCAGCTCCCCATTTATGGCACACTACGTTCGAGACGCGAACGCGAGGGCCCATGCAGATACTCACGCAGCGGCCTTCGAAGCGATTACGAGAAGCCACTACATGGATGACCTGGCGGCCAGTTACGAAACTGAAGAAGAAGCCCAGCGAGCCGTCTCCGAGTTAATGACGGTCCACGCAGCTGCCGGCTTCAAGCTACGAGGGTGGAACACGAACCAAGCTAGCGTGCTCCGCGACGTCCCGGCTGAGCTACGAGCAACGTCGCCGACGCCACTGGGGGGAGATGGGCCCGAGAACAAGATACTCGGCCTCATCTGGAACGCAGAACAAGATGAGCTTGGGTTCAACACCTCTATGAACCGAGTTCCCACGGAAGTGATCAACCGGACGCGAGCGCCGACGAAGAGAGAAGCCCTCAGCGCGGTCATGTCGATTTATGACCCCCTCGGACTGCTGAGCCACTTCACTATACGCGCTAAGATCGTGCTGCAGAGTCTGTGGCGACTTCAGATGTCGTGGGACGAACCTATACCCGAAGAAGAAAATGAGCTCTTCGCAGCCTGGTTAGAGCGACTCAACGACCTAGCCTGCCTGCGACTCGAACGCTGCTACATGCTGAACGAAGCTCAAGACCTACAGCTGCATGTGCTGTGTGACGCGAGTGAACAAGCGTACGCGGCAGTGGCGTATTGGCGCGTCATTCAGTCGGACGGCAGCGTCAGGTTATGCCTCGTGGCCGCCAAATCGAAAGTGGCGCCACGACGCACGCAGACTATACCTCGGCTGGAGCTACAAGCAGCGGTCATCGGGTCAAGACTAGCGGCAACAATCAAGCAAGAGCATCGGGTCAAGATAAACAAGACAGTATACTGGACCGACTCAACCACGGTGATACATTGGGTGCGAAACGACGAGCGACGCTACACGCCGTTTGTAGCCCACCGCCTGGGTGAGATCTCCGAGCTCACTAACAGCAAGGAGTGGCGGTGGGTGCCGACTGAGCAGAACGTAGCAGACGACGCAACACGCGTCACCTACTTACCGATCACCGCGGATGACAGGTGGTTTCAAGGTCCAGAGTTCCTGTTGCAACCAGAAGAACGATGGCCGGCAGACAAGACACAGCCAGTTGAAGACTTCGAGGTGTTACACGTTAGCGAGAAGAGAAAAGTGCATCATGCGTGGTTACCCGACCCCGCCCGGTTCTCTAACTACAATCGGTATGTTAGAGCCGCCGCCTACGTGTTAGCCTTCGTGGACAAGTGTCGCCGACTAACAAAGCACCTAGGAACTACACACATCGAAAGGGCTGAGAATGCAATTATCAGCCGCGCGCAGCACGATAGCTTCGGAGAAGACATTGAGCGACTACAGACCGCTCGCCCTATTTCTAAAGCAAGTCGTCTGTATAAGCTGGACCCGATCTTGGAAGATGGACTACTACGGGTCAAAGGACGCATCGGAGCAGCTACCGCGCCAGTTGAAACAAAGAAGCCCCTCATACTCGACGGCCGACACTGCGTCACTAAGTTGATAGTGATGCGTGAACATCAGGCCGCCGGGCACGCCGGGCGCGAACGGGTTACGAACGACCTGCGGCAGCGGTACTGGATCATCCATTTGCGACCTACCGTTCGAACGATAGAACGAGACTGCGGAATATGTAGAAGAAGAAGAGCACGACCGCAGCCGCCAGCAACAGGAGACCTGCCACGCGAACGCCTCGAGCCCTATCAACGACCTTTCACTCACTGTGGGTTAGATTATTTCGGACCCATGGTAGTCAAGTTGGGACGTCGCCGAGAAAAGAGATGGGGGGCTCTGTTCACGTGCCTTACGTCGAGAGCTGTACACCTGGAGATCGTCGCGTCACTCACAACGAGCTCCGCGATCATGGCGCTGAGAAGGATGGCCGCACGGCGGGGTTGGCCGAGAACCATATACTCAGACAACGCCACCAACTTCCATGGAGCCGATAAGGAGCTGAAGGCAGCATACGAAGAGTGGATGCCGGCACTACGAGACTTGGGACAGCTGCACGCGGTCAACTGGCGATACATACCACCGGGAGCACCAAATCAAGGCGGAGCGTGGGAAAGATTAGTCCGGTCAGTGAAGGTAGCGTTATCGGCGACTCTTAACGAAAAAGAGCCGACCGAAGAGGTGCTGGGAACTTTGCTAGCCGAAGCAGAGTTCTCAATCAACGCAAGACCGTTAACCCACGTGAGTGTCAACCCGGAAGATCCAGAGGCATTAACCCCAAACCATTTCCTGTTGGGGTCATCTATGGGTCTGCCATCAACAGGGCCCTGTCAATACGCCGATCGTCGAACATGGAGGAGTTGTCAAGCCCTCGCCGACCATTTTTGGAGCAGGTGGGTACGCGAGTACTTGCCCACCCTGGTACCGCGCGGCGAGCCGAGCAGCCAACGACGACCCCTGCAGATTGGGGACATCGTGGTAATAGTGGATCATGTTTTACCACGCAACGTGTGGCCAATGGGAGAAGTCACACGCACCTACACTGGACCTGACGGTGGAATCCGGATGGCAGACGTAAGAACAAAAACCGGAGTGTTCAAAAGGCCTGTGAGCAAGATCGTCGTACTGGAGAAAGCCGTTCCGCAAACTGCTGCACTGGGGGGAGAACTGTCCAGTACGCCGAGTCATGCCGCATGAAGAACGGTCTATAATGTATATATAATGTATATATTAGTGTATAAGTAGTATTAAGAATACATTGTAAGACACGGTAGCAAACCGCGTCATTTAGGTTGCTCCTTAAGTGCCTATGCGGGCTAACGAAAAATGTAGTACTTAAGCGAGCATGTTACGCCCGTAAAGCGGTACAATTGAACACAAGTTCGGAAAAGCTCTAATAGCGATCCAGAACAATAGAAGTAAGAAGAATAAAGCTGCAAGTCTGCAAATTGGAGTTTTATTCAAGTGAATCCTGATAGGGAGATAAAAGTCATACAGTCCACGACACCAGTCTAACCGGTTATTTAATAACTTCATTATAATATTTAAAAATGATATTATTATTGTGTCTCCATAACTATTATTACAATATATAAAAATATTCAACTTATGCGAACTTATTTCCATGAAGATGTCCTAAGAAAAGGGCAGGTGTAATTCGTCAGAAAGCCGAATTAAACTGAATTAGGAAAGGCTTGGACAAGGATGAGTCACTCTCTACACTCACAATACAACTGTTTTACGCGATGACTTAGAACTGACTGGCTAGAGGCTGTCCGGAATAAAAAATAGCTTAATCTCCGTTTGCCCCGCCTTCGATAAAACAAAATCAAGGTGATATAACAGTCAAAAACTAAATAATGACATAATATATTATCGACTAGCAACATTGCACCATTTTGGCTGATGTCAAATACGAATGAAATTACAAAAAGCCGCGCAATGTTACAGTCCCGTTACAAAAATTCAAAATTCACTCCAAAAACCGTGACACAATTTTTTTTTAAAAACAGCTCGCCGCCAACTCGTTTAATTAGCCGTTCAATTAACTGCCTAGGCAGTTAACTAAATACGAGCACTCTCACCCCCAGGGCCACCACAAGCTCCCGCCTCGGCGTCTCAAACGCCGGGCACTCAGTGAGCGTGTGCAGCCCGGATGTCCACGCTCGCGTCGCAGTGATGGCACTCGGGCGTTGGCTCTATACCCATCAGACGCAGACTTTATATTCTTTGACAGAGCCAAATTAAACTGAATTAGGAAAGGCTTGGACAAGGATGAGTCACTCTCTACACTCACAATACAACTGTTTTACGCGATGACTTAGAACTGACTGGCTAGAGGCTGTCCGGAATAAAAAATAGCTTAATCTCCGTTTGCCCCGCCTTCGATAAAACAAAATCAAGGTGATATAACAGTCAAAAACTAAATAATGACATAATATATTATCGACTAGCAACATTGCACCATTTTGGCTGATGTCAAATACGAATGAAATTACAAAAAGCCGCGCAATGTTACAGTCCCGTTACAAAAATTCAAAATTCACTCCAAAAACCGTGACACAATTTTTTTTAAAAAACAGCTCGCCGCCAACTCGGTTAATTAGCCGTTCAATTAACTGCCTAGGCAGTTAACTAAATACCGCAATTCAATTAACGGATTGCATGGTGTTCAGCCATTTAATTAAACGGCTAGGCAAATAGCTTAGATCGATGACGTTTAACCATTTAATTAAACACTTAGAAAAATGAATTATTTCTGCATGGATATAAAAAAAATAACCACGAAGGCTTAATGCGGGTGCCTGCTGGATTGTGCAGCTATCACAATAAACCTATCACTAATTTTCTGTAAATACACCTCTGTCTACCCCCTCGGGGATTTACAGGTGTAAGTATAAGTATGTATGTACGTAATTTGCTATCTTATTTCGTGATAGTGCCCCATCTTACGATTGGCCTAAGCAATAGCCAGCCAGGTTGTTAAATGATGTAATAAACGAGACGGCTGAATATTATTCAGGCCGTTAATTGAATGGCGGCGTTTAGTTAACTGCCTAGGCAGTTAATTGGACGGCTGATTGAGCTGGTTGGCGGCGACATATACATAAGGAAACATCGATTTACTTTATTCATCAATAGATCTCGAGAGAGAACTCTATTCTAAGAATAACATGCTTAAATATCTTTAAGTATGATTTAGGTAAACAAAAACATAATTCATCAGCCATGTTTAAAACATTACAATTTACAAGGTTGTTCACCTAAATAAGAAGGAAAAATATTACGGATCTATGTGATTAGTGTATCTACCTACCTACACTATTAGAATAATACATATTCTAATATGATATTCTGATGATATGTAGTATGTAGGTATTAAGATGTAGTGAAAATACATTTATGTTTTTAGAGCTGAACAGAATCTGAATAAATGCTTTCTTATAGCTAATTCTATAGACATAGCTCTCAGAATAAGCAAGCTGAAGTGGCAATGTGCTGGCCACGTCGGTCGAAGGACCCATGGCCGATGGAGCAGACGAGTCCTAGAGTGGATACCGCGAGAAGGCAAACGAAGGGTGTGACGCCCCCTGGCCAGATGGACCGATGACCTGGACGGACTGGATGCGGCAGGCGGAGGATCGTACAAAATGGCGCACATTGGGAGAGGCCTATGTCCAGCAGTGGACTGCAGTGGGCTAATTGATTATAGGTAACTAAGCTATAAGAATTCTGTTAGAGGCTTAATTGGAATACCCATTCATAATTTCGGTTAGGTACCTACGATTTAATAATTTTCTTAAAAAAAATCTATTGCAATTTTATTTTTTTATGCCACTTAGGAGGCAGACAAGCACACGGCCCACCTGATGGGAAGTGGTTACCGTGGCCTATGGACGTTTGCAACACCAGGGGCATCACAATCGTGCTACCGACCCTGTAGATACCTTCTAATACCCTTCTTGAAGAACCCCATATTGTAGTCGCTTGGGAAAACCACGGCAGGAAGTTCATTCCACAACCTGAGCGTGCGTGGGATGAAGTTCCTTTCAAAACGCACGGTGCGCACCATTTCCGGTCGCAGTGTGTGAGGATGAATTCCCTGCCTATGGCGAGTGGTGCGATGATAGAATGCAGCGGTGGGCATCATGTCAAACAATTCATCTGAGCACAAACCATTGTATAGGCGGTAGAACACACACAGCGAGGCAAAGTCCCTTCTGAGGCTGAGAGGTTCCACATCGCCTGTGAGTATGGGATTGTCGACGAGCCTCAACGCCCGTCTTTGCAATGAGTCGAAGGGGCCAAGCTGGTATGCAGGCGCTCCGGCAAAATGGTGACAGCAGTACTCCATGTGGGGCCGAATTTGTGCCTTATAAAGCAGAAGTCGTTGCCCCGCAGTGAAGTACTGCTTCGCCCTGTTGAGCACTCAAGTTTCTTTGAGGCCAGCTTGACCTTATCCTCCAAATTTCGTAAAAATCTAACTTGAAGTAAATTTCGAAAACAATACAATTTAATTTAATCGTTATTAAATGGCTTCAGTGCTCTTGAAGGTGCTCATAACCTTCACCTGCGACCTTCACCGTATTCCAATTCTACTCTGTTACAGTTATCGGTAAATTTCGTGAACAAACGTCAAAAATGTGCACTTACTAACTGGCCAATCCAAAAATCAATAAAATGACTGATCAACTAACGACGCGACTTGATATAATCTATCAATATTGGTTCTATCAGATTCGGTTGTGGTCAGAAGTTCAGCGGCTTCGCAATTAGACTAAAATACAAACCCAATTTCATTAGGAAAAGGCTCAAAGGATGATGATATAATTAGTGAATTGGTGCCTCCTTACAGAGAGACATCAAAACACTTTCTGTACAATACCGGTAAATAACTTGACTTTGGAATCAACATTGTAATAATACATTATTGCAAAGGCAGCGAAATAGGCAATTGCAGGTCGAGTATGAGTTTCTTCAATGATACGAGACAGGCAATTGCCATTTCGGCCGATATATATAGTGCTTTTCTCAAAAAAATGCAAGGAGATAAAAAGGGCCTTTTACATAATAAATTTAATTAATATTAAAAGTCATATTTCTTTTGATTTTGCTGGAAGCAGGTTTTCCATCGCTAATTTAGCTTCCGATCTTAAATCTGGTGGAGTGTAGTCAATGTTCATTTCATTTTCACTTTCAGAATCATCGGATCGGAACTCATTTTATTTATTTTATTAACAAAGTAACAACGAACTCCGCTTGGCCGCCATTTTTTTTACAGTTTGTACCGAAAGGTAAACGCATCTGTGGCCTATACAGCCACGAGAACGCAATGTGTACGATAGATGAAAGAGTTCTAAATTTAAACAGCACACCGTTTTATGCAACATTGCCGGCGCGCTCTTCGTTCTAAATTCAAAGAGCGCGCCGGGAAGTGATTTTGGTTTTTCAGTCTACGTAAATGTGATACCTCGCGTGTTCTTTATTCAATAGCAATGACAATATTTCCGCGCGTGTTTAAGAAAAGGTATTTTCATTCCGGTCGTTTAACACACAACCTAACAGTAACACATACATTATCATAACAATTACCTCTAACTCGTCAGTTAAACGGCCCTCTCATAAAAAGCTATCAGGCAATAACACAAAAGTTATGATTACAAAGGTTTACATACATTACTTGTTAAACTTCGATACGGATAAAGGGGACCATTGAGAAGACGCAATGAATTATGCGTATCTGCTGCGAGAAATAACTTCGATCATTTACGTCAGTAAATTGCACAATGGTGAAGGTTATCATCTGCACACACATACCTCCGCCCTCGGAGAAAACATTTATCTCGAGATCTGGACACATACCTCCGACAAAGGAGGCTCTTGCGCGCGCGAATTGTTTTGTAATCCATACTAATATTATAAATACGAAAGTAACTCTGTCTGTCTGTATGTTACGCTTTCACACCTAAACCACAGAACCGATTTTGATGAAATTTGGTATAGAGGTAGATTGGACCTTGAGAAAGGACAAAGGGTATATTTGGCCGGGATAACTGTCATCCACGCGGGCGGAGCCGCGGGCGAAAGCTAGTAATCTATGCTTGAATTAGAGCTCGCTAACCACTGTAGCACCCCGTACTATCTTCAAAAGACACCTAAGAGACGTGTACAGTGCGTATTTGAGCACATTTTGAGTTTGAGCACATTTTAGGTCATGATATAATTATGTCCTGAGTTTTACAAAACATCGCTCCTGTTCTACGGTACATGGTACCCAATGTAACTTGATTTTTTAAATAAATTAAAACGGCTTTTTTAAAACATTAAACAAATATTTTGCAAAATTCAGTAAAAAAATATCACCTTGGCAATTTTAAATTATTTTTTATTGTTCTTAATGTCTTTGTTATCTTTAGCTATCAATGTCCTATTTTTTTTTTCAAGTAATTATTTTAAATAAATGAATCTAAGCAATGAAATAAATAATATACCTACCTATATTATTTTTCTATTATATTAAAAAAATAATAAGTACTTGTACTCGATTTAAATAGAAAAAAATGAATCGGTCTAGGCGGGGTTTGAACCCGCGATCTTTGCCTAGGGGCAATGCTTTGACCATTAAGCTACCAAACCTCGCTCTAACCAATCCAAATTTCTCATTTTATATCCGTCTTTGAGGCGAGGTACTTGTACTTATACCATATTGATTGAAGGTATCTTTGGCGACATTGCCCTTTTCAGGTTTAATGTCTCATAGATTTTGTTTCATAGGAAAATATCGAAAATACTGCCGTAGACGTAGAAGTTCATTCACTTGGGTTGGTCGATAGCATGTGAACGAACTTCAATAAACGATTTAGTAGCTTATAGAAGTTTATTTGAGCAGTGTTAAGCACAGCCTCCTCTAGACAATTGACAAATACTTTAGTCACCATCATCGACATTTAGACATTATCCTGATTGCATCCGAGGCCGAGATATCGAGCCGAGAAAATGTCCACTTCTTAAAATGTCCACTTCTTAAAATGTCCAATTCTTAAAATGACAACATCTTAAAATGTCCACTTCTTAAAACGACAACTTCTTACAATGCCAAATTCGTAAAATGACAAATTCGTATAAGCCGGAACCCTGAGCTAAGAGGGCCCGAAAGCCCTCATTTTAAGAAGTGGACGTTTTGCGTCCAGTTATCATTTTAGGAAGTTGTCATTATGAGCTGATTCCGAATAATCAATGATCGGGCTTGACTTATTTACGACTATAATAGACGTCAAAATACGCGTCATTCCCATAGGTACATTGTTTATTCTATTCTACTAACTACTAACGTTTGTGCCACTTGTCTACAGGGGCAGGTTATTGACCCTGTTCCTAATATGACAGAGTATACAAAAAATGGGACACATTTTATTTATTATCTAATGAACTGTTAAAGTGAAATATACTTATGATAAATAGTTTTAAAGATATTTGATTTTGAAAATTTAATTTCTCCGAGCTATGTACCCGAAAACGCTCCATAAAAAATCGAAGCACATTGTGACGTCACAGCGTACAGGGGCGTGGCGCAAATGTATGAGGTGTAAGAAAATATCGCACTTATCTCAATCCACGTTACGTTGACAGATATCCAATGCTTAATAAGATTGATTTGAAATTGAATAAGGAATATAAAAAGTTAAAATTTTTGCCTCATTTTGATTGTTTATATTTTGACTTATATTGGGTATAAAAATAATAAAAAGTCATAGTTTCAGTTCAGTTAGGCAATATATTAGTTTACTATGCATATTTAGTGAGGAAAAAACTACGACATAAAGCAGTATTTATGATGATTCGTTGAATCAGGACACTACCTTATTTTTATAAGAAAATTTGTATTTAGTCCCATTGGGTATAAAAATAATAAAAAGTCATAGTTTCAGTTCAGTTAGGCAATATATTAGTTTACTATGATATTTAGTGAGAAAAAACTACGACATAAAGCAGTATTTATGATGATTCGTTGACTCAGGACACTACCTTTTTTTTATAAGAAAATTTGTATTTAGTCATGGGTTTTATTCTCGATAGGTATTTCATGATGTCATAAGTGTTAAAAGTTTCATGTGGTAATTTCCCTGTTACTAATATGCTTGTATGAATTATAGAGGGAATCGATCACAAAAAAATAGCTGGAATAGATTGGATATGGAAGGTGAAAATGGCGCACATTAGGATAAAGATAAATCCAAGATCAGTGGCCCCGAGCACAAATAATATGTATTCGAATTTAGAACGTAAACTATCGAAAGAACGAAGCATTGCGATTGGTCACCTGCATACTGTGAACCAATCACAATGCTTCGTTCCTTCAATGCCTTCTTAGTACCTTTACGTTACGAATTCAAATGATTTTCGTGCGTGGGGCACAGCCCCTCTAGACAAGTGGCAATTCGCTAGCAGGCGTTTGATGGGATAGAATGACGAATGTATAGGATTTGACGTATTTGACATGCGTTAACGACTGTCATTTGCGTCAAATCCCATACATTCGTCATTCTATTCCACCGAACGCCAGCTAGCGAATTGCCACTTGTCTAGAGGGGCAGAAGAGACAGGCTTCTTTAGTTTCCTGAGCATGGCTGCTGAAAAGAAACCTAAACGTCGGGTCCAGTGTAAATATTAAAATAACCAGCGACCCGCACCGGCTTCGCACGGGTGCAATGGATGTTATTATACATATAAACCTTCCTCTTCAATCACTCTGTCTATTAAAAAAAAAACCGCATCAAAATCCGTTGCGTAGTTTTAAAGATTTAAGCGTACAAAGGGATATAGGGACAGAGTAAGCGACTTTGTTTTATACTATGTAGTGATATAATCTATACAAATAAATTATATTGGAGTCTGTTTATAAAGTCAAAAAACATATTTTAATTACATGATGATTATGACAAAAAAAGCAATTCTGAAAAATTTTGTGTCTGTCTGTTTGTTCGGGTATTCTCCGAAGTGGCTGAGCCAATTTTGACGAAACTTTTTACTGTAAATAATTAAATTATTATATAGGTAAAGCGTAACTACTGACCAGGCTACTTTTACTTTTGAAAAAGCATTAGGGTGCAAATAAATTAACCCAAAATCTGACTTCACGCTTTTCGTCAAAAAATTACGATAGGATTCGTCAAAAATAATTTTATTATGACATTAGCATCCATAAAAACGAGGTTTATCAGCTGTTATCGGTACCAGGAACTTTAGCGTTAGGCCTTGCGGTGTGCGACTTAATAGACCTTACTTATATAAACATGAATATAAATAGAACCACTATTGTTGTTTGTTAGTTGACTGCCTCTTCAAGGACCTTCGTGAGCAGCCATTTTAATTACCGACAATAAAAGAAACCGGTCAAGTTCGAGTCGGGCTCGCGCACTGAGGGTTCGGTACAAAACTGGACTGAAGGACGTATTTAGGGTACAAAACGGTTATATATTATACGTTAGAGTTTGATTTTTTACAGCTTCAAGACGTTACACATTTAAATATTTGATATGAATTTCAAATTGATACCTTGAGCACAGAATAGATAATAGTACTAGCGTACAGAATGGAAGCTTACCCCCTCCCACCGATTTCATTTCCTCTCCCCGCACGTCAAAATCATGGGCGCTTTCATGGGCGCCTAAAACAAAGGTTGTCGCTAGTAAAATGTGTAGTAACGGCACTACGGGTAGAAGAGTGAAAAGTTCGGCTAGCTTCGGTTTTTAAGGCGTCCTCTCTTTCACACATAACTATAGTGAAATTTAACCCTCAAAAGCATCTTGCTTTTTTTGTATAAATAACTAATGAACTACACATAGTAAGAACATTTGTACTTTTTCTACAGTATTTATTATTGAACCTGACTGGTTTTGCCTTATGGTAACTTCAAAAGTTTACATTGATGTTTTTGAAATGTTTCTAATCTTAAACACTAGAGGTGTTTACGACTAGAAATGTTCATAAACATTGCGAAACTGGTCAGGTTCAATAATGAATACTGTAGAAAATGTACAAGTGTTCTCAATATGTGTAACAACAAGTTCCACCAAGGGTCATCAATGAACAGTTTAAAAAAAAAACTAATGTACTGGATGTCAGGTTCGCCCAGTAATAAATTCGTGAAAAATCTTATCAATTATAATAATTTTCATATAGTCCGGGTTTTTTAGAAAATAGTCTAGAACTAGCATGTTAAGTGACATTAAGGTGGACCGATATTGATTATAGGTGTATTATTTTTTTAACATTATAAAGATTATAACTCAAAAGCATATGATGCAGATTTACATTAGTAAACATTCTAGGGTTAAAAAATGGGCGGTACCTGGCAATGACGGAATCCATGATGGACGACATTAATTGTGATACATTCAAATTGAAAAAAATGCCACACTTCATAGGCGTGAGCTGTCAAAATATTGATTCTTAAATTTTATTAAGTATAGAGTGGTTAAAACCATTTGTTTCTAAAAAATATAAATAGACTAGCTGTCGCCCGCGGCTCCGCCCGCGTGGATGTCGGTTATCGCGAATCGGGGTATGAAAAATAGATGTTGGCCGATTCTTAGACCTACCCGATATGCCCACAAAATTTCATGAGAATCGGTCGAGCCGTTTCGGAGGAGTTTGGCAACGAAAACTGTGACACGAGAATTTTATATATTAGATATCTTTCCGTGAACTTCGTTTAGTATAAATTATAATTGATACTTAAATAAATTAACACTTTTAAATTAAAGTGTGCTCAACAGCCATTTTTCTAATTTCCTACTCGCCGTTGACAATTCTAAATAAGTTTAGGATAGTTATTACAAAAACCGGGCATAAAATCCGTGTCATTCAGTTGAGGTTCAGAAACCTTGGTACGTAATAAAAACACCATTTATAAAAAAATGTTCTACCTCACCCTTGGCAATGGAGCATTAATTACTAAGAGATAAATACTAGTAGTTTTGTAAAGAGTTCCAGATCATTTTTTGGCATCTGGAGATCAAATCTGGTATCCTCACTTATATTTCTTTTATACGATACGTATCTTTATTTTATAGCACCCTGGTTATTTCACCAATAAATATTGTCAATCCGTTCTCAAAAAAGCCACAACAAACGTCTCCGCCTTTTCTCATGTTTTTTTTCCACAACTACCTGTAAGGAATCATGTTATTTCAGCCAAAAATCATCTATATCCGTTCATAAATAACGCGACAGAAAAGGCACCCCTTTTCTCCTCCGATTAAAAAGCTCTAGGCAAAAATGATGTTTTAAATCAAAGAACATGTAATGCCATGTTTGGTGACAATCGGTTAAGAAATGTGCCCTATAGACCGAACGGAACGGAGACTATTTATAATTAATGAAAAATTTCACGCGGGCGAAACCATGAGCAACAGCTAGTTTTTATAAACACAATCGGTTTTAATTACTCTATAAACATATCAAAGTCGTGTTGTAGTATTGTTTTGTTATTTGTGCCAATTCTGTTGATTAACAGGATCAAAATGTATCGCCATATTCTTTTCTTCCGAAGCGAAGAAAAAGATAGAAATAAGTTTTAAATGTAAAAATCATTAATATGAATTTTTGTAACAACAGAATTGTCGCCTCCGTCGGATGTGACGCAAATCATGACACTGAGGGATAGAGTGAGAAAAATCACGCTATCTCACTCGAAAATTAGCTCAAATTTCAAATAGTGCCATCCATGACATTTCTAATTTTCTCACACATCAACACTACCGTGCATGTACACGAGCTATGTTTGTAGTAATTACAACGCAATTGTTTCATACATTTTTCCGAGAGCTTCCGAGGTGTGCCTTGAGGCATTCCTGAGAAAAAGGTATTGACAGATAGACAGACTGATAGACAGATAGACATGAAAGTGATCCTATAAGGGTTCCGTTTTGTCCTATTTAGGTACGGAACTCTTAAAGAGAGTGACCTACGTTTTTTTTACACTAACCATTCAGTGCCTTGTGAGTTTGACTGAATTTTTAATGTAGAATTGCCATCGTCTCCTAGGCGTACAATGCCAGCTGAGGTATCGGGTTCGAATCCTGGTCAATTACACTACCGACGTAAACACACTGCTAAACTAACCTGGAGGCTTTAGCGGGAATATTAATAATGTCTATTGCTAAATATTGTTGATGCTTTTTGTTTACCATATCTACTCTGTCTGTCCCCACTATGTAGATACTATTTTGGAGTAACGTGGCTAGGAGTTTTATTCCTGCCTAACCACAACAATTAAATTCCTAAACGTAAAGAAAAGTATTTTACTTTGAATCACCCTTCAAAACCCTTATAAATTCTCAGGAATATTCTAAAGTGGAAGTAATGGATTCTATTTTTGAAAGAATTATTTCTGCGAAATGGTAAAAATATTACTGTATTTACCTACCTATTGAAATTGAAGACGTGGGCAGGCAAAAGGACTTCGTTAGAAAAGCTTAGTGCCTTCAAAGGCATTACGAATACGCGGCAAAACGAATTTATTTATGGCATCAATGCCATAAATAAATTCGTTTGATATCACGTTCAAGTACCTTGAGATCGAAATTCTTACGTAAATATCACACCTACTTATGTAGCAATATAATAATTAGGGTATTAACTGACATGTTCTCCTATTACATTATTTTAACTAATATCGCAGGTTAACTAATATCGCAACTAAAATCGAATTAAAGGGAAAAATTTGAATCAGTCTAGACGGGGTTTGAAAAAAAAAATTACATTTAATTTTTCTCCCGTGTTTTTTAAATAGTTCCTTGTACACTATACACTGTAACTACATGTTTACGGAAGGCACTATTTAAAAAAAAATAGTTACGAGTACACGTGAAACTTTTTGAAGATGTTTGTAATTCACTTCAAATGAATGAACAGATCAGCTGATTTTTTATAGGTATTAATAAGTATTATTTATTGGTTTAAGGTACGTTTAGACTGACACTATATACGGTACACTCAGTAGTATATATGCCGCCACCAACTTACTTAATCAGCCGTTCAATTAACTGCCTAGGCAGTTAACTAAATGCCGCCATTCAATTAACGGCCTGAATGATGTTCAGCTATTTAATTAAACGGCTAGGCAAATAGATTGGAATGATGACGTTTAACTACTTGCCTAGCCATTTAATTAAATAGTTAGAAAAATGACTTATTTCTGCATGGTTATAGAAAAAATAACCACGAAGGCTTAATGCATTAGCCTTATAAGAACCTAACCTAACCAAGTCGGATTGCGCAGCTATCACAATAACCCTATCACTAATTTTCTGTGAAAACACCTCTGTCTACCATGTGCATCTGGATTGAGTGATCTTTTCTTATATTTCAACGAAACCAAAGCGTACATTTAGTCAAAAATTGTCAAAACTTATAACCGATATCCAAAAATTTGTCACTCACAAGATAATGAAGATATTGACCAATATAACGATCACTCAATACAGACATTTTGCAATACGTAATTTGCGATTTAAAAGAGTAGTTTGCTTTCTAAATAAAAATTGACAAACATTTTATGTAGTCTTTAATTCTCTTATGATCTCATATTACTATGGTCACCCTACTGCACTTTTCTCTGAAAATTAATTGTGAAACAAATATCTCGTAAATAAAATGACATAGACAAATGAATTTTATGCCAAATTTTAGTCACAAAGTAGTACAAATTTTCAACGCAGTTAGTGTACATTTAAACAAAAGGGATAGTTACCTGCATGCGTTTCTAACGATCACTCAGTTCAGCAAATTCAAAAAGGTTTAATTTCTCATAACTATTTAACTATAAATATTGGCGTTGTGATTGCAATTTGTAAAAATGTTTTCGAGTCTTAAATTTATGGCGAAAATAAAAAGTACTTATTATGTCTACATAATACCCTATTTCTAGAATCACTCAATCAAAATTTTTCTGAATTGAGTGATCCAATGAAACTGTCATAGATTCCTGGATTTACCTTTTAGTTTCTAGATTTTTTGTAAAACAATGTGACAAATTAGGTACAAATTTTTGATACGAAAATTTTGTCCACGGAGTAAGTATTGGCTAAGATTCAGCTTGAAGCCATTTTGCAAAATGTCTGTATTGAGTGATCGACATATTGGTCAATATCTTCATTATCTTGTGAGTGACAAATTTTTGGATATCGGTTGTAATTTTTGACAATTTTTGACTGAATGTACGCTTTGGTTTCGTTGAAATATAGGAAAAGATCACTCAATCCAGATGCACATCTGTCTACCCCCTCGGGGATTTATAGGTGTAAGTATATGTATGTATTTATGTACGTCTTACGACCATTAGCTAGCCAGGTTATATTAAATGATGTAATAAACGAGACGGCTGAATATCTTTCAGGCCGTCAATTGAATGGCGGCGTTTAGTTAACTGCCTAAGCAGTTAATTGGACGACTGATTATTCTAGTTGGCGGCGACATATACATAGAAGTGTCTCTGTATGAACACGATGCGACACTAATTATATTGTCACAATAAATTTTGCAATCAGAGACACTCGTGTTCATACAGAGACACTTCGATGCATACACTGAGTGTACCGAATTTAGTGTTATAGTTTAAACGTACCATAAGATATACCTAGATACAGTGTTACTTGAATAACACATAGGCTACACCTCCTTTTATACCTGGAATAGGTTCTAGTAAGTTACAAGAGAATGGGTTTAGAATTGATCTGGTGGTGCGGCGGACCACAGCTAGTTCTTAATAAGCTGTTGCTCGTATTTCTGCTCGCATGAAAGAAGTGCATAGGAATTGGTAAGATAAAAACTAGCCATGTTCTATTTCTGACTGCAATCAATCCTTGAACCAAATTCAATCTAGATCCATCCAGCCGTTTTGGCATAATTTTGTTACAAACATCCATAACTAAATACATTCATCCAAATATTCGAATTTAAAACATAATAGTAAAAATAGTAATAATAAGATTAATAGATAAAAACGACAGCGACAGTATATTTTTTGTTTGTTTTTTTCTTCTCTAAAATTGTAACATAAGGGTCTCTTCCCTTTATGCCCGATTGAGCAGGTAGCTGACTCCGTTTACACAGGCAGGGATGGGGTCGTTGCCATAGCTTGGTATTTCAACACAATCTATTCGATCTTTTGCCCTTTTGTATTTTATCACAAGTGAGTTACCCTTGATCCCTTTTTTAACTCTGGTTACATTTATATACAATTAGTTCAAAAAATATTTCTGTCACCTGTGTCCTGTTCCTAATGGAAATTCAAAAAGAAGAAAAGTCAAGTGACCTTCACAAAATCATGACCTTATTTCTTTGCTACATTTTGCCCGCGGTCAAACACACGGGGAATACTGCTCCCGTTCCCGTAAGGTACCTATTATCGGTATAATTAAATAGTGTATATCATTTCCCACTTAACATACTTTATCTGTGAAATCTCAGTCAAATCTATGCAGTCGTTTTTACGTGGTTGAGTGACAAACAATGAAACAAATGAACGTTCATTTTTGTATTATTTTTTTTCAATCTTAGGGAGATTGGATAAATCTTTTCCGTATTTTTATATATCCGTACTAATATTATAAATGCGATAGTTACTCTGCCTGTCCGTCTGTCTGCCTGTTTCAAACCTAAACCACTGAACTGATTTGATGAAATTAGGTAAAGGGATAAATTACACCTTGAGAAAGGACAAGGAACAAGGGCAATGTTTGGTCACAGCTTTTATATTATAGATGTTCAGAATTTTATAGCTATTTTCCTATTAGAGTTTGTTGGCCCGAACAATTTATTTCTGTCAGAGTGTTCTATATTCTGGACATTTACGAAACACATATTTTCGAATCTGGTCAAAACTCGCCCATTTGGCCACGTGGCCACCCTATTTCTAAATTCTTCTCAAAGCTATTAATTTTTTAAGCATATCTATTTCTCGTGAACAGACTGGCACACATGTTACACAATCCGAAGACTGCTCGCGGACAATCGCTGTCGGAATCTGGGAAATATTGTGGGGACAATATTTCACTACGGGCAATCCCCAACCAATGATTTCTTATACACTAGACAAGTTATTCAAAGTGTAGGTCAGATGGCAGTCGCTTCACGCAAATTATCGTATTTAAGCCAAATTAGCAGTTGCACTGGTAAAAGCGGACCCCAGACTCCAGTTGAAAGCTTCGAACGCGACTGCTATAAACGCTAGGATGAAGAAGAAAAAGTTATTTAGGGTAAAAATTGTTTCATGGTGTCTGGGATAAGCGAGAATCAATTTTGAATTTTACTCAGAAACTAGAAAGTAATATGTAATAGTAGATTAGTAGCCAAGGGCTGTAAGGCATCAATTGCAGCCCGAGATATTTAGGCGCACGACCGCAGCGAGGGCGCCTATAGTTCGAGGGTGCAATTGATGCTTACACCCGAGCTAACTACTCTGCTTTACATCTCGATTGTGAGGTAAGTAGAAAAAACCGGCATTACAAGAATAAAACATTTTATTAGTTAAAATTTATAGTAAAATGACAGGTGTTTTTTTGGGTATGTTCAATTCAATTCTTGTTGACTGGCTTCTGTGTGTTGCCACAACTTGCCAATGTCAGGGTGTTGTGAAAAGTTATTCGGTATTATGAGATTGTTGTCTTGGGTATGTTAATAATAAAAGTTTTCCATTCCCGCCTTTTTTCATCTCTTTTCTTTTTTTTTCAAGAACGCAATTGAGCTTCGCCGTTCGAAATTTAAAATTGATGCCTATTAAACTCATACGAAGACAAGGCTGAATAGCGAAGCGACCTCTTTTGTCATTGGGCTGAATGCATGATGTCTATTACCAGTATGACGGTTAGATGTACGCGAACTTTTTGAAAGAGTAAAGTGTTTTTTTTTTTAATTACTTACCGCCCTAGGGCTTTTATAGCTACATTATTACCCTAGTAATAAGGACCTACTTACCGAACATGAGAGATGTAAATGATATTTGATACCTCTTTGCATAAATATAATGGCACCTGATTAAATATATTCTGTAATTATGACAGCTCAAAATGTCGCTAATACACTAGGCTAATTTTGCCAATTGTGTCACTCCGAACAAAAAAAACAGTACGTCTGGTTTATAAACTACATAGGTGTTATGTGTTCAGAATAGGTGCACTATCTAGATACAGCATGTGCAGGAACTAGCTTAATAATATCTGGCTAGATTTTAGCGCATAACTAACCATTTAGGGTTGTCAATTTATGCGCGTAATCGCTAATTGCGTGGGAAACTTAGGCAATCTTTTGACTAAACATAAATTTATTCGTAATGTTAACAAAATAACGATTAAATTCCAAAGAGCGTTCAGTTAAAAGTAACAAATTAACAGCTCATTTTGTAACTTAATACCCACCACTTGTTTTGATTAGTCATTCATTGTTTAATAATACATATTATACTATAGCAACATTATGACTAATAACACCAATCAATCAGCGAAAGAGAAAATAAAAACATATCATTTCACAAACGCACAAGTTCACGGACGATATAAAATGTTCGACTCCATTTCACGCATCGATTCGAAATTCGAAACTATTGTAGTCCCGGGGTGTGTTAACAAATAATAATAACGAGTAGCGATTACGAGTCATCGACCTTCGAAAAATCTGACCTGCGCTGCGCATCGCAAGGTTGCTCACTCGCGAGAACGACGCGCGGCGCGCTCGCTAGCCGACCTACTCGATTCAGTTAAATATTTTAAACACGCTTCCTAAGCGATTTAGTATTCGCATCTGATTCATTTATTATCCATCAATTTGTTATACGTATACACATTTTGCACTGAATTTACGATAGTATAAAACTGTTTTGGTAATACAAAGATGTATTGACATTAGATTGCTTTTTCGCAGAATTTGATTTTACAGACATTTTTATTGACCTTGGAAGTAAAGTTACATACATAATAACAATGGCTGACTCTTGTTGCTATTCGCAAAAAATTGAAACGGCTTATTTGATTTACTTTTTCTTTTCTTTTTTATGTTGTGTTCGTAATTTGTCAGGAACGCCATATCTGGCTTCTTGGTTCCAACTATTCGGTAATTTGTGCCTCTACCCTCCATACTTCGGGCACAGGCTTTGTTGATCCCACTTATGTATCCCCCCTAAGATGAGTCTTTTTTTAAACCACTGAGATGGCAGACTAGCACACGGACCACCTGATGGAAAGTGGTTACCGTGTCGTCAGTGTAGAAAACAAAGCTGCCACATTTAATCATTTTATTAGTGGCCGTGCTGCGGGCAACTAGCCCCTTTATAGAGATGGAGAAGAATCCTGTCCCTTAATAGGTACCTACCTAGAAACACAAAAAACTATACCTATCTGGAGCTTATATTCTCTTCTACAGTAAATATGTAACCAAATGTTTAATAGAACTTAGCATAGTAATAAACAGACAATATGACTAACGCTCAAGGTCTAACACGGGTTCATTAACCATCACAAATTTTACACACAATAGGTACATAGTACAATTTTATGTTAGTATTTATTACAGTTCCATTCAAATATACAAAAGAAATTAATGTAAAACAACAGAATAAACATAGAAATTATGTTCGCGTTAAGTTTCGTGTTCGTGATCCCATTGTATTAAATAATATAATAAACTAGAATACTATATACTCTGTGGTGCTAGTGTTACCATTTAATTAATTATTGAAGAGTACCTATGTTCACTCGTTCACCAGTATCTCTTATTAATCTGTGCTCACGCCATTATTAAACAGAGAACAATGAACCGTATTGATATTTTATCGTCATTAAATTGACCTTTCATTCTCGTAAATGGTAAAACCAAGGTGTTCGAATCAATTTGCAAAACTAGTCTTTCTCGAAATAAATTTATTTCGGGGTCAAGAAATGTCAACAAACTGTTTAAGGTGATTTAGACAACTTTACATAAATGGTGCAGAGCAATTTATTTAACGATTAATAAAAATATTTAACATAGCTGACATATATTTACGACTTTCTTCCCAAAGGGAAGGTAGAGACAGTTCACCATAATCTATTTCTATACTAACTTCCTGACAAAATAGACAAGCTTTCTCTGTTATTGAAGCTTTCATGATAACCTGCTAGTTTCTACTGAATTTTGTACCGAGAATTTTAAATAGGCTGAATAGTTGAAAAGGGCAGGTATGTTGAGGTGAATTAAGAACGAATGAGTACCTATCTACTGAGCGAATGACATACCAAGTACCCATTAAAGGCACGTGTCGACCGAGCCGGAGGCGACCTCGTAGAACATACGCTAATCAAATAAAATTGATGATGTATTGAACAAATGCCATGTCAAAAATATACGTTCTGTAGCTATCGAAGATTTTTATTAGATAGACGTTTAAGTAATTGGTAGTATAATGTAGGCGATTTAGATAATCTGTGGCACTAGGTACTGCAGATTGGCTGTACGGAACCAAAAATGTAGTATCGCGTAAGGCCACTTTTTGACTAACAACAATTTGTTGTAGCTGTTGTACAGATCACATTACTACTTGATGACCAAGATCATGGGAAGGTGAGGAGTAAGAGTCAAAAGGAGAACCCTGATTTTCGAGTTGGCTTCGGATGCAATCAGGGAAATTATATTTCTCCAAGATGATGATGATGCAGATCACATTATAAATGGCGTGCTTTGCATGAATGCGGTGTTTGGAGGTGTCAAAATCTGTAATCCAGTCTGCATCCCATTCCAAATTCAAACTGATCCAGAAACCGTTTCAATTGTACGAGTATTCTGAACACCTTTACTGGTAGGTTACCATCGAAGTTATTGTTTTGTATACCTAATTGAAACAATTTTAGCGTAACTCCGTTAGTTGGTCGTCGGTACGTCGTCATGGCAACTGGCAACCTATTTCCCCCCGGTGATTAGAGGCATTCGTACTACGATAAGCTTTAAATAATATTATGTAGGTACCTACCTAGTTTCTGATACAAAACATACATTATAACATACTTCTGAAGCTGAACTAATAACCAAGATAGCTAAGTTCAAAGACATCTAAATTACATAAATTATTTATAAATAAAAACGTACTATCTGTGTCCGACATAGCTTTTGTTTCAACAATGATTAATGTACATACTCGTATTTACATATCGGTGGCTTTGTCAGTTTTCATAAATATGACAAGGACAAGGTCAATACTGAAAACATGTATGTGTAGTATAGTAGTACCACAGATAATATAAATTTCTACTTATGTATAGTGTGTCAAGAAGTGCTCATGAAAGTCATGAAATGAATGTTGGAGGAACTAATGATTTTTTTGTATTTGCAACACTCACCAACTGCCAAACTGAGTATTCACCTGTTAATTCCTTGGTGTTTTGTAGATATTTCGTAAATCTTTTGCGTTCATTAAATATCTTAGCATCTAGTAACAGTCTAGAGATTAAAAATTAACTGAAATAATGTATAATAATTGTGTAAGGCATGTCGTGTTCAAAGTATTTCAGGGATATATGGTGACATACTCCGGAACTTCAAGCCGGCAAGCTACTTACAAATTTGGACGATATTTATGGCCAAACAGCTAAATTATCTGGTTCATACATGTCCAAATCACGGTATGGGAAGTGTTAACTATTAAAAATTATGAGTTTTAAGTGAACATTTTGTTTCATAGCGTTGTTTTCATTTGTTGTGGTTATTGTCATTAACATACGATTTGACACCTTGACGTTTTTGAACATTCTTGATCCATTTTGTATTAACCACTTGGCTCTTAGGTCTAATAAAAAAAATACACAGGTTTATAATACAGCTGTATTCAAACAGCTCGTTTATACTTGTTTCAAATTTCCAAACGCACATTTCAAGACATATCATTTCAGTATGACATGTGATGCCAGTGAGTCGGAAAATATCGAAGATAACTTACACAGGAGTTTCAAGCAGTATTTCGGGTGTTCAATACTCAGACCAATAAATTATTATTACAAATAATTATAATGATATTATTATTAATATGTACTATAAATCTCTTGTTTTCATTTTACTATACAATACATCACATGTGAAAATATCGACTGTCTAGCTATCACTGTTCATGAGACAGACCTTAGTAATAGGGTCCCAGTTTTTACTCTTTGGGTGTGCTTTGGGTAAAGTATTGCTTGGGACATATATCTTAGACCTAAAATGTGCTTCTATACCCGCAGCACATGTTTCTTGAGTGTCTTTTGTTGATAGCACGAGGTCCTACGACGACGGTGGACTAGCTCAAATTCATCAAGCATAGATTTAATTATTACAAAACAATCTGCGCACGCCAGGGCCTCATTTGTCTCGCGATTTAGGTCAAGATACGTGTCCCGAGGTATACCCTAAAAACGACCGATATGCCGTTTCGTCGCAAGATAAGATTGCTTTGTTTTAAACTCGTGCACGCAATACATAACTTGGTCTAACCAAAAAAAGACGGGTTGCAATCCGGGAGTGCCGGCAGAAATAAAAAAAATTCTTTCTTTCTTTCTTCGTTATATACAGAGAAAAATATAAAAAGAACATACCATACCATACCATTCCTATAATATAGCGCCAATCATAGAACCTATCACTATTTTTCTGTCAGAAGAAATTAATGAATTACAAAAGAAAAAATAATCTCAAAAAGTAATAAATTACAAAAAGAAAAAATAATCACAAAAGTGTCAGAAGCTATAAGGACTTATAGTCGAAGCGCTTACCGCTAAGCTACGAAGCTTCTCAGCGTACCTAACAAAATAAACAATCTGTAGCTAATGTTGTATGACGTCAGTCGTCGGTTACGGTTCAAAGGTCAAGTGACGCGAGTTAACATTTTTACCCATCCAACGCCGCTAAAGAAGTTTTCACTTCAAAAACTACATACCTAAAGGATATTATATTACTTAGTTATTTGGTCTATTATACCCGAGATAGTACTAGGAATTATTTTTTGTCGTATACGATGCAGGTTGCCGTGACGAAAACGTCTATTTTCTTGTCTAAACACATGAACGAGGGCTCTCCGTCCGCGACAAGACGTAATTGCAGGTTTTATATACATTATTGTCGCAAAGTAATATGTAGGTACTGCTAATATAATGAACTACGCGATAAAGTACATAGGTACTGGCAGTACTGGCACAGAATAAATTAGGTACGTACTGGATACGGTTCCTTAACTAGAGACTACTTATTTCAGAACGAAACCTGCTCAAGATTTTCAATTTTTACCTTTTATTTACCATTTAGGTGGCATAAAGCACATGAACTGATGGAAAGTGGTTACCATGGCCTATGGAGTACGGACGTGTGCAATACCAGTGGCGTCATACTCGTACGCGGCACTAAGAAACCTTCTTATGCCCTTAATCATAGTATTATTATTTATTTTGTTCCGTCGTAAAGAATCACAAATAGTAGTCACTTGAAGTAGGGATATCATTCTACAGCGATTATGATAAATTGCTTTGTATTCGACATAACAAATTCGTGAGATTCGTCGAACGAAAGAGGTACAGAGAGGTTGCCAGTGTTGCCACACGAAAAAAAAGGAACTTTTGCTCTAGCAAATGTCATGAATGAATGAGTACGGTTTAGTTCCCGAGCCTCAGTTGATTGGTTCATAATGATGATTTGTGTCATTCAATCTGTTTGTATAGCTCTAGGTATAGCTTGATTTATATATCTTGGACATAAAATATGCTCAATTTAGCTAGCTAGCTAGTAAGCTATACGCGCAGTAAACGTTTTATGGATTTATTTTGAGGATAGCATGGAGTGTTACTGCCGTGGACAAGCTCAAATAGATTATAGATTATTACAAAACAATTCGCGCTCACCAGGGCTTTATTATATCGCGATTTAGGTCTAAGATATTTTAATTGAGCTATAGTACCTACGAGTATTATCTAGATGTCGTTGACTTGCCGTTTTTTATTTGCTGTACAGTACAATAGGCATTGTGTAGCTATAGTAAAGTTAATAAACATTTCTAGACATTGTTTGTAACTAAAACATCTGTCAGTGTTGTTATCGATATACATATTTTTGTTTTTTATGAATATATTATGTAGTTGAATGAAATTTTGAAGCATTTACTATGCTAACTTTTCAAAATCGATTAAGATAGGAAAAAGTGAATCGCTCAGGCGGGACTCGAACCCACGATCTCTCCCTTGCAGGGGGAATGCTCTGACCACTGAGCCATCGAGCCACACCTGAAGCTATCCAAATTCTCCTATACTACCGTCCTCCTATACCACCTGAGCGATTCACTTTTTCCTATCTTAATCGATATTATGTACTGACTGACATGTTTTAAAAAATATCGTCGATAAATGAAGGGAGGCTTGAAGTCTCAGCACGGCGACAGACATAATATCTCTTTGTGATCTCGTAGAAAGACGAAAAGAGATTATGTCTACGTCATGACGTCTATCTCTCTCTCTATCTGTCTCACCATCACCCGAGCACCAATCTCAATTGCATCCAAACTACAAAGCTTACATTATGAAGTTCAGGTCCTCTCTCTTACTTCTTTCTTTATGGAATATATAGTTTTGGGTTTTGCAGCAGCTATTGCCGTCTACGAAATTAGACCAAACCAGCGCGCTAGTTTGACCTTGCCCGACCGTTGCCCTTGGCTCCATATGCGTTGAATACTGGTTCCGTTCTGAAATCCGAAACTATAATTCTATTCATTCATATCCGTTCAGAATTTGTTGCGTGAAAGAGTAATGATCCTGCACAATCCTCGTGTACATTTTATAGTAAACAAAAATAAATCGCTTTTTCTGCCCCCTACCATTTGTGTAACCCAATCTTAATAACCTAATAATCAATTCCAAATTACTTCTCGAAAGTTACTAATATTTTAATGAATACTTTATAAATTTTCCCAATAAACGCGTACGTCAATCGTCGTATGATTATTGACAGTGTACGTCAATTATCTGACCGTAGTACAATACGGAGCAAATGAGGTCGTGCAAGGTGAACACCCCTACCAAGGAAAACCGTTGACCCCTCAGCCAATATCCGTGTGTACGAGCGCGGCCACGTCCACCATCTTGTACATAAATATATTTCTTGTCAAAACTGATTACTCATTGATATTTATAAATACGTTGGTTGATTTTTGCGGCCTCACTTGTAAGGTTTTGTTGTAATCGGGGCAGTAGTTAACTTATAAATTGGTCATATGATTTGATTTAAAGCTTCAGGTCTTATGTATATTCAAATTTTATCTCACGACAATCTCTTTTCGGGGATAGTTACAAATTTATGGAGGGGGTTTCCTTTTTTTAAGTACTTAGTGCGGTTAATACCCTTCATGATGAATGGTGAAAATAGACCAGCCCGCTAGACAATTTTCACAACGAGTTAAATAGAATAGCAATCTAGGAATCAATGTTTTGGTTTGAAAATATTTATTTTGTAGGGGAAATTCGAGTAAATTCTACCGCCTTTTAAATCGTACCACCGATTTGGATTTCTCATTTAATGACACTTTTTTTCTACACTGGCAACACCTGTCGCCTCGGAGTTTTTGCGGGAACGCCAAGATTTGACATATTATTCAAAGGTATAGTCGATTATTTCAAAGTTATTTATCCATTTTAAGCTTCTGTAAAAATGCTAACCTTGGCATGCTGCCAGCATTAGAGCCAATGATCAATGAATGCATTTCCTTGTTGAATTCCTCTATAGCATGTTATTGATATAACAGAAACATAGCTTTAGTTGGTTCATTGCAGCATTCGTTACTATTTCTTGGGTACGTAGTCAATTCAAGCTCTTTCCTCTATCCTAATCATACTCCATTCAGTAAGGTACTTAACTAAAGCACAGATAATATAATATTAGCATCAAGACCCGCCTGTCGGAACATGAACGGAATTGCCGCCTCTGCCACTTCGACAAGTCAGCGGTTGCAGAACACACCCAAGAGGATGGGAATCATACCATCGAATTTCAGAACACGAAAGTTCTAGCTACCACAACACATTTTTTCCCACGTCTACTTCGAGAAGCCATCGAAATATTCAAGCATCCCAACAACTTCAACCGAAAAAACGAGGGATTTCAGCTCCAAAAAGATTGGTACCCAGCACTGAGAGCCACTCGGTATCACAGTGCAAACAACCAATCAGGATCCAGTACGTCCGCGCCACAGGGCTCGACCAATCAGAATCGAGTGAGTCGATTCCCCGCTCCGACCGTGCCTATAAATACAGCCGTGATTCAAGGTTCGGCATTAGTCGCAAGTCAGCCGCCGGCGAGGCAAGGTCTCCGAAGTTGTCGTCGCCCGGCCCTGCGCCACTGAAGATGTCGACCGCAGTGATCGACGAAACGTCTGGAACGCAAGTTTCACATCGACCACGGCCAAACAGCCCGGAAGCAGTATATTCTACATGCAACGCCAGCCGTGAAAGCCTGAAGACTTATAGACACATCAAGAAGTTGACGTTTAGTTAAGTATCTAGAGTAGAGCATATAGGTAGCTAACACAATTAAATGAGCCATGTTGCACATATGTACGCACTTCTATTTCCCTAAAAATGAGAAAAAATAGTAATTAAATCGTAATTTTTGATGATTTCAATGAGTAATAACAATTTTCTCTGCAGAAATTCTATTTCATTGTTGGTATTGTAATAAAATAAAGTCCACTCTGATTTCTAATCTAATTTTTGGCACAAAAATGGTTGCTAGGCTCGAAAATAGAAGAACCGAATCGAAATTCAAATTTTGCTTCTTCAAGCCGCAAAAAAGACAAAAATTTAAAAAAAAATTGTTCAGGAGTCAAAATACATGCCCGTTACTAAGATATTGCTTGACGGACGGCTAGGCGGACCCTGAGTTTTAAGGGCATCTTGGCCTCGGATGTAATCATGATAACGTTTAAATGTAGATGATGATGAACTAAAATATTGCTTGAATCTCGAAGCACTACGCGGTCACAGTTAAGATAACAGTTCATCTATTGAAAAGCCGTATGTCATGCGATAAGTCGTTTATAGGGTAATGTGATGACGAAACCGTTACGCAATTTACTCACTTCTCACGTAAACAATGGTTGTTTACATTTTTACATTCTATTGGCAATCGGTTTGTTTAATTTATTTAACAACCGTGATATTGTAATACAATTTATTATAATTATTTTTTCTTTAAAACGTAATAATGTATTATAACTTTAACTCCATTAAACACCAGCTGTGCCCGTAACTTCGAGCCGAATTTATCATTATATCGCGTAATCCTATTCTTTTTCTGAAAATAAGTCATCTATGTTGTACTCTAAAATATGAGCTATCTACCAGTGTAAATCAGAACAAAATGGTCCACCCATTTCGAAGATTAATCAAGTTAAACATACAGAGAAAAAAATGTACCAGTTCAGTTGCAGTCAGTCTAGTAGTACCTGCACTGCATAGAAGTCATTGGTATCTACTATTGTTTAATAATAATTATTGAATCTACACACGCGCCGGTACAAGGTTACGCTAGCAGGTAACGATTTATTCTCCGTTTCACAATTCCCGCGAAGGTAAACAAACCGAGTGCGTATTGAATGACTGTTCCCACATTTCCCACTTCACCTATTCTGTTTGGCTACGATTACTGAAGATAACACGATCCTAATACAATATTGACACTGTTTCGATAATGACAGACAATGAAAGACATAAAAATGATGATTTGTGTTGCCATTAAAACAGGAAGAAGATAGGGTAGGATGGGGTAGTAAAAGCTATTTCGAGTGAATGATCAATTTGAATTTGGACGCATCTATAAAATCCTAAACTAATGCAAGTGTGCGGTGGGTTGATTGTATGAGAGTGTCGCTACGCCCTACACTAGAGATCACGTGTGTCTGACTGACCTCTCGTCGTGCGCACAGCAATCAGAAGGAGAAATAAATGAAAGTTTGAGTTGAAAATACAGTAACTGTATTTCTGGTAATCAACAAGGTTAACTAATTCGTATTATGGGTTCTAGAATACGAATACACAAGTTTAGACACTACAAACACATGTATAAATTAGACATTTCGATGCAATGCATAAAAATATGACATTGCCCTGAGCAGTAGATATCGAACCCGCAACACCGGACGTAAAAATCAAACGCTCAACCGCCACGCGCCACCGCCAGAGTCTAATAAGGATAATTTGTCATAAAAATTATAACTAGTAGTAGGTAAGTGAGGGTTTCCCGTTCAAACCGGCATAACACGATCAAGGAAATCCCTCAAGTAATTATAAACTATCAATCTTGTAACTGCAAGTGACAATGGTTCTATAAATAGTATTAAATAGTACGAGTAACCCACCACGGAAAATACATAAGAAGTTTCAGTTAGGCCTCACAGCGAGTGTGTGTATGTTTAAGTGACTGTTTGGGAGCCAAACAGACAGAGGTCTTATAGGCAAACCAACCCACCTACAAACCAAAAACAGTTATCAAAAGTAGGAGAAAGAGCAAGCGGATCCTGGACTCCAAGGTGAAGAATTTGGATGCAACCGAGAGCAACACAAATATGACGTCAAAGCCTCACGAGGGTGATACCCGGGACTCTGAAGTGCAAGCTTAGGAGGGACCAATGGGCTCGGTGCCATGCAACAGAAATAGGCACTCGGATGCAATGACCTA
Organism: Eilema caniola; assembly: GCA_949126895.1. Classification (NCBI taxonomy): domain Eukaryota; kingdom Metazoa; phylum Arthropoda; class Insecta; order Lepidoptera; family Erebidae; genus Eilema; species Eilema caniola. The sequence goes on along the minus strand of OX421471.1, from coordinate 6,876,883 downwards.
TGGTTTGTTTTACCATACATCATTTGGTCCTTCGAGCCGGATTTGAACCAGCTACCTATGGATGATTTGACGTGAAATTATCCGGTAAAATCGATCCCCGGGTGATTTAGGAATGGATGAAGAAGAAAACCTTAAGACAACTTGCTGGACAGTTTTACTGAAAAGTTTCAGCATCTATAGCTTGCTCGTTCTCCTCAGGAGTTATAGAAAGAGATGCGAGATACCAGCTAATAAAACCATGACTTAATCGTAGTTACGCAAGAAGCTAAGCGTGTGTCATTAGAAGTGGCAACGATTCGAAACATAGGATACAGTTAAAACTCCCGTTAGAGAAAATTGACGGTAGGTATAAATAATTAGCAATCACTTTTCCCCTTCCGGGTTGATGGAGATCGCAATATGGGGTTTGAAAGTCATGGTGTATTCACACGGCAATTTGCAGAATTAGCTTTTCGTATGAACCTGACTCTGGGGAAAGCTAATGTCCAGCACTGGACTGCAATAGGGTAGGCTAATTGATTGAATGATGTTTAGCTAGGGATTGTATTGGTAAGTATTGCAGTACACAGAAGCATGTAAGACAGCCTGCCCCTCTAGACAAGTGGCAATTCGCTAGCCGGCGTTTGATGGAATAGAATGACGAATGTATGGGATTTGACGTATTTGACATGCGGTAACGACTGTCATATACGTCAAATCCCATATATTCATCATTCTATTCTACGTAACGCCGGCTAGCGAATTGCCACTTGTCTAGAGGCTTTAGTCGCATTATTTCCAATTCGCAAAATGTCCAGCGGGCTCAAATTGTCCAATTCTCACAACGTCCAATTCGCAAATTGTCCAATTCTCACAACATCCAATTCGCAAATTGTCCAATTCTCACTATGTCCAATATGGTTAACAAGTTCGTGGTTATTTTTTTTAAACCACCCGAAAAATATGATAGTTTAAGAATTAGACAAATTGCGAACTGGACCAACTGCGAACTGGACCTATTGAGAGTTGGACAGTTGGACATTTTGCGAATTGGACATAATGCGACTAAAGGGTCTAGAGGGGCTGGTCAGAATCTGGTACGATCAGTCAGTAAGTGTACTGGTTTGTAGGAGAGGTTAACAAGAGACTAAGATCTTGGTAGTGCCCCACAACTCTATTTTTTACAGGTGTACGCATTTTAATTTTGTTATAAATGTATTAATTTCAAAATTGCGTGTATACGTGTATAGTGAGAAATATTTGAAAGTGGTCTAGGATCTAATTTATGCTAAAATGTAAATAAAAAAATAAAAAATAATGTCTAAATCACAAATATCAAAACTTGCAGGCCGTATGTAAAATTCCTAGAAGAACATCCTGTACCGATCAAACAGCTTTCTTATTTTCACCAACAAGCAGAAGAAAAGTCAAAACTGTTGGTAAAACTAGATTAAATCTAAATAAAACGACATTAAAACTCCAGCTAACTGTAGATGAGCAATTAAAACAGTAAAATGATATTTACAACACAAACCGGAAAGTGAGTCGTGCGTGAGGACAAAAAATATAAAGCTATGAAGTAACTTTCGACTATTTTCGGCATTGGTTGTTACGAAACCATTTGCGAAAGCGAGTGTTGCGACATCACACCGCAGCGGTCGACTCCGAACCTCTTTAATCGTAGCATCATCGCGAATTATAATCAATCTGTAATCATTTTTTAAAATTCGAACTACTAACACGGTCTTAACACATCTTCAATCTTTTTTTGCTCTTGCAACATCATGTCTTTCGTGCACGTGGTGACACATTACAGTTTGTTTTTCTTTAAATGTCATTGTCAGTGTCAGCCATGTTTTATTACTTACCTACTTAGTAATAATGTCTTAGTTATAATTAATTAGTTGACACTCTGGTTAATGATTATGAAACAGGTTAAAGACTGTTTCGAGTTCTTAAAACGATAGCAATAACGGTATGATTATTTTTAACCGACTTACAAAAAGAAGGAGGTTCTAAATTCGATCGGTATCTTTTATTTTTTATGTGTATTTATTATTGGATTTACGTGATATTTTTAGTTCAATGCGGAATGGTTGCCATTTGGTCCCATAAAATTTTTATATAGTTTGTTACAGTAGTTTTCATTTTATGAATATTTTTGTATTATTTTAATTCAAACTTTTTACCGACATATTTAATATTATGTTCTCCTATATTTCCGTCGTTTATGAACCGATTTCAAAAATTCTTTTTGCATTGGGTTTAGTATAACTCACAGTTGGTCTCATATCAATTTCATGGGTAGTAGGCCTTGGACTCACACATCAGAGAACTCCTCAAAATTAAATATCAAATGGGAAATTATTACTTTTTAGCTAGTTTTAGGACTCGCACTTGCTCATTAACTGGCTCTTATTTTGTTTGTATTGATGATTACCGTCCTTGGCTTTCTTAAGACCCTCAATCCTCACGTAATGGCTCGGGTCTCAATGGCGCGTCAGCGGTAATCACCAATTCTACACACTGCATGGTACCATAATGTGCTAATATTATTGAAGTTTTCCTTTAGTTATTGTTATTATACAACTACAGGTTACAAGAAAAATGTTCTGCAGGTAAGCAAGTAGGTGCTCGGTGTAAACTAGATAGAAATGACGGTAAGCTACATGTAGAACTGGTTCAGCCGGGCGGGTGTGCAGGGGCGGGGGTGTGGGGTGGGGGGTGCGGGCCCCAGACGTGGGGCGTCATTGACCTGAGCCCCCCTTCCCCGGCGCGACACCCGCACGACACCGTAACTTCATTGTATCGTTGCACCGCGAATCAAATTCGATGTAGCGGCTATTTCTTCGATGGGCTTCTTGCAAAACGAGAAGGGTTTAACACTTTTGAAAATTAATAAAGTAGCACTAAAAATATTGTAAATATACTGACTACAGTTAGAGGTTTATTCTTTAAAAAGAAGATCCGAAAATAAGTTTATTTGTCACGTGTTCGTTGATCTTCGCACGCGACACGCGATGTTATTCGGCACAAGCTCAGTTTATTCAACTACAAAAGTACCTACAGTGGGTACAAGAACCCCAAACATTATAAACTTGAGTGTCAAGTTATAGGAAAATAACTTTTCAAAAAATAATATACCTACATAAAAACTACCTATTTAATTTAATTCTAACTTTAATGTTAATCTTTCCTAGAAGTACCAATCACCTTCTTAGGTAGAAACCTATTCTAAATAGGTACTTAATTAATTTTAAATGTCAATTTAGGTAGTTACATATTAATTTTACAGTCGAGTAAATTTAAAATGATATTAAATCTAGGTAATTTATTAGACCTACTCGAAGTTCAAATATTGTCAGTATCATTCAAGGTTCGAAATTTGAAATTCAATTTTGACTTAAAGAATTTGAATGAAATAATAATTCTATCCTTTCTTTCTTTAAAAATAGCAATAAAATAGCATTCATTGACAGTTTGCCATGTATACACTAATCACAAAATGATAGGTAGGTTACGTGACACAAATAGTAACAAAAAGTTTCAAAGGTCGTCCCGAATGTGATTGTGGGGCAAGTGAGCACATTTCACTCGATGACCGTCGACCCACTGGGTCAAGTTCATTATTTAAGGATGAATAGAGAGACAGGGAGGCTCGAATTTCGACTTGAGACACCCTTCACAAAAACTTTTTAAAGATAAATGTCAACGTCTGCCGAAATGCGCCCCTCGGTTAATGTGGCCACTTGTAACTTTGTGTTTCACGATCGTGTCGGGACACTCGAGAATTCGGGACGAAGTCGTTATTAGTAAATTGGTAGGAAAATAAGTAGTAACAAGATTTTTAGGGCCTATTTTGTTATTAAATTGAATTATAACATGCCAATAACTGTTTTATCACTTTGGGAGCATCCGCTAGTGAATGAATTTAAATTATTGTTCCTTAACTTATAAGGCAAGGCCTGATTGCACATTTTAATTACATGCCCCAAGAAATATAAGCGGTAAATAAATTGATCATGATGGAGCTATTTTTTATAATTAGCCTGGCTTGAAATCAGAAGAGAATATGAAAAGGAAACAAAATTTTGAAATTGGAATATTTAGCTATAGATTCAAAATCGCAATTTCTCAGAAACGTAGTGTTGATTTCACCAACTCAAAAGATACTTTCGTGTCTTTTTTAAATAAAATTCTTTATGAGAAAGTGATCCAGTTACATTGTAACAAGGTCGATTATTATATGAACATTTCTATATAGCCGATCGGTATTCAATTTACTACGAATTATGTAAAATTTTGCTAATAACCTCCATATCTTCCGTTGTCTTTTATACATTGAAAGCGGTTTTTTGCATCGGTTTTAATAACTTTAATTACTATTATTCATCGAAATATGTGATAAAAGTAATATGCATTCTATTTTCAAAAACAGGAAGGACGCGATGAAAGTGATAAATATTTTCACAATCGCGGTAGAATTGAATGTTACGGCGAGCTTCGCTCTCGAGCTGGCATCCGATTTTGTTGTCTGTTTGAGAATATGTAATTCAATAAAATTCCTGGGATTAGACGACTAAATGCCTGATTTAACTATTTAGACAAATTAACTTAAAGTTAGTAAAGTGTTTGAGCTACATAGGTATTGAGCCGGTTTTACTATGAAATCCATACTAATATTATAAATGCAAAAGTAACTCTGTCTGTCTGTCTGTATGTTACGCTTTCACGCCTAAACCACTCAACCGATCTTGATGAAATTTGGAACAGAGGTATATTAGAGCTTGAGAACGGACATAGGCTACCTTTTATCACGAGAAAGGGGGTTTAAGGGGGGGAAATAGGGGATGAAAGTTTTTATGAAAGTTTGTCATTTCTGAAGATATCGTAATGAAATTTGGTACAGAGGTAGATTAGAGCTTGGGAACGGACATAGGCTACCTTTTATCGCGAATAATGTGGTAAAAGGGTGAGGGAGGGATAAGGACTGGATAGTTAGTATGAAATGGTGAAATTTGGTACAGAGATGGATTAGAGCTCGAAAATGGACATAGGTTACCTTTTATTGCGAAAAAGGGAGTTGAAGGGGTGGAATAGGGCAAGGGTGTGTAAGTTTGACAATTTTGAAGATATCTTACGTACAGATTCGGCGGGTAACAGAGGTAAGAGACCTGGGGGTGATCGTCACTCCACATCTAACGTTCCGGGAGCATATTATTAGGATATGCAAGAAAGCATGCAGAAACTTAGGTTTTGTGCTGAGACAGTCCAGTGGTTTCATTAACATAACCACAGTAAAAGTGCCGTATGACGCTTTAGTCAGGAGTCATCTGGAACATAATGCAGTCATATGGTCTCCTTGGGAAGATAAATACTGTGTTATGTTAGAACGCGTTCAAAATAAATTTTTAAGACACTTATATTTTAAATAATACGGAGTGTACCCTTTTTATCCATTAATGTATCCAACGTTGTTTGTTTTGGGTATGGTGGGATACAACCAACTTAAGAGGCGAGTAGAGATTGTTATAGGGACAAGTGGACAGGCGTGTAAAGATCGAAGGTCGAGTAGAGTCGACTACAGGGGCGAGTAGATATGCGACTAGAGAGCCAAATAGAATGCAGTAAAGGGTTGAGTAGAGAGGCGAATAGGGAGGCGAGTGGAAAGATGTATGTAGTGGCGAGTAGAGATCGAATAGAGAGTTGAGTAGAGGTGCGAGTAGATAGGCGAGTGGGGAGAGTCAAGTAGAGAGGCGAAAAGAGAATCGAATGGATGGGCAAGTAGAGAGGCCAATGGAAAGGAGAGTTTAGAGAAGAGTACAAAGTGGAGCAGAGAGGGGAACAGAGAAGTCAATAGAGAGTCGAGTATAAATTCAAGTATAGAGGCGAGTAGAAAGTCGAGTAGAGTCTTATATAGAGGCGAGTAGAAAGTCGAGAACAGAGGTGAGTACATAGTCGAGGACAAAGTTGAGTAGAGAGGCGAATTTAATGCTCAATAGCGTCGGATCAACACTAAGCGATAACCGACATCCACGCGGGCGGAGCCGCGGGCAACAGCTAGTGTTCAAATAAAAATGTGGAAATGGACTACAAATATCTCACTTTTCTAAATCTTAATTGATGGGGATGGAAGCTGTCGAGACTAAATGCCTGATTCAATAAACGACAGCTTCCTTCTGACATCAATTAAGAATTAGAAAAGTGAGAATTTTGTAGTCCATTTCCACATTTTCCACCTATTCGAACATTTCATAGTAAAACCGGATTAATGGTTTAATAATTTCAATTGACGGATACGTAATTAACAATCGATATTACTAATATTCCCTCTAACCCCTCCAAATAAGCTAAATTGCTTGTGCTAGGAGTGGGTTCACGACGGTAGTGTAATTGCCAGGATTCGAACCCGGGACCTTTCGATTGTGAGGCTGACCCCTTAACCACTAAGCTACCGTCGCTTAATCATACCATACTAATATTATAAATGCGAAAGTAACTCTGTCTGTCTGTCTGTATGTTACGCTTTCACGGCTTAACCACTGAACCGATCTTGATGAAATTTGGTATAGGTGTAGATTAGACCTTGAGAAAAGACAAAGAAAAAAAAGACGCGATAACCGACATCCACGCGGGCGGAGCCGCGGGCAAAAGCTAGTCTAACATAAACTACCCTAAATAAACCTACCAAACCTACTAAAGTTAATAAAAGAAAAGCAATTAGTAAACATTTGAATACATTTATTGTTTCAGCCGAATTTAGAACAAATTCCTAAATTCGGCTGAAACAAGATCAGATTAACTTTAGAAAACGCGTGTGTATAATACAATGCGCGAGTGACGCGAATTTTTGCGCGCGACTGCGAGGATAGCAACAAAAAGTACTTAACTATCAGTAAATAGGGCAGCTACTACTTGTGCAGTCGTGCGTTGAATTTGGACAGAATAGGACGGTTCTCCATGGCGGCTTTCCGTAGTGATATCGGCGGACTATTTGTGAACGCGTTCTGCGGATCTACCATGAACTATTAAAAGTTCAATAATTGCACTGCTGACATACTACCAACTGCAAATTTTAATGTAACTTTGTATATGTACCTATATGGAATTACAAAGTTATTTGTACTGTTGGTATGAAAGCCGCAGCCGCTCATCTATTGACCTGTTTTAAGTTTAGTAAGTGAAAATTAGTATGTTTGGTTGTAAGTGTCTATGTTGAACTAAAATTATTCATGTTAATGTGAATGTTGAGTGCACCCGGTTGCGATGGAATCGATGGTCGCGATGAGCGCTATTGGTTACTATTTTAATTTGTAATAAAGTGTGGCGATTCGCATCCGGAATCACGTCACGTGTTCTATATCAGCAGCAACACCTCACCCAAAGTTTAAAACACTTGATGTAGGACTACCCGCTATTCCCTTGTCGTGCGTCGATATGGACACCCAGCCGCTTCCGCGCCCGCTTCCGCACCGCGTCCGCACCCGCGCCCTCGTACGCGCCCGCGTCTTCGCCCGCAGCCTCTTTTAGTCTGACCAGCGTTTATGTTAGGGGCCCTGACCACTATTATCACATGTCAGTCGTATTTGTAACGCGCGTCTGAAGCGATGAAAACGCGCGTTGCAGTAACGATGCCACCAAACGTGCACTGCTAGCGACAAAATTGTGACTGTGTCGTGACCGATTTGCGATTAGACGGATTGAACTACCTCAGGCGCTATAGTCTTGAAGGTCTTGCAGGAAACGCGTCATATCGGACATAAGTTAAGTATACCTTATGTTAGGTACAAATTCTCAGTGCGTCTAACATTATTATAAATTATTTATAATTATCAGCAGAAATTTCTTTTAGTCAAACTGAAATATGTTGTAAATACTTTTAAGTTTTATGTGAGAATAGCACAGGTATACGTACAATAATGAGTATATGAGACTCCGCCAAAATTCTTGGGGGCCCAAGATGGTTATAGTTATCTTGGAATAAAATATTTAGGCACTAGGTACGTTGAAATATAATTAAAAACAAAGAATACATAGAATGAGCACAAATTAATACATGAATTAAGAAAACTGTTTTAATTCATATTTCAAATCATAAACTGGTTTTAAAGCTCCGTAATTATTCAAATTATAAAAAATATCTATAATTTTTTTTCTTTGGATGCATGACTGCGGTTGCGTTGAAGTCGGTTATAGATATAATTAATTAATAAAAATATTTCGTTTTTAATTACTTCTATCAATATATATTTATTTTTAAAGGTAGATAGATACTTACATTTTTTTAACCAGAACTAATAATGGATCAAAACTGAATTTCATCAGAGAAAATTCTTTTAAGAAAATTGACAAAACAGATTGTAATGCATACGATACATAGAGTAGAATGAACATTCTCAACCACAACCGTTCGAAGCTCGTCAAGTTTAGTTCCTAAATATTAACATAGATACAAGCGATTTAATCTATAGTTGAAAGGGTTAACGACGGTTTGCCATCTCATCAAAAAGTAGTATATACTGTGGTAGTCTGTTTCGAAAGAAAAAAAATATCGTTTTTTTTCTACCCGTGAGAAAAGGTTCATCCAGAATTTTTAGATAGTCAAGTAAAGGTGTGTTTCACGGGATACATTAATTGATGAAATGGCAGGTGTCTCAAATGACCTATTTTATCATTTGTATTACGATTTGAGATCATTATTTGACTTATTCCCCTCCGTATCGAAATATCCTTCAAATTATTTGTTTAATTACATTTCATTTCCAAAGATTTCAAAAATGGGATACATAAGGAAAAATATACGGTCTAGAGTGATTTAGGCTCAAATTGTTTTCAGGTGGGTTCAAAATATCTTTCTACACTGAAAGGAAGTAGAAGCTGCAACTCCTTTTGACGTGGCTAGCAGTCGAATTCCCTGGCAATGCGCCACACATAGGTCGTGATTATTTATTTTTTTCGTTGAGATATAGGTTAAAAACTGGGTCGCTAGTTCATTTCTAAACACTGTTTATTAAAAACAAATAACTCGTAACTGATATCTATTATTGCAATGCTGTGATAATGCTTACATTTACTTGATATGAACATCGAGAAATAAATAAAAGATTTTATTATGTCATATTAGCTAATGTCCGTGTCATCACTTACAGATAAGAATTATATTATATTATCTGTGCTTTTAGTAATTACCAACAGTCCCAACTTAGTGGCACCACAGATAATATAATATAATTCTTATAGCAGAACCATGACCGTCTTATGAAAACAGTACCTACCTAGTATATTGGAGCCTAAACGCTCTTAATCTAAACATATTTTAAATATTATACAACAGGTACACAATTAAATTGCAAAACTATCTTTAAGTTCTAATTATAAGACCGTAATTTGCTAAAACGTCCCTGGTATTAGTTTAATGGGGTAAATGCATGGTAATTAGAAATGTTATCGAGAAATATTCTAAGACAGTGTAAACAGACATTTTCTAATAAACTAACGTTTACGTTCAAGATACATTAATATTTTTAAATTCCTCCTTCGACCTCTTTCCTCCAGTGTTGATTGATGGCTGTAATAAAACTAAGCCGTAAACTTGGATTCACTTTCTTTCCAATTGTATCGTCGTAAAAATCACAAGCATAGCCGCGGTGAAGCGTAGTGTTGATAAAATATTAATAAAACCAAGGTGACAGCAGGTGTCACTGGCTTTTTATCTGTGGGCGTCCGTTCAATATCTACATTCGTTCGATATTTGAGTTTAGAAAAAGAACATCGCCTAAAATAAATTGGGTATTTGACAGACTAGTCAAATTTTTATTACTTTTTACTAAACGTCAAAACGGTAAGTTATAAGAAAACTTGTTTGAAATAATTTATTGTGACGTCATAATATTTCATAGTCAAATTATTGCTAATATAGGTTAGATGGATAATTAAAAATGAATATAAACGATAAAATGAGAAACGACGCACCTTTTACCATGCTTAATTTAAGAAGCTCAGTTAAATAATTTGTTATACGCAATTACCCAATTTATCTATGCTAACTATAGACAGTTTGGTACGGTCCAAATGGACATGATTTTTTTAAATATTGCCAACTTGTTTAGAATATTCTACACAGTTTACGGTCTTTAAGTTTAGTGCGACAATGTTACACTGTTTTATACGATATTGACATACATTTTATACCTGTAACTGTCGGCATAGCTTTTTAACGTTCGCATAAAGGAAATAAAGCCATACAGAAGCCATCAATAGACTATTAAAATTAATTAATTTTGCTACTCTCTTAATTACTTTGGATAGAAGGCGGATTTTAATTGGCTGAAAATCATAATTACCGTATAGTAAATGACCTACATTTTATATAATGAAGTGGCGGCTTTATCCACAAGCAGTAAAAATTAACTTTTTAATTATGAACACCTAAAGCAGTGAGTATTTAATTACACTACATAATATCACTTTTTTTTTACAATAAGGTTTTAGAATATTTATTTCAAATTTATTTTTAGTTGGTATGATAATGTATTGTGTAACATACCAAAGTAAAATACAGAAAAACATTTTAGAATTTAAAATCGGCAATCATTACCTTTGTTATTCTTATTGGATATAATAAGAATGATAATGGTAAAAATAACACTGTTTTTAATATATTAAATAATACTTTCTAAAGTTTACGCGAATGTCACTCACAACGAACAAATAAATCGCAAAAGAATCCGTTAAAAATTGGTTTTATTACAACTGTTACATGTTTTAAAATAGCTGCTTTAGAACAACCAGAAATTGTAAGGAAAAAAAAAGTTGTGTTTAAAGAAAAAAATCAAAAGAAAAAAAAGTTGTGCATAACGAAAAAATAAATCGCTTCCGCATATCAAGGCACAGGACGCTTTGAAAGTTATTGTTTGCACATAGTTAAAGCTTCCTAAGAACTTTATTTTATGAATGCTTAAATTACCATTGTTAGAAATTACCTCCAGAAAGTTAGTGAGGTGGAGGAATGACAACAAAAATAACCGATCGCTTAGTAGGGAATGTTATTATTGTTATGATTTTTTTTCACTGCATATCTGAGGTTTTTAACCTATGTAATATTATTGTTATAATATAGATATTTTTCAAGTTATGATAAGCGTTACTTCCGTTTGAATTTCAGGCTTTCCTCGGTATGTTTGCTCCTTCTCTTTTAAGACAAAAACTCTCCAGTGAGCTCTGGCTACCCTACTGACCGCCGGGAACACAACACGAGGTTATTATGGCCACGGTTTTCTGTACCTCAGCTTTTTACAATTTAGCGGGGTGCAGTCAATTGATTGACCATATATTTTAAAAAATTGGAATGACTGCTGTCTGACGTCATATCCTCAATAGGAAAGCTAGAGTATATCTCGTTCGTCCACAGAAATATTTTAGGATAGAACGGCCATACGCAGTGTTTACCTGCATGTGGCGTGTAGCGACTATTTCACTGTAAATAAATACTCACGAAAGATAAAAAATACTTTATTTTTCAAATTTACTTCTCCATTTTTATTTTACAGTTCGAAATAGCATATTCACGATATTTTTAACGATGTTATTACAAGCTAGTCTTAACAGTACCGAGTAAGCGTTCGAAAGTTCCGGTCTCATAGGACAGGAATTGAGCAAAAGTTGCCATGCTGTTCCAGCACAACATGGCCGTTCCTAATACATTTCTGTATCGGTTTGCAGGTGAGCTTGAATTGGCCTTCGGTCTTCGTAGCCCCATACATACTTTTTATTAGAGCTCCTGCGATTTTCCTGAGTTCTCCAAAGTCCAATATTATTTGGTATGCATTTCATATAAAATGTTTGTATTTTTTATTAGGTATCGTGCCAAATGTGTGAGCATCTGGCCCGAGGTCACAGTATTGCGACACACGTTAAGCAATCGTCGCGGCAGAGAACAATTTTAAACAACAATTTTGGATAGAAGAATTTTTATTAGAAGATAGCAATGTATGTGGCTCTACCAAGAATTTAGAGGTCAAGCCAACCTCATCTGATTATGCGTTAGCTTCCTCTTCAGGTTGGGAGGTAAAACGGACGTCATTCCCATAAAAATGTTACAAACCAAACTAAGAGGAGAAAGACTGAGTGACTAAGAGAATTTAACACTCTTCTCGCGGAGCTCGATCATTGGTGACGGAGGTCTTTCTGCGACCTCCAAGAGAGAACATTCTCCTGGGCCTCTAGATAAAGTGACATTAAATTAACGGAATCGCTTCAAAACTAAGTATATAGTAATATAATCTAATAATAATATCAACTTACCAACTTAAGAACTACAATCCGAGCGATTAATTCTGAAACAAGAAAATTACAAATTAATATTCTAAACAAGTTCATTATCATCAATCTGGTTTTTCAAGCATGAGATGAGATACTGCGCCGGATCTCACTCAGAAGGTGCAAAGCAGGCAGATTGGTTCCTGTGCGGATAGCTTGCCCCGGCACCTGCTGTGGAATTCTCTAAGCTAAGCGGTCAGCGTCGAGCGCAGCGCTTCGCCCGACCTTGATAGAGATATGTCACTGGTTGATCTCCACTTCTCCAGTGATGTCGGCCAGTCCGACCAATGACAATCTACATCACGAACAGGCCCAGCGCTGCTCTCGAGGCTAAAGCTGGTCATATCGTGTATCTACTTCTCTTTCTATATCACAATTGGGTATTTGAATGACTAGTCAAATTAGTTCCTTTTTATTAAACGTCAAAACGGTAAGGAAAATTGTATGAAGAAATTATTTGTGACGTCATAATATTTAATAGTCAAATCGTTTACTATTAAAAGTTGAGTGGATTATTTAACATACATAAGAGAGATTAAATAAGAACCGGCGCAACTGATTTCTCTCTTATACTATTCTTATTTTATAAGTTCAGCTAAATAATTTATGATAACTACAGTAAAATACTCAATTGTTTACGAATTGTGATATGTCAATATTATTAATTGATTATTCTATTCTATAACGATTGTGCAACTTGTCTAGGCCCCCAATACTGAGTTAGACTAGACTTGCAACAGTCATAGCTCATCTCATTTAATGGCGTCTACTGCTTACATTTATGAATCATCAATAACTCTGTTCCTGTTCAGAATTGAATATATATTCTGTACATTAACGATATTATACTCACAAAATAGTTCAAACAGCATATTTAGGACAGAATGACGTAACCTTTTATAAATAAACAAATTACATACATAGGAAGTAGTTCATGTATAATAAAGATTACTAATAGTGAGTCTCTCCTGCTTATATTTAAATATTTTTGTTTAGTGCTGCAACAAGTAATATGAACATATATATGTCGGAGAGCCATAGTATCTGTGTATTACGAATGTCAGTAATAAATGTTTGAATTTAATGATTTTGTATGTGGCAACATTGGTTATTACTTGAGTGTGTTTAGTTGTTTGTTGACAATGACATTTGAAGTAAATGACACTTGGTGGGCGGCCGGAGCCGAGAGCAGCTCAAGCTCACTTTGGTACGGGACGTGGAGCGAAGTAAGACAGCTAGCTAACCTCACTGCATTTTATCGGTTTGTGATCTAGTCTAGTTTAAATCCTAAAATATTGTAAGCATCCTTTCTGATTTCGTGTTACAAAGTTAGTGTGATAACGAAGTATTGTGTACTGGACCGGTTTTCTTAATTAACAATTTATTAATTACGCAGTTGTTACGAGATGGGAGAAAAAGACTATAATGTTCCGCCGACACAAGGGCCGATTATGGCATTATGCCTTTTGGACCATAACACAACCCAACTTACCCAACCCAATCGTGTTGGTATGGTAACCAATTTGTGAACAATGATATCGCGATGCAGCATCAATAGTTGCGAAGCTGGGCCCGTATTAGACTTGACCAACCATAACGTTACTACGCGCGTTTAGTTGACAGCATCTGCGACGTGGCGGGCGATACGTAGGAGGCGCGGATTGGATCCCGCTGAAGAGTAATTAAGAAGTTATTTTTATGCATGAATATGGGTATTCGCATTGGTATGGTCGTGCCTCGGAGACTTAAGCCTTCGATCCCCGTTTCTATACGAACATCTATGGCAGTCGTTACGGGTATTTTAGCCCCAAAAAAATCCAACAACTGGTCTAACTGCAATGCTTCTATATAGCCATTTGGTTGTGGACGTCAGATAGCAGTCGCTTCACGGAAGATATCGAAGTTGGATTGGTAATGCGGACACAAAACTCTCGAGGTGAAAACTTTGGATGCGACTGGGATTAACGCTTAGATGAAGTTTTACGCCAGTTCTATGTTCACCAATTGAAATACACCGTCTACTCACGTTACGACTGCGTTTGGAACTTATTGTCAAGTAGAACAACGGTATTCCTGTCCAATTGAACAAGACTGGGGAAGTAACCTCCGCCCTACAGAATACCGCGGCCATTATAACCTCTGGTATTGTTCCCGGCGGTGAGTAGGGTAGCTAGAGCTCACTGGAAAGGTTTTGTGTTGTCAGTAGGAAGACCAAAGGCTATCTGCTTTGTCTTCTACACTGACGGCTCAGAAACTCTGGGTTTGCAGGGTCGGTAGCACGAGTGTGACTCCCCTGATGTTGCACACGTCCATAGGCTACTGTAAACACTTACCATCAGGTGGGCCGTGTGCTTGTCTGCCACCTCAGTTGTATAAAAAAAAGAATAATGCGCCGGTTCAGTTTCTTTGCAAGATAGTTTAAACGATGCTGGTAAATATTAAAATGACATTGACTAAAACGTGAATAACGCAGTGTAGTTTTACTTGATCTCAGTTCTATAAATCATTATGTAGGCGTAGACTTAATGTTTTAAAGTGGGTAATGTAATTAATTAACCAATAATATTTCTTTAATAGTAGTCGTGACCTCACCTTGAACATAAAGGTAATATTTTATTGTTAATCAATGCTTTAGCTTTCCGGCAGATTACACACGTTACCTAAAGTTTTATACTAGTTGCCCGCGGCTGCGCCCGCGTGAATGGCGCTTATTGCGTAGTGTTAAGCTGTAATTCACCTCTGTACCAAATTCCATCAGGATATCTTCAAAAATTACAAACATTCATCCCCTATTCTTCAACACCTTCTATAGCGATAAGAGGGAGCCTATGTCCGTTCCTAAGCTTTAATCCAGCCCTGTACCAAATATCAACCCTTTGAGCGCGTTAATTTTATGTATTTTAATAATTTGTGGTGGCCTGGACCCTGATTCTGCATGGCAAAGCCACTGTGGTACCACAGACACTGTAACCAATGCCATTTAATTTTAGACGTTACGTTTATACTTTTAATGTCTAAAAATAAATGACAATCTTTTAGAGTGAATGACAAATGTTATAAACTCTTTCTCTTTTTATTTGGAACCTCAGTTAAAAGTCTAAAATTTAATGACATTTTATGCAATGTCAGCGTTATGACAGTGGTTTTGATATGTCTTAAAATTAGCAGAATTTGGGGCCTGCTCAACCGCCAACCGCTAAGTCGTCTAAGCAGGTATATACTGTAACCCAGATTTTTACAGGTGATTGGGAAGAAGAGCTCTATGAGCCCTGACGAGAGATAAATTACCTAATTTATTGAAACACAAGTTTTCTGTAGAAAATATATTTTGTGAGAGAGTGACAATTAGTGACAATAATCAACTTGTCAAGAATTCAAATAAACACACTTTCTTCTGAAGTTAAAGTTTACATAAGGAGGTTGTACCTCACTAACATCCCGCGCTACACTTGACAGAAATTCTAGTGCGGATCTTCTGCGATAAAACGCTAATTGTACATGTTACTGCGTGGTTCCTATATGCGGTGCAAGGTTGCGCGCCCCCACATACCGGGGGCGAGTCGGGGACCGCGTGGTCCCCCCTCCCGAGGAGGGCCAGACCGAGAGGAATGGCCCTGGGTCAGCCGGGGTGCGAGGGATATGTCACAAGACAACCTCACCTTCGGCCTAGCACATCGACCCACAAACGGCGTGCGGTTTAGTCGGTTCGAGTCCGACATAACCTCCCCTTTCGGTTCCGAAGGGGGGGGGGGGTACCCGTGGGGATTTCCCGCACGTAAAAAAAAAGAATGCGGTGCAAGGCGAATACGGGATAGGACTGCTTAACATCAGACAGATATATACCTGGAGTACGGCAATAGGCTCACCCCTATTACGTGGGACCGAATACAATGATTGGTGAAATGTGGGTTTTAATTCAACTCTGCGACCTCTGCCTAACTCTTCGCGAATAAAGGCGTGATTATATATATTTATGTTACTGTAATCTTTTCTCTCAATTTTTTTATAGAATAAAGTGTATTGGTTTTTCGACAAACTTCGGCAGATCTGTCAATTATGGCGTTAACTTGAAAGTCCGGATAACTTCGGGTAACATTTACAAAAAGTTATAGAAATCTTTATCAGACCACGTGTACATACACGTATTACTATTACAATAACTAGATTTCAGGAACAAGTGAGTGAGTTGATTGTGAAGTTTTAAGTCCTAAGTGGTACAATTTGGTGTCCCATTCTCTGGGGCTAAATGGGGACTCCATGGTGCACACACCCAAAGAGGGTCGGCTTGAAGGAGCCTGCAGCCCCAGCAACCTAAAACCCACAGACGGCGTGCGTTCTGGTTGGTTAAGGTTCGGCCCACCCGTGGGGCTCTCCTGCTTCGCGTTTCCAAAATTTGACATATCGTAGTTTTTACTAACGTCGTAATAAGTTGTTTTTCTTTATCCTTGCGTTAATCCCAGTTGCATTCGAAGCTATCAACTTGGAGTCTGGGGTCCGCTTTTACCAGTCCAAATACGGATTTGGCTAAACTTCGACATTTTCCATGAAGCGACTGCCATCTGACCTCCATAACCCAAAGGCGATATCGAAGCATTGCAGCTAGACCAGTTGTTGGATTTTTGAGGAACTACTCGTAACGACTGCCATAGATGTTTTTATGGCAACTGGGACCGACGGCTTAACGTGCTTTCCGAGGCACGACCAGACGAATGCAAATACAAATATTCATCAAACAAATTCATGCATACAAATATTTGCACTGAGCGGGCATCGAACCCGCGCCTCCTGCGGCCGCGTTCACTACCGCTACGCCACGGAGGCTGTAAATACAGTTGTGTCTATTATAAACTAAGACGAATAGCTTCCAATTATAATTGTAAAATATTCGTATTTCGTATCTAAAATAATTTATGTTAGCTTTAATAGAAATAGATGGCATTTAACCCACGTGTATTGTGTGGGTTTGCCGCGTAGATACGTGTACATCAATAAAACGTATATTGGCATGGTCTATTATTACTCACTAAGGGCCCGAGCACACGGCGCGTAGCAATGGCGTTGCATCGTCTAATTACCAGTATTACTTCAGCTACATAAACATCAAGCCCACTAGAATCCATCGCGACGATTCACCAGTGCAGTTTAACAAATAGTATTATTTGGTCTCGTCATTGTGTGTGCATAAATATTTGTATGTATAGTGGCAATCGCTCCTGTGACATTTTTGCAGTGAAAACTTCTTTAGCGGCGTTGGATGGGTAAAAAGTGTTAAGTTCAGGATTACTTGAACTTTGAACCGTAACCGACGACTGACGTCATACAATATTAGCTACAGATTGTTTATTTTGTTAGGTACGCAAAGAAGCTTCGCGGTAAGCGCTTCGACTGTAGGTCCTTATGGTTTCAGATAGTACCGAGTTCGAACCTGGGCTTCTGACACTTTTGCTGATTATTTTTTCTTTTTGTAATTTATTACTTTTTATTTTGTAGGTAATTCTTTAACTCCTTCTTCCAGAAAATTAGTGATAGGTTCTATGATTGGCGCTATATTATAGGTATGGTATGGTATGTTCTTTTTATCTTTTTGTCTGTATATAACGAAGAAAGAAAAAGTTTTCACTTCTGCCGGCACTCCCGGAGTGCAACCCGTCTTTTTTTAGGTTCACCTGCCAATTTCTTAGTCCGACCACTAGACCCGATGTTACTTTGTCTATTTTGATAATTAATGTTCAGCCATTTGAGTGTGATTGAGTGACAAACAACTAAATATGTTTACAAACATTCACACTGGTTTCGTAACTTCAAAATTTAAATAAAAGCATTTCAGAGATACTTCAGTGACATGTCCAACAGTATCGGCATCGATGTTTCGCAGCGTCGGCCATTGCGGGCAAACCGATGTTTTGCTCGGAACATATATCCTGGACCTAAAAGCTGGTCAAAAGTGCTCTTTTAGCGCAGTGCACGCTTTATAGGTCGTTTGAGTAAAGCACGGGGTTCTACGTCGGCGGTGGAGGAGCTCAAATTCACCAATCATAGATTCTTACAAAACAATCCGCGCACGTCAGGGCATTGTTGGTCCCGTGATTTAAGTCAAAGATACGTGTCTCCAGGTATACCTATTTGTCGGTACGTGTTTGTGCAATACAATACACAAATAAACGTCACAGTTGGTTGTTTACAACGTATTGTATTTTAAAATGCTTAATGAAAAAGCGGCACATTGAGAAAGACAACCAAGAAATCGCTCACAGATCGCACACAGGCGTTATAGAATCATGTTACAGGAATTTTGTAAGGGATGAAAGTAATGTCTTAAAAAAAGTATTAACTATAGAAATACACTCGAGAGCAATGAATCCGGGTCACTCAAAGAATCCAAAAAATCTCGGAAAGTAAGAATGCTAGGTTAATTCAATAAATTGTATTTAATAGACAATTTAATACTCCTTAAATGAAAGTTAAAAAAATATGAGTCACCATACATTTTATTTACACAAAATTACATAAAGAAAAAAAACTGCTGATCTCTCCTTAAAACAAAAATAGGAAACATGAAATTTTTGAACTTTATGACGATTTTCTTGAATTTCAATACTTCGTATTACCTCCTCGTGCTTCCATTACTGCGTTTACGCGGTTTGGCATGCTGTACACCAAGTTCCTTATACGATTTTGGGGAATATTCTCCCATTCCTCTGTGAGAGCAATTTTGAGCTCAGGAAGCGTGATTGGGGGAGGGTTTCGTTGTTTTACGCATCTCCCTAGCTCGTCCCAAGCATGCTCGATCGGGTTGATATCCGGGCTGCGCGCTGGCCACTCCATACAAGTAATGTTCATCTCTTGAAGGTAGTCATTCACAATCCTACCTGTATGAGGTCGGGCATTGTCATGCATAAATATAGCATCCTCACCCAAATTGACCATAAATGGACCAACGTGTTCGTTGAGGATTTCTTCCACATATCTTACGCTAGTTAAAGAGCCGTTTTCTATGATCACCAGCTCTGTGCGACTTTCAGAGGAAATTCCGGCCCACACAAGACCCACCACCGTAGGCTACTTTTTCTTCGATGCATGCTTGCTTGAATCTTTCCCCTGGTCTTCTATACACTCTGTGTCTTCCATCGTGCTTGTAGAGCATAAATTTTGATTCGTCGGAGAACATAACTTTCGACCAATCTTCAATACTCCAATTTACGTGGTTCTGGGCATATCTTAGTCTTGAAATACGATGGCCACGCTCCAGTTTAGGGCCGTTTGCAGGTCTAAGGGGTTTTAAGTTAGATTCAGCAAGCCGACGTCTTACTGTCCATGCACTTGGGTTACTTCCTCCGAGGCGTCGAAACTGATTTGTGAGTTCAGTTCCTGTGAGAAAGCGATTTCGAAGCATGGTGTTCACCAAGTATCGGTCTTCTCGTGCTGTGGTACACCTAGTTCTGCCCGTTCCTGGTCTGCGTAGGTTAGAACCAGTTTCTTCGTAACGTCGGAGAACTCTTTGTACTGTTGACAGCGACACACCGACAGTCCTGGCTGTATCGCGCTGACTCCGGCCGGTTTCCACCAATGTAAGTATTCTGGTGCATTCTTCAAGTGTAAGCGACATGATTTCAGCTTGAATAATGAATATTGAGCACTATCAACCTGGTTTATGTACCAACATAAATGACAGATTACAAACAAAAGCAAAAACAAATCCTGTAATTTCGTAGTTCCATCTTCGACAGTGTTCCCTTTTCAAATTTGATTTTTTTATGATATAACTTTACAATAACTAAGAAGTTTTAATACTTTCATTTAAGGAGTATTAAATTGTCTATTAAATACAATTTATTGCATTAACCTAGCATTCTTACTTTCCGAGATTTTTTGGATTCTTTGAGTGACCCGGATTCATTGCTCTCGAGTGTATATAAGGATAGAACAGCCATTAGCAGTGTTCACCTACATGTCGCGCGTGGCAACTTTTCACTGTAAATAAATACTCATAATTTTTTTCAATTAACTTCTCCATTTTTATTTTAACACCAGCTTTAAATGGCACCATATGGCAAATTCGCCGTGTTTTTAACGATGTTCTTACAAGCTTGGCTTAACAGTACTGACTAAGCATTTGAAAGTTCCTGTCTCTTATGGCAGTAATTGTCTAAAAAGATGCCACGCGTTTCCCGCCCACGTGGCCGTTCTTCTCAATATATTTCTGTGATATTAGGTGGATGGCTACAAGGAGAGAGGAACTAAAAGGAGGTGGATGGACTGTGTGAAAGATGACATAGTCAAGAAGGGATTAAATGTTGAGATGATTGCAACTAGAGATAAATGGAGGAAACACACATATTGCGGCGACCCCAAATAAACTTGGGATAAGGGCATAAGAATGATGATACACAGATATAATGTAATAATAGATATATAAGTGTTATCGCATGAGTTTTCTTCCAGAATAGTTTTTTTTTTATAGGACACGTCAATTTGACTTCGCCTCGCCTGATGGTAAGCTGAAAGCGAAGTCTCAGGAAAGAGGGTCACCATTACATACACGTACCGTGTTAATAATGGTGGCACTCAGCTTGACGGCCTCATCAGATGCTTTTTCACGCCCCGCTTAAAGGACCCGGGACTGTAGGAAGAAGGAAACACGTGAGCTGGCAAGGAGTTTCAGGTTTTAATGGTGTGACAAAGAAAAGAGTCACCGAACCGCTTGGTTCTTGAAGGAATGTTCTGCACCGTATGCGGGTGCAGGATTACTGCTTTCTTCCTTTTAATACAGAATTCATACCGAACTAAAATTCTGTTCAATGCTCGATCAAGCAAGGTATACCGTAGACATCACTCACGAAGGCGAATTTGACACAAGGAGACTAGGTAGACCATCGTTAGTTTTGTTTACGACTGTTAAAACGTTATAAATTATTACTAATCGTATGTAAATTACGTACAATGTCTATTCTACCATTCCCTACTAATGATAATAAAGTGGGACTAAGGGGGCTATACCAATTATGTATTAAAAACTGTAGGTGCGTTGTCCGGACTCTAAAATGGCGACAAAAAAATTGTCTTTGGTCACTATTTTGTGCACCAATCAACGATGCGACAGTTCGCTACGGAAAAAATCATCTTTTCTCAAACATGCTTGGAAATTTGATCATTATTCTGACAACCTTCTTCGAAATAAATCGAAATTGCGGATCACGCGAGCAGCGGCCGGCAAAAGTTGTATGGAAATTTTATCTGACGTGTTTTAGCGGCCAAATAAAATATGTAAACTCATATCTGTCGTGTAATTTAAAAATGGAACCATTTTTTACTCCGAACCATGGCAACCAAGGAGGTAACTTATCCAAGGTATTATTTAAATACAGAACTGGCTTGCAAATAGAAAGCTGTTTATTAAGAAAAATAAAAACAAATGAACATTTTGCCGCGTGAAAAATTACTGTTGTTCGTTGTTCGGCATTGATTTTGAAAAGTAGGTAACTAATTGTATTTTAATTTCCGCGCATTGTTTGAAAAAAGCACTATACAAACCTTGGCCACAACTGAGCGTTACCGGACTCCGTAATGCGTGCCGGCCCGCATACTTCACGATCGTCCGGCAACACTACACTTGGCGGCCGCGGCAGTAATGTACTATTAATAATAAATTTGTAATAATAATACTATTATTGATATGGAACATAATATATAATTCATACAAATGATTAATATTGACGTATTATTTGTAAGTAGCTATGATGATTCATGTGTAGTGTTTGCACCATTTTTGAAAGCCGCCATGTTCCTGCATGATATATCTTTAGTCACTACATAGTATAAAATAAAGACGCTTTCTCTGTCCCTATATCCCTATGCATGCTTAAATCTTTCAAACTACGCAACGGATTTTGATGCGGTTTTTTTAATAGATAGAGTGATTCAAGAGGAAGGTTTATATGTATAATACATGTTTAATATAGTAAGGGGTGCAGCAGGAAATGTACGATTTACGAAGTTCGCCGGGTCAGCTAGTTTATAATAAATCATTTGACTATACCTTTGTATGGGGTGGATCTTACTTTAGCCCAAGGGTGGAATGTTACTTTCTTTTTAATAATACACAAACACCTAATTGCATATGAAGACTATTTGGCAAAATGTATGAAGATTCTTCAGGGAGTGATATATACTTGTGAAACAATGTTGTATATGTGACCAAACTTACAGGAAGTAACTCCGTAGTCTCACCTCGATTGCTATACAACTAGTTGTTTACATATTCTATTGACTCGCGTATTCATTTACATGTTTATGAAGGTGCTAACGACATAATTACGTGCACGGGAATAAATCATTTTATCAGTTTAGACAAATAGAATGAGATTTTCACTTTTTTGTACTAGAACGCTTCTGTAATGACGCTATTTTTATTGGTGGTGTAATATATAAATATAATCACACTATATTCATCATGACAAGTAAGTACCAAGTTTTTTTTTTTTAAGAACTTCGACTTTCTTCGACACTCACAGTTAACAGCTAAGGTAAAAGACCCAATGGTAGACAGTTTAAAGATAAATCAAACTTCACTCTACAAAATTACATATATTTTTTAAAGAATGGTCGTTACGTCCTTTTTAACGGTTAAAGCATAATTTAGACTTTAACTTTGGCAGATATTTTATTTAAAACTAACATATTTTTACTTTAACTAAAATTATTATACACATGGTCGTAAACACCAATAGTCGATCGCTTAAAACTGACAGAAATTCTAGCCATAAAAATACGGCAATGATCTACGTAGGTCAACAAGCTACATATTTATAACATCCGTACTAAAAATAGTGATAATCATAATTAATAAATAAAATATCACACCTATTAAGAATCACTCTTAACAAAAATCTTAGGAAACAACTGGCGCCAATTCAAAATTTAATGACGACAGTGTTGCGAATTTTTGAACATCACAATTAGATGTCTTTTTAGTTAATAGTCAAGTAAACAAGATACTTACTTTTCTTACAATATAACAAGGAACTTTATAAGAGATGAAAGGAATGAACGAGTCCATTGATCGATCTTGAACCCCCTGGTGTAAGTCTACATCGTCACCAGTAGTGCCACCACGGTTTTGCCGGTCAATATGCCAAGCAAATTTGCTCAATTGCTCAAACACTGCGTCTGAGACCCTGACTCGTATTAAATCATGATAACTAGGTCACATGACGGCCTCTGCAGCCGCGTACAGACGTACGAACACGAACATAGAGAACATAAACTTCAAACATGAACATTTGGTTTGTACGTCTGGACGGCATATCCGTACACGGACGCGAACATAAGTAACCCGTAGTGATTAATTTTGAAGTAGCGGAAAGATTTTTGGTGATTACAGTGATTCACGCGATATTGTTTAAATCAGATCCTAGATGGTAGGAAACAGTTTTGTATAAAAAATAAACGCCTGTACCCTTCCAAGTTTTATACGAACAGTTTTGTAACGTAACATTTATTAAAACTATTAGCTTTTGCTCGCGGCTCCGCCCCTGTGAATGTCGGTTATCGCGACCAATCATAGCCTATGTTCTTTCTTAAGGTCTAATCTACCCCTATATCTAATTTCATCAAAATTGGTTCAGTGGTTTAGGCGTGAAAGACGGTCAAACAAACAGACACACACACTTTTCCATTTATAATATTAGTAAGGATTCGAACTCCGTCCATACGGAACATACAGCAAGGATCGCCGCGAACATGTTTGACGAACCGAGTGTTCGATGTTCGTTAGTGGTACACACGTGCAGACTAAGTTGTTGCGTAACCTGAAATGCAACAAATTTGTTCGTACGTGTGCACCTACGCGGCTTGTGGCGTAACGGTAGAACGTTCGACTGCTACGCAGGAGGCACGGATTCGATTTCCGCTCAGTGAAAATATTTGTATGCATGTATATTTGCATTGGTCTGGGTGTTTTACAAAAAAAAATGTTTATCTGCATTCTAGATTCCATAACACGAGCTAGTTAAGCTATACTTGCCATGGATCAAGCTATTTAGAACAACATTCTACACAACGCTATTGTAATTGGTAATTTATCTTCGTTAAATACTGATTCATACGATTAACTACTAACTATAGGCATAGGCGTTTGGAAGTCTTATCTTGTTCCCTTAACCCATAGGAACTAGGAACTCATTCCAGAGATAAAAACTCCTATGTCTTATTGGCATAATTGAAATTTGTAACAGAGTAGAAGTTCAGCCCGATTCGTTCAGCCGTTAAAGCGTGCTTGACTAAAAGTGATTCAAATATCCACACAATCTTAAGCATAAGTAGAATGACAACTGTGCACGCCCGCGTCGAGTCCGCCCGAAAGCCAGGAGGTGTGAGGTAGCCCAATAAGACATCTCCCTGCCTTACAATATGGGTATTTCCTCTGCTGACCCTAGGCCATATAAGGTTTCATCCCTTTCGGAGCGGAAAGTTACCATTCACATTCTTACAATTGGAACCGCATGATATTCTCCTGTCCTGAAACATCCGTGTGATTCGAGCCAGTCGTCCAAGATTGAAATAGTTACATTACATACATTACATACATACATACATATAATCACGCCTTTATCCCCGGAGGGTTAGGCAGAGGTGAATTAACACCTACATTTCACCAATCTGTATTCAGTCCCACGTAATAGGGGGAGGCTATTGCCGTATTCCGGGCACTATTGTTGACTCGAGCCATGCATCTGAGGCTGAGTCTGGGCTGTACATATCTGTCTGATGTTGAAGTTAATCAGCCCTATCCCTTAGTCGCCTTGTTCTACTCTGCCGGGAAACAAGTTGACCACAATGTAAGATGCTTGAGGAATATAACGTAACCGCATAACGGTTATGATTGCCAATAGACGGCATGCAGTTGATTCCTATATCCATTCAAAAGAAATTTTCCTTATTCCTTTCTGTCTTGTGAGAATTAGAAAGATTTCACTGTCACATCAAGTCAGAGATGTGAATTATCTGTCTTTTTTTATATATCAATTGGCCTATTGCAGCCCTCAGCTGGAGTTAGCCCTCTCCCAATGGGTGTCATAGTACCCAATCTTCCGCCTTCCACATCGAGCCTATAACCTAAGTCACATTTATCTTTTTCAGGGTTTTCGGGTTCAGCTAGAGGAAATATTACTATACTATATTTAAGAAAATGAAAAATTATTTTATAGCCTTTGCTTTTATTACTAGGCAAGCAGTCTGAAAAAATAATTGCGTCACAGTTCGGAACAATGGCTTGCATTATAAAGATGTCATTCCACACAAAGTTTGAATTTCATTTTCTCCCAAAATTCATACAATAAGATCGGACAAATCACATAACTATACACGTACGTAAGTATGCTATATTACCCATAATGACATCCATATTCCGCAGCAGATCTCTAAACTGTGCCAACAGGCCACGGCGAACAGAATCTTTATAATATTCTTCAACATAACGACGCGTGTGACGTCACGAGCAACAATAGGCGTGCCAATTCGTCAATGAACAGCGCAAACGCACGACATGGCCGCCACAAGATGGCGGCGGTGAAAGTGGCCGGTGGCCGATGGTCGCTGCCCGCCTCGGTAAATCTTTGCACAACCTGTTCTGACTGTTATAACTAATACTGGGTTAATCGCTTGCATTTGAAGATCTAGTATAATTATGTCTGCCTGCAAAATGACTCGCTTAACGCAATACATTTATGCGAATAACTTCCAAAGAAACCATTTACACAGTACCTAGAAATAACACGTTAGCTGACGTAACGGTACTCTTATCTTCTTGAAGGTCGAGTATTTAGGTCTTACTTAATAGAGGACGGTACCTAGGTACTGTTGGTATACTTGGTATCTACCGTTACAAGTGTATCTATTATTTATTTCCCACGGCAAAATGTATTATTTCCAGATGCAGAAATCAAGTCTTTGAAGCAGGAATCACAACTCCACGAAAGGGAGGTTTAGTTGACTGAAACGTTGCATTTTAATTGAGCCACAAATAAGGCAATGTAGTTTAAGAATGTAAATTCTTGGTCTATGAATAAATAGCAATCAATGTCAATGAATATTGTTTGATATGGCAATTTGTATTGTTGACCCTGATCGTAGATTAAGGCCGCTGCCGGTTTCGCAACGCGCGCTCCGTCCGCGCATCACGACCGGAACTTGCGCTCCTAACTGTATCACCTACATATCCATGATCACGCGAACCATTGTTACGTGGACACTTATTTCCTGTTAAATAATATTATTACGTACAATATAGTAATAGTATCACATGAATAAATATTCAATCATAATCGAAGTCCACTAAGGTTCTTGGATACCTGTCTGTACGAGTGGTGAAGCTTTGATAATGAGGATGTAGTGAGCCAAAGGATGACGGTTGGAACAGAATCTTGGATAGTTAAGAACAAGTACAACTGAGATTCAGTGCCAAGACGGTCTGGAGTAGAGGAGAAACCAAAACCAGATATTTTCTTTTACGTCCTCCGAAGAGTCTTAATTAAGTATTCCATTTCTACTCAAATCCAACCCTGAGAGGAAATCCACCATGAGGTCTTTGTATTTTGTTTAGCAGGTGCAAAGACTTGCAATTGAGCTTGGCTTGGGCCTCAAGTATGTTAGGAGACCCTATACTCTTCCATCCAACGGGTTCCGTATGTGCTAGACAGTTTGCCTGTGAACATCAGATGGGAGACAAATAAAAGTAAATTTAAAAGACTGAAAAATATTTTTTTAGTAAATAATATTAAATAAATATCAGCAACCTACATATACACCATCATACAAGTAAATAAACCAATTTTGTTCTTATCACAGAGACTCAACTGAGTTCACAGACGAACTGTTCAAAACAGTTTTGTGAACCAATAGTAGATGCAATACTTATGAATTGTATGCTTAGTAAATAAAATAATAATAAAAAATCCCGCTTCGACAGAACTAACAGGCAAGAAATGCAAAAGAACGAAGGTGCAATTTATTTCACTCAGAGTGTCCTACTCATAACCAGACCCTCGCTGACTGGACAACCTAGTTTGAGCAGTAATGCCAAAACTTAATAACCAAATGATTCATCGGATCCATCATGACCATGACTCACACTGATGTTATCTTGTATCATTTCTTAAAGTCCACTCTGAAGATGATGTAGCATGATGATTACGAATAAAAAACTTGTTTCCAAAAATATAATTGAACTATCCGGTCTTATCTATTTCTTTAGCGTTTCATTACTGAGGCATCTGTGTTATGGGCGAAATTGGATAGTAAATTAGCTATCAGTGTAGCAGTCAGTAGGGAATTTATCTCATAGTTATAGCTACTCATGGAAGGCAGAAGACCGGGTGCTATGACGCACATCGGCTAAGACATTAGCTTGATATTAATTGTTTGATAGATAAATTATACTCGAGCATTAAACTTAGAAGAAGACAAGAAAGATATTATATCTTTCAGGTAGTCATAAGACCAAAAGAGGTGACCATTCACAACTGCGGTGGGCCGGTCTTCCAATTGCTCTTGCTTGTACCTACCTGGAGATGTAATTCAAATATTTCAGAAACTGAAATACCACGCCTTTTCATGTTTCATGAACAGCAAAATATTAAATTGATTGTAAGGACAAGGAAATTACTCTCAAAGAGTTGTGTCACCGACAAGACCCCACTGAGTCTCGCCAAACAAGATCAGTGTCGCGTCTCCGGCTGTGGTAATAAATCTACATCATCTTTGAAGTTTGAACTACACTTGAAATATAACTGTGTGGGTAGACGGTAAATTGATTTCTTTAAATTACACATCATAAATTGAACATAAAGTACTAACAATAACTTTGAAATGAAATGCTGTCGAGCTTGGACGGTATCAAATTATGTTTTGATGCCTTAATAGAGCGTACAAAGTAAAAGCATGTTATTAAGAGCGAAAACGGCGCAAAAGCGATACTTGGGCAGCCAGCCAGCAACAAAGAGACGTTTATAAAACAATTATTGCGTTAATAAAATTGAAGTCTGGGTCTAAACAAGGGTAACTTAGTTGCCCCTGGCGATGGCAAGGGAACGTTTAGTATACTTTGTAATAGAATTCACATACCTTCTATTTATTGCCTTGCTTGTTAATTTACGAGACAGCCGGTCGTGAAAACCCGGTAATGGTAATAGTATTTTCCGGTACAATAATGTTCTTTTTTTTTTTCAAGAATTGTCGTAGCTAAGAGGTGTGAATTGCGAATGCTGCCAAGATTTACGGAGTCACTATTATTTAATCTGTGTTCATCAAGACGACCGGTGACTATCGTTCCGGATCGTTTCTGGTGCAAAGACTGGCCATCGCCATCCAGCGCGGCAACGCAGCAAGTGTGATGGGCACTTTTGCACCAGGAGCGATCAGGGGCGGGTTGTTTGATTAGGACACGCTCTATGTTGTTTGGACTTAAGTACGTATTGTTATTGTACTTACGTATTGTACACTTTGACATTTAATAAAATATTATTAATCTGTGTTCGAAGTTCGAATAGGTATAACTAATAGAACTCGCGTTCATCTTAAAGTTGCAGCTATAACTGAAGGCGAATAAATGCCGCCATTATAGATGTCAACAATGAATGATGAAACAAATGCTAAAGTTTTCTATAAACCTCTGAAATAAGTTTAACAGTTCAGTTAAATTTATTTGAAGTGGCTTATGATTATGACCCTGTATAAATGAACTATGGTTAAAGAAGAGAGAACGAACTATGCAATATGGACTGTATGGACATCACAGTGTGGAAACAGCAGGCAAAGCCTCTCAAATTGACCTATGTCCAGCAGAGGACTGTTATAGGCTAATTGATTGATGACGGCACTCTCGGACAGTTTGTAATAATAAATCAACGAATCGTACTCGTTGGCATTCATGCATTCAGCTAATTAATAAGTTAATGCACGAATTACATACGCGTAAACTCCCAAAATGCAATCATACAAGGGCAGCAGAAATCTGGAGAAAAATCGCGAGGCGAGATCGTGCTAAAAGAAAATACGTACGAAACGTCAACGAACCCACCCTTTCATGTCTGGCAGAGATGCAGATGTCAGTGTCTGTTACATTTAGCGCGTCACATGTTTAACATCTTAGCGGTAAATGTCTGGTTTTCGAAAATGGAATATTGTGTTTTACTTGCCTGCTACCTCCCGCTACACAACTTGATAAAAGACAAAAACATCGACAGCAGATACAAAATTCTGACAGGATACCCGTATGTTTACACAGAGTATAAATAACATTTTTCATACATTTTACGAGACAATAGCCAGAAATCCTTGAGGCTTGCGAATTAATGGATATAAATCAGACTAAGAGTCAAGTCTGCTGATGAATTATGAATCACGGCTGCGTGTAAGGCAATCTTGTCCAATTACTACTGAACGGGTAACCTTGCTTTTTCGCGAGGATGTGACGTCATCGGGCCCGTCTAACCCAACATCACTGTGCTTTTTGTAATTTAATTCTGTCTACGAATATAGCTCAAGATATAGTTTTTAATGAGATAACTAGACAACTTGTGCTCTTATTAACTTATACACACTTTTATTAAGGGTGCCGCCGCTTCTCATTTATTACTCATAAAACGCTTTTTAATGTTTCATTTATAATATTTTACTGCGTTTCCGTAAGTATTGCCCTTGATCAGTCATGTTTGTTGTATTATTATTAAAGCAATATTATTATTATATTAAGACTAGAAGGAAATGTTCATAAACATCACTGTAAACCCTTGAAGATGCCGTAAAGGCGAAATCGGTCAAGTTCAATAATAAATACTGTGGAAAAGGTACAAGTGTTTTCAATATGTGTATTATAATGAAGATCCTAATTGAAATTGGGATGATAATCTTCCTGTGTACATAATTATAAGTAGAAACTATATGAGATCAGTGAAATGCCATCGATCTATTCGATATTTTACGGACTAATTTGGGTTCAGTGACATGTATTTTTATTTCTTGACATATAATGAAAAGGTTAAATATACTTAGGTGACCGTTTGGAAGGGTGTGGCAAGAGAATTACTTTAATATTACTATGGGTACATCCATATCATTTTATTTTAACTGATGGTTACATATGATCGGTATGGTCGATAATTTGCCTCACTCACCCTAAGTACGGGTGCAATTGAACATGCACTAAGGCCCGTAAGGTAAGATTCTCAAGTACAGATTAATGAAGGAGTTTAGATCTCAGCAAAAACAGAGAGTGTAGAACTGAGTGGAAATTTTATGAAAGTACCTTAGCCTTAATTAAATCTACACTGAAGTTTAGTTCTAGAATACAATTGAATGGCGCCGTTTAGTTAACTGCCTAGGCAGCTTAGGCGATTTACCTACAGATAGATATACCTAATGTTAACACAATGACTATGTTTATATTACTAGATCTGGTTGTACGAAAACTGTTGACGTTTAGTTTTGCGTCTCGTTCCAAAATTCATTCCCGCCTCAACCAGGAAGGAAAAGTGTTACAATTTTTATTCTATACATTCATCTTGTCTATTGCTATAAATTGCACTACCTACGTCTTCTTAGTATTTAAAAAAAGGTATCAAGTTTGTCGTATAATAAATTCATAAATCGAATCTTGTATATCTATAAAAATATTCCGATAACCCATCGACCTCAGTTGCAGAGGGCTATGACGATAGGAGCGCGGGCACCGAGACAAAGTCGAGGCCATTAACCTCTGGCTATCAGCTGACGACAGCGTTCCAACGAGGAATTATCTTTTACGCCATACTTCGGTCATTCACTATCTCCGGCCTATGTTAAATGTGGCCGGCTGTCAAATCAAATACCACAGATATTTTACCGCGAAACTTTTTCCGAGAGTTACAAGTTTCCTTGAAGTTACTTCATAAATTAACAAAGCGCATATGCTTCGTTAAGAAACTGCTAACGCTATAGTTAACGTAATGCGTATGATCAAAAATTAATATGCGGACATCGAACTGCAAGTGTGAATCACGAAAACTTCCGTTTGTGTATGCTATTTTGGGCGTTTGACCTGTATAATTGAAAACATGCTTTGAAAACGCACCACCAATGGCGCATGCGGTTATCATCACCATCTTAGCGTTGATCCCGGTCGCATCCGAAACCTGAACCTCGGAGTCCGAGACCCGCATGCTTAAAGATTTTGCTAATTTGACGTAAAAACCCCGAAAAGGGCACCATCGTCAGAGTCTGACTCAGAAACTCGTTCGTTGGTCAGGAGGTGTTGGTCTAGATGAAATTTCTTTGAGCACTAAAAATATCTTTGTGTGGGGTCTCTTTAACACCCTAAAGTGTGGTATTTCTTTCACAAAAAAAATACCTACAGAGACCCAGTCAATAGTACTAGAAACTAGCGAGCACGTAAGAATATCATTGTAAAAGTGGAAGAAGCAAAAAGCTGGATGCCAGGATCTTAGTGCAGACATAATATGGTTTCTGCCTTGCTAGTATTACAAAGGTGGACTTATTCGTATTGGTTTTTTAGGGTTCCATACCCAAAGGGTAAAAACGGAACCCTATTACTGAGACTTGGTGAAACAAGTGATATTTTAGCCCTTTTTCATGACCATTTTCAGTCGCCGAGCTAGATCTCAAGAACCGTAATAGCTACACAGTTGAAATTGGCACAGATTATGTATTTTTACTGTGGCTACAATAACAAATACTAAAAATAAAATAAAAATAATATTTAAAAGGGGGCCTTCCATACAACAAAAGTATATTTTTTTTAACGTTTTTTGCTCGATATTGATAATGGCTACACGTAGACGCTAGAAATAATTACAAATTAAGGTTATATATTTAATTTTAGCCTTTTTTCTAGTACGGAACCCTTCGTGCGCGAGTCCGATTCGCACTTGGCCGGATTTTTTTTCTGTCCTTCGCGGAGTGTCATTGAATTGGCGTCGCTTGCACATGTTCAGTCAGGTACGCGCGCAAATATCGTGACCTAGTTAGCTGCGCAGGCCGTCCCAACTCATCGCGCATGGCATCCGTCTAAAAATAAATGCTATGTTGAGAAAGCACGGCCAATATCATACGATGTTGTTTCAGCGTCTGCCCGATATGTTTTTTTATGCGATGTGATGAGAATGTTCGCGGATGCATCAAATATTTGCATTCGAAAATGCCTGTCTGTGGCTGTTTGTATTGCATTATAAATTGGTACACAAAGTCTCATTTAGTCACTTTTTTTTATTATTTAAGTACGGTAGGTACTTAAAAATAAATGCTTTTAAATAGTGTTTAAAATGCAGAAGTCCAGAATGCGTCCTTATATCCAGAAGTCATATAAGGATGACAGGGTTACAAACATTGATAAAATTATTATAAATCTCTTATGATAATACGTGAGCGTAACGCTCATAACTCAAAAACTACCCAATCAATTTTCATCGGGTTTTTTTTTAAATGAAAGCTTAGGGTACAAAGGGGTGCAAAAAATAGTACATAAAAACAAACGGGCGGAGCCGCGGGAAAAAGCTGGTAAATGATTAATTTGAAATTGGAAAGACAATGCTCGTCACAATTCAATCACTTCACGAAGATCACAATCCTTTCATATTAAATCCTGATTTCAAAAAGGTTGAGGTACCTATTGTCATCATGTACCTGCTCTTGTTCCAATTACATATTTGGGGTTGGCGCAACATGTTATTCTCCTCCATGCATCAATGTCAATGCTTAGAAATAACTTTTCCTTTCCTAGCCATATCCTCTTTCACGCATTCGTTCCATCCTTTGTTGGGCATAGTAACCTCAGCACTTAAAGTCCTATAATATGTAATAAATGTCTTGATGTAGACATTTCTGATTGCCATAAATCGTAGCGCCGTAACTTTTTGTATAAAGCGCAAAAGCTTTTTTTGCAATAAATTTACAATAGGCACAGCCACACAATAGTTGCACTTGTGGCATTCCATTTCTAATGCCAGAAATTTTAAGTTGTAAGTCAGAAACAGAGGGTTCCCAAACACATTTGTTTATTTATTTGTATTTCCTTGTTGGGATAAATGGATAACAGATTGAACAGAAACGTCAAACGTGTGTGCGCTCGAGTGTCTAGTGAAACGACGCGAGTTATATCGATGTTAGTTTTTTTCAAGAGGGCATAATGCTTTTAAATCTTTTCCCTTAAGCTGCATGGTCAAAAACCCGTCTCCCGACTCTTGGACCTCGAACTTTAGAGATTTGCCACGCCATTGGAGGCACTGAAGCTCATTTCACACTACCTTGTTATTCTCAATTTCTAATTAGAATATCGTTATTAGCATTTATCACCTCTATCCGACTGTTAATAAAGTTCAAAAAATGACATAATTTCATAATTTTCTCCATAACAAAGGCCAGATGTTCAGCACACGATGATTAAGGAACAATAAAGTTGCTCATCGCCGTTTCCGCATACTAC